>BSDF01000005.1:8498370-9150796 GCA_027925045.1 Hypotaenidia okinawae | reverse complement strand
GACTTCCTCAAGATGTGTCTCACTGGAAGTGGAATACACTACAGGTTTTGAATTCCCCCAACTTTGTGGAAATTACAAACCCTCCTTCTGAGCAGTACAGGCTGCAATGAGCCTGAAGGGAGGAAGGGAGTGTGCAGCTGGACGTGTGCGCATTTGCAAAGAAGGGAGGAGAGACGAGGAAAGTTTCTTCTATGAAAGAAATGATCCAATTTGAAGCATGTCCCTCATGGGAAGAGCTGTGACAGAGGCTGCTCTGTTCCTGTTAATTTTCACAGTGCAGCTGTCAGCGGGTCTGTAAATAGTACTCTGCGAAGCCAACACTTCCTATCCACACATCAACCATTCAATTAACAGAAGAACAGAAGAAGGAAATAAAGTGCACCACAGCCTTCTATCATGGCTTTGATGTTTCCCAGCAATTTATGAAAGTGTACACAAATCTAATTACAAGCCCCACTGCTTCCCATTTACATGGAGCTCCTCAAGTTCAGAGCTGTTTATATCAAAATAATTGTTAAAAATACCTCAGCTGATCTACGGCATTGTGGCCCCCCACTCACCGGAGCCGCCACGCTGCTCCTCCCAGGGAGTTTCTGCCGACTCAGCGCTTTGGTGCCAGCATGCACGCATAATAACAGCCGCTTCCCCGCTGCTCTGCAAACGAGGTGCCCGGGCTACAACTTCATCATGCCCACAAAGGCCTATTTTCCTTCTTTCCTCCACCTGCTCGGAGCTTCTTCTGCAGACTCTTACTGCTTTCCCTTCCACCCCTAATTCACCTAAATATTCCTTCGCTGTGTTGACAGGGGGTGAGAACAGCTGCTCGGCCAGTTTCCGTAATGGGACTGTGTCTGAAGGCAACTTCACAGTGCTTTGCAAAGTTGTAACAGCACCATAGGAATGCACAGCAATAATAATAGCAGTCATAAACACGAGCCAAGCTTGGTTTCTGTAATGGGGTGCCTGAGCTTCTAAAGCCAGGGAGATGGGAACTGGTGCCCTGTTTGCCATGAGATTGAAAGAGGGCAACTGTGCATGTTGTCCTGACAAAGACACTTGTTTCTTGGGACCATTTTTGAGAGTTTCATATTTGAGGCACGCTTATTTGATAAACTAAACAGGTGAAAAATTCCTCCAGCTTAATTAATGGCAAAAGGCTGTTGTGCAGTGAGAGGGCAGATAGTACACTGTATAAGGCAAGAAGAGAATCCCTTTGATTATTAATTGTGTTTGGCTGGGAATTTCAGGGCTTTGGGAAGACATCCAAAGAACATGGTGGGCAGAGGCTGGAAATCAACCTTGTTCAAGGTGTTGTGCCATTCATATTTTCCTAATTAATAAGAAAAATATTAAATACAACAATTAGAAATCTATTTCTTCTGTGGCCTAACAACACTGAGTAATAAATGCATAATTTGCTATAGGTGGTTGCAGAGGACATATTTTAAGGGTTTTTTTTTAATCTTCTGTTGTCCCCAAGTTAACAAAGTTTTGGGTTTTTTAAGTTAACTAAGTTGAATCTTTCTCTGAAAGGCAGACATCTGTTCAGTGGTTGTATCCAAGTCTCACATTTTCCTTTCTTTTCACAAAACCAAGGATTCCATCCGAGAAATAACTTTCACGGAAGATGTTCAGCCAGGCATAGATGGACTTGGAATTCTACTGCCTGGATGCAGAAGAAATGCTGTAGTTTCACCAAGCTGATACATACTTCTACAGCAAAACAAAAGAGGACTTGGCCTGTGTGCTGGGGGAAGAGGCCACCTGACAGACCTCTGGAGGTCTTAATGGCCTTAAGTGACATTACTTACAGAAAGATACTGAATGAATGTAGTGCTGCCAGTTAGTGTTAGGCAAGTTCACAATGGATCAGGAGTCAGAGAACAAGGATGTGGGATGCCTGGTTTCTGAATCCCAAATTGCTTTAGCTGTGCAGCGTGCACTCAGAAGATGATTCAGCTCCCCTTGCACTGGACATGGACTTAAGTGTCCACTCTAAGCTGCACACTCAGCAGGGAGGCTGATGCCTCCATGGTTCATTCAGGCTGTCTTAAAGTACACATCTGAGCTATGTGGGAGGAATTACCATCAGACAAGAGGCCAAGTGAACAGATTTAAGATCTGATTGGTAGGTGGCTAATGTCAGCTGGGATAGAGTCAACCTAGATCTTTAGCTTCAGTATGATTACTCTGGCAGCGACAAGTGCAGCAAAAAAATCTCAGAGTGGCAAGGGTGTATCACTGGTGAGAAAGGCAATTGTAGACTCTGAGATGTCTGCAGGAAGCAAGTGTTTTTAGCTTTTGTTTTTAAGCAGTATGGGTCTTTTTTCACTGTAAGTTGCACTTCAGGTGATGAACCACTATTTTAATCTGTCAGACCATAGGAATCCAACACCTAAAATTAGCTAAAAAGCACACTTCTATTTAGGTTTTGGTTTGACAGGTTTCAAAATCTATTTCTGTAAGGTAAAATTCCTCCAGAGGTATCTATTTCTCTCTATTGATTATAATAGAAACTTAGATGACAAACACTTAGATGTCAACCTCAGACATAGTTCCTTAACTTCTGGATGTCTTAAATTAGGTGATACGAGTCCTATCTCAGGCATTTACTCTAATGCCATTGCAAAAATCCCCATTCTAATTGATGAATGGGATGTGCAAGCCCAGAAGGTGATTTGGCCCATCCTAGTACAGATAGGTAAAAGGAATGCACAAATCCTTAGAAATACCTCTTTCTCCCCTTTCTACAGGAATCCTAGAAAATGTTCAGAATAGATTACAAACTTTCAGACTGTTAAAGTGAATGAAATTAATCATACTCTTCACTTCTCACCTCTATGCCGCAACTGTAGATAACAGTACTGTTTTACCCCTCCCAGGAATTAATTTATAAAAAAAGAAATTGTGAGATACTACAGTGGGAAAGACAGTGAAAAGGGTGCAAGAGCAATACAGTTTTTAACCCTGTGTACTTTCTATGTAGAATAAAGACGGCTACGATTTAGGTCTGCATGATGAAGTGTGGAGGAGAGTTTATTCTGTGTGGGTGGGTGGACAAGACCGTATCTTAGAAGTGTTGTGCAGAATGACTCTTCAACATTTGGTTGTCGCCTGGATATGAAGACATTGGGAGAAGGGGAAAACCAAGCTGAAGATGATGCCTAGGTAGGAGCATGACTGACAGGTAGGATGATAATGTTGTCCACAGTGATTGAGGATGGAGGCGGAAAAGAGAGGAGATGGTTTGGGAGGAAAAATTCAAAAGCTCTGTTCTATACATAATGAGCTTGATCTGACAGCTAGACATTCACTAGAAGATGCTGGCAAGACAGGCCAAGATTTTAGTTTGGACAGGAGTTAGTCCTGCAGTAGAGAAGTTAGATCTGCAAGCTGTCACTATAAAAATAGTAGCTGAATTTGTGTTGATGGATAAGGCTGCTAGGGACTAGGCTTGGATGATGAAGGCAAAAGAATCAAGGGGTAGAGACCTGTTTATGTCCCCAGATGCATAGGGTAGAGAGGTGGGAGAGAATAGGACAATCAAAGCTGAAGGTGCAGGACATATCCTTGTTATGAACACATTATAAATACAGGTAAAGTTACATGGAAATTATGATCTCTCTTAAAGAAGGACACTGAGGTCAAGTAAGACTTTATTCTAAAACTAATAATTTGATAGGGAATGTGAATTCTACTCTTGGCAGGTAGATACACAAGGAACTTCTGGCCTGCTCAAAAGTAAGGGATTTTGGGAAATTAATTTCTCAAAGTGATTGACTCTGTGAAAATCTGAAAGTTGTAGACTTGTTTGGTGGGCCCTTAGGAGGGGCGAGCGCCTTTCATTGCAAGAAAGGGGCTTTTGAGAAATGATGGTCAGGCACCTGTCCAAGGAAAGGTTAATAAAAAATTAAAAATAAAAAAAAAAAAAAAAGAAAAAAACTTTCATAAAAGAAAGTTGCCTTTTGAAACTATTAGGCAACATATGTTGTGTGAACAGGAAGTCACAGTAGAGCAATAATCCTGACAGCTGTGGAGAAACAGGAGCCTGCTGCAGGAACGAACGGCTCGAGACCTGACAAGAATGATGATGGATGCCCCGTTGGTAGTACACGAGGACAAGGCAAGAGACGTTTAAATTGGCTGAACCACAGGAACAACTTTGAGCTGGCAATGCAGCCGGACAAATGAGGCCAGTCCTAATGGTGAGAGAAACGGGAGGGGGACTGAAGGAAGATGGCAGCGATGCACTCCTCCTTTCCAAGGACGAGGGCTACATCGACATCTTACCACGAGGTGGCTGCATTTCTCTGTGAACATCCAAGCCAGGAGAGAGGCTGCACGTCCTGAAGCACCATGAAAATGTGAGTGGGCAGAGAGATCGCCCGCAGGATTTGGCCCATCTCATTCACAGCGCCTTAAGCGTTTTGAGGCTCTGGGGGAAACTGTGTGTGCTCCATGTCTTGATCAAGAGGAATTTGCTCAACAGGTCCTCACTAGTCTGCCAAGCTGTGGTTGCTGCCCATGTACCTGCTTGTAGCTCATGGGAGACAACATGGCAATGCCACGTAACTTACTTTGTAATGAAGAAGATGAAATTCTGAACCCTCTACTGGCTTGTCCTGTGAACTAAGAGTAGGTAGATACATGGAATGCTGCTGAGGTCCAGCCAGTTCATGGAAACTTGTCAAGCCATGGAAACTCAATTGTGAATCTACATCTCATAAAGGTTAAAGTCTAATGCTTTTTCAGATACCCATAACTGGTTATTCAAGAACATTTCTAGAACAGGTATTTGAGTCAAATAAGTTAACAGGAAAAATGGTCCCATAAAAAAACCCCAACTGTTTAAATGGGCAAATTATACATTGTTTTGCATACCCAAAGTTCAGTTGACATCAGCAAGTTGGAACAGAAATTTGCTCCCAAGTGGTCAAGAGATTAATATTTTTTTCATATCTAAAGTGTGCTGAAAATAGGAAGGATAAGGGCTGGGGAAGGATAAGGATATTTTGGATTTGGTAGTTCTAGATAAAATCTTCAGCTCTCCTTGAGTTTTGTCTGTTTTCTCTCATCTTTCTCTCACCTCTGTCACCTGAGTTTGCAAGATTTTTGGGACAGAAACTAGCTTTTTGTGGTACCACACCATGTGGAACTGGAATTCCTGATGTCAGTTTATGCACATTATCAGTTTGAAAGAAAGTCATGAAAAGCACCTCTTTGACCTGTCTCAGAAAGATGCTTATAATATTTCACTATGGAATGTCAGCATCAAACTCAGTATCTGGTTTTGTTAGAAGGAATCTTTCAGGAAGAAACTCCTAAAAGTATTGTAATACCTCAAAAAAATTGAGACCCCCATCTGTAAGAAGATTTTTTTCAATAGCGTCACTGCTAAACATGTACTATTTTAAATCTGATTTGTCTAAGATGGGGTTCCAAAAAATGAGATCTTGATGATTTGCTACTTTTAGAAACCTTTTCCCCTGTAAAGAATTTTCCATTTTTGTCTCTGCAAAGACCTAGAGACAATCTGCTGGCCCACTTTACAGTTATATGGATAAATTCATGAATTTACATTAGAGTTTCTTACTTAAAGGAGATTTTACACTCTTAAATATTTTTTATTGAGCTCTCCCGTATCTTTTCCAAGTTGCAGGCATGTTTCTTAGCCCTTCATGGTTCACATTGTGATTAATTAGTAATGACAATAATATACTATTATACCAAACCAAAACATACTGGACCATACAGTCCTTCATTTGCTGACACTGCCTTTTCCTTACATTTCTCTGGGTCTGCATACTGGTGCACAAATTTAATTTTGCATAGGAAATACATTTTATTTCTACTTTCCTGAACTATCAGGCTCAAAACCCCTTATTAGTAGATATTTGTCCAAACAGAATAATCCCTCACACATGTCCTGGAAGGTTCAGTAGTTGGTCTGTCTGTCTTTTGAAAGTTGTAGGTGACCACACTTATGCCCAGGTAGGCCCTGCTGTAGTAGGAGAGAGATGCCCATCACTAGCCTTCTAGTGCTATTGTGTGAACATGTGAACATGCTGCTCTCTGCTGAATGATGTCAAAACCTTCTTTATCCTTCACCTAGAGGCAGAGACTTTTTGGGAAGGGAAATCAAGCCCTCAGACACAAGTTTCTGCTTCATTCATCCCCCTGAAACTTGAACAATTACACTCATGGTGAGTTAGACCCAATGTTTTTGGCATCTGTGAGCCATATGACTTTTTTTTGGGGGTCATCAAAACTGCTGGTGACAGAACACAGCACCCCTTGGAGTTCTCTACCTGTGTGAAATGCCAATGTCAGCCTGGCCTTTCCACTGATGAGTTAAGCACACCCTAGGTCCCATATTGAGCTGTTATCCATCCTTCCTAGAAGATGAGTTGCAGAGCATAGATAAAGCACCCCATCTCCTCAATCAGACCACAGAGCAGCAAAGCCTGGACTGATCCTGACTTGCTTCTGTTACAGAACTACTCACCGGCATTGTCTGGCTGCCATGCAAGGCATTGATGGCTGCTTGGGCCTCTGCATGTGAAGAGTATTTCACAAACGCACAGCCTGGAAGAGGAAAAAGAACATGAGAAATGTTGCACAGGTACCATGAAAGTCCATCTAGCTGAGTATCATGTCCTTAGAACTGACCACTAAAGACACATGTGGAGGAAGCAGAACAAGCAAACATGCTCCAGGCAGTTCCTTCACAAAGTCCAGTCACCAGCAGCCTGAGGACGCTTAAGGGAAGGATGCATGCAGCATTCCCACACTGCTTGCAACGGGCACTGATGGAACCAAACTTAGCAAACACATTTTGAATTCTCTTACATTTTGACCTCCACAGCTTCACAATTTTGCGATTTATTGGGTGAAAAGTAATTTCCTTTAGTACTAAACTTATTGCAGAAACCTCCTCCCTTTGGTAATGCAAGAAACAAAAAGGAAGTCTGAAAAAGTTACAAGAAACCTGTTCATACTTGTTACAAGCAACCACAGGGCAACAGTGCAGAAAGCATTCGGGTTACTCCGAAACCACTAGGTACCATAGAGATCCATGACAGACTATTCAGAGTTTGTCTTGGCTCCAAGTAGCCTTGGTCTGAGAAGCCACAAGATAGCTTCTGATGAAGAAGCTGGGACAAGACACACACACATGATGACTGCCATCCTGTCACCACCAAAATTTGAATCTTGGTCATTCACAGATGAAGATCCAGAGCTTGTATAGGTGATCTCCTCTGGACTTTAGTGTTATATAGGCAGTGCTTCTCCAGCCTGAGTTGCCATGTGAGAAATCTTACACTGAACTCTTACATAAGGTTTTAGGGCAGAAAGGTGCACTTATGTATATATGCAACAGTGCAGAAATGATCAACACTTCAAAGGGTCACATGTACCACTAGAGTGGGGAGAGTATTGCTAACACTCTTAGCTACAAGCAAACTGACTCAGAGAGGGGAAGAGTAATTTCCATATGCTAAGGCAGTTTTTGGAACAGATTGGGAGAGATCTGAGAAGTTCTGGCTTCCATCTCCTTCTATTACTACCAAAGACTTTTAAGCTTTTAATCAATTTGCAAAGTCCTAGCTGCTTCCCTGAAAGTGTGTGGATCACTGTGCAGGGGGTGCTGTTCCTGACAATGGGACAGCTCTCCTCTATTCACAGAATCCTTAGAAGGTCCACACACTCTTATGAATCCATACAGTGCATGCTGAAAAAATGCAGCACTGGATAACTCACTTGCAAGCTAGAAGAATGCACCTCAAAGGTCCCCAAACTCATCACTGCAGACTGATGGAAGTGAGATTGAAGAAAGCAGTGATACCCCCTTCTAAAAATAATACACACAGATTAAATTAGCCTAGTATTAGGAGCCCTTCATCATCACTGTCTCAGCGCCATGCTCAGATTGAATTTCAGGAAAAGCACAAAAATTGTGGCTAATAGTTGGATCTAATTTATAAGGAGCTGAGAGGAGACAATCATGAGAAAATGAGATAGATATACTTCAGCTGGAAACAATAGGGATCAATTATGACATAATCGCAGCCCAGCATTCCCGGGCTCCTGAGATACTGTGCCTTCCTCTTCATTAATCAGAGATAATCCAGAATTAGGGAGTTTAATTATTTGCAGAGATTCTTTTGTACTTTTTGCCTCTAAAAAGAAGATGCTGATTAGCAAACGTACAAAAGCTTTCCAGCTCCAGTCACCCATCGCATTTAGAGCAGGATTTTTGGCTGTGGTGTGCCTGTCAATGTTGAAGGCTTCACTCTCGTCAGGTGAAATTCACCCCTGTGACGAGGAACCTGACAGATCAGTGGAGCTGGATAAAGGTGGGAATGAAGGGAGAAGCAGGCATATATATTGTGTGATGCCTAAGATGTTAATGGGATCCTTTCTACTGCTTCCAGTAGGTTTTTAGGTGGTCTGGAAAGTGCAAACTCAGCTTTTCACTGGTGGTAAGGCAATTGCAGAGATCCCAATGTTTTGGCCCTCTGGTTTGTGTGGTCAGTGAGATGGCTTCTGTCACAATACCAATGTGCACGTAATCCTCCCTCCCATTTTCACTAGAACAGACTCCATAACTTCACAAGCTGTGGATTTGAGGCACGACCCCCTCCTCAGGGCAGTGGTGTCCCTCTGACAGGAGCAGATCTGGAGTTGGAAGGGATTTTGACAAACAGAGAGATATATAACCTGTGCTGAACAATGAGATACATGTGCTGAAAAGTTTTTTTCTTTCCTTATTTCCAGAGTATAGAGCTAAAAGGGCTGCTCTGACTGTCTTGTCAGCTTAGAGGAGACTGCAGAGTCAGGGCCTAAGGTTATAATTGCAGAGGGTGTTAAGATTCCTCTTGTGGAACTTCTGGTGCTGTGGGAAATCTTTACTTCCTGAGTTACTGAAGTAGACAATTGCTGAATGGAGGGAAAAGAAATGGTGTGAGGAGAGGGAAGAGGCTGTCCAGAGAGAAGCAGTGCAGACTCTGTGGGTCCTGATGACCTGCTGAATGGGATTCACTTTACCTTCCTCCCCTGAGGACTCCTGGATGCACACTGGTGAACTTTACCTGGACAGGTATAGGGAGACTCCTTACTCTCCCACCTCTCCCGGGAGAGACAGGCTCTGCATTCCCCTTCAGGCAGAGAAGTGCCTCAATCCCAGCTCTTCCACTACCTGGTTGCATGAGCAAGGCACCATGCCTTCCCCTTCGTGCTGTGGGTGTTTCTACAGCCCCGTGAATGGCAGGCATCTTGGCTTCAGACACCACCCGTGGTTTCAGACAAGGTTCAGGCACCCTTCTGGCTGTGACTGGATGGTGGTGGCATTAAAGTGGGAAGCTGATACCTACCTTCTGAGGGCATTGCTTGCATCTAGGTACCCAGAGGACCTAGAAGTTCACTACAGGGATGCCTGGTGCAGCTTCACATAGTGGGTTGAGTAGGACTGAAGTCTATGGGATCTGATTGCTATCTGGCACTTAGACGATCTGCTTATATCTCAATTTAGGTGGAATTTAAGCCTTATGGGTTTTACCCAAAATAAGTAGCTCACAAGCAATGTGTGTCACATATCGGTTTCTAGCAGATGGAAAACATTACAGACTGGGAATAACTTTGTGGGAGTTGTGGCTTGCCTGACTGTCTCCTAAGATAAGGGCACTAGCCTTAAGTTTTCTGTTGGATTGACTGCTCTGTGAATGTGTGTGCGTGTGTGTGACTCTGTGTGTGTAAATTAGGAGCTTCACATTCTCAGTAAATAGCACCAGCAAATGGAAGCTGGTAATACTAACTCTGTCAAGGCTCAGTATTGATCCTGAACAGCTCAGTGAAATGCAAGCCTGAGACTGCAGCCCGCTAGCACTAATAATTAAACTGGTTAGCAATATGGAGCTGCCACTCAGATTCAGGCTTATAATGAAATTGTTTAAAGAGGAAAAAAAATATAGAGCAAGTATGAATACAAGTCGTGGGTTGGATCTCCTTTGGAACCTCTTTCTTACAGATCTCAGACATTATTGCCTTTATTATTACTCTGTTTAACTCCTTTGTCATTAAATTTTGTTCCATACAATTCCATGCTTTTTTTTTTTTTGCTTTTCCCCAATTTACTGATTTGTTCAGTGAATGGAGTGCTTAGCTGCCTACCGTTATGATGATTTGAGCTCTTCTAGGGCAACCTAGCCTACCACTTTCCAGTGGGGTAGCCCCTTCCTTTGGGTGTTATGAACCTAAGCTAGCCATTACATTGAAGGAAGGTACCCACAGTTTATTTTCAGCCATTTTTATGAGGAAAGCTGAGCTTTCTTGACAAACAGCTGTCCTATAATGCTGGTGTGAAGTCTTTTTTTGGATGCCAGTGATTTTTTATAGAATAGCAGTATCTTCCTCCAGTGTATCACTGCAATTTGGATTTTTTGCCTCCCTTTTGTAAAAATGTTCTGCTTGATGTTGTCACATGTCAAAATTTCCAGTGAGATATGAACTGTGTCAGCAGGACCGGTCTCTTCCCTGGTGCTGCACATTCCAGCACAGTTTATGATATATTATACGCAGATCAATATTTAATGGACACATTATACTGTCAAGAGAAGAGGCCTTCCTAATCAAATTGAAGTTACTTTGTCTAGAGACTGACGGGGGGAAAAAATGACCCTCGTATTCAAGAGAGAAGCTGCATTCTTACACCTGGGCTATAGCAAAGGATCCCCTGTCCTATTCAGATAACAAGTGATACCAAAATGTGGCAGAAAGAGGTAAGGTACCTGGTGCTGCAATGAGCCATTCGCATGTTTCAAACAGGTAAGTTCTGAGTGTAATATTTAAATCAGCACCTGTACCCTTGCAATTAATCTCTGGCTCGTGTGTCTATGTCAAGACCAAGTGAAGAAGGGGAAGACCTGGAGCTAGTAGGCAAGAAATAAGTAGAGATGATGGTGGAGCCGGTGAGTCAAGATGTAAAGAGATAACCTTGGCTCTGTTTAGAGAAAGATTTGACTTGTTCAACAGGATGGGGAGAGTACATCTTGAGTGAATGTAAAGGCCCTGTGTTACAAAGGGATGTTCTGCCCTGTGATGAAACAATAGTAGTTGTCAGTTTGCATATGACGAGACATAGCTCATTGAGGGCAAAACCAGCAAAGTAATGGACTCCCATGGGAAGCCTGAATCCTCCTCACGTAAGAGATCATAGAATCACAGACTGGTTTGGGTTCGCAGGGAACTTAAAAGTCATCTAGTCCCGAACTCCCTGCCATGGGCAAGGACACCCTCCACTAGACCAGGTTGCCCAAAGCCTCATCCAACCTGGCCTTGAACACTCCCAGGGAGGGGGCAGCCAGAGCCCTGGGAAAACTGTTGCTGTCGTGGTGGCTGCCTTTATCACACCAGAAAATGATATATACACTGAGACCAGGTATCGCTTGACACAACCCATCACCTTACCTTTGCTGTTGCCATCGGGTCCCCGAAGGATTGTACACTCCTCGATGTTGCCAAATGCCTCGAATAGCCTGCGCACATCATCTTCTGACTGCTGCTTATTGAGCATGCCCACGAAGAGTTTTCTGTCTTCTGGAACAAAATAAAGAGATGCTTACCATATTTCATGAGGGATCTGAAAGCCAAGATGGCTCAGTATCACATGCAAAACAAACAGTGATTTCATGGAGGTGACATTTCAGAAGCTGCTAGCCATTTCAGGTGTCTGGCTTGAAAAAATTTAATAGCACCTGACTTTGAAGGAGTACTTGAAAACCACTTGGCAATTTAAAAAATAAAACAACAAACCAAAAAAGGGTCCAAGCCCCAGAAATATACAAGATCTTTATACTCCTTCTCAAAATCTAGGCAGTGAAGTCTTCCAAATCAGCTTTTTCTGATCAATTTTTGCAGCCAGATTGCAGTAACTGAAATGACAACATTGCTCAGACTGTGATCCAAGAGGAATGTGGATAAAGATAGCATAAAGAAATCACAGAATCACTAGGTTGGAAAAGACCTTTGAGATCATCGAGTCCAACTGTACCTGTCCTTCACTAAACCGTAACCCTGAGTACCTCATCTACCCATCTTTTAAATACATCCAGGGTCAGTGACTTAACCACCTCCCTGGGCAGCCTGTTTCAATAGCAAACAACCCAAAGTCCAAGAGAAAAATAACATAAATTAGTAACCCTCAAAATACTAAATAACTGCAAGGGGAAAAATTAACATAAGCTGTTTTAAATCAGGATATAATGGAAGCCACAGCCTGTAAAAGGAGATTTACCATTCATATCCACTCACAGACAAATACCTACAAGTTTGGATGAGTTTTTAGTATGTTTTTAAAGTTCATGTTAAATAAATCCAAAGGTTTTGAAACATACATTGGTTTTGAAGCATAGAGTTAATTTCTATAATGGCTACTATCTGAGGGAGATCAAGCAGCTGGTATTTCATGTCAAAGTAGGACATGGTTTGCTAGTAGGTAATTGTAATTTGCATGAGGAAGATACTTATACTTGGACTTAGACCAAGTATGGAGATAGGTCCAGAATGAAACACCTTCAGAAGATGTTGGTGAAAACAGACCAAAGTAATGCTTGGTGAGTTAGTGGAAAGATCTCAGGGAGCACAAAGCAATGCTTCTAAATCAGTTACAAGTACAGAGACTAGTACCATTACACCAAGAGGGAAAAAATTTACATAGTTTACATCATCGTGTATGTAAACAGGCCATTTGCACATGATTCATAAATGTCTTATTTATCATTCATTAAACACTATGTAAATGTGTGAACCTAGAGGTTTTTTCAGAGTGTTTTACAGAGCAGATGTAACCAATTTGAATAAATATATGTAAATAAATAAATACATAGTTTGATTTTTAAAAAAATATTTATTCTTAACGCACATATTAACCTAAAGCTGAACAAACATTGGGTTGCAACAACCCTTTTCTGGCTGACTAACTGGGCAGTTTATGTCACTTCTGTTCACCAGGAAATCATCGGTGTAGGCAATCTGTTCTGCTTCAATCAGTGTTTGATCAAAATTGCCTTCTCCAAGATTGTCCTGGGTTTCGCTGGGATAAAGTTAATTTTCTTCCTAGTAGCTGGCATAGTGCTGTGGTTTGGATTTAGAATGAGAATAATGTTGATAATACACTGATGTTTTAGTTGTTGCTAAGTAATGCTTATCATAAATCAAGGACTTTTCAGATTCCCGTGCTCAACTAACTGAAGCTGGGAGGGAATACAGCTAGGACAGCTGACCTAAACTGGCCAAAGGGATATTCCACACCAGGTGATGTCATGCTCAGGATATAAACTGGGGCAGTTGGCTTGGGGTGGGATCAATGCTTGGGGACGAAGTAGTCAGGGGGTGCTGAGCAATTGTGCTGTACGTCACTCATTTTGTTTGTTATTCTTATTCTTTCTTCCTTTGCTGTCCTATTAAACTGCCTTTATCTCAACCCATGAGTTTTAGGGGTTTTTTTTTTCTGATTCTCCCTCCCATCCCCCTGGGGAGTGAGGTTGAGCAAGCGGCTGTGTGCTGCTCAGGAGCCAGGTGGGGTTAAACCATGACAAAGATGCACCTGCAAATTGGCAAATTACTTTATAGCCTGGGATGAGGATAATTTTTCATGCAGTGGATATTGAGTGAGGATATTAGGAGCTTTCAATCCTGCAGTGGATTTATCCATGTGAACCCAAAGTGTACAGAAAACGAGGAGTGATGTTACCTTCAGTTAGGCAGAAGAAATGGCAGGAAAAATAGGTTGAGGAGGGCACGTGTTTTTCTGGTAAGGGAGACAAAACTGGGATAGCCTTCTGGTAGACAAATTTAAAGCAAAAATTATGCCTTCTTTATATAGGAAAGAGACTTCTCAGGGTCTTTGCTGACAACATGAAGTTCAGGCTTTAATGATGCACATAGCCCTAATTAAGAGTGGGTGGGCTGTCTTCACCTCAAAAGAAGTTGCTTTGTACAACTGAAAGGTTTGTTTTCTTAATGACCAAACTGTTGTGAAAAAAGAGAACCTCTGAGGTGAGGTATAAGCCTTAGAGAGGCAGCTACTGAAGTGGTGGTCATGCTCTTTCTTCCAATCTAGGGTTAGACAATGCCTTGGAGAAAGAGACCAGTCTAAATTCCAACAGTTGTGCAGATATTGGAGGAAAAGTCACCCAGTGAACGAGACCAGCTGCCCTGGAAGATGGGAGATATTTTAGGAAGTGGGCAGAGCAGTGGGAACAAACTGGGAACACCAGGGGCAAAATGCTTTGCCTATAAACTTTGTGTCTTGTAAATACTTTCAGCACAGAGGAAGTGTCTGTTATATTGTACTTTATACAGTTTCCCCTGTTTCAAATAAGCTGCATCAGCAGAAGCACTCCTATAGCTGTGTAACTGTATTTTCACCAGGCGTTTTGCTAATATAAATGTATCATTAAAAAAAAAAAATCACATCCCTCCTCTGTCAGCAAAACTCTCTAGTGTGGAACTGGCCTGAAAGTGCCTTGTCTGGTTTAGATTATGCAAAGCTTAAACCAGGTGTTTTAGGAACCACTTAATTTGGTATTTTATTTTATTTTAATTTTAGCCCTTTCTGCATCTTTACAGGACGCTAGGAGTGGGGGTGCCAAGGGCTGGCTGTCAGGAAGTGTGCTTTTGTGAGCTGTCCCCAAGCTGACCATCAGACCACCGGGAACAGGCTTTACCAAAGGTGAGAACCGCCTTCCCCATGGTCTGCTGGTCCAGCCACTCCAGGGGAGGAGGCATGAAGGGACACCGCATAGGCAGCCAGAGTCCAGCACTTCCTGGACACCTCCAGCCCTATCTCCATGTCAGCATCCCCTCTCCCTCCTGAAAAACTGTGCCTTGGGTCTTCAGGGGAATCATTTGTCACATCTGCCATCTCAGAAATCTGCACAAGTCATATACTCCAGTGATAAAAAATGAGTCAGTTTAACAAGCTTTTTTCTCTGAGAGGTTCTGCTAACAAAGTGCTGCATTCACCTTTCACATCCCAGCCCTGTCAGGGAGCTCAGCAGTGCGTTTTAACAATGCCCTTCACACATGTCTGGTGGGAAGAAAGAGGGAGAGGTCCAGCAGCTACAACTATTCAAAACATTCCGAGTCTTAGTTAATGAGTTTATCCTATAATGGATTTGTAGGCGTCTCTCACCCCCTGAGTGCCCCCATATGCTGTTCTCTCAGGTCCCAAGCAAAAAGCCAACATGCCTTGCACCGGGGCAACTCCTTTGTAAGTATGCCTGAACATGGCCATGAGACCGCCAGAATTAGACGAAGAGAGGATGTGCTATTGTCAGCGGGATGTATCTGAGCATGTGTCCCCGCAGCAAGTTCTCCCTATCAGATTTTTCAGCTGTCCTCACATGAGAATGGAGGGCAGTACCTTGCTCAGACTGTGCTGTCTGTGACCTCTCTCTACCTACCTCCTACAGTCCACCCATACATTCTTCTGAATGCCATGCTTTCTCCTCTTTCAGTGAGGGATCATCCCAAACCTATGTGTTTCAGGTCCCACATGGGGCAGACTCAGGCCCCATGTTCTGCCTCTGTGGCCAGGCCCACCCAATGCTATCATCTCAATTTCAGATAGTTTAAAAAGCAGGCTAGGACCTCTAAGGCCTGAACCCCAGGACAAAGCAAACACGTTGTCAAAAGGAACACAAATGCAACTTTCCAGGGGCAAAAGAGAAGAAGAAAAAGAGGCTGGACATGAGCCCATGGTCTGGGATGCCCCCAGTGTGAGCTGTGGATATAACCATCCATTCCAGCCTAAGCTACAACGAGCAGCTGCTCTCTCACTCCCAGAGGAGAAACAGACAGAGCCTCCTTGGGTTGGGATAAGGACAGTTTACTGACAAAACCACCATGAAAGGGGAACAATAACAGCCAATTACACTCACACCCAGTGATAACACAGAATACCTTACCAACCCAACCACTACAGAGTGGTGCACAACACAAGGTCCAACCCAACACCATAGCTGCACTCAGACCTCTCTGGAGACACCCAGGCATACCCCTCCTCAAACAGCCCCTTTTATGGGAAAGTGATGTCAGGTGGTGTGGAAACAGTCTAGGATAACTCAGCTCACCTGGTCTAACTCAGCTCACCTGTGCTGGCTGTCTGTGGAGGTTAACTCTGGCCTGGCCAGAACCAGGACAGTGTGGTGTCCATGTAAGACTCTTCCCATGTTTTTTAAGTTTTCTATCATTAGTGTTCACCCCATTAACAGTCTTTCACAAGAACCTGTGTCCATCAATCTTGCTTGGCTCATGGAAGTAACCAGGGATGGCTATTTCTCTGTGCTGTGGCACATGAAAGAGCCAAGGAGGTTTTTTCTGGTGCATCACAATGCCCTCACCATAAGCAACCTAAGGCACTCCCATTAAGTCCACCCCAAATCTACTCCATTTTTCCATAAACAAACCACAACAACAGGAAGCAGCACTCTGCACTCCTCCCAGGAGGACAGGTAGGGAAAGAAGGCCACAGCAACAGCAAACCAGTTACCAGAGATGTCCCCTTGGTGACATTTCCAATGTCCTCATGAAACCAGGCTTCCCTCTCCATGACCACTCTGCCAGTGATTGGAGGCTTGCACCCTTCAAGAAAAGCTGACTGCAAGTCACAGGGGTAAAGAAATGTAACTTGTCAGATAAATATACAGCGTCTATAAATCTCCCGACTGTGTTTATACAGAGCCTCGACACCTTCCCTGGTGCAAATAGGGGTTAAATTATTCCCTGTTCTATTTGTATTTAAATGTTATGTTTCTATGATAAGCGTAAGGCAGAGGTGTCAGACGGGCCTGGGCGAAGGAGACGGCTCGCGTGAAAGGTGAAATAATAGAGCGTTGCAAACCAAGTGCAGAGAGGAGATGGGAAGGGGGGACACGGGAGCGAGGGGGAGAAGGGGGAGGACGGGCACTAATTAAAGAGACAGAAGGGACAATGAGATGCAGGATGTTTGACCCTTTGCAGAGCAAGAGGACAAGAACAAGAATCACAGCAATTGTGGAGGGACTGGGGGAAAATTAGGGTCACTCACAGAGAGACATGACACAGGTTTGTGTTTATCCAGATAGCTCTCGCTAATGTATGTGTGCACGTGAGGGTACATTTAGATAAGAGTATATAAATACACTTGTGTTCTCATATTCTTCATGCAAAACAAAGAGGTTGAATCCTCTATCAGGAAAATGTAAACCAGCTTTACCATCTAGAACATTGCATCCAAGGTCTTGAAAATAAAGAGGGACAGATCTACCACCTTTGTGGCCCAGGCTAATCAGGAGGGTGAACCAAAAGATCACTACGGTCCCTTCTTGCCACAAACCCCCTGATTCAAAAAACCTATGAGCCTCCCTATTTCATGTTGAGTTCATTGCCAGGGCATCACAAACAGATAGTGTATGTGCTTTGTGCCAGAATAAAACTGGTGTTTGTGTATTTCTGTATGGGAACAAGCATCTTCTGTATGTGTGTGCTATTCATCAGAGCAGCTCTCTGATGTTACTCAATGCCTTTGGCTTTCTAAGCATCAGGGCCAGGTTGCTGTATGGCTTCTTTTCAGAAACCAGATGCTAATTAATTCCATTATTTATATAGCTAATAATTATTTGTCCCTGCTGCTATTCCCCTCCTCCCCAAACATTGCTTGCACACACAGTGAGGGACCAGCTGCAGAGCGTCGGTCCAGGCACCAGGAAGGCCTTTAAGATTATCTTCTTGGCATTATGACAGAACAAATGAGCAGCCCAGAGAAGTTTTCTGCTACAGGTGTGGGTAAGAAGAAAATGCTGGTGCATAGGACCAAGTGGCATGTCTCCCAGAGAGAATGCAAGAGGCAGAGCAGCCCTTACTTGTCCACTCTCCTGATGAATCCTCAGCAGGTGGAGGACCACGAGAGCGAAGTAGAGGAGGAAAAACACCTCTCTTGACCTGCTGGTCACACTTCTTTTGATGTAGCCCAGGATATGGTTGGCTTTCTTGGCTGCAAGCATGCATTGCTGGCTCATGTTGAGCTTCTTGTCTACCAACACCCCAAAGTCCTTCTTCTCAGGGCTGCTCTCAATCCATTCTCTGTCCAGTTTGGCCTTGCTCTGACCCATGTGCAGGACCTTGCACTTGGTCTTGTTGAACTTCATGCAGTTTGCACAGGCCCACCTCTCAAACCTCAGGTCAAGGTCCCTCTGGATGCCATCCCTTCCCTTCAGAGTGTCAACTGCACCACACATCTTGATGGTGTTGGCAAACTTGCTGAATGTGCACTTGATTCTCACTGTCCATGATCTCAACAGAGGTGTTCAACAGCACCGGTCCCAGTGCCAACCCCTGAGCAATGACACTCATCACCTTCCATGACCTGACTACCTTTTTTTTTTTTTTATGCAACCAAAGATATAGTGGACTTTCTGGGCTGTGATTGTATATTGCTGACACATGTCCAGCTTTTCATCCACCAGTAGCCTCATGTCCAGGCAGTAGGACTAGGGATCTGATCCAAAGTCACAGTGCTGAACAAAAGCTATAAACCTGGGGTTTTTTTGACAATTATGGACAAGGAATCCTCCTCAGGCCAAAGAAGAAAAGAGGAGCTATAAAGCAGCTGCTGTGAACATTATGAAAGTTTGGGCTGAGCTCTGAGCTTAAATCTGCAAGCTCAAACTGGGTCCCCTCTAGAGCTGGAGTGCCCACCGCTCCCCTCAACCCATGCTAATCAGGTGGATCAATAGGCTAAAAGCAGGGCATTTCCTGGGGCCTGGGCTGCACACTCCTATTGCCATTTTCACAGCAGTCCTACAGCTTCGTGATGATGATTACAGCCCTTTCCACAGGGGAAGCGATTACGAATTCTGTTGTAGCTAATTGTAAATTAGCTAATTATCTAGTCCGTGGTACCTTGCTGGAAAATACATGAACCTTGTAAAATGGAGGTGTTTCAAAAAATTAGGACAGGAGAAAAAAACCCCACAACAACAACAACAACAACAAAACCACAACCTATTCTGCAAATGACAGAAGCCTACCACTGCCTAGCTCCAGACAATAGCAACCGAATCCTCCTTCCACCCACACAGGCTCCTGTTTCCCTGCACTTTCACTCCCCCTCCCCATATCAAACAACACCCACAAGGGGCTAATTCTGCTGCAGGCTTTAAAATGTTTGCTGAGTTCACCTGTTCCTTGCAGCTGGGTGTTGTGGGGCATCCCTAATCACATCTTAGCAGGAGCGATTTCTTTGTGCTGATCTCTTCCCCTCCTCCCTCCTTAGTTTGGTTTTACTTAACAGATTCTTTATATCCCATACGTTGGCAGATATGATTGCACAGCTGCCGGTCTCTGACTGCTGGAGACAGAGGCTTTGAGACACCCGGGCTAGAGAGAATAACAGCTAATCTGAACAGCTGTGTGATGGGGACAAGCGCAAATGAATATAAGCCCAGGTGTGGGAGCATAATTCTCCTGCACAAAGAAGGAAGCTTCATCCCACAGGTGCGTTACTATCCACTGTTGCATCTGAAAAACTTAGTTTGAAGGATTTCTCTTGGCTGCACTCTAAGCCTTGACTTCGACACGGAACCTGTATGCAGAGTGAAAGAACAGCTGCCTGGGAGACAGCAACGGGTCCGTCTGACTCAGTGTGCTGCCCCTGGCAACGGCTGGCTGTGGGTATCTAAGAAAGACTATAAGAACAGGGAAGCAATTTTGTTAATCCCCCCAAATATTCTCCTAGACTCCCATGGTCTGCAGTTTAGGGACTTCGGGAGTCTGTGGTGCTTTTTTTCATATGCAATATTTTTTGAAGTGTCTGTCTTTGATGTAATTGTTCACTGGGCTTTTGAACCCATGTGAACTGTGGGCATCCACCACATCCTGCAGAAAGATATTCTGCAGCTTATTCATACATCGTGTGAGGAACTTCTTCCTTTTGGTTATTTTGAACATGCCACAAGCTATTTTCAATAGGCAGGCCCTAGATCTTCTTTTGGAAAAGAGTGGAAATCACTCCTGATTCAGTTATGGAAGAGTGGACCCATGAGGATATGCAAGAGCTTTGCCAAAGTTCCTGTCTGTACATTTCAGACTTGTATTTGGGACTCCTGGGTCCCATCTCAAGCTCTGCTCTGGATATTGTGGAAGGCAAAATCACTTTTCCCTTAGACTGATTAGTTGCTCCTGGTACCAGAGAGACGAATAACCCTCTAGATACTGTTACTAAATACCCAAATTTCTGCCAAGGACAGTGGACTCAGTGGTAATATGGGCTACATAAATTACCCGGTGAAAAAGGAAGCCTCAGTTTCCCCATCTGCAGAAAGAATAATTGGTGCTTGCACCAGGTGAAATTGGGCTTTGCTGCAGTTCTTCAGTGTTTGCCACAAGCCAGGAATACATGAGCTTTTGCAGCAACAATGAAAGGTACCTGGCAGGCAGGTGGTCAGCTCACCTCTGATGGCTTCTATCAGACTCATGTGGCACTGTAGCTTCCCCAAGTCTTTTTTTCGTGCAAAAGGAGTCCATGGTAGTGGTAAGTCAAGGCAGGGTTTAGTTTTGAATGGAAAGCCTTGACAATGACTGTGGATCTTGAAGTAATTTCCAGAGAGATATTTTCATGCCCTGCAGTGATGTGATCCCTAAAGACAGTGCCACAGTCATCTCAGTGCATGTGCCCAAGAGAACACAGCTGTTTGGCTGCATTTGGCCCTATGAGGAACTGGAAGGAAATTCACCATGTTGCAACTGGTGAACCCAAAGTGCAAGATGGTTTTTGAACTCAATGTGTCAGGGCCTATTTTCTATTTTTGGGTTCCTCATCTATACTATGGTCTTATCCTCCTGAGCAGAGACACCTGTTTGACAGGGAACTGGAGGGGGTCCTTGATATGCATCAGCTGCTAAACCATGTCCAGAAATTGTTTGGGAATGCAAGAGTATTGTGAATAAAGTGCAGGACAAAAAAATGGACAAAGATGGAGAAGGTGGTTCAGACCAGGAGGATGAATGCTGTTTGGACTTGGTTGGCCTGTGCTCCTGTTGCAAGAACTGCACTGAAGTGCAATCCAACCTTAAACCTATAGCCTCACCTGGACACCACAGATGAAAGCACACTCAGGCTTCCACTGTGCAGGTACATTATGGACAAAACTTGGGCAACAGACCAAGCAAGCCTGGCCATGAAGACATAGCCTAAACGATTCTTTTAACAGCAGCCTCTTCTTGTACAGCTGAGAATATTATAACCCCAAGACAAATATCAGTAGTTCTGACTTGCTGAACAGCGCCGTCACAACTGTCCATTGCCAAGAGATGCTATTCCCTGTGCAGATCTTAAATGACAGGTTTTATGGTGTTTGATATTGAGCTGGGAAAACAACTCGCAACAACCCACTTTATTAGTAACCCTTGCTCAGGAAAACTGGTGGTGAGAGCAGTCTAAAACCTGGTGTCATGCAAAGCACAAAGACTCTGTATGATTTGTATGTGGCAGATCATAATTCTTCCAAGTTTATTCTTTATGTGAAACATCCAACTGGATGATTTTGAAGAACGATTCATGAGGTGATGTTTTTTATGAAAAGACTCAGGAGTCAAAATCCCTTCTTTCTAAATTCAACGTATAGCCCGAACACTCACTTTCTCTTCTCCATCACTACACAATAGGAAGAATTTCTGAATTAAAATCAGCCTTCCAACCAGGAAAAAAAAAATCTTGTCACTTTCCCTAGATATTAGCAGCCTGTGCTTTCAGCTCCCATTTCCCAGGAACACCCTTGGAAATGTTCATGGGAGAAAAGCACCCAAGGAGACTGAGCACTGAAGTGCGGAGGCACGCAGCTGTGCTGTAACTAAACTTTGCAGGATTTTCCATGACTGTTTGGTCTTCTTCCTCCTGCAAATCTATGGATGCCTCCCTGGCCCAAAGAAGACAGAGGTGAAGAAGAAGACTGTCTTGTACTATCAAATGACACCTCAAATGAACCCTGAATCAAGTTTTTACAATTACATTTCAGAAGCAGCTCAGATTTGAATATAACTCCTACAGCCTCTGGTTCTGGGGAATTTAACACATCTTAATTCCTATGTGTAACATCCTCTTTTCACTCTGTGGCCACACAAGGCTGAGCCTGAAGGGCCACTTGGTTTTCACACTTATTCAGAGCAAAGCTTGGAAGCTTCTTAACAAATTCTGCAGGGTCAGTGGTGTCAAGGCTGGTATGTCAGAAAAATAAGTTTCAGTTCCTAAACTCATCACACTGGTGACCCGCTGGGGCTTTGAAACCCTTTCCAGAAACCTATGAGGCCAGGACATTAATCTGTGGTAGCACTCCGGCCTTGAGCACTGAGGAGTGTTGGAAAAGCAAAGACATGGGCAGGAAGGGGGTGGGAAGGACATATTTTCTCTTGCAGGAGCTGTGACGACATTTCAGATCAAATTAAACTTCAGTTTTTAAAGACTTCAGTGGAGGTAATTGAAACACTTCCTCACAATTGCCTGAACCTAAGTGTTATCTCTCTTTTCCTCTGTATATCATCCCTTTTCCCCCAAGCCTGAGACAGCCCTGCACGGCCACAGCCTCCTTAATATTAAAGACGGTGATTAAATGGGATTCGCCAAAAGACAAAGGGCTGAAAACCTGCCAATTGTTAATCCCTCTTTCACTGTGCTTAAAAATTCCATTTCCTTCATTTGAAGAAAGGGGGGTGGGGGGAGAAAAGAGAATTATACGCCTATGTCTAATTTAAATTCTGGCGTCGCGGGTCCTGTTCCCTTCTCCCTCTCTTGACGTCTGAATATATTCCTTTATTACCATTATTACAGCTTTCTGATTGCATTAAAATTCATCCACACGCTTCTCTCCACATTCCACTTTTCTTTTGCCAGTTTTTTTGCTAATTCCCTTTTTCTCTCCCCCTTTCCCTCCCCACTTTCAAATTATACAGAATGTCATTAAAGATCTCCACAAAATGCCTCAACTCCTTTCTCTCTTGCTTTTATAAACTTGCTGGCTTTCTTCCTCTCCATCCCCTCGTCTACAAACAAAGAAAATGAAGGAGAGGCAAAAGAATACAATAATAATAAAGGAATCCAAGCAGCGTGTCTCATAGGTCTCAATAACACCTTTCCTACATCATACAGCTCCAGGCCTAATGCTTACTTCAGTTATGAAGCCGTATTTCACACAGAAGTTTTGTGTATTATTTGTTTGACGCTTGTACCTGGAATCTGCAGCTAAAATCAGAAGTGGACCTTGCCAGGCTGTGTATGTACGTGTAGAAAGAGGCAGTCCTGCCTGTAACTACAGGCAGAAAAATAACAAGGCTGGAAATAGAAATGTAATTGCACCCTGCTTTATGGACCAAGGGCTGAAGTTCTGTAAGGGTTTGCCTAAGGATGTATGCAGTGGAGCTGGGCATGCTGTGCATATGCCCAGCTGCAGGTAATTAAAGATCTGAACTTAACTGGGACCCACCCATTTAGTCCTTCAGACATCCCACTGATTGCAAGGAGACTTTAAAAATGACCTTTTTTCCCCCACAAGGCAGATCACCTAAAAATAAGGTGTATCTTTGCTTAAACCAGTCCCACTTTATCTAGGTAGAAGTCCCAGTGTGAGGGATTTTATAGATAAAAATTCCTATGTGGAATTCCATCTGCCTTACAGGCATTTCAACTGTAGAGTGGGGGCATGACTTAGTGAGAGTGGGATCAGGTTGGGGTGACTGATGCCCCTACTCTGTCCTTGTGATTCTCCTAGACCAGCTGGGAGAAAGAAGATGCTGTTGTGAAACTTTCAGTCATTGTCTCCAGTTCTTCCCAGGGTGCCTAAGTAGAGGGGGGTGTGTTTGTGTGGTTTTTTTAATTATTATTTTTGCTGCTGTCACACTCAATTATGCTGATATAATGAAATGACTGAAACTGGATGAAAAACAGGATTTTCTTTCTGTGGAAAATACTGATGTCTCAAAAAATATGTTTCCACTTTGAATTGGAGAGGCCAAAGTTCTTGTGAAATGGAAATTCTTTGGTTGTGAAATGTTACAGAGTATTGTCTCAGAGAAATAAAAAGACTTTGTCTTAATAACCTCAAAACATAAAATATATAAAGCAGAATGGCTGTGGTTTTAAGCCAGACAAAGGAGTACATTTTCACACTCTATATGAATAAATGAAAGACGTTTCTGCCATGGGATGTTGCTGAACACAAAAGTCATAAATTAGCTCCAAGGAGAATGAGATAGATTAGTGGTGGTTATGTCCACTCACTGCTATTAAACATGAAGATCCAGATGCACAATCTATCTCAGTCTCTAAACCTCTGTCTGCTGGAAGCCAGAGGATATGAAGGGAAGGGTCAGTCTTTATAAAAGCCCTGTTCTTACTCTTTCTAATGGGCACTGCTGGAGCAGAGGATGCCGGACTAGAGAAACCTTTGGTCTAACCCAAAACGGAAGCTCTTATGTTCTTAGTGGCTTAATACAATACAGACTTGAAACAAAATTCATCAAAAAGATCCTGCTAAATGACAGGCTTGTACCCCCTGAAATGAGAACTTGATGCATTAATTTAGAAAAAAAATGTCCTCTGGCAAAAATCTCATTGAAATGGACCTGTTCCAGAGGAACGCTTTGCCTTTTACAAAACTACACGTTTGGCTAGATAGCCGTTCCTTTGAAATACTTTGGCCAGCTCAACAAATGACCCAGGAAATGAATGGGTCTGCTTCAGGATGCTGCCTGGCAGGGTCTGGCTTGACTTATCCATGTACTCATTTAGAATGTTACCCTAAGGTGCGTATGTGAAGGAACATTATATTCCAGTGATGCTGCACCAGTGCTCGAAATAAACATTGGGGATTCAGGGTTAGAGCTGAAGCTTATTGAAGTTAATGAAAAAGAGTGCCACGGAGCCTTGCAGGCTTTGGATCAGACCTTTGATTTGCTGAACTGCTGCTCAGTATGTCCCTACTACTGCTGGGTATTGCAGATTCTTCCTGATGCAGAGCGACATATTACACCTGTGCCAGGGGACGTCTGGTGAGGACGGAGAAGGAGGACAGCAGAGCCTGAATGATGCTGATCACACCTTTTGTGTGCTAGAGTTTGTGGCTCTGTATGTATTTCCTTGATTTGAACTCTTCTCTTAGCCTTCTTTCACCACGTTGTGGCAATACGGAAAAGAAAACCGAAACCCTGTGAAATCCTGAGCACAGGCTAAACTCATCCTTCCTCTGACTGGAAGACCTTCCTGCAAGATTTTAAAGCAGACATGCAGAGCAGGGAAGGAGTGCAGGAAAACTATGACCAGACAGTGTGGCCTGAAATACCAGGCAGCAATGGGTGCATGATGTAGGGATTGCAATAAAACACTCACAGTGGAGCCTTCCACTAGTGAAAGCGATGTCCAGCATGCACTTAGCTGCAAGAAAGGCCTGCTGGACCAGCAAGAAGTTATCAACAGATGTGAGGTATCCTGGTCCCTGGTCTGGAACCCCCTAGGCACTTTGTCTCTGCAGATCTGGACTGGTTTCAAACTTAGGGGAGACCCGTCCCACTCAGCACACTGAGCCGAAGATCTCTCCTCTCGCTGGGGAAAGTGAGACTCCTTTGATGTCACTTAGCATACCCTTGCAAATGTTTTATTGAAGATTATTTCTTCCACTCACCCCCCCACCCCTCTGACTCTCAACTCCGACTGGCTTTAAATGCCACTGTCATTTCCATCTGCTGACAGAGCTCTTTAACTGCCGCGCCGAATGGCATTCGCTAAAACCAACTAATAGAGGGAAATGAGGTTAACCTTTAAGAAAGGTGAAAACGAGCAGGGTGCTATGCCAGCAGTAAAGAATAGTTCATAAACAGCCTCCTGCTGCACAGGCAGTTTACTCCGGGCGTTGGCATTGATGGTAGCTTCACTTGCCGGTGGGTGTCGGGGGTGAGCTTGTCCAGGAGAAGGCATAGGACCTCTCTGCTGACATGTTTTAGTCATCCCTTGCCTGACAGACTTGTGGGGACAGTCCCATGGCTCTGATCTTGGCTGCTGCTGTCTAGCTTCACAGCACATGTGTACTGTCTGTAGTGGATGTGTATGACATATAGGTGGCTTGCACCAGCAGAACTTTTCTTCAACCTTTTCCTCCCTAGTATGCAAAGAGATGGGAGTGCTCAGGGCTTAATCTTGTCTTGCCTGCCACCTTGCTGAGTTCCTTCTTTCCACTGGTCTTTTTAAATCCTTCACAGCTCAGCACAACACTTCCTATTAACTCTTACTGACTGACTTAGGGCTCTGCTTCTGTACAAGGGGTACTGCTGGGTGGTTCTGCACTCTTTGAAGAACCCCTCTTGTCCTTTTGTTTTCCTTCAGGCTTAATGATCTTGTTCCCTTTCTCATCTTGGCTTTAAACCACAACTCTATCCTACAAGTGTCATTCCCAAGTTCGTACCTGAGACCTTGTGCTATGCAACTCATGAAGCAGAGTGAACGGAAAGAGCTGGGACCAGCATTTCCATAAAAAACTGCAACAGGACAAGAGGTCTTAGTCTACAGAGAAGATTAACAGCAGGTGAGTCGTGCAGGATGGAACTCAATACCTTACCAGTTTGGGTACCAGAAGGAGATGCAGCACAATGCCACGATGGGAACAAGACAAATATTTGTTCAGTACTTTTCTCTTGTCAGCATTCTGCTTCATCTAATTTTAATTAGACTGGAGAGCCTGAATGATGCATATACTACCAACTGCACTAACAACAACTGGCAGCGCTGGACTGAGTCCGTGTGAAGTGGGGGTACTGGTCTACTGTTTTCAGCCAATCTGCTCCACTCACATTTTATAGATGCATCTGTTTTTACAGAAAGTGGACTGAAGTTGGTCTTACCCCTGAAAAGTCCTCACCATACTATTGTCTTCCTCTAGCCATGGTATATTATCCTTGCCCAAAGTACTTGAAATGGAAAATTATACACCTGGACAAAATGATCACTAAGTGTAAATCTCCAGAGCTTACTGAAACAAGGTCTTTAGTAGCTGTAAATCAACAATACAGACATACACCATGCAATGATAGTATTATTTCTCCCACCACCACAGCTATGGCCAGATCAGCTAATGTAATTATCCAATTCCTACACAAAGTTAGTACCTGGAGAAATTCACTCCCTGGATCATGGTAAAATCCGAGTCTCAGAAAGGCTAATTTCCAGCTACTAGAGCTTCACTGTCCATGTGGGAAAACATAACCCTCAGTAGGCTCTTTTCCGCCTCAGATTTCATCACCACTAATAACGCTTTTTGGCTAACAATGCTTTTTGGGGTGTGTGGAGAAAGCAGGGCTGTGCAAGCCAGATCTGAACCTGGCTCTGGTCCCTATTACTGCAACAGTACTCTAACTGTGCTAAGGGGAGTCATCTCTTCCCTTCATCAGTAGCCAGGACTCAGAGACACAGAGAGAGACAGAGAGTGAAGGTGCTGTTTTATAGCAAGCCTTCTCTGAGCTTGAGAGCTCACTGTGCTATTATTTCCCTCTTTTTCCCTTATTCCAGGCCTTTTTTGTGTTTCATGTTTGGCCTTCGGCAGGCTGAGAGACGTGCTGACAAGTTGTAACTCTCACTCGGCTCTGCGAGGGCTTTGTTCTCTGTGTGCGTGGCACAGACTCGCTTCCTCTTTCGAAATGTGACAGCGAGCGATAACATTGACACAGAGAGCCAGCGCGTGGTCTCGGCATGCTCCCTGTGCTAAAGACCCTCTCCAGTGATCTGCAGCATCAGTCAGGAAGCAAAGATGGGCATCGTACAGGGACAAAATACCGTAGCGATGACCCCTTCTTTCTCCCAAAACCCCTTAAACCACTCGTTAGTCAGAGGCTCACATGGCTTATATGCAAAAAGGGATTTTCAGCAATCTGGTCTCTCCCTCTCTGTACCACAGACGCCCGCAGAGATGCCCCCAGGATCCTCCCATCCCATGGCTGAGCTACCATGCCTCAGACAGCTTGCTGCTGCCCTGCAGCTTTCCCCATAGGTCATGTTTGGCTAAACCATGTGTCCTGGACAGGGCTCAAATCTTACTATGAGAAAAACAGGCAGAACAACAATCAGCCTCATAGTTTGCTTTGGTGCACATTCTTTTGCGTCCAGAGTCTGCCTCTGACTTCTCACTTTAATGTGTTTGGCATCGCATTCAAATTAGAAAAGTTTCGGTAAAAAGTTCAGCTTCTCTCCAGCTGATTAAAGTGCTCTTTAGTATATAGGCTTTATTCCCAGAAAAGATATTTCCATAAAGACCCGAGTCTCTTGGAGCTCTCTCAGGCAAGGATGAGCACAACTCTTCAAGCTTGACACTTGGAGGCATCTGTTTCCTGTATACAGGTCTTTTTAAAAGCTTCTACAGATTTTAAAATGTGAATGCCAGGCTGGGATCAGTTTGCCAGGGTGCTCTCCCTCCCACCCCAGTATTATCTACTAAAATATAATCTTTGTCCTCCAGTTTCCTTGTTTATATGGCAAGAGGTCCCATTAGATGGTTTTGCCCACCACCATGCTGGGAGCTAATGATGACTTCCTCAGCTGTGCTAACCGCTTTTCTAGGTCATTGCCCAGATACTTTTCTAGGTTGCTGTCTTATGAAATATAACCCCTCACTCTTTAGGCTTGGTTTTTAGCCTTATTCCTCCATGAGTCAGCTTAGATTTGGTTCTGCAGAAACACACACATCGTGTCTCAGCCAGCCAAAGCTCACTCAGAGTGACCTAAGTGACTCAGATGACTCTGTATCAGAGCCCTGTCCTTACAATTTTCCATTTTGTGTTATCCACAGATTTTATCAGCCGGGATATTTAATTCCACATCATTCATGACAATGCTGACTAGCATCAGAGCTGGTACTGATCTGTGCAGAACCCCGCTACGAATACCCTCACTCTATCATGCCTTCTCTTTGACAACTGCATTTTGAGATTTGTCCATTACCCACTTCTTAATCCATTTAATGTCTGCCCTCTTGAACGCTGTACTCAGCAGGAACCACAAGGAACTTCCAATTCTAGACATTCAACCTTTGCAGCTCACGATAGCTTCTACTGATAAGGAAAACTCAATCAGTCAGTTTTGCCAAGGGGAAGATACGATCTCTAAGACACACAGCCCCTCTCCTGTTCCCTTGCCTCTGGCATTGTTCCTTCTCGCCAGCTTGAACAGCAGGCCCTCACCTCTGTTGCAGCACAGTTCCCAAACACTAACATTTAAGAAATACTGTATTTTCCTAAGTATAGGCCATGTTCTACAGGTATTGCTACAAGAGTTGGTCATAGACGGTAGTTATTTCTGTCTTTCACTCTCAGTTGTTAGAACTTCCTGCTAATGGCTGTATCACTTGCAGGAAGTGTTTGCTATGCAGGTGTAGGCTTTATCTTTGCAAAACCAAAGTGACTCAACCACCATAGGAAAGACCCTGTTCTTCTTTATCATGTCCTCACCGTTATTATGCCTGCAGGACCCTGGGATGAAATAGCCTCTACAAGCTAGTCCCACCTAGAGCTGTAGGGATCAGCAGCTAAAGGAAAACAAAGTCACAATTCTAAAGAGCCTTTCATGCAAGGAGAAACGCAGGGCAGTTTTTTCCTTTCCTCACCTCAACATCTCTTTCCTGGGAGCAGAAGTAATTGTATTGAATGCACTCAGAGATTTCCCTGCACAGTGAAGCAATCTAAGGCAATAGGATTCTTATCGAATTCAGCTTCCCTGAACATTTCTCAGAGCTAGAAACAAAGCCCAGGTCCCAGCTGGGATGACATTTATTTAGCATATGTAATGTTAACCAAAAGAAAGTCAGGGAACATGCACTGAACCCTGCCTTGACTCTTTCACTGTTTAACTACTGGCTTGCCCTGATTCATTTTTGTCTTGTTCCAGTCACTTTGTCCAAGACTGAGGAAGGTCTAGCCCTGGGTGATATGGTGGTCCTTGGTCTTACAGGTAGCTACTGGCCCCATCTTTCTTTCAGGTTGAGCCATGCACACTGTCTGAGTGGAAGCTAGGACCCACAGAACAGAGCCCTGAATGCTTTGGTGCAGACTTCCTTGAATTTTAACAAAAACACTGAAAATTTGCCCATCAACAACCCACTCCTAACTAAGACGCAACAGTTTGTCCACGGCTTCCTAGGTAGTGGTCTTTCATTCAAGACAAGGACTTTATCTGTCTGTTTCTGCTGTTAAATGTGAGGGTACTTCTGTGAAAATGTCTTTGTTTTCATTTTTTTCATCTCTCCATCTGCAGTCCAGGGGAATGTTTGCCTTGGTTGTTTTGATATTGCTATCACAGGAATGACAGCAGAGCCATAATGTTTCTCTAACATATTCATTAAAATATTGCCCAAGTAAGAGTAGGTAGTGGTGCTGGCCCCAATTCAGGTTTGGGGAAACTGAGGCACAGTGCCATTAAAGAGGAACATATCCTGGAACAGACTCTGGGACTTGTGACTGCTTGCCTTGCAGCACAACCCAGCAGAAAGCATGGTCCTTTCGTCTAGGTGGCTGTCAGAACACTAATCCATAATCCTGACTCCAGAGAGCTCTGCACAGGCTGCTTAAATTATATTAAAGCACAAGATTCTGAGTTCAGTTCACTCAGAAAATGTGTGTGTATGTCTGCATGTTTGCATATGGATGCGTGCAGCGTGTGGGTGTGATTCCCTAAATACGAGGCGAAGTGCCTATCACAGAGAATAGACATTAAAAGGGGTTTCTGAGCTGTAAGTGAGAAACCAAAGCTGGGAAGAAAAAATAAAGCAAAAAGGCAAACTTCCCACCACCACCAGCAACTCAAATTAAAACGCAATTGTGTGTGTAACAAAAAGAAAGCTTTGGAAATACAAGGATAAATGACATTTGTTGTGAAATGCCTCCCCCACTCCTGTCCCCAAGTGATAAGGGAATGAGCTGGATGACAGGGGAACTTCAGGTTGGATTCAGGCAACAGAAACATTTTCAGGTCAAGCTTCATTTGATGTTAGCTTGAGTTCCCCCATTAGCTGGTGCTGGGTAATGGTGCCGCTGCCATCACTCTCCAACCCTACAAGTCCACACAGCTTGGTGCAGATGTGGACAGGCGCCCATGGGCAGGCAGCCCTTTCATGCAACTCCAGCAAACATCAACATCAAAATGCCATCCTACCCTCTGCTTTACGTGAGGTCCAGGTGTGTGATGGCATGTCCATATGGAGAGCCTGGCACTGCTTTCCATGGAGAAAACCTGCATGAGTGTTTGAGAAAGAGGAGAAACTCATCCCCTCCAAGACATCACCTGTGAACCAGGACCCTGCCAGGACTCCTCACTGCTCTGGTTCACTTGATGAGTAGCAGGGTGCCAGACAGACAGTGCTGCCAACTTCTGGGCACCTGAGGTAGCTGGATATTGTTGGTCAATGCTAATACAAGTGAGAGAGACCCAGCCAAAAAGGTGCACCAGCAGAAAGGGTTGGTGCCTAACAGGGGCAGAGGGAAACCAACTGAAGAAATTAAAATGCCTGAGAGAGTGTGAGAGAGTATTTTTGCCTTGGTTTTGATGGAGTTGAGGTCACTGTCTCATCCCCATTCCTATCATCCAGTGAGTCCTCAGAAATCTCTGCATGGTGCCAGATCCAGCCCAGCACTGAGCACTGCTTTGGAGGTATTGAAGGGCTGGCAGGATGGGGATTGCCGCTGATTTACTTCCTCGCTACTGTTTGGGTGAGTAGAAAGGTAGGAAAGGGGGGATGATTGAAAGGAGTGGGGAGAGAAGAAGAAAAGGGGAAGAAAAGATAATAAGAAAGCCCCCACTGCCCTCTGCCATTGTGCTGTTCACTAGAAGGCTCCCTACAGAATTACGCTGTCGTCTTGCAGGAAAGCATGTAATAACTGAAAATACAGTGTCAAAAGGAATTTTTCAGGCTTTGACAGCTCATAAATTACAGTTCGTTGACTTCTTCCTGGGTCTAGATTTAAATTAATAGGCAGGCAGATATATATTTCTTTTGCTTCTTTCTCCTGAGCAGTAGCAGTTGTGGAAGTGACGCAGTTTCTTGAATCTCTGTCTCCCCTCCTTTCCCTCCCTCCCTTACAAGCAGTCCTGCCCTGAGATCAGCTCAACTTGGTCTCAAACCCCATGTGTGTCAGAGAGGTTCTTCTGACACCACCTCTCCCCAGCACACAAGTGGGGAAAGCAAAGGCAAAGAAATTCACTGTTCCCTATAGCAAACGATGTCTTTATAAAATCAATTACCACTTTTCAGAGGAGGTATTTGGCAGAAAAAGGCCATAGGCAGAAAAGGTCAGAGATACTTGGGTAAGTCAGTGATGGCTGCAGCATCTGAAGTCAAAGCATGCAAGCAAAAAAAAAAATAGACATGCCTCCTAAATAAATTAAAATGATATGAGATGGCCATTGATGGAGAAATGTGCATTTCCCTTTCTATGAAACTGTAGGTGCTCACCAATTATGAGAATAAAAGTAACTATGTGGATGGATGGGTGGATGGATGGATGGATGGATGGATGGATAGATGGATGGATGGATGGATGGATGGACAGACAGTTGCATATAATTGCAAACTGACTAGGCAGGAGATCATTACTCCAGAAGGTACTGATGTACCCATGTTTTAAAGGCATTACACTTCACCTGCGTGAAATCTCTTGTAGATACTTCCATTTGGATGCAATTTTAGCCTGACAGTCTCAGCTGAACTGGTATCAGCATTTTGCTGCTAGGAGAAATAAACCTGGAAGATTGAAGTGTGCACACAAATTGCAATGCTCTGGTGACCTGGAATGCTCAGGACTGCCCTGACTGCACAGGTCTGGCAATAACTGGTGGTGCATCAAAGCAAGGTAGGTAGCTGGGGTGCTGGAGAAGATCCATCCTTCCTTTGTATGGTGATGCATTTTGAGTGTGGGGCAGGACAACCTGAGGTCTGTGCAGTTGCTCTGCAGTTAGGAGGAGCTCAGCCTGCAGTGATGGCTGGGAAATTCCCAGCAGGATGTGGATTTGTAACATGTAGGTAGTAAAATGTGTCAAGGGGTTTTGGGTCCTGCAGTTTGAAAAGGTCTCATGTAAAGTGAGGGTATTAATAGTATTAATAGTTCCTGCTACAAGTTGTAGGCTGTAGCTGCTTAAGAAGCTAAGATGAATCCTGGGCTGCATGCTTGGCAGCTCCTGGCAAAGAGCAGCCCAGGACAAGTTTGTTTTTGCAAGGTTGGCAATGACTCAGAGCTGGGAGGTGAACACGTCCCCCATGTGCCATAGTAACACAGCGAAGGGGAGCAAAAAGTGCAAAGCCAGAAGGAACATGGGTCCTCGCTGCACTTACAGAGGTGTGTGAAGGGACAAGTGCGATAATCACACATTTGGAGCATCTGAAATATTTTTGTGCTCTCCCCACCGGCTGCGTTAGCGCCGGTGCTGAAGGGCAGTCACGTTCCTCAGAGAAAGCAGCTCCCTGTGAAATGCCATGCGCTCTGGATTTAGTCACCTCTCAGCTCAGCAGTCCCTGTGAGATGCCCTTTGTCACAGGGCTGGCCGAGCTCAGAAGCTGGAAAGGGGAGGGGGGGTGAGTCTTTGGATCTTGCTCAAGTTGAGCATGGGAAACAGCGGGGGAGCCAGCAGTCCCAGGTTTTGCCCTGCACAGAGGCCTCCTGCGTGGTCATGACACAAAGATATTTCTTCTTGACTGGTTCCACTACAAAATAGTCAGACACTGTGATGTTTGATAAGATCTCCAGGTGCTCCCAGTGTTGGCTCCAGTGCAATGACTGACACGATGCAGGAGGGATGGAAGGACAATTTCAGCTCATGCAGGAGGGAAATAACTCATTTAGTGTTTAAGTCTTCTCATTCTGCAACTGCCCAAGACCTGAGTTTGACTATATAGAAGGAAGTGCTGTTTGGGCATGCTGGTGGCTTGAAAGAGAAAAGTAACAGGACGAGGTGCAGGGACTATAAGCTATGACTCATTTCATGAAAACCTGTTCTGAGAAAGACACTAATTTGCCTTGCACCATTCAAAGGAGGACTGGATACCCTGTCTTAGGGGTGAGTGACAAGTGTCATTTGCATTTTAGATGGCAATTTGTGCAGCCCCTCTCACAGCCTCAGAGGTGCCCATGTAGCATTATTTCAGTTGGAGTCGCTAGGAAAAAGTGCAAATGAGTTCTGAATAGGTAAACTAATTCCTCAGCAGAGTTTTGCAAACACACTGAATGCCCTTTTCCATGGCTTACAGACCACCACAGACCACAGCAGTGAAAAACTGCTTTCAGCTAAGAAATACCACTGACAAAAAGACTGCACTGATACCTAGCCTATGTCCTTTTGTCTTAATTTCAACTCACAACTATATCCCATCAGCTCTTGCTCCTGGCCCACTCACTGGGACTATCTGATCTATTATGCCCCTACAGCCCTTTGTGCCTCACTGTGATGAATACTTACTGCAATCCCCAGCTTTATGATTTGCAAAACAGCATTTTGCAGAGGACGCAAAGGCAGAAGTGACAGAGAAATAAGGCAACCTTTCAATCCATTTATCAAAGTCCTTGAAGTTCCCATTTCAAGGAAACAATCAGAAACAGGGAGCATAAAAATTGAATATGAAATCCAGGGCATTTTAAGCAAATGGAAAGGTTAACAACAAAGCTGACTCCCCTTGATGTTAATAAGAGAAAATCAGTTCAGAGACCTGTTGATCCTGGTTGGATCTTGTTTATTAGGAAGCGCCAATTGAAAGAACCGATAGAAAAAAACCCACAGAAATATAATGTTTATTCATTTCCTGTTTCTGTTTTCTTAATTGAATGTTTTGCTTTGCAAAGTGCAAAAAAATGGGTCTAATATTATGCTGTAGCCAAGCGAGACCTATTTAATCACACTCAATGGGTCAGAGTCTACATTAAAGCTGTGTGCTGTTGAACTGCACCTGTATTCCCCTGGCAAAGGCATCATTAGCTGGCAAAGCTCATCCTGATGTTGCTGAAGACGGAGTGGCACATATGAACCACCCCACTCTCACTTGGAAATGGCAACAGTTAAAGCAACAGAGAGGCAGAAACCTCACGACTAGACTTGGGAGCGAAGAAGTCACAGCCGCTAATTTACTGCTGCCCATTAGACTGCCTCCCGGCCAAGGAGAAGTTGTTTTCATGACACTGGTCTGGCATAATTATTTTCAGGCACAGAAACATTTAAATAATGAAGCTCAGAAGGCGTGATTTTTGAGCTGAGATCTCATCTATTTAGGTATTTACAGCACATGTGTCATGATGATATCTCAGCTTCAGGCTCAATGAACCAATGAGACTTTTAAGAGGTCACATTCCCCCATATCTGTGAAATCTGTGAGGTCTCACGCATATTTTTCTAGAAAGTTTCTTGCAGTCTCTTCTAAGTGGTGCTGGACAACTGGACCATAGGTCCCATCAGGTGGTCATTACAGGCCCCTGATAAAAAGAGGTACAGACAGAGCAAGACAGACCTCTTCTGGAGGGGAAACTGGTTAAATGAGAGGCAAATAATTTCTGCATAGGGGATTTGCAAAGCAGCCTGCAGGGAATGTGGGTTATTTCAGGAACAGTTGAGTAACAAACTCTCTTGGGCTGTGAGGGAAATCTCACGTGCTTTTTATTATTGTTCTTGTCTCATATTGGTCACAGTGCAAGAGCCAAGTGCCGCCATGTTTTTCATTGGCTCCAATGATGATCTTCAGGAGAAGATCATCTCTCTCTTTTGTTCAGATATCCTTCTCCTAATTTCCTGTGGTAACCTGCGCCATTAGTATCTTTTCCCCTCTTGCTTGCAACACTGAATCACAGAATCACAGAATCATAGGGTTTGGAAGGGACCTCCAGAGATCATCGGGTCCAACCCCCTGACAAAGCAGCTCCCCAGCTCATATTGCACAGGTTGGCATCCAGATGGGTCCAGAATATCTCTAGAGATGGAGACTCCACAACCCCCCTGGACATTCAAGGTCATGATGGCTGTTCTCGGTTCTTTGCACAAGAGAGTGCAAGATGACACCCGGAGTGTCACAATGGACAATGTTTGCCTGTGACAGCCTCAGCCAGGCAGCTGGAAAGCAAAAAAGTCAGGGAGCCTGAGCTTCTTTTACCACTTGGTTCCAGGTCCTCTGAGTCAGGCCCACGTGAGACTGGGAGTAGATTGGACTGCCTGTGTTGTGCCTGGGCAGAAGACTGCTATGCCCAGGGCGCTCAGTCTGACATCTCTCACCATCATGAAATGTACTAATTGGGTTTTTGTGTGTGTATTTTTTTATTTAATGGTCCTCTAGGACACTGAACCTGCATTATGATCAGAGGCTGATGAGTTAAGGATATGGGGAATTAGGCTCAGCTGGGCATCTCTGCCAAGGGCTACAATAGCTTATTATAGTCTGCACAGTATTTCCAGCAAAATGTTTTGAAATCATGGAACACCTTCTGTGTGAGGGACAGGGAACACTTTACCATCAAGAAGGCAATGTGGAAAAGAAAGCAGGAAGCTTTTAACCCCTGTCAGTCATGTGTCTGCTTCTCAAACCAAGGCCCAGAAAATCTCCCCTCTAGCTGATGGGATGCCTTTGCCATGACATACTCCTGACAGCTCCACACTCCCCCAGCACTGAAGCACCCAACTGCGTGTGTTTGTGTATGTGCATGTGTGTGCGCGTTTAAACCCAAGCAGTTCAAGAAAAATCTGGCACCACCTACTCAGCACCCCTTTGATAACCAAATAAAAAAACCCCAAACCACAACACCCCCTCTCAACTTGTATTAAGGTCCCACCAACCCCCTACTTCTCGTCCCTGCATTGCAGAAGAAGTTATTTGCCTTGGCATGCAGTATAAAGGAGTTTTCTTTGCTAGATTTTGTTCCACAAGGACTAGCTGTTTCTGAGACTTAGGAAGAGACAAAATATCTATCACACAGGATGAAAGCCAACATCTAATTCGGGAAAACTGGCAAGGAACTGGTTTGGTGTAAGGCTATCTTAAAACAGCCTTCTGCTTCTTCTAGAGCACCTGGTGCTTCTGAAAGCTTGATCGAAAACAGGCTACGAGATTCAGTTTCTATCTTCTTCATCCAGTGTTGCTTTAACTATTTCCCACAACGTGCCTGCCTTCATTTCTCCTCCAAGATGCTTCTGCAGTCTAACTGAGCACATATGATCTGAAGAGGGGCCTGGCTCTGTGGGAGATGATGACTGGGGTTCTGTCCCAGGGAAGGACAAGGCAGCGATATCTGCATGTTAAGGAAAGGTAAAGCCGCAAACCAGTGCACGTCGCCTGGCATCAGATACAGAAAACCACAGAGCTTAGTCAAGTGTGACTAAAGCAGGAAGAAGAGTAGTGAAAAGAGAGCAGGAGAAAGGAAGGGGGGAGGGGGAGGAAAGGACTGAATGTGATGGGGGAAGCTTGCCGCGCTCAGTCCTGCATTTCTGTTTTAATACAGTGACAAGCAGCGTGAAGATGTCTGTGTCTGATAAAGTGGACACACAGAGCCAGGTCAGGGAACAACTGGTTCTTTGATCGCCTTGCTGGTCTGCTGGTCCACTGATTCAGGGTCAGGCCCTGTGGAGGCTGAGGGCAAGGGCAGGAACTCCTGGGGCTCTGCACATTTAGTATTCTGTTGGCTGCGCAGAATAGGTGATACCTTCTAGCAAACTAGAAAACCTTCCTTCCTTCAAAAAAAGTAAAGAACAGGCAGGGCATTTTGAAGCATACTGATTTTCTATGTTTTTCCTCAATTTCACAGTCAGCACCACGACCCCTGGGGTCCCTAGGGAGTAGGAATCTGCAGAGAAGGCAGACCTTTGGAGGGTGGCATTGGGGAGTACAGAGGCAACAGCTACACAGCAGGGCCCAAGCACATGTTTTTATAACCCCACAGGCAGGCTGAAAAATGCTCAGGTGCTGTGAGTGGAGAAATGCTCTTGTATTTATTTGGAATAAATTCAGGTGAGTTGCTCATGTAACTCTTGTACCTCATCATACCGCGCGCACGCAGACACGGGCTTCTGCCATCTTGTAAAGGCATTGGAAGGGTTTACGCATGTTGCAGCACCCTGGTTTCTATTGAACAGATCTGGCATGTTGTACTGGATGAAGACAATTTCCCCTCTCGATCTTGGAGGGTCAGAACCAATTAGCATAGTCCTTCCTACCTCCCCTGAGGGCAGGATATGGTGTAATGTAGCCAAGGACTGATCTTGCCACGCAGTATCATTGGGGGTGACACAGCTGAGCCCCTGATGAGATGTTTGCTGACATGTGTCAGGAAGGATCATGGCATGCTTCCCTACGTGCCCAGGTGCATTGTGGGGACGGGGGACTTGTAACATTTTCTAATACGCCATTTAAGACAAAAAAGAGTGAGCTGAGGCAAAACAAGACAAATTAATGCAGAATGACAACTGCCTTAAGGAACATCAAGATGTCCAGAGAAAAATCAGAAGAATTTTTCTCCCAAGACTCCAATGTAAATTTATTTTTATATATATATATATATATGCACATGCACACATACATAACATATGTCTGTATGTGCATGTACATATAAAGACAGCTTGTCAGCTGGTACTCGTTGACAAAGGTCCACTGAAGTAGGGAAGTTATATGAAGATGCCTCAACATTCATTGTGTGTTTGCTTGCTGCATGTGTGAGTTGAACACATTGACTACAAGCCATTTGTGCATATAGATGCATGCATGTATAACTACTATGCACACTCTCATAGATCTTGGATATGGAATTTTTTTCAAAGTTGACTACAATGGCCAAGGATTAGGAAGAAAGCTTGCATGTATGGATATGGCAGCTAGCTGGAGACATATTTATAAGCATCAAGAGATGCTTTATGCAATTAGTAGGACTTTGCATGGAAGAGAGAGAAATTCAGGAAAAAAACTTCCACTCAGCAGCTTCTGGGCATTGACTTCGTAAACTGAATAATTCTCTTAAAGGAAAGGAGGTGGAAGTACCACAGCCTGAAAACTCTAGACACAATGTAACTAACATGGACAATTGTGGAACAGCTGAAATAGAGATAAGAACTAGTAAATGTATATGGGCTTCATATTATCAAATCCTGCAGTTTGAACTCGATTTACAGACACCAAGATGGTTACAGACTACTCAGTATTGCAGAGGCCATCATTGTTCATCTGTTAGAAGTGTGGCACCCTCAGCATATCTGCCTGCATCAAATAACTCAGACTTCATCCTCTTAATGACAACATAGTTCTGGTGTAAGACCTAAATTTTCAAGATAAAACACCCACATTTTATATCTACAGATAGTCTGGCCATTTAGATTGCTATAACTAGTGGAGAGACAGTTGTACAGTTAGGGGCGCTTGGTATGCTACTACACTTCCCCTGTGGAGCACACCTACTTTTGGTCAGCTGCATAGATCTCTAGGCTCCATGTCTCACTGTTGAGATTTCCATTGACTGCAATGGGAAATTTGGCTCCTCACCATTGTGCAGACACCTACATCTGGATATGGTGGTGGATCTGGAAAAGTGTTATGAGGAGAAGCTGAGGGACCTGGGGCTGTTTAGCCTGGAGAAGAGGAGGTTGAGGGGAGACCTTATTGCTCTATACAACTACCTGAAAAAGGGTGTAGCCAGATAGGTGTTGGTCTCTTCTCACAAGTAACAAGTGACAAGAGGAAATGGCCTCAAGTTGCACCAGAGGAGGTTTAGATTGGATATTAGGAAAAAAATTCTTAGCTGAAAGAGTGGTCAAGCATTGGAACAGGCTGCCCAGGGAAGTAGTAGTCATGATCCCTGAACGTATTTAAAACACACTTAGATGTGTGTCCTGCTATCTCCTAAACCACAACATTGTGGCACTCTGGGAGATGGTTTAGTGGGCATGGTAGTGTTGTACTTTCATGGTTGGACTTCATGATCTTAGAGGTCTTTTCCAACCTAAATGACTGCAAACTGACAGGTTAGGTGTCTCAGTCTACATCTGTTTTATTGTGCAAACAAGCCATTCTCAATGTCAGTGTAACTCTGTTCTCCTGACAGGGCAAAGAGTGTTGCTAGGGTCTGCAGAACAGAACCATAGAACAAGATTCAACTTTTTAATATCACATCAGACATCTAAATCTGAGTAAATCACTCCCACATCCCTTCACAGTCAACAGAGGTATTTGTGTCTCCAAAGGCTGATTCATCCTATCAACACTTGTCTTAGAGAGGTTGGGGAAACTGCTCTAGGCAAGTGCTCATCTCTTTCAACTAAGTATGCAGTAAGTTCAAAGAACTCGTTTGGACTTAATGGTTAATATTCAGATGGCTACATTTAGGCAAGATCAACCCTGCCCATAGCACATAAATGAAATACACATAATCTTCCATCCTTATGTGTACCTCCAGGTATGTTCTTGCTGGAGGTGGTTCCGATCTGAGCAACGGCAAATAACCAACACAGCTGGAATAGCCAATACCAAATAAACACGGGGATTTTCTTTGTGATAAAATCTACAGAGGTAAAAGAAATGCTTACAATATGTGACTTAATAATGTCTTAAAATTACTATTTGATGAACTCATAATCTGCTTCCACATAGTGCATAAGGAGGAAAACACATAAAAAGGAATTGTGAAAACTATTATTTGCAAAGTATTCTATCACTAACACAATATATAACTGCTACCTGCAAAACAACTTCCTTAGACAAAGAACAAAAGCATTAAGAAATGTGGCGATAGCTGGCAAGACTCTGCAGCTCCTGAGGCTTCAAGATATTTTAGAGAAATATTATTTTGCACATATGCAGCAGGTTTCACCTGAAGATCTCAAAGCACTTTGTAAATATATATGCGTTAATTAATCTTCACAGCAGCTCTATGAGGTAAGCACTGTAAATATAATTATCTTGATTTTACAGATGGTGAACTTGAGACTCAGAGCACTGAAATAACTCCCCCAAGTTCACACCGTGAATCAGCAGCACCGTACTGACTGGAATCCAGCGGTTCCACTGCCACTTCTCTTTGCTAACCCAGATGACAAAAGTCCCTTTGCTTATGGTAACAATAGACTGCACATGGAGAAAAGAGCTGCTCAGGGACTTCACACTTTCTTGTTGGTAAAGCATTTTCCACCCTTTGAATAGGGGACATGATAAATGCACACAGTGTTATTTATTATTAATATGCTCATTAGCATCTGCATCATTACCACTGGAGGAACATTATCAATAGACACCGTTGGTTAGCAGGTCAGATCCTTTCCTCAGCATCAAACATGGCCAATTCTGTTGGCTGTTTGCTGCTTAAAAGGACAATTTCCTTAATAAGCAGTTTTTAAGAATGCTCAGACAGCAATCATGCTTCTTGCACATCTTTCGTCTTCATTTTGTCTGACATTCTTGTTGTATCTTGTAAGTAATCTGTGGTTGTCCCCACTGGGAAGAAACACAGTTTGATATAATGTCAGCCTGAGCTGAAACTGAGCAAGCTGAGCTTGCTGTGAAGGGAGGGTCTCTCAAGCACCCACGTCTGAAATCTTCAACCTACTCTTACCTTAATAAAAAGTCAACCTGCTAGCATGTAAATGGCAGCGAACAAAAAGGGATGACATATGGCAAACACAGGCAGTAGTCAGTGGTAATGCTTGTGTGTGGTGGAAGCACTTGGGCTGTCAAAGCGGAGGGGTGCCTGGTGATCTCCTTTCTCCCTAAACTAGTAAAGATACTTCATAGGGTGGGTGATGCATTTGAAAAATGTTTAAAGAGGAACTGCTTTACTGCTTTCATCTAAACTAAATTCAGATTGCTCTATTTATTTGTGTTCTATTTTGCTCTGGTCATTACATGGTGCCTATCTCCATGGTCTTATATTTTAATGGCAATCTGTGCTCCAACTGTGTGACTTGAATTTTAGTTTTGGTGAAAATTATCTGTATTTACATATTATAATATTATGATTTACTGTCCTGTGATTTAGAAAGGTGTTTCTATCCTGTAAGGTCCCAGATGTGCCCCTGCAGAGCTGTACTGGAGCTGGGTGTCTATCTGGGAATCCCTAACATTTGTATTCTTTCAGACTGTTCGCAGTATATTCTTATCTAATGGTGCTGGACTTTGCCTGTTTCCCTCAGGACGTGATAACTTAATCTCCATAAGAATGTTTTAATATTGTCTTTTCTTTTGTGATGGAGAAAAAGAGAAAAAAAAAGCATCTCCTGAGCCACTGAGAAGGTAATTGGGTTATCACATGGGGGCATTTTGGCCTGACACCAAAGGCCACAGCTAGCTCCTACTTCACTTCAGGAAGGAATCTCCCCTGAAACTCAGAGACAGCTAGATGGCTGGTGTTCCCCAAGGCCACTTCAGCAGGGGTCTGTGATGACCCCCTCACCTCCATGCAGACACTTGGACTTTATTGTGGGCATAACCTGTCTGTCTGTGTTTCTTCCTGGGTACCTAAGTCTAACTGAGGAGACCTCAGTTTTCTTGGGAAGGTTAGGATACATCCTCCTTCCTTGCAAAATCTTGGCTGAAGAAATTGCATGTGGGTGGTAAGCCCTGAGGACAGAGGGTTGTGAGAGTCATCCAAAGCTTCATCCTGCCTTGGGCTCTGCATTGTGCTGTCCTCTTGAACATGATGCCACCTTCCCTTTTTATTTTAATATAGATTTAGTTTCAAATCCACTTCTCAACTGTGCCTCCATTGAGTTCCCAATTGAGGCCAGTAGCAGATGTGTTGGCACATCTGAAAGAAGGATGTGTCCATGATCTCCCTCCTGTAGACCATCTCTCTGGGGGTGGACCTTGATTGTGGGGCATCACACAGACTCCCTGAAGAGAGCACATGCCATTTTTAGTCATTTACCTGTCTGGAAGTGTATTTAGGAGAGAGAGTAAGGGACAATAGAGAGAGAAAAAGTGAGAGAAGCCTCCAAAGTCATGTAAGAGATGTCTGTGAGCTTTCTCTGAAGCATCATGTGATGCCTTCTCTGCCATTTCTTCCTCAGGTTTGAAAGGTGCCCTGAGGTAGGTTGCCATATTTACATAGATTCACTTGTAAAGGGAAACTTCTTCTACTGCACATATCCCCACTGATTGCCACATTGTTATGGGCACCTGGGGAGTCCATAAAGAAACAAAGAATAATAATTTTTTTAAAAAAGGAAAAAAATTGCAAACAACAAAAGCTGTATTGCATTTCCTAGGAAGCCCTGAAATAAAGGATGTCTTAGAGAGGAGGCACGGGAGTAAAGCTGACACATAGACGTCTTGACGTAACAGACAACCCCAGACCTGGTAATTCTAATTATCATTTTTGTTTACAAGTGTACCTGCTTGTGTGTATCCTTCTGACTACCTTAGCATCGGTTCATTTTAGCACAAATACCAATCATCTAAAGCAGCTTCTGAACTGAACAAGGGAACAGAAATAAGGAAAAAACCAAACCCTCATCTCCCAAAAAACATGGTAACTATCCACTTGTTCTTAAGATCAGAGCAGTTCCTCTCTCTGAGCTGACACACTGTTCAGGAAGCATGGGCACAGCCATGCCCCTGTATAACCAGCTTTGCTTGCCAGCTGCTGGAAAATGCTTCTTGATGGCTTGCACATGGAAGGTGCCACAGGACCTTCTGAAAATGTCATGCTCTTTGTCTTGTGACAAAGCCACCTTGTGAATGGAGGTGGCTTTAACTCTGGAGGATGAAAACATTTCACCCATACATCTGCCCAACCTTGCCTTGGAGGTTTGCCCCACTTCAAGGCTATTACGATTGCTGATACAACAGCTGCTGAACTCCTGCAGTTAGAAGCTCTCTAACAAAATTTAAACCACCACTGACTTGGGGTAATGATACCTGGTAAGCACCATCACCCCATGCAGCCAGGACCCATTGCTCCTCTCTCTGAAACTGTCACGCTATACATCTGTCCTTCAGCTGGCAGCATTTGGGAAAGTGAAAAGAGACTTCAATGCATTATTTTACGATTGTACAAGTTGCCAGTCTCAAGGTTCTTTGGCTAACTTCTGCCTTCTCCAGGGACAAATGGTCCTGCTTAAACAATGAGAAATGCCACTGATGCAAAACCGGCATCTAAAACATCCCCATGTACTCAAAAACAACAGGACGAGTCATGGCAGAAAAATCATTGAAAACTACTGATACAAAGAAAGTACCTCTGGCCCAGGAAATCCCTGAGCTGCCAATTGTAGGAACCTAGAAAACTATTGCTCTTGTAATTTTCCCTCAGCTTTATGATTGACTACTTTAGGAGATGTGATATATGTGAGAATGACTGTTGGCCTGACTGGCTATAATTGTTCTTACGATTTTATATTCCTCTGTTCCCTGGGAAGAGCGATTCTGCATTGTGGGGTGCACTGCAGTAACCCACAGGGAAGTGCCCAGCAAAATGCTTCACCATGGCAAATTTGTAGCCACCCCCTATGACTATCATATCTCACATTGCCGGAAATGGGGAGTCAGAATGAGCCATCCAATTTTTAGGCAAGTCAGGTACAAGACAAGGCTGGTCCCCAGGATGGCCCTAGTATGTGTTGGGAGAAGAGGTGGGGGAAGAAGTGGAAAAACCCAAGATTTTCTTTCTGACCTTCTCCTAATGGTTGCTCAAAAAGTTTCCGTGAAGAGTATTTGTAGAGAAAGCACCACACAGTATGTCACAGAAATATCTGCTTCCCAGAAAAAACGTCTGGAGGTTTACTCGGCTTTAAAAAATGAAAACTCAAAAGCCGCAGATCTACTCAGCTGGAAGTGGAAAAATTAATAACTAATATTGTAGGAATTCTTTGGGTGTACAGGAAAAAATATCCCATTTTACAATCAGGTCTATTTGCAGCGTGTGTCTGTGAACAGGAAGGGTTGCTGCAAGTCTGGAAAAGCATTTCATTGAATCATTAGAATGTCAGCTTGCTAATCTGGATTTGTACCAGGATGTACTCAAAGATATCAGAAAGACAGAAATTTCTCTATGTGATCACTAACCTCCACAGTCCATTAGTAAATAGAAATTATATTAGAGCTAGCTAACGCCCTCCAAAGCCTAAAAAAACCCCACTCCACAAACCTTCTTGTGTTAAAATCTCTCAAAATATTCACCAAGTTTGTGAGCACCATCTCACAATGAATTTTTTTAGACTCATTTGACACAAAGATGCTACTGGAAACAAGGAACTGGCCTCTTCACTCCTCTACCCCCAAACCCTGATCTTGATTGATTGCCAAAAGACAAAACCCAGTTTTTGCAAAGAGGAAGGTGGTTTAAGTCAGGAAGGTGAGTTGAAAGGTGAACAGATAAAGCTGGAGAGGTAGTTGGACTGATGTTGGATCAGGGAACTGCATAGATGAAACCTGACTTTTGAAGTCAATAACTAGGTACAGACTTAGCACTGTAGACAATTACTAAGGTAAGATGCAGTTTTACCAATTGTACATCTGTATGTCAAGCAGAACAAATGAAATCCTTGACAGTCTCTTATAGGATACCAATCCAATTTAAAGTGCATGGTACAGGGATGAGAGCAGTAGACACAGGTTAAGATAAATCTTGCCATTTTGCTGTACTCTCCCAGATAATTTATTCAGTCTTTTTATTTATTTTTTCATACTATGGAAATTCCTGTGCTTGCTCCTTCAATAATAAATTTGAGTAAGCAGTCGACATAAGAATGGGGATTGACAGATTGATTCTGCCTTTTGTGATGAGTTTTTTTTACTCTAAGGAACAACATGCAATTTGCTGGTAGTCCAAAGCATTTCTAATTTGGTATTAATTTATACTAATTTGATATTAATTTAGACTGAGGATATACTCCCCTGAAAGATGCAACAGTTAGAGCAAAAGGTTAACCTTGCTACACAACTCAGGAAACTGAAGCATCAGCTCATATCACCGATAAGATCCATGGCTGAAATGCAGAAAGTTATTAGAGACAATGGTTTTGTTGCAAACCTTTTCTGTTTAAAACTTTGATTTTCTGCTGACTTTGAGTGGATACAATTGGGAGAGAACTGCTTGGCTTAATGTCAATAAAATCACTCCAGATTTGGTGCTGTAGAAAGTCGTTTCCAGGCTCTGAGTTTACTGTAACACAAGATATGGTCTAACAGCAATACCCTAACTGCTAGCCAACACTCTAAGGTCCTCATTAAATACAGACTTCACCAGCTCTGTCAAAACCTTAAATTAATCAGCTGAGATCATGAAGTAGCCTTTTTAAAAATTTTATTTTTATTTTTTCTACCATTATTTTAAAAAAAATCAGGATTTTTACACCAGTTATTATCAGTACAGAAATGGCTGCATGTTACTGGTGTGCAATAGTTGTTGTGCTCTACCCCAAAGGAACAGTATTTAAAGAGCAACTAGGTGTTATTTTGCATTTTTATATCCTATGACCATTACATATGTCTGAGGCCTTGTTTGACAGTGGTATTTGATACTTCTGTTTCAATGGTGCTTTGGAAAAACCTCTGTAACTTTCCTTCTCCCTGTTCTTATGAGGAAAAAGTTAGACTCCAAAATATTTTAATAGAAACACATGACTGCCTTCCACTTGGATGAAAAGTCCCATTTAATTTCTTCCAGATGAAAGTACTTTTCTTTTGGGTTCCCACTTCCCCCTCAACAGCAATTACCTCCCATTGTCATGGAAAACCAAAGGGATGGAAGGGGAGGCTGGAACAATCAACTCCACATCAGCTACCCTACACCAGCTGTGGTCACCAAAGCCTTCTAGCATCCTCCTCAACAAGTTGTACTAAGCAAAGGTAAGAGGGTAGACCCTGCTGATTGCAGCCATCAGCTGTGGGTTGGAAACACTGTCCCAAGTGCCAAATGCTGGAACCTCACTTTAATGTTTAATTTCATGTTTAATTTTTAAAATTTGATTTGATCATTACCATAAACATTAAACAATATTTCCTGTTTAAATATGAATAGGCTGCATTATTTGATTGAAATGAGTGTTCAGATGGCTAATGCGTTTTATTATGGCCATAGAATTTTACTGTTATTTCCCCTCCAGCTGCTGCTGTTCCAGGGAACTCAAAGGGATTAAGTTTTCAATAGGACAGGCTCTATCTGATGGCATGGTGTGGTACACCAGCTTGCCAAGAAGAGTCTTTCCCAGCCTCAGGATAGTGCTCCTGGTAGTTTTATAACACTGATGAGTGGCTATTATGGTTCAATGTCCATACAGGGACCTCTGAAAGCCTCTTCATAGCCTATCTTCCCCCTACCTAACATCTCTCATTTGCTATTGAAATGCCAGCTCCCATCTTTGGTTACCCTGTGATAACATCCTCTATCACTCAGTAATTGAATTTTTCAGACAACTATCTCGTCGTTTTCTCCCATGCTGCTCCTTCATGCATGGTAGGAGCTCCTTAAAGAGGGGATTCGCAGGTTGTTCTCTGAAATTTCTCCAAAACCTGTCCCCCTTGCTATGATGCTCATGCATGACTTTGACAACACTGAAACCATCTTGCTATGAAACTTGTCTCATTGTTTTCTTTACTGCTTTCTGGTTTTGCCTCTATCTTCTCTTTTACTAGCCTTGCATCATAGAAAGTTGGAGGTGGATGTGTTTTTTACTGGTGTCTATAAAGGCACTAGGAAGGTGCAGTCCTTCACCAAGACAAGCATTTCTCAGCACTACCTTAATTAGGGTGAGGTGGAAAACAAGAATTCCATTTAGCAGAAAATGTCAAGTTTTCATACATAATTTTTGTCCTGGACCATGACCTTTAAAAAATGCTTGGGCTGACATCATCATCTTTACCTCTCTGAACACCCTTAAGAACCGACATTAGGATAACTCAGCAGCACAGTTGTCTCCCATGCCATCAGAGAATGGCTTACACTTTTGGAGACACTGCAAAAAGTCCATCCTGGACCTCAGTAACCTGCCCAATACAAACTTTATCAAATCCACTATCATTGCCTCCAAAGTCTGAATCATGAAAAATTATCTCCCTCAGGACTAACTATCATGTGGATACTAAGTGTTTCAGAAAGTAGCTTTCAAGTAGGATGTTTCAATACAGCCAGACCAAATTTTGCTAAGGAAACTGGATTTCTTCCTGATTAAGAAAAAAAAGCATTTGTGCTGATAAGATGTAGCTATAGTCCAGTTAACTCTTAGGAAGAATTATAGTATAGAAACAAACCCTTACTCTAAGGTCATTATGAAACTCCATCAGAAGAGATGATCCCAGTTCTTCTGGGAGGAAGCGTAATTCTAAACATTTACAGAAGAAAAAATGCTCTTTGTAGGTCTTCAAACCCAACATTTCTGTTAAAAAGAATTTCTCCATTTCTTCAATGTGAAGTAGAAATAGATATTAAGGGAGGTATTATTCTCTAAATTTTGCCATCTAGGAATTTACTGAAAACTGGCAGGCCAGACTACAGGAAATGGGGAGAGATACAGGTGAACTTCCATAAAGTCATCCATCCTCATCCATCTTAGGAGGGAATGAATAACCCTGTGGGTGGGAGTACCTCTTTCCTTTTCTATTGATGGTTGGAGCATCTCAGACAAAACAGCTAAGAATAACCATCTAATCTTCATAAAACAGAAGTTATCTGAGATGAACTCACTCCCTCCGCAAATAACTTTTCCCTGAGAAAAACCCCAAAGTCTATAACATTTCCAATCATGTATTTTGCAGGATCTTCTCTTCAGTACCACCACCATTTATGATTGCTTTGAGATCTTGTAAAATATGTGTATTTTGTTTTGCCCAGAGACAGAAGCAAGTTTGAAGTGAGCAGGGTGAGGATACTAGTGTCATGAAGATAGCTTACAGTAATTGGAAATGATTATGTGGCTCTCTGACAACATGGGACATCTCACCATGGAAATCTCAAAACCATTTTGCCTATCCTCATGTTAAGTGCTCCAAATAGCAAGTTACATCTCCTCATCTGCAGTCTAAGAAAATTCACAGAGAGGACTTTCTTCCTTGAACCTTGTGCAAATTGTGTGCAGTTTGGACTCAATGATCTTAAAGGCGTTTCCAACCTACATTTTTCTTCAAAAGTCCTCTTTACTTGAATTTTGCACTCAAAATAGGGCTTCTATTACTTTCTGGGGGAGTTTAATTACCAATCTCTAAATTGTCTTACTACTGAAGTTTGAGTGCACAGACACATCCCATCCAATCTCATGTTTGGCAGCCAGAAGATGCTTGCAGCGAAAAGGATGTACCTTGCTGAGTCTCTGAAGGTACAGTGTAACACTAATAAATAGATACGATCGACCACACAAAGGCAGGCACAAGAAAGCTCAGAGCTGAGACACTCTAAAGCAGGGTTCTACCCGTGAACCCATGTGCACCTTGAACAAGGTTGTGGCTCTGTAATAGTTGTTGTCACAGCACTGGAATGGTTGCCTTACTGTGGGAGGCTGAGCCAGAGAAAATCACTGCAAGTTCTCTCCAGCAGCAAGACAGAGCACGTAGCCCACGTGATTGTGCTGCTGCTGTCTTCTAGATGGATATTTACAATATGCACTTACATAGTGCTCCACATCGACAAAAACAGGCCTTAATTGTATTTGATAATCAAATCTGCTGCTCCATTCAGGTTCTGTACAGCTGGCAACTCAGAATGAATATAACAAATAGGTTCAATTTTTTTTTTTTTAAGTGCTCTCCTTGATTTTCCCCTAAACCCAATGCAAAATACAGTAGGAGTATATGATCCAGGAGGCATTCCCAAAGCCAAGATGTTTATATTAATAAAATAATACTAGAAATGGGATTATGTTAATGGAAATCAGTCCCACTTGCATTCTGAAAATATCTTCTCTTCCATCTTATGAGTAATATTTGAAAAAGAACTGATTTTCCTTTCCCTCTTCTTCCCTCCTCTCTGCCTTCTCCCTGTGTCTATTACAAGGATTTTAATAGAAAGACATTCAAATTGTAACACTCAGCAGCCCATGAGAATCAATTATTATTTTTTTTTCAGTTGCTGGTTACCATATTATTTTGTATAATTGTTGATGTCTGTCATCTAAATTATCTCACCCAAAAAGCGATCACACACATTGAAAAATAACAACAACGATTAAAAAAAAAAGTCTAACAACCCCTCACAACCCAGACACAACCTTGAGGGAAGGAAAATACAAAACAAAAGAGCAAATAATAATAATAATAAAACCAAAAAAAGAGAACAGCCCATCTAGCTAATTCATCTGCCCAGTAAGTGCATGTATGTGGTGGATCAGATAGGCTTGACGGCAGGTGATGGGGGTCGGGGCTTTGCACACACTCTGAAAGGGTTTTGATGATTGCAATTACTCACCCATGCTTTGACATAGCATACAATGAAAGACTACAATTAGACAACTATTATTCCTAACTGCTGATACCAATGATGTCCATACAAATGCAGTTCACTTTGTCATTGCATTATTCATACTTGAGGTGCATTTGTGCGTATGAGTTTGTGAAGGGAGAGGGGTGGCAGTTGTTGTTTGTATTTGTGGCACTGTATAAATTATCTAGATTTATGCATACTGTCTCTGTAAATCTATATTCAAGCGCACAGCCATGTACATTTGTTTTCCTGCCTGTATCTGCAGACTCACACGCCTGGAGATGCGGCAGCACCCTTGAGATGGCACAGTGCTGTTCTCCTGGTCTGCACTCGGAGACCACAGAAGGACGCACATTGACATTTCTGGGTGTTGTATCTAGCTCGATATGTGGGAGATGGGGATGCGGTCTTCACCCCTTAGCTTGTTTTCTCAGGCTCTCTAATGCTTTGAATTGCATTTTCCCTGCACCGCTGTGTGCTGAGCAGTGGCTTCTGGGGACAGTCTTGTTACAAAGAGGTTTAGTTTAACTACAGAAGGTTTTTAAACTGATAGAAGATTAAGGCAGGATATTTTTTTTAACTGATTTTAAGACTTAAATTATTACCTCTGCTCAGCAGACACAACCCAGTGCTGCTGGCAACCTCTTTAAACTGGGGGCACAGAGGCTTTCACTGAAGTCAGAGCACACTGGCCATCCTGTGCAGCTAGAGACTTCGGAATATAACTAAATGTTGAGAGTTATTCTGGAATCATTAATTTTCAATAACTAATGTTAATAAAGCTTAATAATAACAGAATGTAATAGCTTGCAAGAATATCCAAAGTCGATTAATCTAATTTGGGCTACGGGAGTCTGACTGAAAAAAAAAAAAAAAAGGAGCACTCGGACAGGGAATTAATTAAGAAAAGCTATTCCATGTTAAATGTACACTATACCTTAATCTGAACGAGCGTATCTGTGTAGAGAGACCTTTCGATTTATTTTATCCTCTGGTAAAGGGAATTTTAGTCAAATGTTGCCAAAAGGAGTTAAATCACCAGTGGGACAAGGGCTTTGTGCTCTGCATGGGAGCAGCGCTGCAGGATATGCTAGGCCTGGTTCAGCCCTTGCTCTAGCCTTAGACAATCACTGTGTGAGTAATAATGTACCATCGCATTTATACAGCCTAACTTAGGTAATGCGAAATCCAGAGACAAAAGGAAATTTGCCCCAATTTTACAATCAATCATGTTTTTAATTGATTTACTGCTGAACCATCAGGATGAAAACATCCATACAGCCCTGCAACACGCTCATGCCTCCTGCCAGTAAACATTTTTTCATGAACGTTTTTTCACTGCGTCAAGAATTCCTCCCAGGAAAGTCAGTCACAGCGAAATGAAATGCAAGCGTACCCATTAATGACCAAATCATAGGGCACAAAATAATACAAAACAAGAGTAATAAACCTCTCCAGGGAATTGCATCATTGTTAACGAAGCAAGTAATCAATAGATCATTGTTGGAAAGCATTGCTTGTTGTATGACTGCTTAGATAGAGACTTGAGTAACGGCAGCAGCCAGAAAAATGTGTCCTAAAAGTGGCTACTCTTTGGGAACTGTTTAGAAATTATGAAATCCAGGAGATTTGGGAGGCCTTTTGCTGATCGAAAAGATTTGCAAGTATACAGATTTTCTTTTCCAGGGAAGGCACCACACAACCTTCACTGGTTCTTAACTTCCAGATTGTGATTTTTCAGCAGGAAGTAGCAATTTGGGTATGGAGGGCAATGAAGACCCGTTAGGCAGGACCCCAGGGAGGTGCTCCGCGATCAGCATGTGGTGTCACCTGTGCTTCCATGGGTCCTTCCTCTGGGTAGAGGAGGATGTGGGAAGAGCAGCACATGGGGAGCCATGGCCAGGGATGGTGCAAGGAACTGCAGTGGCTGGTGCTGTTCCCGAAGTTAAGAGTCCCTCAGCCATGGGGTTGTCCTCTCATAGGAAGAGGAGGGAGCAAAAGGGGAACTAGGATGAGACACCAGCACCGTCTGCTTTCTTGTTTGTCTGTCTGTATGCCTTGTGCCTTTCCTTTTGTCACGCTCTTTCACCCAGGGGGGCAGCCAAGTGAGTTTCCTAACATGAAAGCGTTTAGCCTGAGTTACAGCAGTTCCTTGTCATAACTCTCTGGGGCTTTCTTTTGGGAAGCTGGAGTTGCTAATAGCACACCCAGCTTTCCCAGATTTCAGGATGGTCGCATCAGGTGGCAGGTGACAGGGCTTGCCACTGTTTGTAAGTGTCAAGCGGGGAGCAGGGAGGCCACGAGTCAGAGTTCAGGGCCAGGTAGATGTACTTTGCCTCCCACCGTCTCGTAAACTGTCCGGGCTTCCTTCATCTCCCCAGCGGGGTTTCCAGCCGGAGACATCCCCAAGACTTGACAAAGTGGTGACAGCCCTGCTGCAGGGCAGGTGGATGCACGGCAGAGCAGAGAGGGGATTTGCAGGGACAGGATGGAAATAGGAGACTAGGGGTGCTGGCATGGGCAAAGCAGGTGGCACACTGCACACTGGCCCCCCATACCATGGCACCCCATGCCACTGGTCCCACTTCCCACACTGTGTTTTCCAACAACACTTTCTTTTACAGTGCCAGGGACAGAACTCTGTAAAATACCTCTCTAGCCTCCTAAAAAGTATCTCACCGTGGTTTTAGTGCTGATGTCCAACTACATGTGAGCATCCGCTTCCACAAGAAGGAAACTTCCGAGGCAAAATCCCCAGCAACCAAGAAATGAGCCTTTGCTGAGGGAAACTTCATCAACAAAATGCTCACCTCAAGCACCTGCATCCCGGCTTGGATTCACATCTGGAAGCCACATGTTAGCAAGGGCACTCTTTCCCCATGCTACCTGCCAGGGACAGATGTTTTTCTGCCTCTGGGATTCTTGCTCGCTTCCCTGGACCTGAGCAAGGGATCCCTGCACAGAGGAAAGGAACCGCAGCAGATTGTACCTTGGACCTGGAGCGGTTTATGGGCATGGCAGCCTGCACCCCAGCATTATACACCTTCTTTTAGGGAATAAAGTCCCAGTACTTAAGCTGGGTGTGCTAGTTCTAAATATGGGGGCAGCTCCATTGGCTTTGGGGAGACGGCACAGGATTTAAACTATGCATGTGCTTAAGCACCTGGCATACGAGTCTTTCTCTCTAGTGCACTTCTCTTTCCCCTGGGCTTAATTTCAACTCCTTCCACTTTATAGTCTGTGGCCTCTGCTGTAAATTCAGAGAGCCGGGGAACTGATTTAAAAAAAATACTTTCTGCTTGAAATATTGCAAGTAAAGAGCAGATGAGAATATATATCAGTTAAATGCTTTTTTAAAGGCATATATGACATGACACGACACACTGGATTCTAAAATTAAGTACAGTAGCAAGGAACCCCCAGCTGGAATTTCCTAAAATATGTCTTTCCTGCTCTGAAACCACTTTTAATTTTAAGTGCTGACTTTCCTGACCCAGAATAAAGTTACAGGTGATGTTTACTAGCCAGCATAGAAGGGAATTGCTCCCTTACTGCATTCCAAATGTGCAAGCCACTGAAAATCAATATAACGAAGTAGGAAAGAAAGAATAAGAGCATACCACTCATCTCCCTCCCTCCACACGCACAGACATATCCATAGACCTGTCTCTCTTGTCCCCGCCATGACAGGTAATGGCCCTCTCTAACCTTAGAGGCTGGCAGTGAAGAAAGATGAAGTTTGTCACATTGTTCCCGAGCAGTAAGTTGTACAGATAGGTCACCTGCGATTTTTAGCTAGTCAGTCAAGGCTACCTTTCCACAAGCAGCACACAGCTGCCATTCCCCAACTAATAGTGAAATGATGAGTCCATGTCACGGCGGAGGACACCATCTAAACTCCTGGTATCCCCTTCAGTTTGGTAACATGATGGGAGATGACAGGGATATGAGACGGGGCTGATGCAAGGCAGGAATCTCCATAACAGGTCTCCTTGTGGAGGCGGCAAGGGGCTGACCTCTGGACATTTCAGAGACACAGGGAGCCGTGAAGAGGTGGAAGGTCACGTCTGAAAGCTGCTACTCCAGTGCGGGGGCTGGAGGAAGGAGGCTGATCACTACTTGACGCCAGAGCTTGAAGGCAGACAAGGTGCTGCAGGAGCAGCAGTGATCCAGGAGATGTCTTCCAGACATATCGCTTTCTTAATGCACTTCGGTGCCAAGGCAGAAGGAGGAGAAGAGAAAGGAGGAAAGGAGGAACGACTCACTTGTCAATTCTGTATCAGTTGCTAAACGTACCATAGAAAGGCCGCAGTGCTCTTAAAAGAGGTCGGATCTTGTCTTTGATAACAAGTATCCTCTGATTTCTGTGTGGCTTGCAACTTGTTTGTGGGAGAAATATGTATCTTGTCTGCTGCTTTGGGGTTTAAGAGCTGCTTGTTCAATGTCAAGGCAGAGGTCCAGTGCAAAAGCGATACTCCCCTCTGTCTCCCCAGGCCATGGTCTAAGTGGAATCTGTGCTCTTTAAGAACAGATTTTGTTTGCTGGAGGGGCCCTGAAAATGTTTTTGACCCATAGTGACATTCAGGAGAGATGTCTTGTGAACCAGACATCAGCTGCAGGATTAGCAGCAGTCACTGAGTGATGAAATTTGTCTTTTATGGAAGTTAATGTAAGTGGCCCTGCCATCTCAAAGTTTTCCTGCCACATATAGCTTTTCTTCCTCTAGTAATGCAAACGAAGGAGAAGAGAAATGCAGAGCCCTGGTTACCTGTCACTATAAACTGAAGACTGACCCAAGGTGAAGTCTCTGCAAAATCAGCAAACCCGCCCTATTCTGAGTGTCTCAAATCTGCCCTTAAAATACATCCCAGGATGTAAACGACACGGTCCCTGCCAGTCCTCGGTGGCCATAGCCTTGCCTGCAGCCTGACAACTTTATCACCTCTCTCCTGCTCTTTCTCACTCGTCCTTTGGTGCACGGGGTATTCAGGGTGATGGCTAGTGCCAATGTTAATGGGAATTACACTTGGAGGCTGCTGGAGGGAATCAAGGCCTCTGTCTTCCCAGGCCATCACTGCTTTGCAAGCTCTGGCTCTCACCTTTAATGTAGAGTCAGCTTTCTTGGCACATGGAGGATTCACCCTGTGGGATACTTAGCTGACTTTTCTCTTCACCTTGACTCAGACATGCACAATAGAAATAGCAGCTGTGGACTCCTATGGTTTCAAACCCTGCCCTGTTTCAATTAGAGAGACACATGGGTTTGCAGAGGAGGCTTTCAAGGAGGATGCGTGGGTTTCCTTTAGAGTCTTAACACACAGAAAAAAGAGTTGCACTGAGCTGCCTGTTTCTCCTGAGCACCTCCAAGCACTTGGCAAGGAGTCAGTGGCTGTGCTGCTCTCTCTTGTCTGATGGGGGAGCACGAAGTGCACTCAAAGAAAGTGCATCACTACCACATCACACTGGTCATATTGACACAAAATGGTTGCATGCTCACAAAATCCATCCCTACACCTTTGCAGTAAGTTCTGCCAGCAGAAGGGCTTGGGGACAGCACCAAGGGTTGAAGGGCATTGCTGAAAGGAAGTGAAGTTGGAAAGGCAAAGTGTTTCTCATCTGCATGTCACCTCACTCTTGTAGCTGTGGATAACTCAGTTCAGGCTGGACCAATGACAAGGTCACCTCTGCAAATAGCTCAGACCTGGGGCTTGGAAGGGGGTGATCCTATGATAGTGAAGAGCATTCTCCTAAGGTCTGCAGGAAAGCAGCATCTCCCAGTTATCCTGCTCCACCCCCTAGGCAACACTGGCCCACCCCAAGTTTATCATGCTCTTGGTGTGGAGCTGGGCAGAAGATAATTTGGCCCCCTGTCACCTCCTGCTGCTGCAGAAGAGGTGGGAAATAGCTGGGAGGAAAGAAGGTGATGCCTAACAGCAATCACCCCTTGATGGGAGTGTTTTTGCCGTTGCGTATTCAGCCCTAGGATACCCTTCTGTCTTGCAAGGTCTTTCAGAAGCAGCCAGAGCAGGGAAGCACACTGTCACCAAAACATGAAACCACTTCCACAGTTATTCATAGGTTCTCTTGTTATTGAAGCAAAAGTCGTCTTCTGGCCCTTCTCTATCTCCCTCTATCCCTAGGCTGAGAGAAGATAGTGTAGATCACTTTCCATTATACGAACCATCCTCTCCCAGGGAAGAGAGGAAAAGATGCTAACAACCAAGATGGAGAGCTAGGGTAAACTCAGAAATTTTCTGAAAAGTGGAGAGAGAAAATGTGTAGTCAGTCTTTGAAGAATTTATGTGAAACTGTTTTTAAAAAAGTCAAGCTAACATCTTCCCTGAGACACTCGCCACTTGGCCCTAGGGAAAGGCTGGATGCTTTGCAGCCTCCCATGAGGAATGTAACTGGCTATGAGGGCTAGTGCCTGCTAGAGGGCTGTGGCAATGATAGGGCTTAGAAACCAATCAGGATTTTCATAGCAATCTCAAGCTGTTTGAGGCCTTGCCCTCTGCTGTCATGTGCACAGTTGAGATGTTTTTTCTTTCTTGTTCAATAAATCCCTGGCTTCCTAGACCTCAGGAGTGTACCAAAGTTTGAAAGTGACCCAAGTTCAAGCTAAAGGCTCAGCAAGGGACAAATAAAGAGACCTCAAATCTATTATTAAATAAGTAAAAAACCTCATGACATCTTTACGTCTGACTTAGATTTTCTGAGTCCTTGAAGTTGCTAATAAAGACCAAGCAAATGGTTGGAGCTTTGATCCTCAGCTCTGATAATACATGAGAAAATATTCAGAAATATACTCATCCACATTTGGAGATTTTGGAAATTTCTCTAAAGTTTGGGCAAGTTTGTATACAGGAAGGTTTTTGAAAAATTAAACTGTATTTGGCTTGTGTGCAAAGTTTTTTGGGTGAAGGGGGTGCTATAGGGATGGCTTCTGTGAGAAGCTGCCAGAAATTTCACCCATTTCTGGTAGGGCCAATGCCAGCTGGCTCCAAGGTGGACCCACTGCTAGCCAAGGCTGAGCCCATCAGTGATGGTGGTAGCACCTCTGGAATAACAGAGGTAAGAATGTGGAAAATACTGCTGTGCAACAGCAACTGGGGGAGAGGAATGACAATATGTGAGAAGAACAACTCTGCAGGCACCAAGGCCAGTGAAGAAGGAGGGGGAGGAGGTGTTCCAGGCGCTGGAGAAGAGATTCCCCTGCAACCCATGAAGAAGGCTATGGTGAAGCAGGCTGTCCCTCTGCAGCCCATGGAAGATGGTGGGGAGCAGGTAGATACCCTACCTGCAGCCCGTGGAGGACCCCACATCAGAGCAGGTGGAGGCACCCACAGGAGGCTGTGACTCCACGGGAAGCCAACACTGGAGCAGGGTCCTGGCAGAATCTACAGCCCATGGACAAAGAAGCCCACACCAGAGCAGGTTTGCAGGTTTGCTGGCAGGACTTGTAACCCTGTGGGGGACTGTGCTGAAGCAGTCTATTCCTGAAGGACTGTTCCCTGTTTTGAATCTGACTGGAGGCCTGTGACTATCGGTGTTCCCCAGGGCTCGGTGTTGGGTCCAGTCCTGTTTAATGTCTTCATTGATGACCTTGATGAGGGAACAGCATCCACCCTCAGCAAGTGCTGATGATACAGAGCTGGGAGGAGTGGCTGACACGCAGGAACACTGCGCTGCCATCCAGCGAGGCCTGGACAGGCTGGAGAGCTGGGCAGGGAGAAACCAGATGAGGTTCAACAAAAGCAAGTGTAAAGTCTTGCACCTGGGAAGGAACAACCGTTTGTATCAGTACAGGCTGGGGGATGACCTGCTGGAGAAGAGCTCAGTGGAGAAGGACCTGGGGGTCCTGGTGGATGACAGGTTGGCCATGAGCCAGCAGTGTGCCCTGGGGACTAAGAGAGCCAATGGGATCCTGGGGTGCATCAGGAGTAGTGTGGCCAGCAGGTCAAAGGAGGTGATCCTGCCCCTCTACTCTGCCCTGGTCAGGCCCCACCTGGAGTATTGTGTCCAGTTCTGGGCTCCCTGCTATAAAAAGGACAGGGATCTCCTGGAGAGAGTCCAGAGAAGGGCTACGAAGATGATTAAGGGCCTGGAGCATCTCCCCTATGAGGAAAGGCTGAGTAGGTTGGGACTGTTCAGCCTTGAGAAGAGAAGGCTAAGGGGGACCTAATTAATGTTTATAATTATCTTAAGCAGGGGATGCAGGGGAATCAGCCAGCCCCTTTTCAGTGTCTGTGGAGACAGGACAAGGGTCAATGGCTGCAAGTTGGAGCACAGGAAGTTCCGCACCAACATGTGGAAAAACTTTTACACAGTGAGGGTGACAGAGCCTGGGACAGGCTGCCCAGGGAGGTGGTGGACTCTCCTTCTCTGGAGAGATTCAAGACCCGTCTGGATGCCTATCTGAGTCATATGTCCTAGGGAGCTGCTTTGGCAGGGGGTTGGACCCGATGATCTCTCGAGGTCCCTTCCAACCCCTACAATTCTGTGATTCTGTGATTCTGTGGAAGGGGCCCACGCTGGAGAAATTCGTGAAGAACTGCAGCCTGTGGGAAGGACTCATGTTGGAAAAGTTCATGGAGGACTGTCTCCTGTGGGAGGGACCCCACGCTGGAGCAGGGGCAGAGTGTGAGGAGTCCTCCCCTGAGGAGGAAGGAGCAGCAGAGATGACGTGTGATGAACTGATCACAACCCCCACTTCCCATTCCTCTGTGCTGCTGGGGAGAAGGAGGTGCAGAAGTGCAGAATGAAGTTAAGCCTGGGAGGAAGAGAGGGGTGGGCAGAAGTTTTATTTCTTATTTCCCTACTCTGATTTGACTGGTAATAAGAAGATAAATTTCCCTGAGTTGAGTCTCTTTTACCCATAAAAGTAGTTGGTGAGTGACTGCTCCTGTTCTTATCTAACCCATGAGCCCTACATCCTACATTTTCTTTCCCCTTGTCCAGTTGAGGAGGAAGAATGATAGAGTGGATTGGGGAGTACCTGGCATCTGGCCTGGGTCAACCCAATACACAGGCTTGGTTGCCCGTATTGTTTTTCATATATAACATGGAGTTAGTCAGAAAGAGAAATAGAGGTGTCTTAGGTAGAAAGTTTGTGTTGATGTAAGAGAGTAGTTTTTCCTCAAAATGTAGGTCTCCTTTTTAGTTCAGCTGTTGACCAACGATTTTAAAAAAATTCTTCCTCACAGTCTTCAACACTCTCAATCCACTCTTTGAAATGGCCTATATCAAATGCATAGTCATGATCATATATGACCTTGACCAACAGATACTCAAAATACAGCTCCTAGCCAGAAATTTCTCCCTAAAGAGTAGAATACATTCAACCAAGCAGCACCCTGACCAAATCTCAACACAGACAAACACCTGTTTCACTACAGGTTTCATAAGGACCATGTTGTAAAGTAATCATGACTGAATGCAAACTCTTTAAGTCCATGAAATGACTTCCAGCTTGTTAAGTATTTTACACATATTAATTAAACTTTAGATCACCTGGTTTAAATCAGAATAGCAGAACTCCTTCAAAACTGACTTTGAAGTTTGCCTTCTGTGAGCAGAAGGCTGGCCTGCATGTCCTCCAGATGTCCCTTTCAGCCAAAATTTCACAATTCCATGAAAATGGCACGAAAATATTGTAACCTGGAAAGTTGGTGGCAGCAACAGAAAGAGAAGTTGGAAGTTTCTATCCACAGGGTATGTTATTTCTCCAGAGCTAAAGGTTGAGCGCCACAGCCCTTAGCTCACTGTCCACCATTTCCATCGTTCAAATTCCAGCCAGTGCCCCCAACACGAGCCTGGAGACACGAGCTGTCTCTCCGCTGAACAATTGCATACTTCCAGGGGAAGTAAAAACATGAAGTGTTTGAAGGTCTCTCTGTCTGAGCAGATTTGCATGACCAGTCCTGTTAGCAATCGTGCATCTCTGGCACGCCTGGGTAGTTAGATGCTCTTCAAAGATTTGCAGTGGGCAGTTTTAGCCATGCATCTTTTCATCTTTTATAGCTACACTCCTTATGTCGGAGCCATTAGCAATATCTCTAAACTCCCTTTCAATCATGTTTTACAGTGCCTGTTCAGTGCATTGAGGTACCTTTTATGGTTGAGATGACACTTTCATTATAAGCTGCTGTTTTCAGTGGTTTATAACTTTCCCCAAAAATTACCTTTGGGGGTTGAAATTTTCTCACGCTTTCTTATTCACAAGCCAGTAGTGAATTATTTGGAAAGTTGGAAGATAATCTCTGCAGCTTTTTTGGAGTTACCAAAACTTAGGGAAATGAAAGACAAAGGAAAAAAAATCCTATTTTTGATCATTAAAATGAAAAAGTAGGCAGGAACTTTTGGTGTCCTGTAACACAAAAAATCTACATTAATGCAGACTTCATGAGACACATGTTCATTGTGATTAAATTTGGGCAAAGAAAAGAATTAAACACAATGAGAACCTAATAGTAAGAAATGGAAAATGTACTTATGGCTATTGGAGGTTGAAGGACCTATTTTGCTGGCTTCAGCATTTTGAGTTTCCTGAGCTTCGTGCAGTGGGTCTATACTACAGCATCAATAAATGCCTTTTGAATTCATAAGCCAAACAGTCACAGCCACTCAATTAATATATAGGGAAGTGCAACTGAGGTCTTTATCCACTACTTGAAGGTTTTCACTCGCTTTTCAAGACATGTTTCAGCTGGTCCTTGATAGTACTTGTTGATGTCAGTAATTTCCAGACTTTATTTTGGCTGAAGAATAGTAGTCACAGCCTGGGCATATGCTGTTTCCAATTGTATGTACTTTCCTTTTCACTGAGGAAAACAGATACTGTCTTGTTTCCTTCTCAGTGCTTAAAACTGTTCTTTGAATACGTTTACTTGGTTTTGTCACAGAGGCTTTCATCTGAAGACCTAAGCACACTGGCATTTTTAGCTTCTGGGCGAGGGGGACACCTACTTTGATATAAATTGAAGAAATCTTCCAAACAAACAAGTTGTGAAAACCATGATAGCGTTATGGCTACTGCAGATCTACATAGGCTTCTTTTAGGTATATATCAAGAGGATAATAAATATGGAGACAGATTCAGTTTAGATTATCCTCTGCGGATCTGCTCCAGTGTTGGCTCCAGCCAGTGGGTCCCTTTTCATTGGCTTTAATGACTTTCCAATCAGGCTCTAGGGTCTGATTTTATGTTCAATGACCCAGTTGTTCATGATGAGGTTTCAGCAATTTCAAAGTAACTGGAGTGGCCAAACAGTTTTAGATATAAATGGTTTGCTTCCCTCATAAATTTTATAAAAGCAGCTCCACCTACAGGATCCCCAAAATTAGCGGGCGTTAGGCAGCTCCTGTAACAGGGGGTTTGAAGACTTGCTTGAGCTTTCGCAATTCGTGCTGTCCTTCTGCTACCATTCCCCTGTGCATTTTAACCCCTGAAGGACTGTTTTAAACAGTGTGCCCTCCAGGCTTGCAGTAGTATCTCTCGAATACAACCAAATCCAGAAATCACCATTTAGTGCCCTAATATTCTAATTCAGGGAACTTATAACAATACCCCTTCTGAGTAAAGGACTGAACTACCTTATTTTGATTTTCAGTGCAAGGAAACTGAGTGAAACACAGTGATTTGAGTATTAGATAGAGCTGTGTGGTCTCAACAGCATGATCCAAACCGAATGAAGTGAAAATCCTTTCCCTCACATCAAAGGTCACAAATAAGGTGATGTTTTCTCTTTAAAAGGTGAGTTACTTCATCCTGCAGTATGATATACTGTATTTAACGCTTCATTTTAAGCTGCTTTGAGCTCAAATGAATATAAATACCCGATGGTCATTCTCTTTATTAAACTGGAGCTACACAAAGAACTAATAATCTGGTTGTCTTGTTGTTCAGTCTAATTATAGTAGGGAGTGTGAGGAATCCCATGTGCCTCCTAACTTTGGATGAAAACAATTAGTCTGCAGGTTTCCTTTTTTGGCTGATCATTTTTGCAATTAATAAACTTCATCTTCCACTGCCACAGCCTCCTGAATTGCATGCTGCAAAAGCAGGAAAGAAAAGGGAAATGAGGTATTCTGTCTCTTTCACGTGATTTTATCTTGCTTTCAGGTAAGATTTGTTTTGCGTATCAGGGCAGGGAGCTCACAGGTTGGATCCTGGAGAAGGAAGGATATTAGAGGAAAATGCTCAAAAATGTTTTTGGTAATGGAGGCTGCTGTCAACATTTCTCAAGAATAGGCCAAGCACGAACCTTGAAGAGGGGCCCTAGGGAGTGATTTATAGTACGGACTGATACAGTAAATGCAATTTGTTTTAATTAAGGAGATGGCTTATTGCATAATTCACATTGCGCTGGCTGAAATGACCGCACCAGGCAGTTTTGGAGAATTACAAGCCATTCTCATAAATTCCATTAACTGTAATGCAGCAAATGTTGCAGGAAACAGAGTTTCATCAAGAAACATAAATGCAACATTCCTACTTCTCACCAGTTTACACCAAAACTAATTCTGCAGTATGTCCTCAGCTTTTAGCTACTACATATTATGAAGTATAGTTTTTCACTCCCTTTCTTTGATACACTTAACAAACCTCTGAACATGATCGATCAGCATTCAAAACACCCAGCCAGATCCTTAAGTAGTAGCAAACAGCCTGGTGCAAAGGCAGCAAACATATCCCCGAGCCCATTCAGCTGGTCATGGTCCCTAGACCTGCAGAGGTGGCTATGCTGAAGCACTGCAGCCTACAAGCCACCAATAAGAGTGTAATTTAGAAAACTGATTGCTGTTTTTATTTTGGAGAGGATGTCCAGCACAACCTGAGATGCCTGTACGATTCAGAATGAGCACACTGAGTTGATTCACTCCAGCCTTGCCTTTTGTACTTTCAAGTTTAGTAGCCCTCAAAAAAACCCCCGTGTGACTATGCAATTAAACAATGAGTCATGAAATCATGAAACAGAAATACAATTGAGCCAAATTAAATTTGCCTCAGTCAGCATAATATTGTCACTGTCAAATGTCTTCAGAGACAATTTTGTAATATTTACTTTCTCTTAATGTCTCTTTTTACTTCTCAGAAAAATATAAATAAATACATCATCCAGCATAGATAAGGTATAATATATACATAGAGAGAGTATGGTATTATATATAGCACAAACAGAGCTATAAAGAACATAGGGGTCTGGTAAAAATGGGTGCCATTTAGATGTTAAATATTTACCATTTCAAATGAATCACTCACTACACTTCAGTTACACCAGTCCCAGAAAACTGCAAAAATCATATACTTGAAAGAAAACAACAACAAACATCTTAGCATCCTAGTGAGGTAATTAAAGAGAGAAGAGAAAGAAGGAAAGGAGAAAGATCTCAGATCAGCACTCGAATTCATGATTAGACATAACTATTGTATGTATTTCCTCAGTGAAACAATAACCCAAATAGATGTAAGTACCAGATTCCTAACACCCTGTCATAGATTTAGCTCACTTAACACCAGCTACCTAAGACTTAAATACCTATTCTCTCTATAGGCAATAGCTGAGATTTCCAGAAATCTATTTACAATCTGAGGACAGGGTTTTAAAACAAACAGGGTGAGCCACCCACGCTAGCCAAGTGAATTTAGATGTGACCTTTTTGTGCAAAGATGCAAAGCAGAGCTAATGTTGTAAGAAAGCTGCTTTTCTAAGGTAGGTAGCTGCGGCAACCTGCTGTGAACATTTTAAAATGTGACAGCCCTGAATGCATGGCTGCTGATGTCAACAGAAAAGCTTTCAAAGTCTCCAGTGAACTTGGGTGATCCCTAGACCACAGTGGCCAACTGGTTGGTCCTGAGCTACAGAGAGAGTTGGCAGAACTCCTGCTCCTGGTCCACTGCATGAGGTTTGTAGCAGAAAAAAAAAAAGCAGTGAGGTACATGTTGGACTATCTGAATAGCTCTTTGTGAAACAAACGAACAGATCTTGCTGAAGCTGAAATTTCTACCTTGTCTGGGCGTCCAGTAACATTGCCAGCCCAGCACCATCTGCCAGTGGTGCTCTACAGGCACATTCAGTAGTCGCCTTCTGCCAGGGGTAACTGGGTCACCCCAGAGCCAGCCCCAGGACTCTCCAGTAGACCGACAGCACTGACAGATGGAGAGCTTGACTTCCACACACCTTTGAGTCTACATCTGTGTAAACAAAAATGTTTCAAACAAAAAAGAAAGGCTTGTAATGCTCAGCTTCACTTTTCCCTTCCAACTGGCTAATGAAAAAAACCCCAAACCCTTCTTACTGTGTTGCTTCTTCCTTCTGTGCTTGCCTTATCTATTTATTTTGTTCTTTCCTGGAGGACATGGACATCTCCGTATTTGGGCAAAGCTGTGATCTCAATTTGTGGAGGGAGACGAGGCAGATTTAATGTGCCCAGCTACAGAGGAATGTCAATTTATACTAAGTTGGTGGCTGTGCTTTTTCCTTCCCCTCCCACTCTGCTGCCTGTGATGTGGTCTTATCAGTTTGCCTCCTGTTCTTTCTTTTGGAGCATCGTAAATATAACAGCAAGCCAGAGCTGCTTTTGAGCAAAGTTCCTCACTGCATTATACATGAGTTTGGAAACAAGAGGAGTTTGTTCTGAATCCCATTTAGCCCCGTGAACTTTCGTAGGTGAATTTCAGGCCTATTTGGCTGGCTAAAGCTGAAGTTTGAATTATTGAAACAACAGGGGGCGCTTTGGATCTCCTCTGCCAGGAAGGCTGGGGAAGACAGCATTTTATTTTCAGCCTTATTAAAACTTCTCTATAGAGAGGAAGTCGATCTTTTCAATTGCTCTTAATCTCCAGAGAAATCTCCCACTGATCCCTAAAATGCCGAACTTGCAATCCTGGAGCAGTTTTTAACCTGCAGCACTGGAATGTTTCTAATTTTCCAATACTGCTTAAATGCATCTCCCTTTGCTGATTACCCTGCTGTGGCTGGATGCTGCCAAGGCCTACTACAGCGTTAATTTGTCCAAGGACAATACTTGTTTCCACAGACCGTGGGGACCACCTGTGCCAGCCTCTGTTGAAGCGCTGGACCCTGAGGTGCCCAGTATTTGACAAGAATGCTGAAGGACAAGCCTGCAGACACAAATCCAGGTCTTTGGCCCTCAGAAATACAGCTCGTCTGGGCCCAACGCTGGGAAAGGGATTCAGCTCCAGCCTGCACACATCTGCTTTGGACAAATGTCTTCGGTTTTATGCGGCTGTCTCCAGGTTTTGACAGACAGATTAGCCACATGTCCTACAGCAAGGTGTCATGTTTGTCTGCAAACTACTGTCTGGCCAGGACCCCCTGAGCCCAGGCAGGCGAGGCGGTGGCAAAGGGAAGGGGCAGGAAGACAAAGAAGCAGCACTCCTGGGAGAGGCTGGGAACTGTGAGGAAACTTTCCGTGATGTGGAGAGGATTTCTCTCCTGCCTGTGAGCCGGAGAACCGGGCTGAGGCAGAGGCTCCGCTGGGATGAGATGTTCCGCCTGAGGGGATGGAAGTGGGGGAGGGAAGAAGGGGAGGAGGGGGATGGTGGTGGAGGGGAGTTGTCAGCTTCTGAATCAAAATGAGTTTTGCGAAGACAAAAGACAACATCCCGTCCAGTAATCTGAAGGCATCAGCTGAGTTTTACCTGCACTTTTAACGTGTGCTGTTTAAAGATGATGAGCGTGAGATTAACAGCCTTTGTTTTCAGATCTTAGCTGCCTCCATTCCCTGGCCTGGAGTGATTCTTTATCTCAATTGCCAGCTTTGCATGTCATTCAGTTCAACTTAATCGCAAGGATCCACAAATCAAGCGATTTCAAGCTGGGGGCTCTGCCTTACAAAGCCTTTGCACGTCAGCAAATAGGATTTTCTTGCACTTCCTCATGGACTTAACAAAGACATTTGCTCTCAGTTTACAGAATTTATATAGTGCAATTTGGGCATTTCACAGTGCTGTTTGCATGAGCATCCTTTTGAAGTCAGAAGGCTCGGGTGGCCTATACGAATGACTTGGTGTTAGTACTGCATATGCACGTTTCATCCAGATTGGAAAACTCCTAATTTAATGACCAAGCCTTTAAACTGGTTCCATACTCAAGGTCCTCTGCTGATTTGAATGGGTGGAAATCTTGCACGAAGAATTACGCTAACAGAAAATTGTGCCCTAGTATTAGGTTATTAAACTGAGTCTCTGCTAGATGTTCTCTGTGATAGCTGGATATATCCTCAGATCTTTGTGCAAAATAGCCAGCACACCTCGTTGCACACGGTTTACCAGAACATTCAAATGTGAGAGGAAAACTTTGTGTGAAAATTTAGGTTACACATGATTTTGGAACAATATTGCCTTTCTCAGAGCAAATGTTTGATTCTGGGTCAAAAACACAATAGTTTGTGAATTCTTCCTTCAAAATGGTATTTAAATTTTTATCTAAAACTTGACACAATTTCTAAAAGGGCATAAATTAGTTAAATAACCCCCATATTAAGCACAAATGTATATTTCATGTAAAAAGTACATTTTGGGTTGACCCAAAATTTAAAAAAAACCCAAATTATCACTCTAGAGAGCACTCTAATGTTCAGGAGATTCATATCATTTTAGCAGAAATAAGCAGAGAGATGTAAACCACAAAGACTTTGGGCCTTCTGATCTAGCATTATTATGTATCCAGCAGAGATCAATGCCTCAAAGAAAAGTGTAAAATCCCCTGAAATGCCCCATTAAAGACTGTACATTTTATAACGATTAGTGTATGGATGTCTGAGGTTCCACCTCTTCTCATTATTAGCTCCATCTAACGTCATGCTCCCCATGTGGACTGCTGGGATCAGATAAATTCATGCAGAACTGCACTGGAGGAAAGTAGAGGAGATGTCTATGCCCCAGAAAGCTGTAGGTCACTTAGCTATCTATCCAGCTGATGGCCTATTCTTCTTTCAGGATTAATTGCTTTTGCCTAAAAACGCTGTTCCTTCTGGGGTAATTGTGGTGATGTATCGCACCAACATAACCAAGCGTTTAGGGAAGGAAAGCATGACTTTGTAGCCAGTTGCTGTGTGGTGCTGAATGGGTATGTTAGATTGGAATAACGGACCCTTCAAATTGGAATTTGGCTCTGGAAAAGGTGTTAACTGTTGCAGCCTTCCCCAAAGTGCCATGTTATCTGTAACGGCCACATACTTATGTGCCAAGGCATCAGGCACTGAGCTGTTTCTCTGGAGCTATAAGAACTGCTTCCTACAACGTTGGAAGCTTCACTGCCTGTAATCACCTGAGATCAAAGACAGAAAAGGTTGTCTTGTTGTTTCTCAGTGTCTTGGGGAATCCTGGCATTTCATTCGGCTAGGCTGTTTTGCGTGTCTCTGGTGATGTGTAAGCAGCTCATCAGAACCAGTACTACACTGTGTAAATGAATGAAGGAATGATATGGGGAAAGTCTGTCAGGATGAGAAAGCCCAGAGTGTTTAATATTACTGTTCCAGGCCAGCACCTCTCTCACAGGTAGCATGACAAGGAAATAGGAAGAACCTGTTCCAAGAAGCTGTGAGCCTCCCAGTACTCCTTTTCCCAGGACCTATACAAATATGATAAAGACAAAACAATCTCACCCCAAACTGACCGACCTTTCAAATTAGAAGCAGGAATGGGGAAAGGTGGAAACAGAGGTGCTTTGCAATGGCCTCATTTCTCAATGCATATCCTATGTTCCTTGAGAGAAGGAAGTCTACCCTTTTCTTCCTTCTCCTTCCCCTTCTCCTTTATCCTTCTCCTTTATCCTTCCCCTCCTTCCCCTTCCACTTCTCCTTCTTGTCCCTTGCCAAGCGATAATTTCCCTGAATGTGAATGCAGTCACCTTTCATAACTAAGTCTACAGGTTTTATTTCACGGCATTGCTCTGCCCCACTGTCCCACAGAGGCAGCTAAAGTGGTTCCATCACTTGTCAGCATAAAACCACATCCCTCAGCGGTTTCTGCTCACTCTGTAACCGAAGTGAGCTGAGAAAGAAACATATTCCCCAGTTCAGAGTGATTTGGCCAGACAACCTAGGCATATTTGGTATGACCTGTCCGAAAACAAAAGCATCCAGCTCTAAGCACACAGGTTCACTTGTGGTGACTACCGGAGAGGCTGCTGGCAGCTTGTATTGAAGCTTCTACCATGAAACAGACACCCCACTGTCTGAGCCGCCGTACAGCCTGTTGTGTGACTTTGCCACACGTTTGCTTCTCTGTGTTGTCTTGAAGAAAAAACAAAGCTAAACATTACGCAAGCTGCAAACACGGAGGCATGCTCAAACTTATACACAGAGCATGTAGAAACAGCTACACGCACACGCGTGCACACTCACAGTCCCCCTCACTGGAGCTGGTAGCAAAGACCACTTTCCCAGCAGTTTGCATACCTCCTAGTGAGAAGCCCGTTTTGTCTTTGAGAAAAGTTGCTTTTCTTTTACAAATAGGAGCTATTCATTTAAGCTGTTTTTTTGAGGTGTCAAACATAAAAATGAGATGAGATGTCAATCGGGGCCCACAGGGATGGGGAGGGGGAGACAGGGAGCCTGAAAAATGCTTCCCATGCATGCGGCTTGTTTAAGCACTGAGCAGCTGGATCTTTGGAGAAAAAGATGAATTTCTACCCATTTAAACATGAATAAGGTGAGATGAAGGGAGGGGGAAATCCATGAAGGTGAAGAGCCTTTTTTTTTTCTTTTTCCCCAGTTGTGATGGATGATTTCAGCCTAAAGTACTAAGCCTCCCAGTGAAGAAAATATCTACAGTGATTTTGATAAATAAAGGCTTAGACCTTGCAGTTGCCACCTTGATGTTGGAGAGAAAAAAGTTTACACTTTAAAGTGTGGGCTTTTTTCCACAGTGGTCAGAAGGAGCAAGGCTGGTACAGTCCTGTCACACCTGCAGTAAGAAGAGGGACCCACTCTTGGACATTGTATCCCACTGTTTTCTTCACTACCAGGGGAAAAAAACACAGAGCACCCAGAGAGGCTGATATCAGGAAAACAATGGGCAAACTTTGCTCAAAATTGGGCAAAATATATGAAGCTGACAGGTGCTAAGAGAAGGGAAGGAATGGGGCCACTCACTTTGTCCTACTGACCTTCACTATTGGGTTCTCTCTTTCCATGTGTTTGAAGCATGGTATTATGACCAGGGTGGTATGCAGGTTACCCAAATGGAGCTGTGAGCAAATATCATCTTTGGAGCAGAAATATACTCCCAGCCCTCAAGATGTTTGTTAGTGGAGACTGACACAAGCAGTTCTGGCATGGCTTGCAGGGTTTCTGAGGTGCAGGAGTTCCTTGTGACTGCATTAATGTATTAAATTGTTCAAAGCAGTCCCCTAATTTTTTCTTTCCTTCAGACGATTGCTCCTCACTCAGAGAAGCTATTTGTCACCTCCTGCTGCACACACCTGTGACTGGCAAAACATGGTAGCCCAAGCTGGAATATAACACAGACCTTATGATACAAAAGCCTTTATACATGAAAAGAGAAGCCTTTAAAGAACTGCCCAGGACCTCTGTTTTAAACCCCAGTGATGTTCCCACTGCTGCACTGGAGAAGTGTGCCAGGAAAGTTGTGTACACTCATTTACCAACACTGATTCTCCCTCTGGAGACCTCCTAGTCCTTCCTTGGCCAGATTTTACACAGCTTTGTTGAGTTTTGAGCATATCAATAGTGTCAAACAATACCTGGGAGAAACTAAATTCAGGTGTTTTTGTTGGGCCCTAAGTTACTGGTAAGTATTGCTGGATTCTCAACCCAACTTTCATTTCAAAAAGATGAAAATAATAATGGAACAAATGCATTCCTTAGTTTTCAGTGTAGTGGGCATCCGCTTGCATCACTTGCCCCCTGACTCCTGTTTACAAAGTCCATTGAGATAGTACCACATCAGCACATGGGAAAGGGCAAATGAGGGCAAAGACATATTCAAGTGGAGCATATGCCCAGTCCTTTCATTTGCTTCCCCAGCATGGGGATTCCTGATAAGGACAGCTGAACTCCTACAAAAGGCAGTTGTAATTCCTCTCCCCCATTCCTGCCCAACAATGAAGGGTTTGAGCCTGCTCAGCATGAGTGTGGAGCTACAGAGGAGCAGATAAAAAGGACTGAGCTAAATGGAGAACACAAACACATCTCCGAGCTACACTAATGAGAACATAACTAATATGTTATATATTCCCAGCAGCACAAAAGAAACCTAAGGGAAGCACAGGGAGTCAGAGGTATTATTTTACTGGCGGTAAGCTAGTTTTATTTGCACAAGGGTCTATCTGTCTGTGTATTTAAGTTCCTCTACTGGTTTCTTATACCCTCAGAAATTCCCTAAACTTTGAATCTGAGAGTAAATTGCTTGGCTGTCTGAGCAAAGCTTCATCAAAACCCAGGATCCAACGTATAGCAGGAGGGGTGAACTTTTGGTTCAGTAAAAGTGTGGAGAAACTCTTGAAATTCTGCGTGACCCCTTTTTATTCCCTCTGAAGTTTGCTCAGTTCAGTTAGTAACCAGAGAGCTTCTGAGAGGCTCCAGATTCACCCAAGCTGCAAGATGAAAGGAGGGTTAGAAGGAGGGCTATAAACAAGATATATATCTATTTTTTTCCCCTCTGCAGCAAACTGTGGCAGAGGCGGCAGCAGACAAGAATGCAGATGTCCGTGTCATTTGCTCCCCAGTATATCAGGGGAAAGACAGGTCAGCACTTGGGTTTGCAGTGATTTGCATTTCTGAGCCGAGCAGGGTGACAATTTGAGGTGACATGACAGCAGGAAATATTTGTAGCCGTATTGGCACTCAAGAAACTAGAGACAGGACAGGCAGTGTGACATCTCTTATTGGGGGGTGGACAGAACCACTGGGGGGATATTTCCAGAAGAGGGTGCCCATCCTAATACCTGAAAAAAGATGCAGGGGAGCTTCACTATTGGACCTATCACAAGGCTTCCTTTTCTATGAGAGTGAGGATAATGAATTTTATTTTGTTCCTCCACCCACAGTGTCACTGTGCAGATGTGGATACAGCATAGCCTGCCATACTATCCAAACTGAGGGAGACCTGTGTGTGATGCAGCAGGGATACACCAAACAGCCACTGTCCCAAGGACTTGATGGAGACAACATGTAAGATCACCTTGCAGAGGATTTTCTTTTCTTTTTTTTTTCTTAAATTTGCTTTCCATCCCAGTGAGCCTGATTTGCACGCTGGGATCAACTGTCTCAACCCATTCTTTCTACAGTAGCAATTAGTTTGTGTTAAAAAAGAGGTCTTACTGAGAGGTGGGTGAAAGCTGGAGGAAGAGGAACGAGACACTGGAGAAAGAGCAGGCTTCTTTCAGCACTGCTCTGCCCTGTTCCCCCTTGTAGATCCTATTGATGCCTGATGCTCCTCTGCAAACAGCCAAATACTGTTCATCAGTTGTCTTGGGTTTTGCACTCTCTCCTTGGAGAACACTTGCCTTTAAATAATGGGTCTTAAGCTAGCAGGAGAGAGGGAAAGACTGATGCTTTTTCTTGGGCTGTGAGAAGGGAGATCAAAAAACGGAGCCAAGTTTATGCTTGTGAGAACTTCTGTAAGAGTTTCTACTATTTCTAATTGGAATACGAGCTTTTGAGAGGGGAAAATTAATCAAAATTGTGAAAGCTTTCCTGCCAGCTCTATCCAAGGTGGAAGATACTGTCCAAATTGAATCACATAAATCCCCTCAGGCCTTTTGGCTGGTATGGTAGACAGGTGGCTTGTTGGCCAGGAAAAAAAAAAAGAAAAAAAAAAAGAAACGTGAAAAAGCCCTCACTATGCAGGTTGCAAAGGTTTCCCTGTTTGGTTCTTCATATCATGTTTAAGGGATTCCTACTCTGCCCAGTGGAGCATCTCCATTGACTTATAGCAGCTGGAGAGCTGGAAACCCCTGGGCAGATATGTGGCTTTCCTTTGCTGAAACAGCTGATGTATTTCATCCCAGAGGAAACTGCCTTTGAGTAACTTACAAGGCAAAACCAGAATGTACACAGAAGCATGGTTTGAAGCCCAAACACAAGCAAAAGCCCATGGTGGGGAAGAAATATTTAGCTAGATAGGAATAAAGAATCTGTGCTTTGGAGGTTTGCAATGCATTTGGGATGTGCTGTGGGGAATGGTGGCGTCAAAAGGACTAGGCAAATGTAAGGTATCATAACTATTATTTGAAAAAATCTGTGTCTAGAAACCCCAGCATTGCCATTAGCTAAAACATGAGCTCATCTGAATTTCACAGAGCTTAGTACTGTCAGAGTTTGGGAAGACACGGTCTAGCTCTTTCTTAAGCAATCTTAAGCACATTTATTTAGTTATTTTAAATGGCACTAGAAATGAAGCTAATTTACCAAGTCCCCAAATCATTTAAAACATCTATTACAGAAAATAACATTAAAGACAGAAGGAAAGGAAGCCAAAGCAAAGAGCCCAACTGAGACTGGGTTTGCCTATTAATCTCCACTTATTGAAAATAGACCTACACCAGGAGGGCTACAGTGCTGGGCAGTGTGTTGTAATTAGTTACTGCTGGGAGTTATGCTGGTGTAAATCTGAAACAACACTGCTGATTTCAGAATAGCCCAGCTGGATCTATACCAGCCTAAACAGTGTTCAAGGAAGAATGTAACTTTCAGAGGCACTTTTACGCTACCTTTAAGTATATTTTCCATTATGTTGCCTAGTCAACGAGATGAGAGTAATAACTCTTCTGGGTAGAGGGATCTGCCAGGTTCTTGGGCTACCTTGATGTGGGGAAGCTGAAGAATCACAACTGCACAATTCTCTTCTCAGCAGACCACCCACTTCTTTGACCAGATGGCACAGAATACTGGCCTGATGGAGATCTTGTGTTAACCCAAAGATGGCACTAAGCTTCCATACCTACAACTGCTAGCATTTAACTTTCACAGGAATAGTACTCCCAAAACATTCCCACCATATTAACACCCTTTCTGTCAGTCCCAGGAAAGAGTCCAAGAGATAAGATTTGGGATTTTTTTCCTTGTCTCTTCCACACCACCAAGAAGATCAGGTAAATCAGTGGAAAACAGTGCAAAGAAGTGACTCTTCTGGAGGACACCAGAGCACTTGGGCTGGGTGTTCTGCATCCTGGCTATTCCCCACAGCACAGAAGGGCAATTTGAAGCCTGCTTGTTTCTGCTTTGGAAAATTAAACGCCATCCATGCACATGTGTATTCACATTTTGTATGCAAATGCATGCAGAAACACCCCCGGTGTTGAGTTTGGCAGAGACCAAAGGTGTATATATCTGTATAGGCTTTTTCCTCCACAATGGTGGCTTTTTCTGCACATATCCAACAGTTATATTTTGGTCCTTTCCAGCTGGAACGAAACTTACAGTCCAAAAGAAATAAAAAAGAGAGATGGGAAGAGCAAGTGAGGGAAATATGAAAAGCTGAGTGCCAGAGGCTGCCATCCAGAGATTTCTTCTGGCTCTCCCTTTCCAAGAAAACCAGAGTGAAGCAGTGTGCCAGTGCTGGGAGTCTGATTCCCCCTGGCACCGAAGGGTTGGCTGTTTGGGAAAGATGTCTAGGAATGCCATGAGCATCTACATAGCTCATCTTGTATCCAGGGAAAGGGATTGATTTAGAGTGAGGAGAACATAACTTTCTTCCTCCACCTTTCCCCTCTGCTATTGCAGACTGGGACCTTCTGGACATGGTCAGAGTTAGTCACAGTCAAATAGCATGGCCCTATCCTGTTGCATAATTTGTTCTTTCCATCACTGACAACAATATTTTGGGATCTGAGAGGTCTGGAATTAGTCTCTGGCTCTGCCATAAGTTTCTGTGGCCTGGAGAGTGCCATTTTTTTCTTCACCAATAAAATTTGTGTGACCAGCTTTGCCTGCTTTTCATTGGAAATCAGCAGAATTTATTCCAGCCCTGAAGTAAGGCATGCACATACATGCTTAGCTAGGCCAGATTGTTCAGCATCCTGTAGCCCTGAAACCAAGCTAGGAGATGATTTTGGAGTGGGTCCCATTTGGGTGTAACAGATGAAAGTTGTGCTAAAGCAAGTGCACAAAAGCATTTCCTTTACACCTTGCAGCACCTTTCTTCCCCATCTTTGTATCACTGAACATACCAAGATTAGCAAAATTGTTTCCTAAAGAACACAGTGAAACTTGGACCCGAGGGGTCTTCACAGATATACAAAATCTGTATGAAAATTACTTTCTACTGTAAAGTCAAGCAGTGTGGTGTCTTTCATCACACTTCCTGAGCACATCCAATAAGTCCTGCTGAACTGCAGATAAAATATTTCTGTCTGTACTTGTCTCTATCCCAGATAAAAGAAAGAGGGAAGAGAAGAGAGAGAACCCAGTTCTAGAAGATTACCCAGTTCTTGAAGAGGGCAAACACAGGGAGGATATGGATGAGGATGTGAAGTAACAGTGTTCTCTCAGAGATGGCAACAAAGAAAGACTTCCAGCATCGATGTGGACAACAGCTGGAGGTCAAGCTGAGGTGTTCCTAACACGGTTGCTTGGTAGATAGACGTGGACTATGAGTGGCATTACAGGTATCATTAACCACTGAGGGAGTCGTTGTCTGGGAGCTGAGAACTACGGATGCTGCTTCACCATACTTTATTTGAACTCCATGTACTTTGTTGTTCACTGAGTCTAAAAAAGTTCTGAAACAGTCAGTTGGGAGACAAATAAAACCTACTGGATTTTGTAGGTTGCATTGTATAATGCCAATTAATGTCTGTGATGCTTACGTAGATTAATTTTTTCCTTGTTAATGCACACACAGACAGAGCATATCACATATGTGCTCTGTATTTGAACATATATGCCAAGTACAGAATCATGTTTATGCAGGTGACAAATGTGTGTTGGCACATATACATATATATATATATATATATATGCATGCTAATACACTCATTGGTCTGTCTGTCTGTCTGTCTATCTCCTTGACACATTTATATTACAAGCATAATTTTCTTCCTTAATCCTGATGCAAGTCCTTTTTTTAACCTCCTCTGAAAACACCTCTAGTGCCGCATTCTGGTGCCTAATTGGCCTTATCATTAAGATTTTTTTAACCAATGTCTAAGCTAAATGTTTTCTTTTTAGGATTCAAGCCATTGCTTCTTGTTATGCCTCTCTCAATGATGTCTACATAATATGGATTGATACAGTAGTCAGGGATGGTTTCAAAAGAAGCAAATAGCATCCATTAAGGAATGGCAATATAGGATGAGTCATATAAAAATATCCATCTATCTGTATATGTATTTCTCTCCCTGTGCAGACGGACACACAAACCATTTCGAGTACACACACACACACACACACACACACACACCCCCAACCAGACCTCTGCGCTTCAAGGATTTGCAACATTTAAGATCTGTAGACACGTAACAGTGTATAATCCCACTTGGATATCCCAAATTACAGGTACATGTCCTTGCAGAACCTCACTAAAATTTGGCTCACTGAAACACAGCTTTGCTGCTGCTGACTACGCCAGTCATGCTCATTTTACAACCTTGTGATCCTTACTTTCTGATTGTGAATGTCAGGTGAGATAAATCCCACCCAACTACTGTAAAGACTGAAGGTCTGAAACTAGTAATTGTTTTAATTATATGGGTTTGTGGGATCTAGTGAAAGAGGCCTCCAGGCCCTGATTAAGATCTCTATTTGCTGCTCTAATGCAAAACAGTATTATTAATATTGTTAATAATAAGCAGTACAGAATGCAAATCCTGGGAACACATGTTATCAAAGCCTGTGCAGACTTTAGTAGTTGAATGTTTGTATAGTACTTTTTGATCTTAAAAAAAGTATGCAGGGGAATTCACTTCTTATTATCATAGCTTCAACTCCACTGTGTGATTTTCCCTCACTTTCCTAATTATTTACACAGTAAGTGATGGGCTAGTGGTGGCACCAGGTTTCCCTCAGAATCTGTGCAAATACTGAGAGCCAGCAGTAAGAGCTAATTTTAAGATGGGTAATGTAGCTATTGAGATCAGAGTTCACTCTTGGTGGTAGGTATTCAGGGTGTAAAATGCAAAGGACAGAGGTAGACTAATGCTGCTAACAGGACTATACTTCTTGGTGCTCAGAAATGTTTAAGTATAATCTTTAGACAGAAGTTATTACTGTTTTAATGAACAATTTGTTGCACAGTGATGCCCAAACTAAAACTCTTTGATCATCACCATAGACTCTTCCCTCTTTCTGTTCCCAAAGCCCATTAGAATAATTTAACTCACCTCAAGCTTCAGCACAGCTTGTTGTTACTGGAAATTAGCTACTTTGTCCAATCCAATTTCAAATTAGACAACATAATCAGAAGAGCCTCTGCCACTTCACTGGAAGAACCATACTTTCACCATCAAAAAATACCATAATTCTCAACTCTCTCTGAGGTTTTCTTTATTTTCAGCCTTCTCCTAATTGCAATTAGTTTGGACCTCACAAGAACACCACAGCTTCAATTTGCCCCCTTGCATTCATACAGAGTTATCATGTCTTGAAGTGGTAAGTACCTCTCCTTGAACAGTTTTGCTATGCCTTTCTGTGACTTGTCTGTTCAGCTACACTCCTCTTTTTGGGCCCCAGAAGAGGACAATCTTCTACATACTGAGTGCTATCACAGCTACACATAGCTGTACCTTTACACTGCTTGTGCCACACACTTGCTATGGAGATGTTAAAATCTGTGGGCAGCATTTTCAAAACCATTTCATTGCTGCATGGTTCACAGCTGATGTGTTTCTGGAATGACAGGAGACAAACTGACCTCAAAGGCTGGACCACATGAAAATGAAATATGAGCAGTATCTTTTCCCTCTAATCTTAGACTCTTACAGACGTGGAAACAAGGTGCTTCATCTCCTTCTTGCATCTGACATAAGAGCGATACAAAATGAACGTTCAACAAATTTCATTTCTGAAGATTACCTCCCACAAATCGGAATATGAGATCTTAACTTTGCTGCTGTAAATTGATAAAAAAGTCCTGTAAGATCAAGGCATATCTGCTGTAATCCTCCAGTAACCACTGCTGTACTGCAAAAAAAAACCCAACCCAAAACAAAACAAAACAAAACAAAACCCACAAGTGAAAAGCATGATGAAGGAACAGAACCCAAGGATGAACTTATCTCAGTTTGGACCAAAGAGATACAAACATTGTCAAGACAATAATCTCTGGAGAGAAAAAAAAAACCACCCAACCAAAAAAACCCAACAAAAAAACAATGTGGCAGAAACAAAGGAAAGTATGAGTGCCTGGAAAAACATGCTGAGATTCTGTAAACCAGCAGTGTTTTCATCAAGAATTTCTCATCTCACTGGTTAGACTACTATTAAACATTGCATTTAAATGCTATTAGGTATATTGTGTGGTTTCTTTTGTTTCTTTGTTTCTGGATGGAGACTTAGTTATCTAATATTGGAAAAAGGGGAATGAAAAATAACCTTTTTCTACAGTAGATCATATCGACATATTGGGATTTCATCTTGCATAGCTGAATCATTTGTATCTGACAGGTACAACTACATGGAAGATGTTAGACTTCACAGATAAATTAATTCTAAGAAATGTTTATAAATCTAGAGAGCTGCACCCATTGACTTCTGCTCCAAGATGAGGCAGAGTAGCCACATTTTCAGAAAATGGCTTTCCTGTTGCTGTGACAAAAGAGTTTTTGGTGGAAGTCATTCACTTTTTATTGCTTGAAGAAGACAGTGGCAGCATGAAAAATTTCTCTGTAATGTTCATGATGTTAATGAACATAAATCACAGGGCCATTTGGTCAACTGTAGTGGCTCTGGGAAGGTTTTCATTAGCTGAAGGGATGTGTTGTGCTTTTGGTATCATTTAGTTCAGAGGACATAGAAACAGGAATCAACCTTCTCCCTTTGTAGTGTGCCTCCCTTCTTAGCTGGAGTGAGTGAGAGAGGGAAGAGGGATGGAGATGACAGTGATGCTGAATGGGGAGTGTGCTGAGCTGAGGAGTAAGGGTAGCAGGAACATGGGACAAAACAGAATGAAGGCAAGTTGTAATAAGAGAGTTAGGAAATGCCTTTGATTTTAGGAGCTTTGAATGCCTGGATTTCAAACTGCTTTGATCAGAATGAACTGAACTGCCTCTAGCAGAGTCATGGTCATCTATCTAAAAAGTGCTTGAGCCATTATTCGATAATTGATGGGATAAAGATTTTCTTGGGCTTAATTCTATGTTTTACATTAAGTAACAATGGAAATATAATCATTGAACTCATGTCTTTGTTCATCACTCTGTGGATCCTGAAGAGAAACCGGTTCAAAGGTAAACCATTTCTTAAAAGGAATAATAGGTATGAGGAAAGGGAAGGGGGATTAATGTTACTAAAACATGCTGTATGTAAGTCGTGTGTTTCCTCAGTGACATAAAATGATGCTTTTTCCTGGTCGATTGGAGCTGCAGCAGAATGTTTCTGATGCTTTTATTTCCATCTGAGTTATGTCCACTACATTAGTACATGTGTGCACACATAGACACACTCCCTTTTCTGTAAAACCAACCATTCATTTGCTGAGTCCATAGTCACTTCTGTTCTACAGGATTTCCATGACCTGAAAACAGCCAAAACTAAGTTTTCTTGTCTAATTAAAACCTGTGACTGAGAGAATCAAGCTGAATATGAAGAAAGAGAATGAAAAAATTGTAAAATGCCTTTTATGGTCTACTAGCTAAACTATACTGTCCCTCCAGCATTCTGGCAAAATCAATGCACAAGCCAGCACTTTTCTTGTTTAACTTACTGGTGCACGTGAGGCTGCTACTGTGGTCACTGGCAGCTTTTCCAGGACAAAGCTCCTTGAATAAGTCTTGTAGAGGCAGACAACCACCTCAGTATGCCACAGGGTTAGCCTTAGTACATGAACATGAACTATAGGCAGGGAACAAGGACAGAAGGCAAAGAAGTGGGAATAAAATGATGAGAAAGAAAATAAATGTGAAGAAATGTCATCTTTCTCCATGCCCATTTAGATGTTTTTCCTGAGACAGGAACAAGCCTGAACCTCATCAAACTCATTTCACAAGTATATCTGTTCTGCATGCTGCAGTGTTCCAAGAAGGACAGCTCCAGCCAGCTTGTGCTAATGTTAGAGTCTGGGCTGTGGGTGAAGAAATTTGTTTTATGCCAATGAGGCTTAACCTATGATTGGGTCTGTGGGATGATGCTGATCAATTTTGATGGACTTTGCATCACACACTGTGGAGTTAGAGAAGAAAACCAGAATATATTTATCCAATGCAAGAGATACTCTGGCAAGTTCTTGTGAAAGTGATTGTCCCAAAGAAGAGAGCTAAAAACCCAAGTCAAGCAGCAGGACTGACTATCCAGATACAAACACAATGTGAAATATGACACTGCGAGGCACCAGCAATGGTCTGAAGGTCAAAATACCCTGATTAAGGACAAGCTTCAGTATGGAACTGTCTGCATTTTTTGAGCACAGTCCCAAGTCGTTGAAGAGGTAATGTTCACTTCTACCGGGCAGACAAACATTTGAGAAGTTCCCCTTGTTCCTGTGGTAACTTTTTATATAACTGGACAGAGTAAGAGAGAGATTGTTTCCCACAGAGAGGAGAAGGAATTGAGTATCTCCTCTCCCTATTCCCGTGTTCTCCAGTCAGCCCAGAAGACCTCACTGCCAGTGAATATTATCCACAAGGAGAAAGAGATATCAGTGTCACTAGGAGGTTTCCCTGTGGAAAAGAGTAGAAGGAGGAACAAAAAGTTAGAAAATAGAGAAGAAAAATTATTCTCTTACAAGGTGTAGAGTTACTTTCTCAGAAAACAAAGCAGTGAATAATATTCAGGAAACATGACTGCAAGTGCCTCAGGTGCCTCCTAAGTTGATGGGTTTTACTAAGTGCCAAGTTCCCTCTCTGGCTAGACAGTCACCTACAGGAAGCTCTTGGCTAAGGCAGTATTTCTGCTGGGCAGACAGAAATCAGCAATGCTGAGAGGATGGTCCCACAGACTGGTAATAAAATGTCTTGCTAATGAGAGATGAGTTGGGCTGTGTACAAAGATCATTGCAAGGTGCTGCTGTATATGAGGACATCTGTCAAGTGCAGTTCACCAGCCAGAAACAAGCCATTTTAGTTGGATGTGACTCAAACTTCCTCTGTCTCTACATGATATTTGTATGCTTTATGGAATAAATGCTTCTTGTTACCTTTGTTAGCATGTGTCATTGAATACATAATGTCCTGTCACTTTCACTAGTATGTTGTATTGACTATATTGCTGCTTGCAAAGCTCATGTTGAGTTAATGTACCCGATTTATTTATACAATTCATTTTGCTTTATTTCCAGAGACATGCTGTGACCATACTGTGATGCAGATCCTGTGAGAGTGACTGTAATAAATAAACCCAGTGAACAATTATCTCCCAAATACAGATTCACTGACACAAATCAGTGGAGTATAGTTCTTCACTTACATTTAAGAGCTGGTGGTCGCATACCAAATGTGGAGTTTGACCAACAGGGAGTACAAGTAATGCATTTGTGATCAGAACTAGAGGGTCAGAAGGTAAAAACCTACAAAGCAGCTTCACTAGAAATAATTTGGAAGGGAAAATCAGTTTTGTGTTGTGTGTGTACTGATTTAAGCAATCTTTTTGAATGTTTCTATTATTTCCAAATTTTCTGGTGGAAAGAAAAGAAAGAAGGGAATGAAAGGGAAGGAAAAAGGAAAGAAATGAAAGGGAAGGAAAAAGGGAAGGGAAGGGAAGGGAAGGGAAGGGAAGGGAAGGGAAGGGAAGGGAAGGGAAGGGAAGGGAAGGGAAGGGAAGGGAAGGGAAGGGAAGGGAAGGGAAGGAAAGGGAAGGGAAGGAAAGGAAAGGAAAGGAAAGGAAAGGAAAGGAAAGGAAAGGAAAGGAAAGGAAAGGAAAGGAAAGGAAAGGAAAGGAAAGGAAAGGAAAGGAAAGGAAAGGAAAGGAAAGGAAAGGAAAGGAAAGGAAAGGAAAGGAAAGGAAAGGAAAGGAAAGGAAAGGAAAGGTGTTGCAGTTCTACTGAGAGAGGGCCAGGTCCGGCAGAAAATGGCTGCTGGAATCTTCTGCAGGCCTGCTTGTAGCGCCTCTGGGAATCACATATAGGAGAGAAAGACTCCAACCAGAACTTGGAGTGCCAGTAAGACCGAAAAGTTTGGCCCATTAAGGGCATTGTGATGTATATTTGCTTGTGAATGTAAGCAGTTGACAGACATAAAAGGCCGGGAAGGCTGGGGGAGGAGTAGGCGCGCCCAGGTACCCAGGCGAGTTTGCCCCTGCAGCCCGAGCAGAAGCACCTGGAGTAGCCGGAGGAAAGGACCCATGGAGGAGGCAGAGACCCGACCTGCCCGGTGGAGAGGCTCGGCTCCACGCTGGATGGAGCCGGTGGAGACATAGAGAAGATGCCATGACTTACGGTGGGATGAGCCCCTGCCAGCACAAGCGACCTACAGAGATGTGCGAAACAGGTTTGCTGGAGGAGGCATCATAGCCCTGTGGAGGACTGGGACTGAGAGACACTGTGATTTGTTGCCGCCTGCCAGAGCAGAGATGAAGCCCGGTGGGAAGAGGTTTGCCTTGGAGAAAGTTCGTGGAGGACTGGCTCTTGTGGGTGAGATCCTACGGTGCAGCAGGGGGAGGGTGTGTGGAATGGATGCCCCCATCCCGGCCGAGAAGGAAACCATCTTGCAAGGGACTGCCTGAAGCCCCCATCTCCTAGTCCCTGCTCCCCTGTCCTGTGCTGCGAGCAGGAGAGGTGAAGAAGGGAGCAAAATCATGGCTGAACGGGAAGTCTGCTTTAGAATGGAGGGGTGGGGGGAAGGTGTTACCGAGACCCCCATTTTCCCCAGTCCCTGCCCCTCCTGGACTGCGACCAGGAGGGAAGAAGGGAGCAAGCTTCTGACTAAAGCCTACTAAGGAGGGAGTGTGGGGGGGAAGTGTTTGCTTGGTTTGCATTCGTTTTCAAGATTGTTGGTTGCACTCCTGACTCTGGTTCTTCTTTTTTTTTTTCACTGTTTTCTCTTTAGTGTGGTGTAATAAATTAGATAACTTTTCTCTTCTGCTCTCTATGTTGAGTCTGTTTTGCCCGCGACATTAACGAGTTTGTCCCTTGAGCCGCCCAATTATGTTTTTCCTCCCCTGTCCAACTAAGAAGGGGAGTAACAGACTGATTTTGGTGGGCGTCTGGCCTTTGGCCAGGGCTCAAGCCATCACATAAGGAAAGGAAAGGAAAGGAAAGGAAAGGAAAGGAAAGGAAAGGAAAGGAAAGGAAAGGAAAGGAAGTGAGGGAAGTGAGGAAGGAAGGGACGCAGGAAGGCAGGAAGGAAGGAAGGAAGGAAGGAAAAAAAAAGAAAAGGAAAAAGTGCAAAAGATTTTTTTAGATGAGTTTTTGTCTTATGATGCTTGTATTTGGAATTAAAGACCACCATGTCCTTTGGCGAGAAAAATACACTGGGTTTTATTCTTCTGTCTGCAAAACTTTTCTTTTTGACTTGGTAACATTTCATTCTCTTTACCTTTTCTTTGGATTGTTCTTGCAGTGAAACTGTTCTGTATACTGTCTGAGATGGTATCATTTAGCTATTGATGAAAACTGGTAAGTTCCCTGAAAACTGAAGAAATTTCAGATTTCCTAGAGCAGAGTGCTGCACAACCAGATGAATCCTATAATCACTGACTTTCTCTCTCTGTAGATTGAAATAACTCTGAGAGTGCTTAAAATGAGATGCTTCAGATGTGGGACAACCATGAAATGGATCCCACCTAGCTGTAGATTTTACAACGTAGGCATCAAACTTTCGGCCAGGTGTCCAGACGTCCTGATAGGAAACTGACACCTCACCAATGCAGTCAATATGATTCAGAATACAATTCTGGTGGAATGTACTTTCGTATGAAATGAATATTGATCAAATTCCACTAACCATTTTGCCTAACTCACTGTTGACTATACAGGCAGGTAAGAAAGATTTGCTTACATATAGATGCAGACGCTGTAGACACTCGTATTTGGTCAAACGAACCACTGCCCTGACCTTGCAGTAAACATATTGTGGAGGATGCAGCCCTGCTATGCAGTTATTATTGCTGTTGTTCTCACTGTTATTGTTCAGTAAACAACATATTGTGGACTCTTCCTTATTCCATGACTAAGCAGTTTCTTTACACTCTCCACATCGGTGTTTGTAGTTCCTCTAGGCCTCATGGTGACAACACAGCATCAGTAAGAAGACATCAGCTTTGATTGCTAGATTGCTCCAAAGCCTTGAAAAGCTGACAAATGTCTTATCCACTGTCATTTGTGTCACTCTGAGCTCCGAGGTATTTAACTCTCACTGTACTGTTCCACCTTTGCGGGAGATTTTCTTGAAAGATGACAGTAACTTCACATGGGCAGGGGCTGCCACCTCTGAGAGACCTGAACCACTGTTTCAAAATGGATTAATTTCCTCTCCCCAAATAAGACTTCATTTATGAAGTCATGTCATGGCAGAAGAAAAGAAGAAAAGATGGACTAAGTCATATGAGAGATGGGGGACCACCGTACTAAGGAGAGTTTTATTCTAGTGGGGCTTATTTGGGTGATAAACTGAGTCACTGAGAGCTGAAGCTTCTTCCTCCACACTGACCTCACACACCCAGCAAGTGGATCAGTCTATCAGTTTACATCAGAGTATTTAGGGTCTTGCTGCCAGAGGCCATGGTACACCCTCACAAGCACATAAGGTAGATCCTGGTCTCAATCAGGATGGAAAGAGTGGACATTAAGTATTAGTCAACAACCCAAACTCTGTCCCTCAAAGCTCCTGCTAGCAGCCATACCGTGTCTTGCTGATACTTGAGCTGCTGGCAGGAACAGAAAGACTGCTTCGCCACAGCAGTCGTGTGCAGCGTGTCTCCTAAAAGCCAGCGCATGGCAGGACGAAGGGAGGGTAGGATTTCAACCTTCGCTCCAAGCTGCCTCGCTTTCCTGGGTTTATGTCAGGCCCTTAGCGTTATTTGAACATAGTTTTTGTGGTTTAATTTGCATAATTGATGAGATGGAAAATTATCTCGATGATTGATGGATGTTCTGCACGCACCAGAGTTTGTCACAAAATATAATGCATCTGTAGGATGAGCCTGCTGCTCCTGCTATGCTATTTCCCAACAGGGCTATAAAATTCTAACTTAACCCTGTAGGTTTTTAGGTTTCTTTTTGTTTTTAATATTTTACAATATAATGCGCAACACAGTAAACAAACACAAAGGCACAACATCAACTAAAGTTACCTACTTTCTTCATTGTACTCCAAGGACGTGGAGTAGTAAGAGGAAGAAACAATATCACACTTGCAGAATTGATCCAAGACTTTCCTACACCAGTGCCTCTCATCCTCACCAGACTTGCACTGTTTCTCTATCTATACTCCCAACTGTGCTGGGTATGGTACATCTCTTTCAGAAGTTTGCATTAATAACATTTTCCTTTAATTTGCAATTGGTTAACGGTGTGTATGCCACAATTCATGTGATGAGTAGACTTCATTATTGCTTGTTACAGATCTTTTTATAATCAAATGATGGTGCCAAGTACAGAAGTACTCTTTAGCAGCTAACAGTGTTTCTTCCCCAGGGACGCCTGCCTTGGTCCTTCCTCTTCAGCAAAGCACTGAGACACATGGGTGAATTGAAGCATATCTGAAAGTTGAGTGTGAAGTTGCATGTGCTTTATGCCTGGCATATAAGTCCTTTGTTGAGCAGAGATGGTTTTAGGTACACATGCCACTTCTCTGCTGAACAGAGAATTTGGAGATATGAAGTCTCCCCTCTCTTGCCTGCAAATTAGTGGCTGGGCATAGCAGACAGGCAGAACTTTGTGCACCAGAATTATATGGTGGATGGATGTGCTTTGTGGGGTATGCCCTAAGTAATTATCTCAGCTAGGACAAGGTAGCCGATGACCTCCTCTCTACACTAAATGGTGGTCCGGTCCCTCTGGGCAGTGTGAGATGGCAGGTTGTGGCTGATCCTGACAGCCCAGGACACAGTCCTTTAAGGAATGGAGGAGAGGCAACCTTAAATCCTACATGGGCTATATTCAGGGAGGATTTACAAGGAAAGAAGAGAGAGAAGGAGCTAAGAAAGTTTTCTTGATACTGAAATTGATTATACTCAGAGACTATGAACATTTCTAAGGCACTTGCAAATTATTTCAGTGGACTAAAAGCATAGGTTTAGCGTAGGATATCACCAGCATTTCAAGGACAGTTTTTGCTGTCAGTTGAGTTTTCTAAGAAACTATAGCTTTGGTATAAGGAGGAGACAACTGCATTGATGTCAGTGAGGCTGGGGATGATGATCAACACTAGTAATACTCCAACTATTGTGGAAAAGGTACCACAATAAAGGATTTACCCCAGGAACCCTTCACTGTGACCACTTGTTAGACTGAACAGAAATTAATTTTGATAGGAATTTGTTCTCTAAGCTACATATAAATTCCTTCAAACCATGAATAGATGAATAGGCCTAACCTGCATTTCCCAGTGATTTGCTTTTGCACACTTTTGTTCGCTTTTACAGGAGGATACAAACATGCATGCTGTATTAAGCCTCTATGCGGTGCTATGCACTTTTTCCATCTATCATCTTTAATGTTCCCTGAAGAAAAGGATAAATCAGACCTAGAAAGGGAAAAAAAAAAAGTAGAACTGGGGGTAGGCATTGAAAATCTTGTGCCTGTGCCCCTAAAAATATGTCTCCAAACTTAAATAATTCATCTTCTGAACACTGGGTAGAAAAGTCATATGGCAACAGCCACGGTTCTTTTCCAACAAGGAACTTTTCTACCAAGGAAAATGAAAGACTTTCTCTCTGTCCCTGGTCCATGCATGAGACTGCTCCAGTTTGAAGTGACAAAGGGTTGATTAGTTATGATCGGCTGCTACAGCTGAGGCGATACAGAACTCCAATCAATTCCTCAGCAATCAATTCGTTACACCAAACTCTCTTTCCTTCCATCTGCAGCTGCTTGACATCCATCAGGGCCCCCTTCTCCTGCCTGCAAGTCCTGGTGAGCATCTGAAGAGAGCTCAGTGGGCTGAAATGGAGATGACTTGCTCGGAGTGCTATTGGGCAGATAGGCTGGCAGCTTTAACCCTCTGGAGCTGCGCAGCTCAGCTGCACACTTCAAGTTTCCACTGTGATATTATATTTGACATTCAATTTGAAACCCTAAACTCCTTTAATGCAATATCTCAGCACAATGATAGTAATAAGGCAGTACCACTTGCTTTCGATTTAACTACCAAAAGCAAAATGGAGAGGGGGAGAAAACAATTCCAATTAGGTTAACCCCTTCACTACTAGCTCAGTAGGTGACTTGCTTTGTAGGTGCAAGCTTCCATGTTAAAATAAACTGAGCAGAAAGACAGAGGAGCACTTTTTCAGCAAGCAGCTAAGATGCTTTGGTTTGTGATGTTTTGCCACCTGAAAGTGCCAGAGACTGCCATTTTGCTCTGAAAATTTCAGGAGAACTGCATGGATGTGGTACTGGTTCCCAGTAGAGCTATCACATTACGTATTTGACAGGAGATACACAGTTAAAATTGTACTTTTCTAAACAGAGGGCCGTGGTACGCCCTGGTCCCTCTGTTTAGAAAAGGCCCTCACCAAGGTCCCTCTGATACTGCAGAAATCTACCTCCATGTCTTTGTCATCGTCCCACATCCGTCAATATGATAGCAGTGTTTTAAGGTACTCTGAGGACTTCTCCATCCAGAGGAAGGGATGGAATATGAGTGCACCAGCTCTTGATATCTCTATTTTATAAATGGGAGAATCTGTCAAGCTAAGGTCCAGTTTTGATGAGAGATGGAAAATTTGTTCACTCTTCAAGCTGAAATACTGACTGTTTATCTCTAGGGTTTCTCAACACTCAGATCTGGAGGTGTCAGTTCTGGAGAGCTTTGAAACACCATTTCTGACCCAAACTTGCCTCTAATCCTAAGGCACGGTAGGTCTGCCCCCAGATTTTTGTCAACTTCCCAGGCTAACAAAATACAAAATCTGGTTGTGTTACACCAGGTTTTGCACATCTCTTCTACTAGCCTTTACCACCCATTAGAATCAGCAGGTCTGAACTAGTGTGAGTTAAAGGAGGGATCAGGGTGGAAGGAAAGGGACACAGATCTAATGAATCAATTCTAAAGGCAGTTAATATTTGCACTATGCATAGGTTTAAAGGTAAGGTTTTTTCCCTTCTGGTAACTTCACTTCTTTCTCTTCTAGTCTTTTCTCATCTTTTTTTCCCCATGTATAAAGCAGTGCTTTATATGCTATCTCTTTGACCATGTTTCTAGACATATGACCTGTACCGTAGAGGATGGTATAAAACTTCCCCGGCTGCCTCTTCTCAGCTTGTCCTTAGATACCAAGTGAATGTCAGAGATCTAGACTCAAACTATTTAAAAGCATTTAGCCAGCTTTACACAGCAACTCTTCGGTCAAACTTTCTCTGCTTTAGGAAAGGACATGTCGCCCCTCTTGGCAAATCAATTATTCAGATGCTGTGATAGTCCGAGGCATCGTATCAGTAATAAAGTAGTGAATTATTAATCACGGCTTGTGCCGTTTCGATTAGATTTGGGAAATTCAGGATTAAATTTCTGGCACCCTGTGTCTCGGATTGAGCTCAGCCCAGCTGGCTTGACAGGCATGAGCTGGCTTTGTACTTCAGAGGAGGCTGGTGGATAAAAATTACTTGAAAAGCCTCAGAATTTCAATTATTATTATTAGTATTTTGGAAGGAACTGGAATGACTGAAAATAGATTTCCAATCTGCAGGGCAGTTTTGGTTTCACACAAAACTTGTGCTGTAATAGCTCAGTCTTTTTTTCCCAGTTCCTCTGAGCTCATCTGCTTGCTGCAAGAAAGACTAACTCGGCTTGAAAAATGAGGCAGTCTGGTGAGTCTGTGTGTCTGTGTACAGTATTTACACTTTCCACATTTTATCTGGGCTCCGAGGACACTCTGGGAGACTGAAATTGTATTAATTAGAAGCACAGGACCAGCACTCCTACTGCTCTGTCGCTATCTGTTGAGGGAGGCAGAGCCTTAACGCAGGAAGCACGAGCCTTGGCATCCAGGAGACTTTGCTTGCAGCCTGCTTAGGGCCAGTGCAAAAGGGTTTTGCCTTTAACTGCCCTGTCCCCAGCACATGGCCATTCCCTACAGTGCCCTGCCATACAAATTCTACTTGACTTGACTCAGATGATATTCATCAGCCCTTGCCTTGTGCTTGGTAGTTGCTGCAGAGGGCCTGCCCTGAAGTGCCGGTGAGCACTGCCTGCACTGGAGAAGAGGTTTTTTTAGCTGCATGCATGCTACAGCTGGGGGAGCAAAATCAGGAATGGGAAAGGCATCTAGGAGAGAGGAGGCTGTTTGGGAGTGTGTGAGGAGTGACAACTGCCCCACATGTAGCTGGGAGAGAAATGCTAGGAGGTCCCAATGCCAGGGTGTCAAGGTCAAAGTGGTACACCTGAGCATGGCATGGGGCGATGGCATGTGTCAGAGCTTGATACTTCAGGGTTTGGGGGGATGTGAGCTAAAAGGGACGCCAGACCTCAAGCCACCTGGGAGCACCAGGACAGAGTTCTGGGGAGACCCCTACCAGAGCAGAAAATGTGCCACAGAGCTGTGAAGAAAGAGCATTTCCTCTCCAGTGACTTTCATCCATGGATGAAATTTAATTTTTCCTTGTTGCCTATAGGCATAGCAGATTTGCAGAAGTTAGTAACTTCTTCAGCAGTTAGGCTGGGAAGTTAAGTAACTTTGTCCAGGCCTTACGGAAATCAAAGGAAAAACCCAGGTGACCTGACCCGACGCTCACATCCTTGTCAATGAGAACTGATAGCACAGGTCTGAAATGAAGCCTGCCGGGTTTCTCTGTGAAGTTGGCCTTTTGCTAGACATACAACTGAGGGAACAGCTTTCGCCACAAATGTAGTCCAATTCAAACCCCGAACAGGACTCAAAAGTGACCGAGTTGAAAACCCTTGACATGAAGGAAATAACATTTCACTCAGTGCAGGTTTAATTTCATCCCTCTGCCCTGGAGTCAGAGGTTTCTGAGCCGAGCAGGGACTGTGTAGTACATGTGCATTGTGGGGAGGAAAAGTGTGTGGGGAGATGCTGCATGTAGCTAGTTTCTCACTCTTAGAAGCCTTCATGACTTTGGGGGAAAGGAAAAGGAAAAAAAAAAGAGGTTTTGAAAGAATTTTTTTGAAAGAGGAGCTGAAAAAGACATCAAAACAGATCAAAGAAACTCATGGAAGTGGGAAAAAAACAGAGAGAGGGAAAAAAAAAAGAAGGAAAAGCTCCTGCAGTAACATTGGATGAAAATTAAGCTTCTCAGATCTGTTTAAAAGATATTCTGTTTGATCTTTTATATCTTCTGCTCTGATTATCCAGGTTCCTTTTGATGTTGCTGAGCCCTATAGAACTGATATGTAAAAATACACATACATATGTATTAATATAGTGGGTACACATGCACACACACATACCCTCTCATGCTGTCCTTGCTGTCTATGAATGGGAGATGCAGAGCCAATGGAGAGGAGGCCACTTAGGAGCAAGCTCCAGTGCTCTGGCCCTGTGTTGTGTGGCCCATCCTATGGTGTCCCCAGGGAAAGAAAAACATCCCTGCTCTTTACCTGGGCAGGAATCACCAGGAAAACCTGTGGTATGAGATGCACAGATTGAGTGGTGTTGATCAACATTTTGAGCTAGGAAAACTGCTATTGTTTGTTGGGACACCAGTCCTTACTCTGTGCACCTCCCAAGCCCTTGACTGACAGTCACAATGATGCATGCCTGTGGAAAACAGTGATATCTTTCAGAGCCTGTTCACAAAACACCCACAGCCAGAAGGGGCATGAGACATCTACTACTGGGCATCCTTGAGCAGCTTGTGCCACTCCTCAGTCCCCAGCAGAGATGTCCCTCTTGGGCCTCTCCCACCTCCCTACTGCTACGGTGTCTTCCCAGGCCAGCTCTGGACTCCACAGCACTGCAGGACAAACAGATTTTCTTCTGTCCTTCCCTTAAGTTAAGGGAGTGGTCCTGGCCCTAGGAGGGGTCACTGATGCAAGCAGGAGGAAGTGGGAGGATTTTACTCAAAGAAGCAGAGACAGACCCAGCATGCCGAGCCAGCTGCTTGTTGCTGGGGTGGGATGAGGAGGTGGATGGAGGCTGCATTAAAATCCCCTCCTTGGCTAGACAACAAGCCTACTTTGCCTCAGTGCCATCACCTGCAAAGCGCTTCTCATGCTGCTGTGAGAGGAGGCCACTCTGGAGGCAGCAGGATCCACCCCTGCATGGCCGCAATAAGCTCGCATCCCTCCGAGCCCAGGCTGAGCTGCACCGGCCTCTGGTCCCCATTGCCGCGCTGCCCACATGCTTCCAAATCTTTAATCTCCTTACCCTCAGGAGGCCCTGGGAGGCAGGCAAAGTGGTGTTAAGCTCATTTTACAGCAGGGAAACGCAAGCGATTTCCATACAAATGCCGAGCAAGTTGGCAGCAGAGGTGGGACCCACTGCCATCTACCTAGGCTCTTGCTCTGGGCAGGAGGGCCACTCTCTGCCAGCCACCTCCATCTCTCCATGCTTGGCTTTGCACTGCCAGGTGCCAGCTCATGCAATGAAAATGCTGTCCTCACTGTCCCTCCTCTTCAGGGACCAGTGAGATTTCCACACCTGATCCTCCCACGAGGATGAAACACCCTAGATGAATTTGAGCTCAAACACATGCTTCCCTGTAATTTTAATAAACCAACATGCTTCTAATCTCCCTTGTCTCTCCCCCACCCTCATTTGGATTTTTCCCAAGTAGATCTGTCTATAGCCACTCCCTTCCTAACAATCCCAATTTAATGGGGGAAAAACCAATCCCACAACAAAGCAAAAGCCATAGCAAAATTATTTTAGTTTTACAGACAGCAATAAAATGATCAAAGGCGTATTGGTAGCTAACAGCGGACATACACCATTCATTGAACTAAGATGGTGTGTGTGTGTGTCTGTGGCTGGGGGTGGGGGGTGGGGGCGGGAAACATTTTCTTCATCTCCCTACAAATGTGTTCCTTTTAAAAAAAATCAATGGAGGCAGATTTTTTAATTAAAGCAAACGCTGATCCTTCCTGCTCCTGATGCTGCTACATGTTTTGCTGTTGTTGTGGCTGTTGTTATCTAATCTGGGCCTTTATTTATTTATTTATTACCCCCTGACAATAGGAGATTGTAGCTCAGATTTCCCTGCTAGACTTGGGGAACAGGAGGGAGGTGGGACTGTTGGAGTAAAACGCTTTTGCTTTGTCTCTAGTCTCTCTGCTACTCAGGTGAGGGTCAAACACCCCCTTCCTCCTGCTTTCCCCTCCTCCAGCTCTGGCAATGGATTCAAAGGCTAAGCCTTGCTGTCTCCTTCCCTCCGTCCTTTTTACAGATGCAAATCCCCTCTGCTCAAGCTGAAGAATGTCTTCAGGAATAAAATGTGTTCTGTGGAAACACCTTCATTTGAAAGTGTTATGGAGATCTGGAGCTGAACTGCTGGCTTTACTTTCCTTTTCCTTAAATGCCTCTTTTTCTTTTCCTTTTTTTGCCCATTAAGAAAACACCAATTTAAGACTCTGATAAAGTGATCAAGAAAGCCAACTCTAAAGCATTAGCTTGGCAGATTTGTATCTCCAGTTTTCTTTCTCTCTCCTTCAAACCCTCCCTCAATGGCTCCCATTACACACAAAACCAAAGGGTTCCCAGTGAGGCTGTCATAAAAATATCCAAGAGAAACATGTTTGCTCCAAGCATGCCACAGTTGTACTCCCTAGCACTGGACTTTGTGGGATGTCTAGAGGGGTCTCTAGTCTTCTGCTTTTCAAATTCAGGCAGGTGTCTAGATGTGGGGCATGATTCACTGAAAATGACTGGCAGTACCCAGTGTTTTTAATCGTCATAGAATCTAAAGGAGGGAGAAGAAGCCTCAAAAAAAATCTAAATCAAGGACAGGTTCATCGACCATTTCAAGGGCTCTTGCTATGAGCTAAGATTGGTCCAGGGTGGAGGGAGGTGTCCTGGACATGGGCAGTCCTCTGCTGCAGGCCCTTCATGAAGGCCATATTTCAATCTCCACAGATGCCTTTTGTCTACGGGACTCCCTGCCTGAATTCATGGGTTATGCCTAGACATAACCTAAGGGTCTCTCTTGACTCACAAGGCGCAAAGGTGACCTGCATCAACCAAAAATTTGGCCAGAGTGTTTATTTTTATGTGTGTCAATAGGACATAAGGTCAATGCCCCAGGGCCTCGGGAGAAAATTGTCCTTTCTGTCCCTCATTGCACAGTCGGCCAGGTGCTGCCGAGAGGGGAAGCTTCACACACCTCTGCACACCAAGCACAGACTACTGCTGGAGGCACAGTACCTGGCCGGATGGATCACTGGTCCCATCTGCTGCAGCAAAGTACACATGTGCGTGTGGGAGAAAACGGATAGCTAAGCCTGTCCAGGGAGTGCTTTTTCTTTTCATCTTATAGGTATCCATGTAGCTTCCATACATCTGTTTGAGCCTGACTTCCCAGGCTCTACACACCAGTGACCTTCACTGATCCTAGAGGCTGATCTGGGGACGCAGCTCTTCCCCTGGACTGTGGGTAGGTGCTGGCAGCTGTACACGCAGATTGAGAGATGTAGCTGAATACCTGCTTAACTTTTTACTTCTCTGGCCAAAATGCACGCCAACAAAATATTTTTAAGAAGCTATTTTTCAGTTTGTAACAGTGACTCTCCTTAGTAAAAAACGGAATTTTATTTCCTTTTCATTTTGTTATGTTTTGTTCCCTTTTCATTAAAAGCAAGCAGATTAATAAATGAAAATTAGACAAAAAAAGAAAAAGAGGAAAAGGCTTTGTTTAAATATGCTTCATCAGCAAAATAGAACTTTCACATTTTCACTCAAGTGAATCGATCATGGTATCTTATTATTTGATAGGAGCATGCATATATTTTCATTCAATGCTTAGCTACGTTTTTTCTTCTTTTCCAATGAATAAAATATTTGACCAAAATCCTCCTTTGCTTGTAATCCAGAATATCATCTTCCGTTATGTCTACAAAGAAAATTAATATTGACTTGAAGAATCGCAGATTTAGAGATTGGCTTTTGAAAGGGTGGGATCCAAACCTACATGTACACAAGAAGACATGCCTCCATCCGAGATAAACAGCTTCTGGTCTGCAAAGTCGAGGGCTCGACTCTCATCCTAAAAGGGACTACCACTTTCAGCCAAATTACACTTCCTCTGAAAAGGCACTTTTCCCCCTGTGTTCTCTATAGCAAGTCTCGACTGACTTGTTCAGATGGATCTACATTTCAATTAGATGCCTTAGATGTGAGTAAATTTAGGGAATATTAAACCTGCCCAACTAGTTTAAAAGTGAGTTCCTTCTTTAAAGCTGCTCAGGACACTAACAGGATTACGTGGAACCTAACAGGGCTATGGTTTCCCTAAAGCTGGCTGTGCAACAGCACACAGAAATAGATGCTTCTAATTTCAGATTGAATGCCTATGGGCTGAGGTGCCAAATGTGCACAACAGTGCACAACTTGTCATCTACAAGTGCAAGTATTCGCTCTGCAGAGGAGACACTATATTATCTGTATCAATTCTCTACTGAACCCTTCTTTTATTTTTTCCTAATATTATCAAGACCTTAAAATGCACAGAAAAATTAGAAGTAAGATATAAACAGCTCTCCTTCCCCCACCACCCACACTTACATAAGCACACAGATTCAAAAGAGGTAAACTATATATACATACATATATATCTGCAAAAGATAAATCCACTTAAAAATGCAATCTGTAACCCTGTCCCAGCTTTTGCCTTTGTCAGGAGGCAAGTGAAGACTTTCCCACCAGTGGAGTGTAAATTCTGTTAAAAATTTTGCTACAATACCTTAGAAAGTGTAAGTCAATAAAATGCTACACCTGGTGATTAAATCGTACCCAGCCTTACTTGAACAGCAGTGACACTTTTTTGGTGGACCTGGGCTGGGCTAAGGGGTTTTTAAACATCTCTCTGTACCTTCCAGAGGGAGCTGAAGAAGGACACTTCACACCACCTTGGGACAGATGTATCTCTCACTACAGCCCCTTATAACTGTCCATGTTTGGGTGTTATCATGGGAGTAGCTGCCTGGCTTTATGCATCTTTTCTCGATTGCACAGTTATCGATTGATGGTGTAGCAAAGTTTTTGAGTGATAGCTCAACAATGGAGAAGTTCCAGGCTCCCTCTCTCTTTTCCTCTGTCAGTGGAGGGGAAAATGTCTTATCCTCAGCATTAATTAAACTCTGTGAAACCTGATCCTGCTATGGAAGACCTGTGTAGATTCAGGCTCTCTGACAACATCTTAAATTCACTGACTGGCATTTACCAGGTAAATAAATAAGACGATCAACACAGCACTACTATACATAGGTCAAGAAAAGTCTTTGGTCTATCTGCGAAAAACATGGGCCAAGTAATCTGCTTTTGAAAACCACCAGAGCTGTTACTGAAGGTTACTGATTTACACTATGAAAAGATGAGGACCTGTAAAGGATTTGCAGCTGAGAAAGTCTGAGGCAGAAAGTGACTACTGTTGAAGCAACAGAGGGGCCTTCTGCTTGGGGACCATAAGGCTCGGGTCTATGCTTTACTTTGGAAAACTTGTACTGATCCTTATGAATCCTAGGTCCATTTGTATTCTGCCTTCCTGTGGCAGTGTTTACCTTGCACTGGGTGGTGTAAAATTTTACATGCCTAGATATACTTTGGAGTCAGATTTCAGAGACCCTCAGATTACCTGTTCTGTGTCTATGGTGCTACTTGAAGGTCTGCTTCTGCCTGCATGCATTTCACAGGGATGAATATGGAGACCTTGGCCAAGCAGGAGGTCTACCTAAAAGATTATTTATGTTACCTCTGCTGTAAATTCGGCCAGAAAGTGGACTAGGGCAATGTCTTATGGGTGTCAGAAATTTGTTGTTGTTAGCACAGTGTTGGCCACTACTCTTTTGAACCTCATCTAGGTGTAGTTTAGGAGACAGCACAGGCCAGAAACTGTTCCTAATGGGCAACTTTTTGCATGGTGAAGGAGAGCTTAGTACAGTAAGTGTGAGCATGCAACCATTTGTCCTTATGTGTAGGGAATGCGCCTACAGTGATATGGATGTAGTTCTTGCCTACGTTGACATATATATTAGCTGGGGACCCAGACTTTCTCAGTTGTATGGATGCACTATCCATGTTAACAACTCCTTAGAGAACACGTATCTTGGAACTGTATTTTACCTGATTTTATATGGTTTTGCTAAATATCCTGCTGGCCACTGCTCGAGAAAGGGTGCTGGATTACTGTAACCCTATAACAACACTTATATCCTAAAATGTCTTTGCTACCTTTAAGGCATTCCTGACTTACTTCTAACTCTCCCACCCCTATATATGTTCCCACTTAATCAGCCCATTCCAAACACTGCATGTCTCCCCCTTGAATATCAAGGGTGACTTTCAGCTCCCAGCATGATTGGAAAAAAAATCTGGCAGAGAATAAGGCAAAGAGTTGCTTTTCCCTTCCAGAATCTGTGTGGGAGGATGAGATTGGCACAAGTTATTGGCCAAAATATCACTTATGAGTGGCAAAGCTCTTCCTAGGACGGTCTCTTTCACGTCCCACTTACAATAACAATAGCCTTGGTGTCATTTTAAAAGAGAGAGCAGAGAAGGTGTAGGGATGGGAAGGGCAGGAATTACAGCCCTTATATTAATCAGATAGAAAAGCTCTGTCTCCCACAATTCTTTCATTAGCTGGCGAGACAGGTGGCCTCCGACCTCCAGCATCACTTACTTCCTTGGTAACAACTACTGCTGGCAGATGATCCCTCTTGTAGACTTCATCCATATTCAAAGAGTTGTCACATCCAACTGATGCTAAGAAGCTAATCAAGTGGAATTTTCTCTTCTTTTTCTTTCTCTTTTTGTTTCTCATTTTACTCTTCCTCTCATGTTAGAAAGATAGCTCCCCACTATGCGGTTAAATTCTTTTGAACCCCGAGAAGGGGCCATGTCCATGGGGAAAGGGAAACAGTCCCTTTTCTGTTCATACATGAAGTCTCTGATTCTTTTTACATATCAAGGATATGACTGTTTTGGATTCCCACGAACAGCATTTAAGAACAGCCAAGCACAACAAGGGCTAGACTAAGGGTGCTCTTGTACCTCACTTGTTGTTTCAGGGCAGGTTGAAAATTTTCCCTCAAAACTTTTTTGACATAGAAAATTAAATTTCCACTGGTATCTAGGTTTTGTAAGGACATGCCTTTATTAAAGCACTTGTTTTTATAACAGATAGAAGATGAGGGGAGTTAAGTAAAAATTAATTTTTCCACAGAGAACAGTAATATTTTCATTGATGTTTTCATTTTCTTTCCTTTTTTCCCCATGGTAAGCCCATCAGCTATACTATGCTTCCTTAGTGTGTTCAGAACCAGACTTGCCAACAAGGTTTTGAAGTATCTAGCAATAGCTTGTATGAGGCTATTTTATGTGCATTTGATGTGTTTTATACAAAAATAGTTTCTAAAAGAGATTTCATGGTCATCTCTTCTAATCATGTGCAAAGACTAAAGCGACATAATTTCAAACACTGATGATGAGAATGCTGAGTCTGAAACAGCTACTATGTGGGAAAATCTGACACTTACATCCTTGATGAGAAAAGAATAATGAAGACACCACTTTGTCACTTTTCCATTCTGAGTTTCATAGATTTATGATCATTTGAATATTCGTTTAGGGGAAAATATGAGGCCATTGAGTTCATATAGACAGTGAAACTTCATTCACAACACATTCAAGTATCAATGGCTGTCAGTTAAACATGAGGAAAATGGAACTAAAGTCAGGAACTTCTGCTCCAGAAAATAGTTTTATTCCAGTGACAAACTCCAAAACACTTGGAATACCTTAATTCCAAACTTTGAAAATGATGTAGAAATAAAGAGAGTTTCTAAGTTCCAGATTTTTCCGAAAAATGCTTTTTAAGCAACTGACCTGAAGAATCTCTAATAAAAAAACACCATCTATAAACAATAGCCTTGTTACAATGCCACTGATTTGTACAATTCAGAGGAAATGCTGACATCCTCCATTCAAACACTAGTTCCAAGCTACTGAAAATGTTGTTTTAAATCTTGACGGCATCTGTTTCTCCTCCATGAATTAATTCAAGGGGAATAAATGTGCAAAACAAAGGAAAGAAGGAAGGCAAAGACACACTGGTACCAGACAAACACTGCTCCCACAAATCTCCCTTATTTCCACCATCCACTGCCAGGTTTCTTGTTAGAATGTGCAATGCATAATTTACTCCTCATGTCTTTCCTTTCATCATCCTGTGAGTACAGATTCTTCCATAGGCAACCTTGGTGTTACTGCCGTTCCTGTCACTGGTGCAAACTGAAGCTGGCTGGTGGGTTTACTTATATGAGTGTGCACTCTGCGGGATTGCTGCTGCAACTTCTTAGCAGCCTCTGTCTTCATGACACTGTTTGTGGACCTCCCTCTCACTCTCTCTTGTCTAGCAATGTCTTGTCTCATGGATGCTGGAGAGCTAAGTTCATTAAAATGGAATTTGGTGGGTTATTGCACAAAATTACCTCTATTTACATCTGCTGCCTGTCACTTCCAATGCTCCATGCCTTTTATCACTTAATACTTCCACTACCTGTCCATGCCAACTTTCAGTGGGCAGCAGTTGTAAACTCAAGTTAGTATTGCTTGCTGTGTGTGCTCCTTCCTACAGAAGCTGCCTTTAATGGGCTGTGTGAGCTGGTGTCTTGGCCAAGAATATTTGTTCATTGGTAAGACAGAGCTACAGCTGTGCTGATACCCAGAAATGCCAAGAATATCCATAAATTATTTTCATAGGCTGAATTATAGCTTCTGCACTGTTATTAACTCTTTGGCTACTGCAAAATGCCTTTGTTGAGATCAGCTGGGAAGAAAATAATAAAACTGAAACTAAGCTTTTGGCTGGAGTGAGCACTGACCTTACACATCTCAACTGGGCTCGGCTGCAGTATTTCAGATAAAAGAGAAGTTCTGGGTTTTTACTCACGAAAAACAGCTTAGCAGTGAGTCAGTGAGTGACAGCATAACAAAATTCATGCCTATGAGACATGCAAGAGGTGGAGACTCAATTGAGGCCCCATTGCCTTGAGTTAAAAAACTGGTTAGGCACATGGCAGACTGTGTTGTCTAGTGTCTGTGTCACAGCCTGCAGTGATGTGTTACTCAAGCCTGGTATACACTCCTGGTTGCCCAGTACTGCTCCACATACCAGAAAACTTTGAAAACCAACCTGCTTTCCTGTCTAACATGCCCCATCCATCACCTTCACCTCTGTTTACTTGTGCGAGCAGTTCAGCAGAGATGTTGAAAGGATGAAGAGCAGCAGATTGCATTATTTCCACAGACCTCAGCAGGCACTGGCTAATGTCCCACATCTGCAGAAGCTCAGGCAATTACATTTTTCTTCCTGCTTGCTGTTAGCATGACACCCAAACACCTAACTCACTATCACAGCAAAGTCAGGAAATCTGCCCCTGTGAAAAGTAGGCACATCCCAACACGGGACAGCTTGTATCTGCATCAGAAACTGGCTTTAAAGGCTCCCTTACTCACACTTTCTTCATGCCCTTTCATCAGTGAATTAACACAGCATCGAAGTGTCTGCCACCCTGATCTCTGACCATGAGCCTATTAAAATTGCATTGGAAGCTAACAATGAAGATGGAAAACAAAGATCAAATGAATAATGCATAAACAAAGTGTTTCAATTAGATATTGAAGAAAATAATATAAATACATTAGATAGCAAAATATCTTGAATTGTAAATTGGATGGGGAAATTCTTTTTTTTTGGGAGGAAAAAATAAAAGGAAATAAAGAGATACATAGCCCCTGATTGGCTGATGAGAATAAACTGTGGGGATATTTATAATTCTTTGCTGTTCAAGCTTAGTAATTTCATGTGTTTTTGCAAGATAACACTTAGGTCATGTGATTTCATCAACCAATCAAGCTGCCAGGTTCTCCGCTGACACTCGGTAATGAAGTGATATGGTAGGGTAGGACACAGTCACCTTATCTTTTTATAAATGCATTGAGTGGCATTTGGGATGCCTTCCTACCTTTCCGGTTCATTTGCATTACACAAGAACCCTCTAAATGTTAAAGCTTTCACTTGCAGTGAAAGTTTGACGCTTCCAACAGCATTCAAGGATATCTGTCTTGGAGTGGCATAAAAATAATGATGTGCAGTTGTGTGTGTGGGGACGGCCCTGCGTATGTGTGTGCGCAACAGCCGGCTGAGACATTCCGGAGCTGTCTCCGGCACCAAAGCAACGCGTGGCGTCCATCTGAGCTGACAGGCCTACCCAACCTGAAATCATCTGAGTGCAGTTTCTGAAATCGTTTGAAAGTGGAGTGTCAGGAAGATGTTTGCATGGCGGCTGACATCTCCTCCCGGCGTGGTTTAATGACATCTCTCCCTTGTCACAACTCTCCTCACGCTTCACAAATAATAACAGCGGTGGAAGGACTTGGCAAGATGGAGTTGGGGGCAGGAATGGGAATGTGGGGAAGGGCTGGGAGGCAGGAAAGTGCAAATAGCTGGAGCCGAAGCCACTTGAAAGGGCTCAAATCAGCTTGAACGTCACCTGGGAGGGCTGTGGGCGTATCTTGCTTTCCACATCATTCTCCCATCTTGTTAAACAAAGGATACGGATTTACTTGCCTTTGCCAATCAACTCAATCTAAAGCAGCAAGCAAGGATGAAATCCTTGTATGTAAGAACACCTGCCTATAAAGGTGCTATTTGTCCCTATGTATTTATTACAACATGCTTAGTGTGTCTAAAGATGGAGAGGGCAGAAAACATGAAGCTGCCTATGAGAGTTTCCTGTAGCCTCAATGGGCTTCTGGCTTTGGTGGAACTGGCAGCAGGTTATCTGTGGAGAGAGACTAAAATAAAACCACGAAGTGAGAACAGGGGTGGGGGCTAAAGTTCTTGACAGAATTGAGGGTTTTGAAATCCTGACATTTAAAACCAACTCTGCCACTTCAGCTCTGGCAAGCTGCCCATGATTCTGCACCTCAGTTGCCCCTTTATAAGACTGGAGGAGAAGGTGGTCTAGGACTGCAGAATGAAGACTAATCCCGGAGCTGACCAAACACATCAAGATGACATGAAACATATTACAACATTGTCACATAGGGGATTTGAAAAAGAACACAGTTCTTTTTAAAATGCCCCATCGCACTACATACTCTCAATTTAATGTAATTATAGCCAAGAAAAATGATTAAGAACTGTCAGAGTTTATACTGATTTAATATTTCCCCTACTTACAAAGAAAGAGGCACATTTTCCAAGCATTTGCTAATTAGTGTCGCCCACTTGTCAGCTAAGACTGTGAAACCAGAGTTCTGGACCCGTTTTCGGTCAGTTCAGTGCTCGTGGGAAAGATGCTACCTCTGGATTTCTGGTGGGGGGATGTGCCCAGCAGAACAAGCCATGTCACCCACGAAGTCTGTGTGCTGCCAGGCAGAGGAAAGACTTGTTTCTGTCAGGCGTGAAGACAGTGAGAGAGCGGAGGAGCTGAGGAATCAGGTACGCTCCTTCCCGCGTCTCCGGATGGCTGTCTCAGCTGTCTCCGCAGCCGTAAGAGACAGTTCAGGAACTGAAAGCCTGCACCTGCTGCTGAAAGAAACATGATTTTGTAGGTGCTCGGAGTCTGAGAATTTCACTGTGCAATAAAAAGATAATTTATAGTAATCATAACAATCACGGGTGAAACCTTGAGGCCTTTAACAGTCTTTTGTGGGGCAGAACGACCACATAAGCTGGTGACAAGTTTGCTGTCTCAAGGACTGAGTAAATGACTGAGCTGCGGCCCAAGGACTGTCTCAGTAATAATATGGCAAGGGGAATGCAAAGACCCACCTTGCTTTAGCTAGCATACCTAAGGAAGGGCTTTTGTACACTCTGATTTTGCCTTCTCCCCTCCCTCTACACATAGAAATCTTTAGCATGCAGTCTAATAAGCATCAATGGTTGGATTTTTTTTGTTTACTGACGAAAACACAGACATGACTGGGCTTTATAGAAAACAAAAAAGCTTGTTTGGCCAAATATATCTCTGACATAATGCATGTTGGCACACCAGAAATCCATTTAACTGCCATGTCCAAGCCATGCAAAGGGTATCTGAGGTATGCGTACAGCACCCCACTGCCCCTTGGCCACCTCCATACACCAGGTAGATGGAGAAATCTCCCAAGCCCCTTTTTAAATGTCTTTCCAGCAGACATGCAGAAGGCATGCTCCCGTGGGCATGGAGGGTGTCTTCCAGGGGACAGAAGTCACATTCCTGCCTGCAGTAGCAATGACTGACACCGGGGTAGCCTCTCAGGCTTGCATGTACTCTGCCAGCCCTTCGGGAGCGTATTTACAAATTAAACGAAAGAGACAACATATGCTTTCACATTACTTCACAAGGAACTGAATGACAAGGTCAAGGAAGAGAAAGGGAAGAAAAGAGCTTTGTCAAAAGGAGTATGTACCTCAGTGGTCGGGATTATCTTAAACAGGCTTACTCCTGTCACTGGGAGTGTCCCTGTGCACTGAGGAAGCCTGTCCTGTGGATGAGTACTTCATCCTTTCTCTTGCTTCTCTTGGCTTTCCTCATGGAGGTAAAAGGATCCCAGTGCACATCCCTTGTCCAAAGGACTTGGTCCTATCATTATGCCATCTTTCCGTAGCTCCACACAGTATATTCCCCTCTCCAAGGCTGTGTGTGGGCAGCTATATGGCACATAGAGATAGGATGTTGTCCTGATCGAGACACTGCTCTTCTAGGTTTCAGAGTTTGCAAGGAACACACAAGCACACCAGTGAGCAGAGTTGCAGACCAAGGGATCATGTCTTCTCTTGCAGTAGGTGTCTCTGCTTGCATCCTGAAAATACCAGTGATGGATATGGCACCTGGTTGCTTTGCTGTGCAATGAACATGGTTCAGGTTTGATAAGGTGTTTGTAAAGTGATGGACAACTGGGAGAAGGAAAGCGAAGTTTGAATTTGCTGAGGGCTTAGATCAAAGACTGATGTAGTTAATAGTGTCTTTCCTTCATTCTCATAGGGTTTTAAAGAAATCTCCAAACCATCTAGTTGACAGTCTCTGGGACTCATTTCACCTGGTGCAATTATCTGAAATTTTGGAGTAAAGGCAAATTGAATCATGCAAGCTCTCTCTATTACCAACAAAAAGATCTAGATTCTTCCCTCTGGAGGATGACTCCTGCCCCAGATCTGGAGGTATAACATGAACTCCATGCCAGAAATTTATTCAGGTTACTGAAGGAAAAATGCACAAACCTGAACATCAGGATGAGTTTATCAGAAACAGCACAAGCAGATACCTGAATATCCAAGTAAACATTGATATAAGCTCAATAGACACAATGCAGAAAGGTTGCTAAATTATAAGTACTACTAAGTACAGAATGAAATCTAAAAGTAAAGCCTCTCAAGTGGAGGTTCCTGTGAATTTATAGAATCATACAATCACAGAATGCTTTGGGTTGGAAAGGAGCTCACAGATCATCGAGTCCCAACCCCCCTCACTAGACCAGGTTGCCCAAAACCTCATTGAACCTGACCTTAAATGCTTCCAGGAATGTGGCTTCCATGACCTCTCTGGGTGACCTGTTCCAGTGTTTTAACACCCTCATAGCAAAGAATTTCTTCCTAATGTCTAACCTAAACCTGCCCTCTTTCAGCTTAAAGCCATTGTCCCTTGTCCTGTCACTACACTCCCTGGTGAAAAAAAAAAATCCCAAGAGTTCCTGGTGAAAAATGAAAATGTGGTTCCTCACATACTTATATGACTTGGCTTCCTTGGATGTCTCCATGGACCCAGCTAATACTTCCTGTGCTATTCACCACACAACAGCAACGGGAAGAGTTTAACTGCTATTGTTAGGGGGCACTTGAGGTAAATACTGTTCAGTTCTCCATACTTCACTAAGCGTCTGAGGAGGGATAACACATCTATCTTTAGCAATATTTTTAATAGAGAAGTTACCTAATTCCATTAGAAATATTTAGGAGGAAGTGCTTAAGTGATTTAAGCAGATAAGTGTTGGGTGAGTTTTGGTGGGAAGTGTGCTCACTCTCTGTTTCTGATTTATTTCGTTTCCCTTTAGTATAAAATCCACATAACCAAAGGGGGATTGCAAACAAAACAAATATCATAAATCTTACAAATGAAACTAGGGTGCTTAAATTTAAATCAGAAGCATTCCTGAAAGGCTTTTCCCTGATTTTTAACGGTCCTATATCCCCATTTATTTTCAAAGGAACCCTTGGAAACTCATGGGTGCTTACCACACTCCAAAAATTTGGTAATTTATATTGGCCCTAAAAGTAAATAGAGAAAAGTAGGTACTTCTTTTTGAATGCTTTGTCTGTAAGGGCACTTATTCCCAAGCATCATCCTTACAGTTGTTTTACAAGTCTCTAATGACCCCAGAGCGGTCAGGATGTCTGTTCATGTTCAAGCTGAAAGACAGCGAGATAGAGGGGCTGTGAAGGGCAGTCAGTAGTGAAGACAAGTTTTCAGTCTTCAAGCTCCCAAGCTTTTCTTCCTTGAGATGAAGGCGGTGAAGGGGCTATTCCCCTGCACAGGAATGAGCCCAGCGTCACGGAAGAGAACGGCTGCTCACAAGCTCTTCTGATGCAGGCAGGTCCACTGGGAGAGCTCCTCCCGCATGAAAGATCTGTACTGGCACTAATGAATTTCTTAGCGATTGATTATGGAATCAAAGCTCGTTGTCTGTCCTCAATGGGCCTCAATGTAATTTCTGCATGTGTTAAAGAAGCGACTCATCTTTGTTGATACAGATTAGGATTAAAACACACAAGGGGAGGTGGGGAAAAAGATGGAGCTCAAAGCTTCCACCTGTATCTTCTCATCTTTGGAGCTTAGTTTAATAAAAACAGAAAACATATGCAGGTGGCTGGTTCAGAAATACTTTGCCAGTGTAGCAGCTGCTTAAAAGCTTCCAAATGCTCAAGATGTTTATGAACTGGGATCTACGTCTTGCCATCCTCCACACTCCTGCACTCCTCCTCTAATTACAAAAAAAAAAGAACATTGTATAGCAAGTGTGTTCAGATGAAGTTGGTGGGTCTGGATTTGACCCTTCTTGCTTCCTGCTACACTATTAAATCTAGTGAAATGGGAGAACAGTCTGGGCTGATGTTGTCTGGGGTTTCCTCCTGTGCAGTCCATGTGTACTTCAAGGCACTTTTTAAGTTTTAGAAGGTGATTTCAAAGGGACATTGACCCGATGGGAGTGTATAACTCCAATGTTGGGGTTAGAATGAAAAATACAAGAACTGTAACGCAGCAGAATAGGATATAGCAGCTCCGCATCAGGGGATTTGCACAGAAAATAGAAGCACAGCTTACGTAGTGATGCTCCTTGCCCCTCATTCCTTCATATCCAGCGGACACTGCAGTCAATGTGGCACACAGGAGCTCAGATTTACCTACACCTTTGTTCCTAGCAGGGCTCTCTCTGCTTGGTTCTTGAAACAACCCTGCTTCTCTGCAGGAGGAATTTGGGAAGCACTGACCAAGGAGTCTTCTTTCTGCAGCCATATCTGCTGCAGTCCAGGCATGCTGAGCCTTGCTGTGGGCTCACTGAGCCTCCTCCAGGCACCAAGTGAGGGAGAAATCCTTCCCATTATTGCACTATAAAGTGTGAACTACAGGATTTTTTTTCCAGTTCTTTTCCCAACCCCCTGCTTTGCCACCTGTGAAATTTCTAAAACTTTTTTTCATTTACAAGAAAAATTAAATAAACAAATAAATAAACCCCCAGAACTCAAAGATTTCTTATTAAAGTTCTGAACATATGCTACTTAGGAAAAAAAATCTAAGTGAAATTGGCTGATAAAGTAAGAATCCCACAAAGGGCTGTTCTTCCAATCATCCGGTATTTCTCCTGTAATTTCCTCAGAGATTGTGGAATGATTTTCCAGATGTCTCTGTTCCTTCCAGGTGGCGTGTTCAACATGATTTGGAACAAGTCCAATCTTATGCTCCTTCCCATGCAGGGGAGAAAACACTGCACAAGGTACATATATGTACATACTCCAGATTTTTTGAAGCATAAATAGCATGTTTCCTTAAGTGCTTGAGTAAAGAACAATTAAGAGGAAGGGCGGGTTCTTTTTTGTGACGCTGACAGTATCCCCCTGTCTGAGAAAGGGACCACCTTTTCTGATCAGTAAGAAGAGAAATCAAGGGCAGTTTTTGCTATAGAATTGTTTGTAAGGGGTCAGGAGTTGGCACAGTTTCCTGATACTCTTTAATTTAGCTCACATAAATACTATTTAGCCTCAAAGCTACTTTGGTTCCCTCCCAAATGTTACCCTTCCTCGGTTGAACATAACCTGGCAGCAGAAATGTGCATCCACAGAGCTAGGGCTGCAGGAAGTGGGGCTGCTTGTGGGGCAAGAGGCCTCTGGTAAATGGAAATAGCAGCACTAAGCTTGGGTCAGTATATTGGATCAGGCTGAAAAACATTTCATATTCTGCCTATATTCAGTATGTTAAAATCTGGGGCAAGGATGTCTATTGATATCTCTCCTGGAGGGCCTAATTCTGTGGTTGTTTTCTGCAGGGTGCACTGACATTTAGAGAAGCTGCGGGTGTGCAGCTGCTAACAGGGACCTCCATCAATCTCAGCGCCTCCTTCACCTGCAAAAGAGCAGATGTAGCTGATGATGAACTGGACAATTCCTTAATGGAGAAGTCTGCTCTGCTTTCCACCCCATACACTTTTCATCCTGCAAGTTTTACTGCTTTTCTGCACGAGAGCCATCTTAATTTTTGGTACAATCTCACAGCTCTGATCTGCATCATAAGAGAGATCAAACCAATCAATAGTATCAATAGCCCCCAACTCATGGCAGTGGATGGATTCAGCAGTGCAAATGCCATGAGTGTGTTTTAATACTGGTGAGTTTTAAATGACAAGGAGGATGCTTGCTGGGATGACAGACAAAGATGGGCTCTGGCTGTGGCAGAGGGAACTGAGCAGTGCCCTTGAGTGGGGTTTTCGTTCTGCTCTCTACCATTATTAATGTCAGCAGGAGCAATAACAACCTGTTGGGTTTTAAGAGGAAAGAAGGGAGGCATTTCCTGCCACCCCCCTCCTCCATATAGGCTCCTGTGATATATTTAAATACCTCCAGCATGCCATGCATCACAACCTAAGCATAAGTGATGGACCTCGGGTCAACTTTACTCCAGCTCTACAGTTCACAGTTCCCTCATCTCAGACTTCATGTACATGTTTTTGCCATTTTCACTCATGTTCTTCCAATTGAAGCCCAGCCTTTTAATGGGAAATTTTTTCTAGCAAAGTGCCTAAATGTTGTTGAAGAGACATTTCTTTTCTCCAGAATCTAAGTGTGAGTTTCAGGAAAAAACTCCTTAATTTTGTGCTGTCCTTGATTAAAACCCTGTATCATGAAAGGAGAGACTTATACTCATCACCTAGCTGTAATGCCCATCTAAACTACCTATCCAGAAAAGTTCTGTAAGGCAGTGAGTCAGCTACCCTGTGAGAAAATAGGTAACTTTTAAAGAAAACCAGAGAAATTTGTGGTAAATTCCAGAAAATTTTTTTACAATCCTTTCTCTGAATTGGGGTCAAAGGTGTAATAATTTTTGCTAAACTGCTCCTTCAAGAACAAAACTGAGGAAGAAGAAAGAAGTCTTTCTTAGGCTCACTGAGACTTTCCACTTCTGCAATTATGTGAATCCCAGAATGCTGTGCCATGATTTTAACCTTTACATATTTTACCATTTTTGTAGTAACCCTTTCTTCCCTGCAGCTTTGTCTGCATTTCACAAATTCTCGTGCATTTCTAGGGCAACAGCCTATGCTTTCTTCAATGACTAAAGCCATTTCAAACATAAATATTTGTATTTTTTAATACTGAAAGAAGAAATTTGTGTCATTTCCATCTAGTATGTCTTACATTGGGAGATATGTTAAAAGCAACATTTTGCCTCAAAATGTTTTGATTTTTGACAATTAGCTTTTCCAATAAAGTGTGGGATCCATCTTTCCCAGCTGAGGATGTTTAAAAGTTAGATGTCTAAGCTGTTCATCTCAGGATTCCTGTATTTTTATTTTAGATATATAAACAACTCCTGAGGGCAATTAATCTTCCTTTTCTTACACACTTATCTTTGGCTGCAACAAAATGACCTCTGGAAGTGCCTGTTCTTCTGTATTTATTGTAGGGAAAGCCTAGCATGACTAACCTGGATTAGATCTCTGTCTTTGAGGCCACCTACATCAGGGACTATGAACTTTGCCCCAGATGGATTACCAGAAAATGCCCCCAAACCCTGTTAATGGACAACCTGTAATAATGCCTGTGTCACATCCCATGGTATCTGCTGACTCCTAGACACTGCTCACGAGCAAAGGTGACCATGTCTTTGTATCTGAGAACAGTGGGGACAAAACCATTTGATGTCACCTGCAGTTGCATAACTTGCTTAGAAGCGCTACTGAAGGGCCAGAAAGTTTGGAGACTGCTTGCCACCAAGTCATCAAAGAGAACACTGGAAACAGACTATATTTGTCTCTAAACCCCTCATTTTTCATTTACACCTCAGGTTTATTTCCCCAGAGTTTGCAACAGCCGGGTTCTAATTTTGGATACGTGACTATCTTTTACTGAGACGGTCACCAAGAACATGAGATTGACAATAAGTTTTTGGATGTGGGAATCAGCAACAAATTACTTTTTGAAAGTAATTTGAGCAAAACTGAGTAGCTGATAGATTCAGGCCAGAAACACTTTCACCTGAATCAAGACAACCTCCAAAACAAATACACCAGCCTGGAAGAAAAGAGTCTTCTCGTACTGGAGGGATGATGGGTCACTGAGCTTAGCAGTACTCATTATGTATAGAAAAACATAAGAGGAAGTCTAACAAGGGAGATCTTATGTGGTCTAGGGAGAGGAAGGGTGCTGAGGACACTTGAGTTTATCCTAGCCTGTTGAGATCTTAAATGAAAACTGAATGGGAGTCCGGAAAGATGAGGGAAGAAAGCAGAAAACACAGTAAGTTTGACATCTCTGATCTCAGCTCAGCCTGCAGTGAGTCTGAAAATGACCTCAGGCTGGAGATGTCTAGCTAAGACTCCAGTGCAGATGGTTCCCATTGCTGTCAAAGGACAGAAAGAGCAATGGTTGGTATTTCCACCCCCGTGTTTACTCTGTCTCCCCCTGTTCCCCAACCTTCTGCCCAGGACAACAATAAAATCCGCTATTTCCCCTCTCCTTCTGCAGAAAGGGAGGAGTGACCTTGTGAAAACAGACCCCTGAAGGGCAGGATCTCACGCTTTGAGATCTATAAGGCCATTTTCTTTTCCCAAAGCACCTCACGCTGACCTGATCCTGCTCCCAGGGTGAGGGCTGATAACAATCCCATCTGACTGGAGCGAGGACAGACTGGCCAGCACGCAAGCTCTTTGGAAAGCACCGCCGATCTTATGTACAGCTGCCCAGCAGGAGAGGGCTGTCTCTCGGCAGGACCTCAGTGGCTACATCTACATTACTCTGAAAGGGCACCATCTGGAGCAGCAGGAAACATGGCATACTACACCTCCCGCAGACTGCCTGCCTGTGGAGAGTTTGTCTGGGCCTGCCTGGTAGCACACTAACCCTCCAGGTATCCCTGGGCATGCGAGGTCTTGTGCAGTGCAAGCTGACTATACTTGACATACCTTAGGCCATTCTTGCAGGCTCATTATCTGCACAGAGGGTGATTTCCTGGTCTTGAGCTCTCAGGGCTAACCTTAACAGCCAGCGTAGACATCTAACATCAAGTGTTATTCAATTCCACCTGTTCACAAGCAGTTCTTCCCCTCTTCTGGACGAGAATGTATTTTACATCTGTGTCCACCTGGGTCATTCCTCCCTCTTTCCCTCCACCCAACTATTCAAAGCTGTGCACAACATCACAGAAGGAAGAGCTGATTTACCATAACAGATCAGATTGTGGGTGCATTGCATAAAATATGCTGTTTGTGACAGAGCGAGCCATCCAGCCAATTTGATAGCTCTGCTCTCAGGGGATTAAAATGCCTCCTTCATCTCGGCAGAGAGCCTGCGTATGGAAATAACCAGAATTAAAATCCACCTTTTGCTTTGGTGCTTTCAAACCACTGCTGCCTCTCATGGGCAAAGCCAGATGTAATCCTGGATTCAGTGTTCCCTCTCAGAGCCATTCAGTTTGTTATCTTGCCTTGTTTTTTTGTTTCACTTACTTGTGTGCCCCTGACATGAGGATAATCAAAATCTCTGGAGGAGGGGAGCACTCTCCCTGCTGTAGCGACTGGTCCTCTGCACACTTATGCTCCTAGGTAGTCATCAGTCTCATCTGGCTAATGGGTTCATGGAGGTCCCCTAACCACAGCATTTGAGCACCTCTCCATCTTCAGCCAGCCAGCTAGCTCACACTGAGCAGCATCTATTAAATTGCTAATGTTAGGTCGGGTAAATAAATTTCATCCTAATTGACTAGATCAAGGTAACCCAGGAAGTATGTGATAGAATAAAACACGGAATTTACACCAGAGACCAGTGTCCTCCCCAGCCTCAGGTTCATGCCCCTAATGTGAAATAAAAATACATCAAGGGCTACCAAATAGAAAGACACCACCTTTGGCTCAGGGAACTTTTGAACTACAAATCATGGCAGACGGGATGAATATTTTAGGGAAGAATTACTGCCTGCTTGCCCTGATATTATATTTTTCCTCAAGCATATGCTCTTGGCTATAATGAAAGACAGGTTACCAGGCAAAGAAGATGTTTGGGCTGCCCCAGCCTCACCATTCTTGTGTTCCTCCCTACCTCAGACCTTGGATTAGTCACTAAGGACAGCTTTCTAGTGGTGACATTGTTACAAACTTCCTTGACCAAGGTCATTGGAAGTCTGTAAAAGGTCCGAGAATTAATTCCCAATAGCACAAGTGAAATTTCTACGCATTGGACTGTCCAACCCCTGATTCATGGCTGCTACAACTAATTTCAGCTGCAGACTATCAAACTTTCTCAGGAGCTGTCTCTGATCTGTTGATAGTGTTTGGAAAAAAAAAAAAAAAGAAGGGGGGAACACGTCAAATAAATTCAAACAATAAATAAGCCAGCTGAAATCGAGGTCTGCTCATGGATATTCAGTAAGCTGCAAAAGAATCAAAATCTGTTGGATAAATTATTCATTGCAAATTATTTGTTCATCTTGACAGTCATAAAATTATACAATCCATTAAAAAAAAAAAGTCCAGTCACAGTATTTGACTCCAGCCCTGTGCTACAGAAAAATCTTGCTAGGCTGGTCTTTGGGATGAATGACACACCTGTGCCCCCATTGATAGAATCTGGGGGTGTCCAGCACCTCCTAATTAATCTGGGAGATGGAGTACAGGTAGCTCATTGCCTCTGGAGGGATGGTTTTGTTTGCTCTTAAGGGATCTGAGGATAGTCCTCCATATTCCTCCCCCTAGCCTAGCAGAAAAGAGGAGGTGTGGACACCACCACTCTCACATATCTCAAATATTTTGAGTCATACAAATCTACTTCAGGTTTGTGCCAATGGGCTCTGATCAAAGTAGGCTGCGTTCCAACACCTCCTGCTTGGACATATCTGTGGCCCTTTACACCACTTTATTTTGGTCACTAAAGGGAAACTGTTGTGCCTTGCTGTCATCCCACAGTGGTCCTATCTTGTAGGTGGATCCTTGGGTTTGTTCCAGGAGACAAAATGGAGAGCAGGAGTGTGCTGCTCGACTTCCTCCTGTCTCCATCCTCCTCTCTCAAACACACACCTGGGACCTTTTCATTGCACAACACGATAAATCTGCCTCTATACAAGGGAGGGGCATTGAGCTGTGCTGATAACACACTCTTTGTGCTCACTTTGCATTGCCAAGCGTAGAGGGGTTGGACTCAGGTTGATAAGCACAGAGGCCATGTCAGCCGTCACTTTGCTGCGATTCATCCTACTTCTTATGGTCCAAACCACTGAAAATACCCTTTATTTTCAAAATGAGAAATACAGCAGAGCCCTTATCAACATACAGCAAACTGTACCAGAGGAACACGGTGCAGTGAGTCCCATACCAGGCTGTTATATTCCATGCATGGGGTGCAGCCAGTGGAGATGCCTTTGATTACTTTTAAACACACAAACACACACACACACACACATATACATGTCTGTGTGGTCTGATTAGTATTAGAAAAAGTTGCAGACCTCAGAGAGTAAAAATCCCAGCTACAAAGCAGAGAAAAAAAAGTGCTTCTACTCTGTTCTACCCAGCATCTTATATACTACCTTAATCACTGTGGCATTTATTTCTCTCTGATTTTTTCTTCTTTTTAAGGTTTGATCTGAGGCCAGGTTTTCTAATGAGTTTAGTGAAAGGATCAAAGGATGAGAATCACCATCTGCCTAAAGAAAACAATAGTATTTCCAATTGCACGATGGTATCTGGCAGGGAAGGCAGATTGTTGGGCTCCTTAGCTACATCATAGAAGAGAGAGGGAAGAAAAACTTATCTAACCAGATGCCAGCAAAATTTAAAGTCCTCCCAAACCCCTGCCTGTGATTGTATTTTGGCAGCAATAAGAAAAGGAGAGGAGAGGAAGAAGGAGAGGGAGAGGGAGAGGGAGAGGGAGGGAAGGAAAGGAAAGGAAAGGAAAGGAAAGGAAAGGAAAGGAAAGGAAAGGAAAGGAAAGGAAAGGAAAGGAAAGGAAAGGAAAGGAAAGGAAAGGAAAGGAAAGGAAAGGAAAGGAAAGGAAAGGAAAGGAAAGGAAAGGAAAGGAAAGGAAAGGAAAGGAAAGGAAAGGAAAGGAAAGGAAAGGAAAGGAAAGGAAAGGAAAGGAAAGGAAAGGAAAGGAAAGGAGAAAAAACACTGCATGAGAGTAGATATATTTTTCTTCCTCCTGGAATGAGCCACAGCAGTGCTGGGATACATGCAGGCAGTTGTGAGACAAAAGAGAGCTTGTTGGAATGAACTTGTGTATGTCCAAGGCAGCTCCTCTCCTGCCCCATTTGTTCCATCTCTTGACAGATCCCATTAAGCCGAACAGTGAGCTAACTGGTTTGCAGAGCCCTGTGGGCTGTTGCAAGGGAGTGGATGCTTACACAGCTATGCTTTCCTCTTGTCCCTTCTGGGGCAGGGGAAGTTGTTGAAATAATTTAGTGATTGCAGGGACTTAGCAGGTGGAGATTTATGGGTGGGAGAACAATTTCAGATTTGCAGCTTAAGACTCTGGCAATGCTTTCGGACTTCCAAAAGCGACAAAACATGCTCCCTTAACAGTGATGCCACTTTAATATGCTTGGAAATAAAGAGAAGGACTAAAAAGCTGCTGACCAATTTTGTAAATCTTGACGTACAAATGTGTGTTCTGTAAACCATCAGTCCTAAGTTAGAAAGAGGAATTTCAAAAAAATTTAGACTTGTGAAGAGATCACCATTCCCTTGTCATGGATTCCTTGACAACCATGGAACTTGAGCATTAACCTCAGCATTGATCCATACAGGTACAATCCATATGACCGTATCACCAAACATGTTCATGCTACCAAGCACCCACGAATCTCAGCAGATGTCCAGCAGGATCAGTTCTATTTCCACATAGAAACAAAGGAAATATCTGATGGAAAATGTGGTAATGCTGCCTAAAGAAGGATGATGGGGAGCCCAACAATCTGCTTTTTCTTTTGTGGCTGGTTCGAAAAGACCACCAGACATGTATGCTCCACATTAGTAGCCTCAGTCCCTTTGGAAACCTGGACCTGTGTGGTCTGTACATGAAGTAGCATCTAAGCCCATGCTCCATAAGACTCAATGAGGAAGAGGAGATTGAGTCCCCAAACCTAAACATTGGATTCCTGGTCTTTGCAACCATCTCTCTTTAAGAGAAGAACACTTCATGCTTACAAAGTACTTGCACTTTTTAATGTTGGTGTCAGCCTCTTCCTCCTAGGCAAGTTACAGGTACAGAAGGGCAAATGAGCTAAGCAGTGGTGGAATGAAGGGGAGATACCAAATCCATGGCCCTAGAGAACAAGCTAAGCAAAGAGGGACTTGATCAAACCTTTAGTGCAGCATCCCTTCCCCGACCAGCTACTTGGCATTCCAGCAGGGTGGGTTAATCCTTTGCCTTTGATGAATCTTTAATCTTGGCACCTTGTGGCTGAAGCCGGCACTAACTAGCAGATCCTGGCGATCAAAGTAATGCACTTAAATATTTCATTCATAAATAAAAAATAATAAAATAAAAAATAAAGACTTGGCTTCATAATAGCAATAAGACAACTCCAGGGGGTTTGTTATTGCCAATTAATCACACTCTTGGGACTGAAGAGGAGCTCCACTGCTCCTTGTAACTCTAATTGCCCTATGGGTGCAATTATCCATACCCCTCCTCTTCCTCTCTGTGTCCAGCCAGACATAATGGCTTAATTCCAGGGTAGGTTTTCTAGTTTTTAACCTCTGTTGCTCTAAATCATCATTCCCATGACACAGGCTGGGAATGGAGAACTGTAAGACTAATTCTTCTAGTTTTGTGCATGCTCACACTGGCCAACTGCAACACTGGTGTATCCACACTCGCTTTCATGTGCACAGATCCAGGCTGGCAGTGATGATACTCAGGGGAAGCCCCATGCTGCAGAAGACAATCCATGAGCAGTATCTGTTTGAATAGGTTCTGCTTTCATGTCCATGAAAGCGCATAATTCTGATCTCCTACTCAGGACTTCAAACTTCGCACTGAAGCTGTAACCTCTACTCAGATCTTGGAAGCCTGTCCCAAGCTATGAAATTTTGGACATGGAAAGAAGCCTCCTCATTGATAATTGTGCTCCTTTAAATGTCTGGCAAACACTAGACCTAATCCTGTTAAAGACTTATACTCTTTTCTTCATTATCTGTTATTGAATTCCCAATTTAAATCTTGGATCTGATCCACAAAATATCTAAACCTACAGATAAGTGGAGGGACATGCGGCACTGCCATGGGACTGGCAGGAACATATACACGAGTAAAGGAAAGAAAGCAAGACAAGGAGACTACATTTATATGACTTTTAGGACCAATTTATATATCCTGCATAAAGGACTTTCACCACCTGACTGGGTTCCACTAAAAACGAACTTCCTTGGATCAATTTTAAGTGTGAGGCCTGACAATTATATTTGATGGCCCCCAGTTGTTACACCAGGAGAAGCAGTGAACAACTATTCTCTGTTCATTTTCCTTGAGATACTCAGTCTTACACACATCCGTCATATGCCAGGTTTATCATGAGAGAGTAAAGGCACCAGTTACCTCCTCTAAGAGAAAATTAAGAGTTAATTTAATCACTTTCTGTGGAACAAATGTGAGAATACAGGGCTCTCTATTTTAGCAGATGGGGATGTACAAGGAACCAAATCCTAGAAATTGAAGACTAACATGTGAAAAGGAAATAAGGTGCCCCTTTTAAAGAGTAATTAACTATTAGAAGTCTTTACCAAGGACTACAGAAGATAATCTGTCACTGGCTCCCTTAAATGGGTTCAGATGTTTTTTTCTAAAACATATATTTTACTTTGACAACAGCTCTTTCACTTGAAATGGGAAATAATTCAGAGAAGTCTGAAGACCTGTTTTATATAGCAGGCTAGCTTAGATTGTCACACCAGTCTCTTCTGGGCTTAAAATGCATGAATTATTGAGGTCTGATACTGAGTCTCCACGGCAAAGGTTGCTTTCTCTGAAAGGCTCAAGCCTTTAAAGGTTCACTTGTAGCTACTTGTAATGTTCATCACCTGCTGTAGTGGAAGCCCAAAGCTTTGAATTCAGGTCTTAAAGAAAAAAAAAATCAAGGACTGGATTCAGACTGTACGTGTTTTGTGGCTGATCTGAAGTTGGTCACCCCGCTATGCCTAACCACGTGAACTGAGGGCTGAAAGAAAGCTGTCATATTGCAAGTTCAGAGCTCTCTACTTCCTTAAAGAAAGCTGGTCTGTAACAATAAAGTTTTCCTCATATTTTTATCCTTTAATATATCCTCAGCTGGTATAAAGGAACAGAGCTCCCTTAACTTAAGCCATGCTGTAGCAATTTACCACATATGAGAATACGTCTCATTTCACCTCTCAATTCACTGATGGCATCACCTCTTGAGAGAAGAAAAAAGGCAAATTTAATTCCCATGACCGATTCGTTCCTTGCTTTCACTGCGAAGGCAGCTAACAATTATTGCTGATCACACACACATACACACAAAGCTTTGGAGAGAATCACCGCAGTACCCCTGAAAAGAAAATGCTCTAGCTTTCATAAAAATTAGAGATTGAGCTGTTCCTAAGCCTTGTCCTTTCCTCCAGCATTTAGGTCCTGAAAAGCTCACTGCTTGTGTTGCAATCTTACCCAGCTACAGGATATGTGACTATGTTGCTTATTCCTCCCCAGTGTAATGTAGACCTCCATGCCTCACATGAGCCAGAGCCTTGTATGAGTTATACGGCTATTATGTTATAAGTAGGACTGATGTATTACGGAATGCTGCCATAGATCCTATTAATGGCACTCGGGCTCTATTTTTTCCTCCCTGTAGTAAATTCTGCACTTTTTTGGAAATGGACAGCTTCACAAAGATGCAAAGATCAGGCACCCAGGAGGGGCTTAGGCAAAGTTCGGGGCTTGCAGGGTTAGGCACTAGCAGAGCACCTCACCTCTCTGCAGTGGCAGGATTTACACCAACATCACCAGCCCCTGATGACATAGTAGTGTCTTGTCCAGCCTTGAGCAGTGCTGCTGCCAAGAAATTCCCCCATTCCCATGCACTTCACTCCATTGCCTGAATTGCTTTTAACATAATCATGTTTTTCCTTTTTCTGAATTTACAGTTACCCCAGCCCCTCACTACCATTCATTCTTTTCTGCCCATTGACAGATTTGCGGGTATCTGCCCTTTTTCTAACACTCTTCTGCCCAGGAGGAGGCTTAGCCTGATATTCATGTACACTGTTTTTCTAATACTGGGTGATCTCAATAAAAGATTAATCTGGAGCTGTTTTTCGGGTTCAAACATCTCTGATCTTAACAGGATATGAATATTTCTGTGCTCCAGTCCCATTCTGCTCTCAGTTCTTTTTAACAGGAAAAAACATAGCACCCAGGATATCCATATGTAGGGACTTCAAATCTCTATCTGGATATGACTTAGGGTCTGCTCTGCTTTTAATAATCAGGATTCAAACACAGCATGAATCCTTTCCTTACATGACAGTCTCATCCTTTTGGAAATGTCTTATTATGAAGTTTGGGTTTTTCTTTAATTTATACCCAGGTAGTGGAGAGGAGTTCTTAGATATGAAAGATGCTTAGATGGGCTTTTCCTCCTTCCTCAAATTTTCAAACCATAGAATCACAGAACGTATTGGAAGGGACATCAAAGACCATCTAGTCCCAACACCTTGCCATGGGCAGGGACACCCTCTAGGAGACCAGGCTGCCCAAAGCTCCATCCAACCTGGCCTTGAATAGTTTCACGGAGGGGGCATCCACAAGATCTCTGGGCAACCTGTGACAATACCTTGCCACCCTCACAGTGAAGAATTTCTTCCTAATACCTAAACTAAATCTTCCCTCATTTAGTTTAAACCAACTAGCCCTTGTTGTATCACTCCATGCTCTTGTAAACAGTCCCTCTCCAGCTTTCTTGTAGGTCCCTTCAGGTACTGAAAGGCCACTATAAGGTCCACTCAGAGCCTTGTCTTGCTCAGGCTGAACCCTGTCTTCATAGGAGAGGTGCTCCAGCCCTCTTAACCATCTTCATGGCCCTCCTCTGGACTTGCTCCAACAGCCCTGTGTCCTTATGTTGGGAGATCCTAGAGCTTAAAGGCTTTTGTATACATCTATCCATCCAAAACAAGTCAAGACATGGACCCAGGTACTGTGCTATGGTCATACAGATTGTTATGGGCCAGGCATCCTTTCCCAGAAGAAATTTAGATTCACTCATCCTGTTCTGGGCAGAAGAGATTTTAGGTAGGTGGATAAAAGCTGTACTGTGTCACTTGTTCCTTGGGCCAGAAAATGGGCCTTGGCTGGTTTAATTTACTACTGTAGATATATGTTTTAAGATTGCATCGTGTGGTAATGATAACAGGACAGCGAGACATGAAAGTTTAAAGATAACAGTATCTTCCTCAGTCCTGCTAACAGTTCACCGTGACTCGTCTGTATCTTACAGTTCATTTTCTTATTTCTTTCCCCTATCTCCCCCCTTCCCAAAACCCAGTCAACATGCACTATGTAATTTCTTACTGGATGCCTCGAAATGGATTTGAAAAGAGCCAGGTTCTTTGCTTAGATGAACTGTGGAACTTAGATATATTCAGTGCTGCCTATGCTCCAGCCTAACTAAATGTTCAGCAGCACAGTGAGTGAGTAAATGAGAGGTTGTAAAACCATGATGCAATCCCTGCCTGTCACATTTGATTTAGCAAACAAAATCAGATGGTCTTAAAAAAAAAAAAAAAAAGAGAAAGAGAAAAGAATAATAAACATAACCATTGCTTCTGTATTGGAACTGAAACATTAACAGAGGACAGTAGTGAAGCAGTGCAGCCTGCGCATCCATCTTCGGCACATCAGAGCACATGGAAATGGCCAATAGATACTGGGAGTTGGAATACCTCCATGTTGGTAAGACAGCCTGATTACAGTGAGGTACAGAACTGGGGTCATAAATCTGGTGTGTAGAGTGTGATGAAGGCAGCTCTGGCCAGGGGCTGGGGTTCAGGACTGGTTTAGCTGAGTGAGGCAAAAGGGATTAGAAAATGCACATAGTCTCAAATATCCATGGATTTTACCACTAAATTAACCAACACCTTTTTTTCCAGAACTCCAATGTATCTGTTATTGCTGACCTCTCACTGCTGATCCAATGTCTCTCTTATTGCATCCCACATGTGGGGATGGTTTGCTAAAAGGAGGGTAAGGAGACTGAAATGAGACTGAAAAGTGTTTGCATTTATATGTCTCAAAGTGACTCACTGGGTGGTTGGGATGGAGAAGAATTCTGAGTCCTTTGTGAGAATTAGAAATATGTGGCCTGAATCAGAGAAGGCCAAAGGAGCCACTGTCTGTAGGTTTGTGCCCATGTGCCCCGTATCAGTTAAGAATCTCATGAAAAATGTTAAACTCATCTGATTGCCATCATGATATTGTGAAGTTTCTGTTACTTTGGAGCCCAATTTATAAGATGTTGGCAATGTGGTGTCCTTCTCATTAGTATATTTGCTAGGTTCAGGCTCAGCTTTGACCCCTAGTCCTCCTGAGTCTGGATATGGTTTAAGTCCTAGCTGATGTGATGTTTTACCCCAAATATAATGACTTCTTTTTAATAAAGGGAGGGAAAGATAGGGGAATTGATACTTCTGTGTTTGCCCTCTTGGGTCCAGAAGAGAAACGATAAGTGGTGGGTTAGAGAAAGGGTAGAAAAAAACCTGAGGAAATGACTAGCCTATTTCCCCATCATTCCCAGATTTATCTTTTTCTCTCTTTTCCTTTATTACGAGGGACATTAAGATGAAGATGGTGTCCTTTATGAGTTGCACTCCTATGGCCCCTGCTTGCAGAGCATCTCTGAATGCCTGACTGCTACACCCTCACGAAGCTTCACAGCACCCTTGTGAGAGGAGTCAATATCATTAAAGATGATTGTACGTTACGATACATTTTCTAAAGCTCCATCTATGTTACAATTAATCTCCAATTCCAATCCAGTATTTGGCCTTCCAAGGTACACATTTACTTTCCATCGCACACAGTAACGATTTTCTGTCCCCGGTCCCGACTTTCCACTGGTGTAAATCTATACAGAGCCTGCTCCAGCTCATTTTACACCAGCCCATCATCTCAGACTTTCTCTGATATTTGTTGTCTGGTGGTGTTGCGGGTCATTAAGATAGATGCTTGTGGCTACCTCGGGACGGGCGGATGTCAGTGTTGGGAAGATGTGTTTCCTTATATATGGTTTGCTGCACTCAGTGGGATCTTTCAAGGTAGGAAAGACTATCTGAATGCAAAGTGGAATTGAGTGCACAGACTGTCACAACTGTTGGGCTAGAAGGCACCTAGAAAGAGCTCATTTTTCTTGTGAGAAGACAGGATCAGCTATATCTGTGTTGTTCTGGACAAAAGTTTGTCTATCCAGCTTTTGCAGGTCTGTAGTCTAGAGAGGCTGTGCCCTGTGTGAACAAAGGATTTCAGCTTTCCATTGACTTTGCCATTGTATGGAGTGTCATTTGCAGTGGTAAATTTTACCTTGTCATAGATTTTATCGCTTTTGGTGAATTTTCTTAAAACTAGCACCTGCAATCCTGTAATGAAGGGAGCATTATATGCTTATTCTTACACTAAGTTTCAAAGCACCATAATCACTCAACCTCCCTCTACCCCTTTTCCTCAGCTCTTGGAGGAATGAAAAAAAATAACAGATAAGAGAAGACATGATGCAAAGTCCAAGAATGCCATATGTGTCTGTCAAAAAACACCTCAAGATTTTAAGCAGCTTTTGTGCTTCTGCAAAGCTTGACTCCTGCTTTTACGTGTTTGGGATTGGAAAAACTACAGTGGAAACCAGCAAAGAAAATCATGGGCCAATTTACCTGCTTGATGTCCATGAGAACTGAGTATTACTCTGCCCAAACTGGAAGCGAACAAGCTGCGCAAAACATCAGATGACAAGAAGATGAATGCCATTGTCACTTAAGTGGGCACAGACTGGGGAGAGGACACAAGTGCTCTCCTCTAACTTCTAGCTAAGCCTGTGATTCACCCAGATGGCATCACATCTTCACTCTCTGGAAGAACATCCATAGATCATATAGAGGCGCTGGGGAGCCCCTCACATGTGTCTGAGGGGAGAATCTAGCTGTTAATTGCATTGCATGGCAGCATGAGAAAGGTGTACGGTAATAATAATGCAGTAAATTAAAAAGCTGACTATTTGAATATGACATCCTTCGTCAGCTTTATTTCATTTAATAACGTGACATGGCTTGGGGAGGGAAAAATTATTAACCTTGCCACTTTTAAGCCTGACTTGCTAAGAGTTTTTCTGCTGATATTCATGTCCTTAACTTTCTTTGATATTTAACAAATTCCTAGTTTTATCTCCATGGAAGTCTGTTTCCGGAGGGACAAGAGCTAAATGTCTGTATAGAGGGGGCAGCGGTGGGAGAGCCTAGAGCAAGCCACCATTTGGGAATTGGGTGTAAAGTAGCCTGGCATTGATCAACGTTGTTAAAAGTAAGTGGGAGGGGAAGTGTACTGAAAATGAGTGAAAGTACGGTATTGTAATCTGCTTTATTGCATTCCCGAGATGCTTGACTTAGCCTCATTGTCATAGCAAGATGATGTGTACCCTACGAGTGTATAAAAATATATGAACTCCTGGGACAATATAGTTCAATCTGCTCTGCTATTACCCATCATGCTCATCTGAGCACACTACAGCTATTAGATCTGTTTGTGGAACAGCTGAGCCCATGGATGGATCTCCTGCAAACAGAACCTGAATTTACAGTTGAGGCAGGGTCTGACTGTACAGTACGTGGAAGGAGAAACAATGGAAATGAATGTGCAATGGTCACACCTGCACAATGGAAGGTGCAAAAGGAATGAATCTGCTCCAACTGTGGCAACATAATGGTAAAATAGACAGATTGCCATCTATAATTCATGGTGTTTGCTTCCCCCTTCCCCTTGTCAGATAGTCCTCAATCAGTTTGACTTGCAGGAGCTATCCTTCACTACTGAAAGTTGTTAAAAAGCTGTCATGTTTAACCCCAGAGGTAGCTGCACTTAAACACAGGAACTGAGCTATGTATGTATAGAAAACCCTGTCCCAGGCTCTTTCTTTTTCCAGACAGACCAAAGCAGGGTTACCTCTGGATGAAGAACACCAACACCAAGGCAGCTCCCTGCAATGTACAGTACAAATGCAAACCAGAAAAGCACTGAAGAAACCATGCTCCCTATTAAAATTATGTTAAATTAAAGACTATATATCCAAGACTTAATTTTCTTAAAGAGGTTCCATCATAAACTGAACAGCAATTAAATTTTAAGGCACCTGAAGAGAACTGTTGTGCCATGCTACTAATGCTGAGGATTGGTGACAGCATCAAATAACTGAGTCATGTTCTTCTAATCCCACATTATCACTGCTTTTAGCAATATGGTTTTTTGTAATAACGGTGACATTGTTAAACAGAGTGAAAAATACTGAGGTGTCACACATCTGCAGCTCTGTAATTCTGTCTGTAAGAAAATTTCTGCATTCTTAGTACTTCAGTTTGGAAGAATTATAAATTGCTCCAAATACTTTTTCTTGTCTATGCCTGGGATACTACTCTCCAACAAGAGAGGGAAGGGAAAAAAAGGTAAAAAAAAAAAGAAAGCTTGCCTTGTTATTTCCTTCTCTGGGTAATTGCATTTTCCATACCTCCCCCTTCAGAGGCATTTACAGTGAGTTCTGGCTTCCAATGCTTCTATTGATTTGTAGCTCTGCAGGGTGAAAGCCAGACCCTGGCAAAGCCAAAGGGAGTTTTGACTTCATTCTTTAAGAACAAATCCACTGGTGAGCTGGATCAATGCAAAGAGTCAGAGCGCTGGCCTGTTAAACTGGATTTGTAACTGCTGCTCAGAGCTACAGCCATGCAAGCAGCTAAACCTCACCGTCGAATTTAGCCTTTAGTTTTTGACTGCCTTTTTTGTGACTGGGTAATGTGGGTTAGTGGCGGGCAAAGGTCTGGGACAGCCGTTTCCACTCATAGAGTTGTTTTGTGCATTGACAGTTGCCCACTTGGTTTAGACTGGGTTCAGAACCATCCAAAGGAGCTGTGGGACACGCTGCTGTGGGCAGAGTTGAGAAGCTGCTGTGGTGCAAAGGTGCAAGGCCATACAAATCTCCCAAGCAGAGATGCCCAGTGTGGCATGCAGTGGCAGACTCTGTATGGTAGAAGGTAGACTTGGCCCAAGAGTAAGTGACATAACTCCTACAGCTAGCAGAACCCCAGCAAGCAAATTCATGACAGAGGAAGGGACCTGGTCCGTTGCATCATCTCTGAGATCACATAAAGCTTGAGAACTGAGTAAGCTGTTGACCTCAGCCTGTTTGTTGGCTATACAACCAGATCAATTAGATACAATTGTTAATAGCATAACCTAATTACTTCCTAATTTCTTCAAGAATATCCCAAGCATAAGAATTCAATTAACTGCAACCATACAGAAAGTTTGAAATCTGAGCTATTCTCTTATTCACATAATTTGGATGAAGAGAATGTGAGCACAGATGTTACATTTCTTAAAGAATTAATTTTTTAATTAATTTTTACTTATAAGCTAATGAATAGGTTTCTCTTGTAAACTCTGAAAATTACTTCCACCCTCCAAAAATAAGAACACTCAGTTTGAGAAGGATAAGCTGCTGTTTGCTTGCAAAACAAAGAGATGGGATCCTAGCCTTCACTGCAAAACAGGGTTTTTTAAAGTGCCAAATCAACACTACAGTCTTGCTTTTATTAGACTTTCTTTTGCTGTATGCCCTCACCCCAAATGAAAAATACAGGGCTGTCAGCAGCTTCTAGGAAATATATGGAATTGTGATATTAGGTAATGGTTTGCCAGAGTTCTCTTTTTCCTCTTAGTCTTGCTCCACTTCCTAATGGCTTGTTAATGCAGTTCAGTGTGCACAATCTCTAAAACACTTTGAGGACTGCTGAAATGCATGGCACTATCTTAAAATACCAGGGAAGGGAGGCTGCAATGTCTGCAGCGAGGTACACACTGTACGTACTGCAGTAACTGCTGCAATGAGGGTTGAACATGTATGGTTAGCTCCCTTTACACCCTGGAATGCTAAGAAACAGCTCTGTGCTCCCCTTTTTGCAGTTTTGCACTTGGCTATTTGGGGAGGGTCTGATTTTCTTAGCACTGCAATAAGAGCAGTGTAACACAGGGCTTAAAAGCCTTTCATACTGTTGCCCCAGCAGGAGGTTGAACTACTTGAACATGCTGGAAAGTGAAGGCAAAACAACTCAAATGTGAAGAGAAGGCTCTGGGGTCATAGGACAGATTGCCAGACATCATAAATAAAAGTTAAATTCCAAAAGATGAGTCTAGATAGCAGAGCTGGCTGTAAACAACCCCAGTTAGGTGAGAGCTGTACAATTGCAGCAGTGAGGATGGCAGTGGGAAGTTGCACAAACACCTCTCCAAAAAGCTGTCAGTCTGTCCTGAGCTCGGTGTTGGCGCAGGGATCAGCTGCCAGCAGTACCTCTGTGAGTGGTGGAGGGATATCTCAGGTGTGACCACACAGGCTGCATCCCTGTATTGCAGCCAACGCCTCTGCTTACGCAGGACCAGCCTAGTGCTTTCAGCACAGCTTCTCTGCATGGACCTACAGCTTGAGATCCCTTCTGTCCTGGGGCCATGGGAACAGGTTTCTCCTGATCTCCAGCTTGATAAGGGAGGCAGGAGGAAGAGGACTGAGGTACCTGATCTTACTGTATTTCTGTGAGAGTTCTGTATATGTCTTGAGACATGCTTTGACCAAAGCATTGATAATCTGTGGGTGACAGCCCTGCTTTGAAAGCACGGCTGGGCCTGATATCTTTGGAAGTCCCTTCTCCCAACCACCCCTGTGATTTCCTGACAGTATTTTATCTGATATCTACTTGTCCTGCAAAGCAGAGCCAGATCTGTTGTCTCCATGAGCTGGCCATCCCACCATAATGCATTGACATCGTCCCAAGAGGATCTCGGTCCTGAGCTGAACACATGCTGAGCCACCAGAGCAGTGCTCAGTTTCTCAGCCCTGTGCAGTGCCTCGCACAACCAAGTTTCATATCTGAAGGTCAACATCCATATTTATCTATTTTCTCCTACTTAGCTGAAGTTTGAGCATAATCCCTTCAGCCAATTTTTACTCTGGTGAGGAGTGAGAAAAGGACACTTTTCCTATTTGGAAAACTGTGAAACTTGCTTGCTTTTGTGCTTTGCTACAGCAAGAGAAAGCCAGCTGGCCTTTGAACCCTGACATAGAGGCAATTCTCACTGAAGATGGGTTGGTATCTTCACTAAATTACAGCAAAAGGAGGAGGGGGAGGGGGATGGTGGTAGGGATGGGCAGAGACAAGCATTTCAAAACATGGTAATGAAAATGCTCACAGGAAATGTGTTAGATCAGTAAATACACTCTAATGGCATTTGCACTTATTTAACATCCCCTTTACACATTCACTATGGCTTAAGGGAGCTGTAATATAAATGTGAATTGGGGTCACAGAGAGAGAAATAGTTACAGGGAAATGGGCACAAACCCACAGCTATGCTCTCAAATGGGATGCATTGGTATAACTCCTAACGTGTGTTAGGTAGAAGTTCGGTCATACGGTGTATTCTCACACACACAGATGCAGACACACAGATGCATGTGGTTTTCCTTAAAAATATTAAGCTTTTGCTGGGCCCCACTTCCCATTAAAGAGGACTTACATCCTATGAAAATTCATAAACTCTGCAGGCGTTTCCGCGGCGATTTGACGGAGTAATCTCCCGTCATCTCAGCTTCTTGGTGACAATGACAAGAGGAAGATGGATTTATCAAATACACAGTGACATGTTTATGACCCTGTTTTGCATAAGCAGGAACCTGAGCCAAAGGCTGTGCAGCTTGAGATAGCAGGAGGGTTTTTATAAATATTGTGACAAGCAGAAGTGATATTTGGAAGAACATGAAAAAAAAAAAAATCTTTTTTTTTTTTTTTTTTTTTTTGAGACAGACTGCATTGTGGTGGGGCAGGGGAAGAAAGCCTTTTTACCCCATTTCTCCACAGTTTAATTTCTCCAAGAGCATGAAGGTTCCCCTCTCCATCTCACTTTGAAAAGTTTTTCAGTTAACCCTTCTCCTCCTTCTATCCAGAACACCCTTTTTAGAAACATGTTGTTAGAAAGGAGGGGGGGCGAAACGGTCTTCATCGATACAAAAATAACATGGGAAAGCTACAGGAACACAGATGGCACCAATAACTCCATTTGTAACACGTACACAAACATGCCAGGCCCAGCTCCAGGCGCACTGCTGCCTTCACTAACATGGCTTTCGAATGGCGACCGACACCAGAGGGCCCTCACACTATAAAACCAGCCTTTCACCCTATTCTTGCATGCAAACCCATATTATTATGGTTATCACTGTAGTTCCTGAACAGCGGTCTGGATAGCTTCTTGGCTGTGATCAAGTGTAGTGTACTGCATGGGGTACTGAGCAGGCCACCTGGGGCTGCAGAAGGCTTTTGTCTCTTCAAGGCAGGACTAGACCTGCTGTCATGTCCAGAGACATTGGGGCCCAAGTTAAGCAGAGTTTTACAGAGACACCAGGTCTTTATCACCAAACTCACCCATTCAGTGTCCCAGGCTGGGTGCTTAGGGATGGGCACAGTCTCCTCTGCCAAAAACTGGAAGGCAGACGAACTGGTTTTGTGCATGCCCCCATAGCAATCCTGCCTGCATGAGAGATGTGAAGAGATGGAGAGACAGCTTTGGCCTGAGGTCCCTGGAGGCTGTGGATGTACTCAGCAACCCGCTGAGGTTTGCACAGCTGTGTTGTGCCTGGGGAGTTGGGGGGCGGGGTAATGGGCTGCACAGCAAAGACAGGAGCAGGGATTGGGGATGAGTGATGTCACAGCGCTGAGGACTGAGCCCCACAGCTTCACATCTGCAAGCCCACAGCGGGGGGTACCCTGAACACTGCCAGATACTCTTCTGGAGGCTGGCAGAGAGATAATAAAATGTTTGTGCAGTCTTTCAACTTCTCATAAAACCAGGAGGGCTGGTTGAAAATGCAGCGTATGAATCACAAAGAGCTAAAGAAGGAAAACATGAGTAAGAAATGTGCTTGGAAGTGTTTTTCTCTCTGGATTCCATCATTTTTGTGAGAATTTATACACCAAATTAAAGGAAGAAGCTAAGAGAGCAACTGTACAGAAGGAAGGGTTGTGGGTACCCAGAGGGCTGATGTGCTAGACGGACTCGACAAAGACCTGCAACACTCAATGTGAAATACAATCTTTGGTTTAAGTTTGTTTTCCTCTCCCCTTGCTCTTCTTTTTTTCTACCTCCAGATAAATATATTAATTAAATGACCCTTCTTTAGAATTACACAGAAAAGAGAGTTCAGGAACCTTTATTGAACCAACCTGTAAAACTAGAGCAAAATCAGCTTCTCTGTTGTTCTCTCTAAATGATTTTTCCATTGCATTTCACATCTTATCAGGGACTTGTTTGGGCTTGAAGCTCTGAAGCTTTTTCTGTAGGTCAGTTCAATAAGCACTCAAAGCTGCTTTTCTCTCCATTGATTGGGATGTTGGGTATGGTTTTGGGTTTTCTGCTTTTTTTGAAAGTAAAATAATAATTTGGTTCTGTGTCTTTTGTATCTTTTATCTTTAAAGGAAAATAAACGTATTCTCGGTCTATGACAAAGTGTTATCTTTCTTATAATGAACTCATAGCATTTTATTTCTTGATGCCCAGGAAAGACTCTAGCTTCTCCAGCTATATTGCAATGTTATACAATTTGTCTCATAGTTCTGGAGCCAAACAGTTTTTCCACCATATAAAAGATAGAATTGAAGCAGTACCTTCACCAGCTGTTCCACCGCAGAGTAACCTGACCCTCTCTGTATTGACAGTCTATAGCCTACTGCACAAAACAGTTCATTTGTCCCAACTCATATTTTTGGCCTCATTGAATTTGAGGAAGAGGCAGATTTGTAGGCTGAGAGCAGGTGGAGAGGACAGCACATGAGGACTTTTAGACAGCCTGAATTGAATAACAGGGGATGGATTGCACAGCTGTATGATACTCTACACTCTTAGATGAGGAACAGGTCTGCTGCACGGACCATGAGCCCCCAAGACATGCTCAGGTACTGGCTAGTGGTGAGTGTTTAGAGAAGTGTAGGGCAGGAAGTATGAAACCACCCTTCCCCTGTGCTTCTCCAGCCATCTGACTTCATGAACAACACTCCACACCATAAGGTCAGAGGTGGGATCCAGACTCCCATCTGTTCTTTGGTGCCATTTTCCTCTGAGACCCCTTCCTAATTTCCAACTCGAATTAGTCCTGTTCCAGGGGAAGAACCGCCAAAGCCCGGCATGCTTTCAGACAGACTCTGTCATAGCTTCAAACAAACCCTGGCTCTACCTCAATGAGAAGGGCTACCTGAAAGCCCGAGGGAGCTCTGTGACTCTTAAAGGGACTTCTCTGAGAGGATAAAATCCAAGAGGCCCTGAAATAATAGCAAAACCCACACACATCTCCTCATCCTCCTCCCCACAGCCCCTGTTCCAGCTTGAGGCAGCATTACAATGTCCCAGGTGGCCAAATTTGAAATTGCTGTTGCTCTATACAGAAGTCACCTTTCTTTTTAGGCATTAGTAAACATTTCCTATCTCCAGCTGACTGATTATACATTTTATCTGTTATATATTATATTTCTTCCTCCCCGCCCCCCTCCCCTCCAGCATCTCCCCCTTCACAGCAAACAGTTTCATACAAACCTTCTAAGATTTCTGTGGGGAGTGGTAGGCAATAGAACTCTGTTGTCTAATGGGACTTCTACCGGCATTTGGCATCCTTCCTGGCATTTCACCCTTCATATTATAATTTATAGTGTAATGTAATTTTTTTCATATCACGCTACAACATAAATTATTGCCAGTTTGTCCTTAACACTCAAGGAGACAGTCTAGGGCTTTTTGAACCAGGAAAAAGAATGAGAGAAAAAAAGAAAGGAGGGAGGGGGTTGTGGGGAGAGAGAGAGAGAGAGAGAGAGAGAGAGAGAGAGAGAGATGGAAGGAGGAAGGGAGGGAATGGAGGGAAGAGATTGAGGACAGGGATGATGAGAGGGAGGGATGAAAAGAGGAAGGAAGGAGGGAGGGAGAAAGGAAATTTATTTACAGAAGCAAAACCCCTCAAGCCAAACTAGTTTTTCTAAAGGCAAACTTCCAAAAAAAAAAAAAAACCCACCAAAATAAAGAGGACAACTTTTTATCCCAATAACTTATTAAAATGCTTTGCTTCAGCCTAGGATATATCAATGAGTCCTCAGTGGATCAGTCTGGGGAAGCGGCCATCAGGCTGAAAAATACTATATTTTAAAGTTTCCTTATCTTTCTCACTAGTATGTCCTTTAAATTATTTAAAGTGAAAGACAATTTAATATCACTTGGAGGCTGTTTGTTCATTTTTGGCATCTCATTTAGCCTGGAGAATAACATTACAGAAGACAGTTTTACTGTCTATTTACTTTATTACTATATGTTATTTCTATTACGGTTGCAGTTAGAAGCCCCATTGGGTTAGGTGCTGCACAGATGCATCCCAAGGCGTGAGCAGCCCGTTTAGCTAAGGAGACTGCAGGGATGCACTCATGTCCCCTCTGCTCTGAGCTGGCATCACTCCCTGGGCAAAACCATGCCCTGCATGCAGCAATGCTGTCAGAAGACTGCTTCTGAGCTCTTCCTTTGCATCACTTGAAGAAATCATCACACTCCACTGGCTAAAAAAATGCCCTCCCTCTAATCACATATCCTGTCTCCTTTCGGAAGCTCCACCAAAGAAGCTAGAGAGAGCAGCAGAGGTGCGCTGGTGCAGTCAAGCATTTGGAGACACTCAATGAGCCAAGTCCCAAACTCCAAAATGAAGGGACAGATTGCCACCTTCTTCCGTCACTAATTGATCTCAGTGGAAAAAAAGAAAAGAAAGGGGAAAGGAAAAAAAAAAAGGAAAATGGAAATAAATTATTTTTAAACGTGTGTGTGATAGTATGGGGTATTGCTGAGGTTTGAACTATGAGACCAGAAAGGACCATTTGACCCTGGTGTGCAGCTCCCCGTATCTGACAGCTTGGTCAGTCTCCTTGTGAGCTCTCAGTTTACGTAGCTATTCAGGGTCCATGGGAAGGCACAAGCCGGTCCCACCTTTGCCTGCTGGCTGCTAGACCCCAGGAAAGTATGCCACTGTGTGCTGCATGGACCTGCTTGTGAGCTAGGACAGCTGTAGTCAGAGTTGAACTACAACCTGGGCTGCCACACCAAGATCTCAGCTGGATCTCACCACACCTCTTTCCCCTGCAGACACCCAGCATATGGGGATGTCATGAGGGGGAAGTGGCTTTGGAGGAAGCCAGTGCCTCCTTCCCCTTCAAGAAGGGGATCAAGATTTTTGCTAGAGGCCAGCTTCCACCCCTTTCCCTACCTTCCCTCTCTTCCTTCCCCTCCAGCTTTGCAGCAGCTGAAGCAGAGCTGAGAGGTTACAAAACCACCCAGAGCCCTCCAGCTGCAATAATTGCTATGGTTTGTGCAGGATTTACACTTTGTAGTTGTAGGATTACACCTATAAACAGCTCTAAGAAAAGAAAATGGATGCAGGTTCCTCAGGATGCCTGTGGTTCAGTAGAGCTGAACTTCACCATGTGACCACCAGCCAAATACGGAGCTTGCCACCTTTATGGTGGGCTGCTCCAAGGTCTGTACAACTTCTGCGGGGTCCATTTTGTAAAATCTTTGAAACAATGTGAGATCCTAGTAGCTGTTTTGGGAAAGGATATCATCATTGCTTTTTAGAGAAGGGAATATCAGTACCTCCATTGCAAATAAGAAGCAATGATGGTGCAAAAAAATCATTCACAGCCTGAAGCTGCTTAGTAGCAGAAGCCAAAATAGTCACCCCACTTCTCAGCTGAGAAGTCCTCACCAACTTTGTCCCTCTGATTTTTGAGCAGCAATTTGGTGATTTCACCCTCATTTCCAATTTAAAAATGAATGGATAAAATCTTTCTCCCACTTTTCCTAAATGTCATTTCCCTGACCACATCTGGTCTTCAGTCTTTGCTTGCAGCAGATCCAAGCCCTTCTTCTCTTTCACAAGAGAGGAATACAGGTAGGCTTCTGTTCTCATTCTGCTGCTTAATCTAAGGATTTATCTGGGTTTCACTTTCTGCCTGATTGTAAGTGAAGTTTGTCCATCCTAATCTTCTCTGGGGGCAGCTCATGAGAAGCACAGATGTTTTCTGAGCCTGTAGAGATTCTCAGAGGAAGCACTGCAAAGTAGAGTTGCACTCTTGAGACAGAGTCTGTAGAAATAGATACACCTGTATTAATTACTCTGCTGAAACAACACATATGCCTCAACTGATGCTCCCTGCTTAGACCCAAATAATTCTTTCTTACCTTCTTCCATCTCATTACATATAACTTTTTCACTGTGTAAGTCCTTGTTTTTTCCGTTTGCTCTGTTCTGTCTTCACACTCTGAGCAGAATTTAACTCTGTGTGTTTGCTTAGACTTTTTTTTTTTGTTTGCCAGCTGAGCAGAACCACTACATTACACTACAGGGACGCATATGGGCCCCTCTTGGACTTAGCCCACTCCCTGTGTTTTTGACTTGATGGTTTTGAATTCAATCGATTGGTAAATGGCTAAATAGTGAGAGAAATTGCTTTCTCTCATTACTCTGCATGGCTGTGTCATTACCCTTTAATATTGCATTGTTATTGACTGATACAGCCTGTCAAGACATGGCCGGGAGGATGTAATGCAGCAGTAGAGATGTGCAAAATATTTCATTCAAAGTTTGCTTCTCTAATGGGAGGCATGTGTATGGTTAAAAGAGGGAACAGAGAAGAAGAGTGAAGCCCCAGCAACCAAATGGACTTTCATGCTCTTCAGCCTGGCCTGCACTTCTGTCTGTGATGGACCCAAGCTCATCCTGCCCTTGGCACATCTATTCCTCAACCTCACAACTCTCTGACTTTTCCCTTTGAATAGTACTCTGTCTTTAGGTAACTAGTTAGAAGTGGTCCAAGAGATATAAGCTAGAACAGGAAGGTAGCTTTCTGTTCTGGCTGATCTTCCTAGCTCCCTGAAACAATAATAAATAAGTATTCCTTTCTTCCTCCCTTCCTCTCTTCCTTCTGCACTTCCTCTCTCGCTTTCTCTCTCTCCTTCTCCCTCCCTCCCTTCCTTCCCTTTCTCCCCCACTTCCTCCATTCCTTCCTCTCTCTCTCTCTTTTTCTCACTCTGTTTTTCACTCTATCTGTCTCTTTCTCTCTCCTCACTCTCTCTTCTAATCTTTTAACTTTTTCAGTGAGAGAAGTGGTTGGAAGTTACTTGCTCTCTGGCTTGGACTAGCCAGCTCTGGGCTTCCTGCCTCGCTCACACAGAGAACATGATTTTGGGCACTATATCAAATGTTACTAATCTGCTTTCTTAATTTCATCTGGTATTTGGAGACTTCTGCTAAATAGTCTCTTCTGATTCAAGTCTCGTCTGCTCCTTCCATGTCTGAGCAACACACACAGGAAATGGGAGAAGTCAAACACAAATGGGGGCAGGGGGAGGAAGAAGGGGAAGAGTAAAAATCCCCACCCCAAAACAGCTCTAAAAAGGTGAAAGAAATAAAATGACAGTGTGACATACATAGTTATTAATTCATTTGTCCGTGCTCAAAACATATCTACGATTGCTTATTGATGACTAACTAATGACTTCTAAATTAATTAAACAGCTGACAGCATGTGGGCATACTAATGAACACCTGGAAAACACTGTTCACCCAAAGTGTAATTGATCCCTGGAACTCCTTGCTGTAGGGAATTGCAAATGCTAAAAATTTGCATGGGTGCTAATAGACTAGAGAAATTCCTAGGTGAAAAATCGACCCTTGGAAACTAAAAGTAAGGAAATTGTGAACCTACATCACTGGAAAAGTAAGCTGTATCTCGTTCTTATTCTTATACTTCTAACTGCTGTTAGCTTCTCTGGGTACATGGTACTGGGATGGATAGTCTGGTTTGATGCAGCTGTTCTTATTTCCCTGTGTTCATGTAGAACACGTATTTTTAAACAAAAGCCTAATAGTAAAGGACAGAGATAAGTACAAGAAAGAGGTTTTTAGCAATCAGTTAAGAGAGAAAGAGAGAAAGAAAGAAAGAAAAAAAAAAAAGAAAAAAGTATTGCCAGAGGGCTGGCTTTTTGCCCTACTATTCTGTTTCCCCTCCCCCTTGCCATCTTAGCCCTCATTTGGGAAAGAAGACCCGTCAAATTAAAGATGGATAAAAACTCATTAAGAAACAACAGGCCTAGATGAAATTGCCACTGGGATTACACTGATGGGATGGTCTCCCCCACCCTTTCTTTCGTTCAAAGATTACAAACCCTTTTTCTCCTCCAGGGCTCTTGCCTCCATCCTGGTCCTGGCTAACTCCACTCCTGCCTGAGCCCCTGGGTTTGAAGGGTCCGTGTGGGTAGAGAGGATGAGAGAGTGGGGGTTGTTTGTTATGCTTCCTTTTGTTTTTAATTAACCTCCGGTGTTTTCTTTGCCTAGAGAGCAAATCCTCTCACCCTGATTTTTTTACACATGCCTGCATTCAGACTGCAGAAAAGTTAGAGCTAGAGAGAGAAAAGCTGAGAAAGTTGGAGGGGAAAAAATGCTTCTCTGTCAAAAGGAAGAGCTTTATAAGAAGAGGGAATTGCAATCTGTGTAAGCTTTACAGGCCAATCTTTGCTTATTAATCCTGGTGTGAAGCAAGCCCAAGAGGACAAAACCACTCACAGATTGATAGTGAGCTACCAGGATTCTGCAAACTCTCACTTCAGGGGCTTGCACAGAAACATCTGAGCTGGGCTTTAAGAAAGTGATTTGGAACACTTGCCCCCCAAACACCCATGCACACCCATGCACACCCACACACTCCCTGTAAAGGCTTTTCAGAGAATCATTAAGGTTGGAAAAGACCTCCAACCGTCCCCCTAACACCTATATTACTTACTAAAATATGTACTGTAGTACCTCAACCAATCTTCCCTTGAACACCTTGAGGGACAGTGACTCCACCACCTCCCCAGACAACCAGTTTCAATGCCCAATCACTCTTTCTGAGAAGAAATTTCTCTTAATTTCTAACCTGAACCTTCCTTGGTGCTTTTCTTGCTCTTTAGCCCATACACTCTTCTTGATGATGGTGATAGTTCAACAAATACCACCACTGAAACAGCTATGAACAAATCCAATAGAACAATGGTTATATGGGAAGTACATAGAGGTATTTTGTCCTATGACAAGACAGCCTGAGCAGATACCCAGACTGTGACGAGAGATCCTAAGGTAGCAGGAGAGTCAGGATATTTCACAGGGTAGTGGCAGTGCAGTGGTGGCACATCATTGCAAATCAGTGGGTAGAAAAAAGGGAGCCACTGTTTTCACTGAACAATCTAGACAGGAGTTCCTGGTATTTCTGGGGATGTGAAGTATGATTACAGTTCACATTTCACATGTTTTCATCTCTAAGAGTGAGCTGAGCTCTGGGTTTTCAGTCATGAATTTTTCTGAAAAAAGGGGAAAATCCAAATGCCTGTTTGTGGATGGAACAGCTAGAGCTCAAGGAATAGCACAAAATTTACAGCATGGCACTTTAACGGGAAGAGAATCAACTTGACTAACTCCTAGCCTGATTGTGATTAGAGAAGAAAAAGGAATACTGCAAGTATGTATTGAAATAGAAATATGGGTCTGGGTCAGGACAGGGAGATTTTTGCTGGGCAGATTAACACAGGCATAGTCAAAAGGCTATCAAAAGGAGAGGTAATTTATATTTAAACCTGCATTCCACACAAATTGATATTGAATATACCAGCAGAAACCGGAGAACAGATTTCCCTAAAAACCCATTATTTGTGTGGACTTGTTCAATAACAGAACAACATCATGCTGGGAAGAGGTTGCTCACTTCAGCACCCTGAACCTTTCCATGCGTATTAGCATCCTCATCTTTTCCGGTCTCTCTACTTTGCTAACAGTGCTGTTACATAAGGGAACATTCCAAATAACAGGTTTGCTGTGAAAAGCGTTATCTTTCCAAGGGAGAAACAGCCCAGCAAAAAGCTTTCTGTCACTTTCAATAGGGACTTTGGGCTAAATTCTCAGCTGATGTAAATCAGTGTAGCTCCACTGAACCTCAAGTTGATGAAGCAGCTTGAACCACCTGATGTTCATCTTGGAGAATCCACAGGAGATGTTGGTGCACAGGCTATGCATTAAAATAATAATGGTAATAATGACAATGACATAAATGGAATTTGCTATGGGGCTGCTGGAACACTGACAGCAAGTTGAAAATATGGACAGTATAAAAGTTTGAATATGAGCTTCCTGTTCTCTAGACCAAACTTGGGAATTCAATGCTTTGTGTATCTTTACTGAGTAAATAATCATTCCACCGATGTTTTAAAAACAGTGAAATTCAGAATTAAGATGAGTTAGATGATACAGTAAAAATAAAATTATTTCAAATCTTATGTAATTGACTCCCAAACTTGTTCACCATGTACTCTGCTATGACAAATTCAAGTTGGAGAGTAACATATGTATAATATAACTCATGCATATGTATCATACTGAATACCGTAAAAAACAATGCCTGAATAGAGGGATTTTAACTTCTCCAGAAGTGGATTTCTTCCCCTTGTCCTAACAGGGAAATGCCTTCACTGATATTGATAGCAACATTTTTCCTGCACAGGAAGAGCATCCACCACAGAACAAGGTCATGCAATACAAGGCAGTTGCATGATTACGGTAGCCTTAAATCCTGTGAAACTGAGCACACCTCCCAGTCTAACAAAGCATTTGTAAACTGTTCCTCCTCTTCTTCACTTCCTTTAAGAGAAATTTGGGGCCATCCTGATCTCTTTGCTGTGTAGATACCAAGCAAACCCTGAGGTCTATGAGGATAAGACACTCTTCTCAAAGCCTTGGGTCTATTGCCTTTGAAAGAAGGGCCAGAACCATAGCTAATGTTTGGCAGGAGCCTGTAGAAACTGTCTACTTCTTCCAGCACAATGCAGGACCAGCTTTGACTGTTCTATTAATGAACGTAGTGTTCCTCTCATTTTTTAATATACCACTAGGGATGGAGACCCTCACCCTTCCTAGACACCCAATTCTAAATCTTTTCTCACCATTAGAAGTCATTTCTTTTAGTTGGAATCTTTCTCCATTCAATTTCCTGCCTTTTTCCAGTGGCAATAAGGAAGTGAACGGAGCTCCAGATAAGCAACAACCCCCCTGCTCTCTCACTAAAGATGCCCCTTGCAACATCTGTTAACTGACTGGTGCCATGAGATGCGAACATTCACACAGGGCAGTGAGTTATCCTGATGAGGACAAGGGGAAGGACATGTTCTTCCACTTTCTTTTCCCAAATTTTTTCAAAGGGAGTCTTTGAAGATTCAATATTAATTCTGAGCTCCTGTTAATAAACTTAAAACCAAACCAAACTAAACCATGCTGCTTACTTTCCCTTTTCATTCTTAATTGGCCCATCTAAAAGCAATCAAGCGAACATTTAGCTGTGGTAGAAAGAACTGCAGGAGACCTCTCCTCCAAATGCCATTATTCAGGATTGCACAGGTCTGTGGATACATTATGGAGAGTGGGAGGCACTCTGCAAATTCTCTTTCAACAGTGACGGAGGAGCAGGATATCCAGGCCTGAGACCACAGCAGGATGTGGGCATCACAGTTCCCCAGTATCAGGGACTACCTCTCTGGGGAACATCACCACCAGCTACTCCTGTGGCTTTGGGTGCCTTGATGGTGTCAGGGGAAATTAGGCGTTATGGAATGAACTGTGCAAACACCACACTGAATAGCGAGCTGCCTAAACTTGACAAAATGAAGCGCTACAGAGAAAGGGATCTCTTAAAACCCAACCCTTGACAGGTCTCAGGTACCACCCTTCATTAGGGGATCGACTTCCTGGGGTTTAAGTGCATGAGACCCCTCTTGCCCAATGTGCCCACCCCAAGGAGTGCTCCCTCTCAACCAGCTGTTCTGTGAAAGGAAATGTGAATACCAGCCTGTAAAGCAAGAGAGAAAAGTTTGCATAAAGCTTAGCTGTAAGCCTGCCTCTACATTCCTCCTTAAACGCAGACCCACTAAAGCTTCATGTGGTAATGGTAGTGGAGGTATGGAAATCCTGTCTGGGCTGCTTGGTGTGCGTGGTGAAATACATCAGGTGTAGAGATCAAGTTAACTTTTCACAGCAGGTAATACAATTTCTAGAAATACACACACAAGTGTGTCTGGGGCAGGAATCAGATTTCAACAGTGGAGCCATACAGAACGTATAATTATATTTTGCATTTTTAATAGACTTATTAGCATAATAATGCATTAGTCTAATAGAATATTAATGTGATGTGGAAATATTAGCATATTACAGATCCTTATTCATTAATATATTAGACCCTTATTGTATTAGTGGCACAATCTACTAGAGAAAATGTTGCTTTGTGTCTGATATTGCAATCCAAGAAAAAATTGAGATGGCAAATAGAGATCCTCTGTGTCATAGGCATGCCTGAGTCTAGATGTAACTACAAGAGCTGGGGAGAAAATGTTGTCACGGGCAGAAAGTGGTTGATATTTGAGCAGTTTTCCTAATTTCTCTGAATTCAGCCTAAAAACCTCTGAATACCATTAATTTCCCATTAAAATATGCAGTGCTCTGAATCTTAAACCTTCAAGAACCTCAGAGCAGGGGGAAACTGAGTCCTTTTTCCAGCACTCAGATGCTCTCTGGAAATAGAATGGAGTTCGGATCCTTGCTCTCCCACCATTTCACATGCTGGGAAGGGCATCCTCTGGCAGCCTTCCCGGTGACTGGCTCCCCCTGCAGAGCTGCCTTGTGTCTGACACTCCCAAACAGGTCATCACTGCAGCTTGTACCCCCATACCCCACAATATATGTGAACAACCTGAGTACTTGTTTATCTGAATTTCTGGCTATTGTTTGCTTCCTGTATCTCCCACCAGACTTGAAAAGACTGTCGCGATAAAAGATTAAATTGGGAATGGTAGGGTCCTATGAAAGGCATCTGAAAAATTCTATTAAATTAGTCCCCCCAAATTCCTCTCTATCGCCATTTGTTAAGACTGACAGTTTGACACCAGTCCTGGAGGATGCTGTTGTCCCTATCCATCCCTTCTCAGGGAGTGAAGACTCTTTAAGCTTGTATTGCTATCCGTGATGCCTTTGTGCAGGCAAAACTGACTCTGAGGACATTTTTAATGCAGGCTCCTAGGACAACCATAATGTCAAAACAGGATCTTCATTTTGTGACAGGGACTCAACACCCCCCATGAATGGGCCCGTATAGTGCAGTTTTTCTGTTGAAGATGTATATTGAGCTGTGTGACCCCGATGTCCTTATGGCAACTGAATAAACATTCTCTATAAGCTACGGAAAACAAATATCATCTAGCGACTTAATCCCACATCTCTCATTCACAGACAGACTGACAAACAGGACTAATTCCTCTTATTAATACTTTGAGTATAGGCAGCAACGCTAACCAAGATGACTCATAGGTTGGATTACGTGCTTTTTGCAGAATAAGAAAATGTGTAAAACAGAAATATGAAGAATGTCAGTAGGGATCCTGAGTTTTGCAGTTTGTTGTTTCTTCTTGCCTTTTGAGGAAAGGGAACGCAGTCCTTTCCAGAAGCTGATATTCTCCAAGCTCCAGATAACCCTCCCAACTAAGGACAACAAAGAGAAGGTGACAATCATAATGCTAACTCTTCAGAAAGCATTTGCATTTACCTGGCATCTCTGTGGCATCAGGATTCTTTGAAATTCCTTCTAAGGAGCTCAGCAAAGTAGGTATTTTCCTTTTAAGAGTAATATACTAGATTCCCAATAAAGCAAGCTGTTGAATTGAACTGACTGTAGTGCAAATTTTTCTTAGTCTTACATTAGAGCCAATGGGCTGTTTTCCTGGGTGATTTTTTTTCTTTCTTTTTTTTTTCCTTGATGCTTTTTCTTGATGCATTTAAACAGCAGCTTTTCTCTTCTCCTTGTGATCATGTTAAATGTTTAATTGCTCTTTGCATTTGCTGATGGCACAATATAAGCCCCTGCAGTAAAAGAGATTTGTGCTAAAACTCAAGTGCTTAAGAAGTAAGGAAGGGGGTTATATTTTGGGTCAGTTCAATTATCTTTATTTTTTCGGAATTATATATTAATTTTAATATAAGCTGCAGCATAGAAGTGCAATTAGCATTCACACACTGTGAGAAAGTCTTGCCTGAAGTTAACTGATGTGTACAATCCATGCAAGGGATTCAGGGAGGTTAGACAGTGCAGATCACTGCCATAACACAGCTAAGCCAGGTCCTCAGATGATGTAAATCTGTACTGTCAATGGAACTCCTCTGATTTACACCGGATAATTACGTCCCCCCACTGCTGTTTGAGAAGGGCTCAAGATGACAACATTGGGATCACCACTAGAATGCAGACTTTTTCTAAGTTCTGAATTACGTTAAAGCCACCCAGTTAGATGGAGAGCTAGAAACCAAAGCAAGCCTTTCCTTAGCTGGTATCAAATTATTCAAAACCAATGTCAGTCACTCCAAGTAAGCCAGCTTTAAGTAATAAGAAGAAAGCCTTGCCTCCAACTTTCCCATCCGTCCAAGGCAGATTATTTTATATCTCATTTTGCATTAAGCCGGTACGTTCTCCGCCCAGCATAGAAGGGATGTAGAGCACAGGAAAGCCAAAATACCCTTTGGTGTGACCCAAGCCCTTCCAAATGAATGCTTCAGGTGGAAATTGGTAGGTATTTACCCGCCTAACAAGTTCAGCTCCTCATGTCTGAATCTACTGTAACCCCTTGGCGGGGCTGATCTAAGGTTTTTTTTTCCCCCAAATTAAGACCCTTGTCCAGTGAAAATAATAGGCAAACAAATCCCCTTTGTTTCTAGTCTCAAAACTCCCAACCAGTTCGAGTGGGGAGGTTCGCTCAGCAGTTTTGTGAAGAGTCTTGACTGACAGAACCTGTCTAAACTAAGAGAATTAATGAGCTTGTATCCTGCAACGGGCTGGGAAAGGAAACTAGCTGGAGAAACCCTTGATACAACCCTTAATGCTGCTTTGTTGCCGTCCTTTGTTCATTGCTTGTATAGTGCCCAGCAGACAGGGGCTGTGCTTCCTGCTGGAGAGGGGGCCCAGGTGATCCTGAAATGCAATTAATGCCGAACAGCTTCAACCAATCCATCTAATTTACTGCCTGCTTTTCTCATGGGCTTGCTTCCCCCTTTATTTTTCCTCTCTCCATGAAGGATAACCACTCATCTTTAAAAAAAAAAAAGAGGGGAAAAAAAGAATGCACAAGAATTAATGTAGGTTTTTTGGTTTTGGTTTTTAGGGTTTTTTTTCTGGATTTGCCCTGTTTTTTCTCTTCCTGAACACTGTTTGGGGACTTCTTTATTTAACAAAAACAAGGTCAGCTCATCAGCACAAAAGTGGAAAGTTTCACGGGGTCCAGGACTGCTTCCATCTACGGAATTACTTTTTAACACTTTCTGAGTTAAAATTATCCCCTCTGAGCCAAATGCAGATTGACAGCCAAACAATCACATTTTGTTAATCCATTTATAGAGGTGCAAATGACTGGCCTAACACCGGTTTGCTCCAACACCACGGCAGTGCAGTGTGGTGGAGTTTTCTCTTGGCTTTTTTGGGAAGGAGACCATTGTTACTGTTTAAAGGGAGAAGATAAGGTTGCTAGGAACCCCTGGGGCTCTAGGATTGTTGAACACTGTCTCAAGCCTGTTTTGGTTGTTTATAGTTCAGAATGCACCTTTTGTGTCAAAAAATGAAGCATTTAACATTTTCAAAGCCTGTCTTCCTCTCAGCTGTGGTGCACATGCTGATGGAGCAAAACAAGGGCACCCAGAGTTCAGTAGCTCTTATAATTGGACCTAAACTGATTTCAGTCTAAGGTCAATTTGAAGAGGAGGCTTCAGGTGCCATTCAGAAATGACAGGAGAACGCATAGTAAGCCCTAATATTGCAGGAATAATATAGTGCTGATCAGTTAGAAATCATGGCTGGAAATTTGCTGTCGGGATTGTCTTGCTTGCACGTAAGCTGTGGATCTAGATCATTTAGACAGACAGATAGTCAGATATGGGTAAGGAGGTGAAACTCCATCCTTGTCATTCAGTGATCCAATTTAACCTGATTTTCTTCTATTTAATTTTGTGTGCCTTACTACAAAGGTGTCTATAACCTCATTATCCAAGCATGGGAAGTGTGCAATGGGACTAATCGGTGATAGAGACAAATAGTTATACCATTCAACAGATGTGTACTTATTACTGCACACCTAACTCCCCTTACCTATTCTACTTATGCATGCATCTTTTAGATTTTAGTGCTGCTGGAAAGGGAAACATTCAAGGCTTAATATTTGCCTGCATTTTTTTAAAGTGGTCGATACAGACGCAGACACACACACTCACAGCTCTGCAGCAAACTCATCCCTCTTGAAAATGGTTCATTGAGCGCCTCTGAAACATCAGTATGAAAGCATTAGATCACACACAGGATACTAAAAAGCTATGCCCAGTGCTGAAAATTGACCTACCCCATCTGCTTCTGCCTTGTCATGTGCAGAGAAAAGTCACCACCTTGTCCCCTGACCTTTAGAAAACAACTGGTTCCCACTGCAGCTTGAAAACACAGGTGCCTATGTGTGGGCTATTGGTTTTGAGCAGAAGTGGAGCTGGTAAAAAAGGGGGAGGTGTATGACATGGCCCTTCTGCAGACTAACAGGTGGCTCAGTTGACATCAGGCAGGGCTAGAGAGGTGGATCTGGGAATGGTGCCCCTCATCTCACCTTCCACCTCATCTATCTTCAAGAAAGAAAAGGCTCAAAGGGATCTGCTGCCCACCCACTGTCCCAAGGACTCAGGGGCTGAGTTAATCCCATCACACTAACAGAATGTAACAATGTGTTGAGAGTACTTACCACATTCCTTGAAATTGAAGAAAGTTGCCGTGGTTATTAGTAGCTCCTAATGATATTTGCATAGATTAACAGACTTTAATGCAATCATGAATGCTACAATCCCGGGGAAAATAATGAAGAAATCCATTATGAGGTAATAAAGTAACTAAGTCAATACAGTAATAATTTGATCCCATATTAGTAATAATTTCATCTCCTGCTGCAAGGCAATTTTAATGCACATACCATTTCTGGACAGTTTTATAAATATCACCTTTGTTTGAGATAATTAATTAGCAAAATCAAAAAATATATTGCTGGTATTTTATACGATAAATTAGTCATTAGGTTTAAACTGGCAGGCTGTAATAAAACTTATTAAGATAAATGTGCTGGGATTCTTAACACTTCAGAGAAGCTGTTCTCCTCTGTCTTAAGGCTCTTCTGGTGCAAAGCTATTATTGCTGCTGGGTGGTTTATACGTATGTTAAAACCTAATTATGAAAATCATGTTTATAACCCCGACTTGCTTAGCAATAGGAGCTGAATGCATTAGCCCATACCTGCCCAGTGGATGAGGCTCAGGTGAGGGTGAGTTGCTGAGGGCCCTATTATCTCACTTCCCATCGTCAGTCAGAGCCTAGACCCTCCTGCAAGACTGAACTGAAATAACTTCACTTCAGAGGAAATCAGGTCCAGGTCATCCTGCTGATACAGGGGAGTGTTTCGCATTCAGCAGGAAGGGAGAGGGAGAACATTAATCACTAGGAGAGTGGTTACCAATTCTATTTTTCTGCTTCTGCTATTATTTTTGTGATTACTAAATAATTTTTTGCTTTCCAGAAGTGCTTGGAAATCATAACTAACTATAGCAACATCTGTGACAAAGTGGCCACTGGAGCCAAAAAGCTACTGCACTTTAGAGTCACCACTGTTTCCAGCCCTCTGAAATATGCCCTCCATGTGGCTGGAACTCTGAGAAAGGCTCTGCTGTGTGCCTGGGGAGCTGTCCCAGCCAGATGGCACAGGCTGGCTGAGTCTGTCAGAACTGGATGGGGACCAGCTTCTTGCAAGGAGTGCAACTCTTGCCATCTGATGACCTGGTCTTGGCTCCCTGGAAGACTTTGCTTTGTGGCCAAATCAAGGATTGCCATTCTGGGCTTCATTACACCACTATCCAGGAACACGGGTATTAAATTAGTAGATTGCCTTTTCAAAGGGCAACATTTGGGTCTTACTGAGCCATCCCCTGAGCCAGTTTGCTGTCATCTTCCCAAGGCATTACAATTCCCCACTCCAGCCAGACCTGACCCTTTCCCCACAGTTCACCATCTAGCTGAGGTTTCCAAATCCACGCCACTTCGCATTTGGAAAGGTAGTAAATTACATAAATTGATTATCCATCAAACTCCAGTCTTCCGTATGGACCAATTGTCAATGCAAAATAGGAATGCCCCCAAAACCTCATTCTCATTTATAAAAAAATCAACAGAGTTCAGTATGTAACTGGGGGCAGGCCACGAGTGCTTCTGGAATCTACTATTAAGCCAGTACTATAGCCAAGTAAGCTGTCAAAAGACAGATAAAGTGGCAAAATCCACTGCTACTCCATTCAGAGAAGTATCTCTGGTGTAATAACATCAGGGCACTAGAAGACATTGTAGTTCTAAGAAATTCTACTGAGAAATACTCCCTTTCCTAGTAGACCACCAGCATCACTCTTGAAATAAAATGATAGAATCAATACCTCACCATCCTTATTTAGTTTTTTGGGGAGAGCAAACATTATTCCCCACTAAGTAGCAAAGTCTTCACTTAGAGGTACCTTGCCATTGATGCACAAAGTGCTTTATGTACAAGTTTGGTTTAGGAATCCCGTAACTTCTGAAGTGCTGGAGGCTGGAAGGGTAACTAGGGCAAAAATAACTGTACAGTCACTTTATTCTGATAGTTTTTCCTAAGTATGCTCTACTTGATAATGCCAGGGAATGTTATTGGTCTACATGAGCCTTTGATATGAATCAGAATGGCAGTTATTATATAATCATATCACATCCTGATGCCCGTTGGCATTGGCCATTGCATTCAGTTGGTAAGCTGGATGCCTTGCTTTTCAATGAGATATTATTAGACTGGAATTTCCAGTCTTCATATGGGGTGTGTTAATTGAAAAGCTGCTTAAAAGTGTTGTGCCATGAACACGTCTGCAAGTTGATCAGACCCTCATTTGTGAGCATATGACAACCTCACTGTGCGCTCTGTTCTATGATCTTGGTGGTTTTGAATATGCACCATGTGCTCTGACTGCTCAGAGGGGAAGACATGGTTTTTCAGGACCAACTTTTTGAATGTAAGTTTCCTCAAAGTGGTCTCAGACTCTTAACTGTCCATTAGAACTATCACTTTGGTTGACCTCCATTGTGCCTGTAATATGATTAATGCACGTGACAAGTTCTTCGCAACACAAGTGATCTGGCACCTCCACAATGTTGTTTCAATGATATCTATTGAGTGGATTGTCACACTTCTCTCCCCTGCATGTACTGATATATGAAAACCATAAAAGGGACCAATTTTGAATTAGCACATGAAACCATTGAACTGTCAGGGAGAATTACAGTTTATGGTAGCCTCATGCCATCCCTCTCATTAGGGCCTCCTGATTTTACAGGATGAAGTAACAAAGCACTTGAGGACCAATGGGGTAGTTGTGTGGGGGATCTACCCCATTTGGCCAAGTTGCACAATCTCCCAGGTTGTTGACCACTTTGGGTATAGCTCTTTCAGGAGAGATTGTGGTACCCTTGCTGCTCAGACTGGTTTCGCACCAGGGATCCTCAGCTCTGTGGTCATGCTCAGCACCATTAAATCAGACGACCTCAGGGGTGGGGGTAGAGACGAAAAGGCCTAATCCCTTCAGCTTCTCCTGTGCAAAAGTGGCTTTAGTGGCGAGAGTCTCGCTACTGCCATTCCCACAATCATTCCCCTTGTCGATATGATGACCTTTCGGAGGCAGAAGCTCCTTTTTATTACTCTGTGCACTGGGGTAAACCAGGCCACACTCTGTTATCTACCCAATTTATCAACACTATTTACAGCAGGTTCATTCCACTGTCTGGCTTAACTCAGTGCCCAGAGACCCGGCATTGAGAGAGGAGGCGGCTGCTGAAGAGAAAGAAATGTCAATTCCAGCCTAGTCCCCTAAAGTGAAATAAAAGAAACAAAGTAAATAAGGAAGGAGAAGTAAATACAGTATCTCCAGGGTGATTACGTCTATCTAGTCCAATACAGGCAAGCATGAAACCAATAGAAACTCCGTCTTATCTTCTTAGTTATCACCACACACAGAATGTCATCTCTGGGTGGCCTAAAAAGAAAGAAGCATGCCACATCCATCTTTAATGAATATGACATATCTCTCACCCGCTTGTATTTCAGCAACCCCAAACTGCTGAAAAATGAGATAGGAGGATCTGTTCTCTCTGTTTGTCCTGAATCATGAGGATGGATTAAAATGATTCTCATTCTGCTTTGGTTTTTAAGGATTACTTTGGAATATTTTGTTTTCTTTCTGCTATTCCATGCTCTGCAGGTTTAGGTTTGCCAGTCATTCTCCACAACTCTGTGATGAAGGTGTAAACTTTTATCCTTTCAAAATGAAATAAAACCAGTCTGTTAATGTGCACAAATGCTCGTAAAGGTTGCGGGTAATTGGAAAACATCAAGTCTCATGAGACGCACTGTGAAATCACTAGGGTGGCAGTCTGCTCCCTCCATCTCACTCAGGTCATTTGAGCCCTGGGCCTGCCTTTCTAGCAGGTTCAAATTCACTGAAGTGGCAAAACAGGACATATACCTTCCCCTGTGATACTGCTGCCTGGTTTGTAGGATGAATTGAGCCATGCAACGATGGGGATTCTTCTCTTACACTTCACAACCTGTCTCAGCAAGTCCCTCTTAGCATCATGTCTTCCTGCTATATGATCTGAACTCTTCTCTCCTTTAAACAGGGATCATGCTATGTCCATCCATACATTCTTCAAAGAAGTGAATATCTTCATAATATATTTCTCTGTCTTACTCCCTTGCACCCTAGACTGATATCAGTCCTTGATAGCTACACTAACTCAGGACTAAGCAGGTAGCCATCAATATCTTGGATTTTGACTTGTATTGTTTAGACTGGTATTGAACCATCGCATGGAAGGTCCATGGGGACTGTGATGAAAAGAAGAATTTATTTGTTTCCCTACAGCTAAAATATGGCCCCCACAAACCCCACAGCTGTGATGTATCACAATGTCTGGGCATAATCAGAAATCTAACTCAACCATGTCCTCACAGATTTACAAATCAATCAGGGCAAAATCAGGAGAGCAGGTAGAGGCTGCTTCCTTAAATCGTATTTGAGATGTGAAATTAAGAGAATAGCAAGAACCAAAGAGGAAAGAAAAGATCCGTGTTTAAAGAATAATTCAGTCAGGTTCCACTGAAACTAAGGGCTCTGTTCAGGTTTCCTACCATAATCAAACTTCATTGCTGCCTCTCTCTGATAGCTGCCTAGGAATAAGCCTTTGACAGCCCTCTCTCTAAAGCAGGCTCTTGTATTTATTGTCCTCTTGGAGTTGGGACCCATACCTGCCCACTCTAGGCACCTAAACCAGATGCCTGGCTAAAGCCCCAAAGAAACAGTCTGCCTGCACATGCCTTCAAGTCAGAGCTTCATTCTAGCTACGGTGGACTTCGGCTATGAAGCTGATACAGCAGAGACACTAGAGATCAAGACCACATTCCTGTTCATTCTGGTAAGAACTTTGATAGGGCATAAGCACACAAGTCAGGATGATGCCGCATAATGGGATGGTCCCTTAGTGCTGCTCACAGTGTGGCTGTTGACTACCTCAGGTTCCCCATAGCATGAACAACAATCTGTGGGTGCATTCAAAGGCAAGACAGGAGGAATTTAACAGGATAACCTTCTACCAATTCCAGAACAAGCATTCCTCCTGTAATTCCCTTTGTAACTCCCTGTTTATTTCCCTGGTGAGCAGAATGCAGACCATCACTGGTGATAAACTGTTCCACTGTCACTACCATTCAGCTTTTGGTAGCTGCCTCCTAAGTGTCTCATGGTCATTTGGACACTGTCAATGTTGTGAGATACCTTTAGGACTCCTATCTGATTGGCAGTGAAGTGTAACACCACTAGCACAGAACTTTCCGCAGTGTCTGTTAAAGATAAGGGGGGAAACCTGAATAATTTATGTAGTTAGTTTAATTTAAATAATTTATATGCTAAGCATTGCAAACAGAGCTGGAGTTGATAATGAGTCCGAGAAGCACATTTTGAACTCAGTTGCAGATTCTACTGCATTGTAATTCTTGCAGGATACAGGATTTCCTAGCAGTATAAAGGCCAGGGAGTGTAAACAAGGTAGTTGCTTGAAGAAGAGCCTGTACAGACTCCTTCTTTACCAATTACCACCAGATCATCTTACGTTCTCTACAGCTTGTTCAGTTTGAACCTCCTGAAATTATCAAGAGCTGCATGCGTTTCCCCAAGCCTGGGAGAGAAGCCTGGCTCCATTGTTTGACAAATAACAGTTTGTAACTGGTGTAATCTGTAATCAGGAATCAATTAAAGAGATATCAACAGGAAAGGAAAGATAAGGGAAAACCAGGAGAAAATCAATGAACAACATAAGGGAATTGATCATTCAAAGGGTATTTCTTAAGCCACTGGGTCCTCTCAGAGGTCTCTTCGCAGTATGTCCCATAGGCTTTGTCTTTTCTTCTTCAGCTGATTTTTGACCATTTTACATGAGGGAGCCCTTCTCTTTAGCAGTGAGGAAAAATGGGGGAAAAAAAAAATCTCCAACAGCCCCCCCACCAGGTTCATTGACGGGCCAGTGCCTTGTGCACTTGCAATGCAAGTGAAATACATCTGAGAGGTTCCTTAGAGCTAAAGAAAATTTATGCTAAACTCTGTGAATTCTGGCTTGAATTCACAGCAAATATCTCTAGGAACGCTTCAGAGGATGTGCATTTCTTCCTCAGGGATGCAGGCACCAAAGAGATGACTAGCACATACCTCATGGAAAATAATTTCCCACAAATCCTTAAGCAGTTTAAGAATCATCTTTGCCATAGTGGACCAGTTATTTGCTACTGGCTTCTTTTATCAAGATTTTTTGCCCCATTGTTTGAATTTCTAACGTCTTAAACCCATACTTGCTAGTTTTTCAGAAGCCACTAAACCAGCAATAATGAATCCATATTGCCAACTCCAGTAATTGCTTTGAGTCTCAGGATATCCTGTGTTGATCCATGACTCCTTCCAGAGTTCTGTTGTTATGTGTGCAAATCACAGCTTTCAGTTAAAAAACACCTTTGCAGACATGAACTGCCATGAACAAAAAAAAAAAAGGTTGAAAATTCCCAAGCCTTGAAAACTTGAAAACCACACAAGTGAAAAGAAGCCACAAATTTAACCACTGAACAAGAAAAAACCCAAACAAAAAAAAGAATTTTAAGCTCATGTGTTATGATTTTTTTTTTGGGGAAGAGTATTCATCACTTTTGAACATCTGCAGGTTGACACAGTTGTGAAACCGTGAAAGGCTTTGGAGCTTTTTCTTGTAAAATGCCAAGATTTGTGTCATTTCCCCTTGTCAGTTGTATAATAGTTAGGGAATTCATATGCCCAGTGGAAAAAAATACACAGAACTTGTTTCAGGGCTTTCCAAGATCCCCAGGGAGTCAAAGACAAAAGCTTAATGTGAAGAAGCCCAGAGGTTACCCTCCTCCCTAGCCTGCCAAGGAAGACAAAGGGAGCCCAGGCTGTCTTTGTTCCCCACTTGTGCACTTGGGAAAGGTCATACAAGTACAGAAGACATGGTTGTGAGAATAGTTACCTCGGGTGAAGGATGTAATTGAATTTCTAGAAGTAGGAAAGATTTTGGGAAGTCGGCTCATCATGTTGGGCCTGGGTTTTGCTAACTGCCCAGATGTGCATCTTCTCATATCTCAGTCAACACATGGCTTAAACAAAGCACAATTAATGAGCAATGATCTCCTGCAGTCCACACCTATCCTTTATCACTGACCTCCTACCCTCTGCTTGAAAAAACACATACTTCAGTATCCAAGGCAATCATCCTGCTGCTGTCTGCCACCGAGTTCTGGGATCCTACACTTTACAAGAATAGGAAGGCAGAAATTTCGTTTTAGTGCAGCCAACATGACTAGTTTCTGAACAAAGTGTGAGATATGTGACAAGGAATCCTACTCTTTACTAATCACCAGCAAAAGCAGCAAAAGTGTAGCTGGGTCCCATCTCCATAGTTCTAGTAGTTCACCTCTAACAAGCACTCCAAGTGCCCTGGTACAGAACCAGATGATATTCAGAGATCACTTCCAACTGCAGCTGTTCAGTGATAAACTGAATCTAGCTGAACTACCTTTAGAAACTAAGAAAGAAGAGTGGGGACAGTCAGGGACTGGCCGTTAGGTATGTTTCATAGCATTTTGGTATGTAAAGGTGGTTAGAAAGAACAGATCCAGTTGAGTTAATTTCTTCAGTTTGTCAGCAAGCATTTTCAAGACTGAGAGTCTGGTTTTACACTACTGATCAGAATTTATCTTAGCCAAGGATGAGATAAAGCCTGGCAAAGAGCAGTAGACTTATCTGCGTTAGTGTTTTCTGGGTTTTGGTTGATGTCTCTGCAGCTGAAATAGCATGAGTATTAAAAGAGACAACAGAATTTGCTGTACTGAACTGTACAGTGTTGGTCTTTGTCTTCTGCATAGACAAAGCTTGCTTGTCTTGGAAGATGGTGATCTCCCCATTTCACCCCCATTATTCACTGGGTCAATTATGCAAAGCTAGACAGAGAGAGCAGGAGAATTATTTCCTGACCCCATGCACTGTCAGCTGAGAGATTTCTTTACCTTTAGGTGGTGATTCCTTGATACCAACAGGAAGTTATTGCCACTGCTGATAAATAAAGGCGCTTAAAATCCATTACAGTAAGATATGTAATGTCTTTTCTTTCTATCAAGATCTTGTTCAAAACACAAGCAGGGATTTACCTTCCTCCCACTGGTGGATGGTAATGGTCAGAGCAGCTCTGACCTCCTGGCATCTGACAGGCCTTTCCCTCTGCTCTTTAGGGAGGAAAAGGTTAAATGTCACCTCTGCCTTTCTTGTTTCTTTCCCTATTGCTCTCTGAGAAGGAAAGGCCTGAAATTTATATCGGTGACATCAAGTACAGGGTCTGCCGTGCTACTACTCATTTAAATTAACAAAGCACCCTAAATTCTCTCTGTTCCTCTTTGCTTCTTTCTTTCTCATTCAAAGCAAGGCTGACCAAACATTCCCTCTGCCTGATTTCCATCTAGGACTGAGCATTGTCACTGCTCTACCATCCCAATGCCAGGCCCATCTTTTACAGTTCTTCATGGAAGATGGGACTTCAGCAAAACAGTGGGAAGAGAAGACAGAAAGGAAGCTGCTCATATCCATCTGTCTCTCTCTTGCAAATCCACATGGCAGCATGCAATACATCTCTCCTTTGCAAATCTGTGTTTCCACACATCCTAAAAATGTGTTCCAACCCACCCAGGCCTTTCCCTTCTTGCCTTTCTTATTTCCTTGAAATCCCTTCACAAAGTCCTTTTTTTTTTTCCCTCTCACTTGCTCTGAGGGACTAGAGGATTAACATTGAGTTCATTGTTACGTTTGCTCTTTTTTCTTCCTTCTTACTGTATTTATAGTCAGCACTAGCACCACCAATCTGGCTGCTTGGTGTCAAAATCTTGGCTAAGCCAACATGGAGAAGGTAGAAGAGAACAATACACTTCTCAGTGTCACCATGGCAGCAGGTGTGCGCCTACGTTTTTTTTTACAACTTCTGCCTAATCTTGGGAATAGCAAAATGAAAAAGAAATAAGGAGGGAATTAAAAGGAGAAATAAAAAAAGAGTCCCCTATAAAGAAAACAGGCTTTTAGCTAGGCAGGTGTTGTAATCCACTTCCAATTACTGCTCTTTCACTAGATTCAAGAACCTCACACCCATGAAATACAGCTCCTTCCCCTCTCCTGAACTAATGCATTCAGGACCAGTGTTTATGTACAATGTACATCTACAACTGCAAAGCTCCTCACTCTGTAAAGAATAATCATCTTTTCACCATTCCAGACTAAGCCTGCCCACCTTTCTGGTGAGATGTAACTCTTCAGAACAAAAATATTTTGGAAAAAAATAAACTGTGAGACATAATGGTATTTTTTTTTTTCTATTGAAGGGAAAGATTTACAAGGGGAGTCTAAATGAAGGAACCTGAACTGCTCAAGTCACTGAATTGTGCTCAAGCCTGACTACTGCATTCATTATTATTATTGCATTTAATTAGTAATAACATATCATCATAAATTATGCAACAGAAAATAAGTTGTGTTCCTTGTCATTAATGTCTTAAAATCTAGTAGACAAGATGCTTTATAGAAGGGTGATGGTCAAACCAACTGAAAATGAACACTATATCAAATACAGCAAATGGGGTTTAGGGTTTTTGTTTCTCTGTCTCTCTCTCTCTCTTTTTTTTTTTTTCTTTTTTTCTTCTTCAAATTTATGCAAAAACCACTTAATTCTACCTTTCAAGGATGTATTTTAGGTCAAATGTCTTCTTTTCTCTGTTAAACCTACAGATCATTTTCTCCTTTAAATGGGGATAATTTTCTATTGTTTAAAAAAACATAATTGAAGGACTTCTGATGAAGGTGGAATCTGCCCACAATTCAAATAACAGTGCTGAGAGCCATTTCTTGTTAGAGCAATAGTTTAGCTCTCTCACGTCCCCATCCTTCACAGGGCTGGGCTCCCCTGCCAGGCTACAAATCCCATGGTGCCCCCCATCCACAGCATTTGCCTGAGGCACTGCGACAGCTCAGGTCTGGCCGCCTGGAAATTGAATTTCAATTTGAGAAAAGTCTAAATGTTCTTCTTCAATCAAAGATGTCAGACTAAAAAGTTTCACCGTTTCTGAAACTCCTTGTGCCAAGGCGGGTTTTTATATTCCTTGTTTTCATTTCAATTCAGGACGAACCCAAATGTTGACAAAACTGTAATTGCTTAAGTCAGCTTTCCTATTTAGGTTCGTTTTGTTAGAGCAAGGCAGAAGGCTGTGAGGACATTTCTACTTCTGCTTAGTTCATTTAGGAAGTTTTAAAATAAGGTGGAATCTGTTGCCCTCTTAAAGGAAAAATAGCGCTTGGTTTAAGGTGTTTAAGTCAGGCTCTGGTTAAACAGTACCTGCAGGAAACGAGGTATATGGCGTGAGATAAAGGACTGCAAAAGCACTGGGCACATGAAACAAAGTGCTGATCTTATATACTGCTGTTTCAAATGTCTTTGATGCTTGGGATGCTTTAACCGTGTTTCAAAAATTTTCAGGTTGAACCTAAGGTTCAGATAGAATATAGGATTGATGCCCAGTTGTAGAAAATCTATTTTCTGTTCTTCTACATAAAACCAGTGTTAAAGCTTGAAGTTTATGGCAACGCTAGATAGCTCGATGATGTAAATATGGTTGTGTGCTTACGCCTGATACAGACAATATTAACACTGTGAATCTTAGTTCCTGTGTTAGAGATTTTGGTGCCACACAAGATCACTTACCCTCTATCAGCTGACCTGATACAGCTCTGCCATCCCTGCATCCAACACTACACCTCCCCCATACCCTGAGTAGTGCAAAACGTGAATAGTTATTTGTAAGCATTGGTATCTCCATAACCTTAGAGCATGTGGCCAAACTTCAGTCCAGTGTGATTACATTAGTACAATATAAAAATTGAGGTTAATTCTTGATTTTAGAACCATAGATAAAAGTAACTACAATATCATATACCTGTGAAACAGTACCAGTAATGTTTGGTCACTTCCAAGTTAAATATCAACCTTCTTAACTGCTAGTACTGCCCAACCCAATTGTGATCAGAACACTAAAGTACTCAGCTCAGCTTTTGACATAGCTGTAAAGAAATAAAGATGTCATACTTCACAACCTGTGAACAGCTGCACAGGGATGGTCCACGGATGCGTGGCAGTGCATCCCATCTCTGACAAAGGCCAGCAGTGGGAGTATGGGGAAGCTCTGTAAGAGCAGGTACTGGTACTGCCTGAGGATGACTTCCTTGCCTCAAAACTTAATTGATAAATTTGTTGACAAGGTGCATAACACCAAATACAAATCGTCCTGCATTTTCATACAGGGAGACTGCTGAAGTGAGACTATCACCCTTCTACCAGTGGTGGACTTTGCACCACTCATTTGGTGACTGACAGCCAGTCGTGTTTCCTTGCTGCTTTCACATTGCAGCAAGAGAAGAAAAGACGTTTCAAAACATGTTTGCAAGAAAACAGAAATCAGCAAGGGATACTCAAGGGCAAACATTACACCTGAAACTACTTGTAATTCACATTTTGTTCCCGAGGAGGTAGCGCATGTTGGCAGTGTCCCTTTAACTGCATTGACACTGCAGAGCCGGCAGCAGCAACTGATTCTCCCTGCCAGTAACCACGTTGGTGGTGATTCAAAGACACACTGAACTATAGCATCTGCAAGAATGCCACTCTCAGTGCCTTTAATCAGATAGCTTACTCTTTAATAATACTGATTTTCAGCACCCTGTTTCTCAGGGCACTTTGTAACTGGACTTTTCCCGGTGTCACAACAGCCCTCCCAAGGACTAACTCACTTCCATGAGGAGGAATGAAAGCAGGAGGAGATCAAATACCTGTCCTGAATACACCTGAGACGCAGCAGCAGCAGGTGTACACCTCTGGGGTAGCATGGGCTTGAATGACAGACACATATTTATTTTATTTTTTTTAGCTGCTTAAGAATAACCCCGTGTATAATTTAAATAATTCTGCCATGCGTTATCATTGCTTAGTTGATCCTGACATATGACAGCTGCTAACGAAACAAGTAACACGGGCAATAACACAAATAATGTCTTTTAAAACCAATCTAAGAGCTGAATGGTTGAAGCAAGGCATCATTGAATGGGTGATTACACTGAGGCTGAGTGAATCAGGTAGGAGCTGCCTGAGCTGTCCGAAAGCTCAGCTGACCTGTGATCTCAATCAAAACTTGTCAGTGATTCTTTTAAATACCTAAAGTTGATGAGGCTACCATACTCTTACCTCTGACTCATGAGGAGAAACTAACACATGTTCCCAAGCTGCAACAAAAACCAGGGCAGTCAAAATAAATCTCATTTATTCCAGTGCTTGTGGAAGATGCTCAGCAAGAACAGAAGTGACCTTTGCAGAACTGCACAAAGTGACTGCGGAGCAGTTCTCCTTTCACACCTTAACTTACAGTAATTCTCCATCTTGTGTGGCATGTATCCACCACTGAAATCACCTGAACCCATGCACAGAGAAGACACCTGAACAGTGACACCTTCAGTTCATGTTCAACATGGGGACTGACAAAACAATGCATTCTCCTGCCCTCAACCCAAGGGTAGCTAATTCACTGAACCTAGTAAAGAGATCTTTTCTGATCCAGGATGAACATTAAGATGGAGAGGTTTTTCTACATGTTAGCATCAAGGAAATTTTAGCAGATTTTTACCTATCTGTGGAGACTCTGCCAAATTCCGTCTTAGAAATGCTTAGGACTGCTTAGCTGTGCTACCTTTCAGACTCTCTGTTTAAGAAAATTAAGAGACTATAATGGTGAAATGAGAAATGACCATATACTGGCCATATGTTGGCCATGAGTACCAGTCTAAAGGAAGTCATTCTGTATTTGGGAGACCTTTACACTCTTTCCTGCAAAAAAACAGACCCCAGATGCATCATGGGCTGACTTAACTAATTCTACCTGTGAGCAACGGTGACAATCAACCTGAACCTGCTTTCCTGGGGCAACTTCACTGAGCAGCTAAGCTGTGTTTGAAGAAACAGATGCTCACTACTGAGATTAAAATAGCTGCCCTGACGAATGCACTAATGAAGTTTCAGAGCACCTTCATCAAGACACACCTCTCAGTGTGGCCAAACAGCCACGTGACATGGTCCACAGTGGAGAAGGGGACCTTCACTACCCAGTCTGGATAATTAGGCTGACAGAAAAAGATGTTAACCCCAAATTCAATTGCTGCAACTAGAACGAGGGCCAAACTCCCCTTCATTCCCTATCAAAGTGCAGGATGGCTTGTGAGCAGTGTACTGCTTTCAGTAGGAAAATCACTTTTCTGACTGCATTTGAGGAAAGAACCCACAAAACTGTAACAAACAAACAAACCAACCCACCCCAGGGAGACAGTGGGGAAAGAAAGGGGCAAAGGGGTCTAAGTGTAATGGTAAAATGTGTGTCTCTCTCCCTAGACACATAAACACCAAACCTTATCTTCTGAACAAAAATCCTGATGTTGTAGGGCATGCAGACTCAGAGGAAAATAACTGTAATTTGTGTGAAGAAAGCATTTGCAGCAATTCATTATAATTCCTTGCTTGCTGTCACCCGTCTCTAAAGTCACTGGCAATGCAGTACTTGTGTGAAGTTATTAAGGCCAAACTCTCTTTAGATTCATGGCAAGTGCCGAATGACAAGGCGAGAGCCCAGGCAGTGATAAAGTGAAGTGACATGCCATACCCCCTTTCTCTTCCCCACCTCATCACCACCATGCCAAGGATGAAAACACCGTGGATTTTGCAAATGAGAGCCACCTTTCCTCTCCCTGCCCTGTGCTGGGCTCTGCCTGCCACACACACATCTCCTTGAAGCACGTACCCAGAGGAAGGGGCAGGAGGGAATGAAGGCAAACAAAAATGTGCTTTTCCTCACTCTTCTTCCTCAAAGATCACACAGGTTTCTCTCAGAGGTTCCCAGGCAGATGGCATGTATGAAAGAGACAGCGATAGGCAGGCTGGGCAGAGGAGAGATACAAGTGGGAACTTTTCAGCTATCTGAGATAAAGACACCTTTGAAAAAAAAAAAAAAATCTATATATATAAATCAATTGGAAACTTATCTATATCTAGGTTTATCCCTCTATCTGTTTTGCTGTTCATTTCAGTAACCCCCAAGACTAGACAGAGGAGAGATGAATCTCTTACAGATGTACTGACTTCCAGCAAATAAAATGTGTAAGTAAAAGGTGATCACTCTAGAGATCAGGGCTCCTTTCAAACTGCATTTCTCTGTCCCCTCCTGTTTTTTTCTTGCATCCTTGGCCTCTATGGTTTTTTCCTTCCTCTCCCCATCCCTTCTTTTCCTAAGCTGGGCAGAAAAATCAGCTTAAAGGATAATACTGCTCAGCTTTCAGTAGGATAACATAGCCAGCCCACAGGGAAGAGAAAACCTCAAACCCAACCAGAACGATGAAAACAAGCGGGTTATTAAAGGTCCTCCTAAAGCGACAGCTAAACTCGTGTTTGCAGATACTCACAGGCTGTTGCTCAGCTGTGAGGATCTCTGGTTCAAATCCAAGTGCTTGCCAACAGCAGAGTTGTAGTGGGAAAAAAATCCTCTCCTCCCTCCTAGCCCCTTACTCTGGAAAAGCCATATGCTATTTTAGCAGTGTAGGGATGCTCATAGGCTCTGAGGATAATCTGTCAGAAACCAAAGAGGAATCACCTTGCCCAAAAGATTTTTACAAGTTAAATTAACCTGCAGTCAGCTTCTACCCGTGTTAAGTTTAAAACTGCAGCAAAACCTATGTTGCCAAAACTTCAAACAGATGAGCAAGGCTATTAAGAGGCATCTGATGGGAATGGATATTTAACCACAGTCTGCTGTGTTCTCATGCACTGGGTTGTGGCTGTCCCTTACGTTACCCTTAGCACTCTGCTAGTGATGACGGGTCTTGCCTCCTTTTAAGCTGGGGAGAAGTTGCAGACCTTTTGAAGTACGTCTTAAAATTCAACACATTCCCAATCTTGAAAAAAGCAGGCTTGCAAAAGTGTTGCTGTAATCAGTGCCTGCAGCCAGCAGCCACCCCTCACTGTTCTCCCAGGGGGAAAGGCCGGTGCTGTTAACTTCTCTGATCTTAGCATGAGGGGAGAGGCTTTGCCCCTCAAACACCTGAGGCTTTCAGATGAAGTCACCCTCCTGACTGAACCAGGTAAACCTGTGGGGCATGGACTCTCCCCAACAAGGAAGGAGAGGGACCCTGACTGCCCAGGGGAGAAAAGTGATCTTACTCCACCAAAGGTTACAAGATTTGGAACCTGAAATGTGTTGGGGAACCTGGGAGCGAGTAAACGCTGAACAAAGATTTAAGGCTAGGTATGGCACAACATAAATGCACCCACTTGTTTAAATTAAAATTACCCATAACCCTTTTATTTCCTTGCATCTGATTCTTCCCTGGCAGATGACAAGAAATTGCTGGTAGTTTGCAGTTTTTTCTTGCAGTGAAAAGCCACAATCAATCATGCTTTCTTCTGACCCTGCAGTTACAGGGAAACAGAATGACTCTGGGCTATATTTTCAGACTCCACAGGTTGCCCTGACTCTGTATTTGGTGCCCCCTCCTCCCTCTCTGCCTCCATGTTATAAAAGATCAGGATTCTCTTTTATAAAATAGTTCTGGCATTTCTATTATCACACATGCCTGAGAACAGGGATGCGATTGCACTGAATAGTGTGAAAAAAAGAAAGGAAAGAGGGGAAAAAAAGAAGAAAAATCAAAGCACAGCCGAGTTGATTATTTAAAGAGCTGGGTGAAATTTGCCATCCTTTTAAGGCATCCTGGGCTCTGGAATATCACTGTGTCACTTAATGTTTGCAGTTAAGTATTTACAGATCTGTTTCCATGGCAACCGATTCTTCAAAGTTACTTTTACAATTCTGTTTTCTAAAATGTGTTTCTTTGGTTGATTGCACAGGGATATTTGGAAAGCAGCCAGGTCTAAATCATGATTTTTTTCCCATTAAGGAGAGGTCCTTTCTAATCATGTTTAGTTAGTTCTTTGATGGCTTTATCTTGATTCGAAAATGTATTTTGTTTTTTGTTAGCGGGTGGGAGAGGGAGGGGGGAGAACATGAACAAGCATCATGGGGCTCTAGCAAAAAAAAAAGGTGTTGGAAATTAGGAATGTGAAATAACCTTGTCTGAGTTGATTTTATTTATCCTTTCATTGTTTAGGAGAGTAGGCCTTTAACCACAACAAAATAAATAAATAAATGCCCCACTGACAGTTTGCATGCATTTCAAGGCCACGGGAGAAGATGACTCACTTATTAATTAGTCAGGGAGATGGCAGCATGGGGAACGATGATGAACACCAGAAATGGTGCAGAAGCTGAGACAAGTGTATCCAGTATGTGCGAGGGTTTGTTACCCCCAGCTGTGCCAAGAAACCTGCATGGGGCTCAGGAAGGTTGGCCCCACCAGGAAGGAGGCACCTCGTGAAGGGATGGCATGGAAACAGTCACATGGTCTCCCACAGCTTCCTCTGCAGCTGGGGACAAAGTAACCTGCCATGTGTCTTTATGAAGATGTGAAGAATATCTGCAAGTGTTCTGAACCCACTGTCCTATTCTCTTTCCACCACTGCCGTGTCATCTCCCCATCCCTCCATCTGGCTCCTGGTTCATCCCAAGCACACAAAAGGGAACCTAAATGCTTAAGGTAGAAAGCAGCACATCAGGAGACATGCAAATATGTGGGATAGATGGGGAAGGGATATACATGTTCTCTGCCATAAGGTATTGTCCCTACCTGAAGTCAGAGATGAATAAAAGCTTGCCAGAATGTCTGAGGAAGAAGCGTGCTTAGCAGTGATTTAGGAACATTCTAAACTTTGGGCACATGTTGAAGAGAAAATCAGCTCTAATGTGTTTGTAAACCTCATAACAAGTAAGTTTCAACAAGCCACTTCCCAGTCAAAGATGTCCCCACTGATAAATAACTTCAAATCAGGGAAAGGAACAGTATTGAGTTACTTGTCTGGATCACTTGTTGGGGTAGCTGAAGGAGATTCTTTAATAATCATTAATAACCCACTTCCATTTTCCACCATGGTACAGAGGGCAGGGGGAGATATATTTCAAGGGAAAGGGTAGGACCAGAAGACAGTGGTGCAGAGTAATCTGAGTATCATGGAGTCTTAACCAGGAAAGTTTGGTGGAGTATCTGGCATTAATAAAGCAGATTAAGTATGGACGGATAATTACAATACGATGAGGAAGGATGGGGAGATGGATAGCCTGATCCATAGTTTCCTGAGCTTTGTGTGAGACCACATCAGATGGTCAAATCAAGGAGCTAGTAGTCAGGACTCCTGGGCTCTCTTTCTAGCTCTGCCACTAATTAAGTATGTGACCGTTCAGGCACTCTGTTCCTCCGCTCACCTAAACTTCCAGGATTGTTGTCAGGTTCAGTTAATTACTGTCTGCAAAATGCTTAGAAACCTACACAGGAAAGATGCTAGACAGGTACCCTGGTTTTAACTTTAAAGTTCAAAATAATATAATTGGAGAGCTGAAAAGGGGTGCGGAACTGAAAATGAAGCAACAGAATTACAGAAAAGCTTATAATGTGAAGGAAAACCATGGAAAAAACTAACCTGAATAATAAGGAAAGGAAAATGAAGACTCCTAGGCAGGTAAGGCTCCTAGATGGGAAAGGTGAATTTTGGCTGACTGAGATGAGAAGCCACCCTTTTGAAACTTTTTCACTTATTCCTCTCGTTGCAGAAATGCTCCATTAACTCTCAGGAAGATGATTTACCATTTGCCCTTTACAGACAAAGCTGAAATAGTAGGAACATCATAGTAAAACATATGACCCAGCTTTTGGCACACCCTGTGGCTCCAAACCTTTAATGCACAACACAGAGTCTTGGAATCTGAAGGGAGATGATAAAGAGATGTTGCCTTGCCATGATGTTTATTAAAAGGACAACAGCTACTGAGAAGACCAGGAAAAGTTACAGGGGGCAGATTCCTTACTCATGGGCAAAGCAGGAACTTGATTTCTCCTGATTTATTTACCCTTCAGTATATTGGGTGAAAAGAAGTCTTCATGAGGTGTGACCTTGAGGACAAAGAAGCAAAGTGGGCACAGTCATCTCAAAGAAAACTCAAAAGGGAGGGTAAAATAAGAAGGAAAGAAAACCAAAACTAAACATAAGAAGAATGGAGTTTGTCAGTGACCTGCTATGTTACTAATTTTGGCTGGCTGGTGAGTGTTCATACCCTCATAACACGGGATCCAAGTCACAAACCAACAGGAAACAGTAACAACTCTTAGTTCCTCCTCTTTCTTTCCCTGGTCATTTGTTGGCTGGTCCAGCTGAGTGGCCTGGGGGAAAATGGTTGCTGTTTAAAAAGAGAATGATTCAACCAGCTCTGGGTAACCAAATCTTGAGCCTTCTTTTGATCACAGTTGGAGGAGGAACAAAAAAGCTTTCCCATGCTCAAAGATAACAATTTCCAGCTGCTGGAAACCAGCCTGTCCCTCCTAAGGGCAGTAAAGGCACTGAGCAACTCTGCATGGGTACAAAAACCCAGAGTTGGGGACTGTTCTCTAGCACCAAGGCAAACTGGCATACTCTGGCCGCCCTCACAATAAATGGGTCTGTTGTTTTTCTTCTTAACTCTGCTCAGATTAATGGGAAAGAAACCCCGTACAACAGACCAGGGGTTTCAAAGCCTGATAATGATGGGATGTACTAATGCTATGCAATATGTCAGAAGGATGTTTCTGCACCTGTAAGCACGAAAAGCCTGCTAGAAATGCAGTGGAGGACAGAGTAGGGTGGAAAGGGACAATTGTGATCAAAATTAATTCACACTACTTTTGAGAATGGTCTGTGGCATGGCTTATGCTCTCATGTAGGGGCTGGTGAACAGTTCGGACACAGGCCTAAAGTGCCAAGGCATGTGGTAACAGTTCAGTAGTGTAGGAAAATGCAGGGCATGGTTTATGCCACACCCTGGACTGGTTTATTTACAGGTAGAGATGTAGGCATTATTACCCACAGAGACAGAAGCCTGTAGGCCTTCAGTCCTGCATCTACTCTTTGCTTCACACTCTGCTGAGAAGCCCATCCCCAGCAGATACTAAGATGCAGGTTTTCTGGACCTCTCTTCAACGGTGCATGTTATTATTTCATTAGGATACAAATAAATGTGTTTCTTCTTGTTTGTACAGGATATACGTAGAAGAGTCGTCAAGCCAAACTAGGTTTTCTCTCATAAACTATACTCCATGTGAAATTCGTTAGTATTATGTAGACATTTTGGAAAGAAGATTTTCTAAGCCAGCAGCTCTTTAAGACCTTCATATACAATGTGATAAGTCTTTGTCTAGTCCTGAAATGAAACAAGCTGACTTCACTAGTAGTCTATTGAGTTCTCACATCTCCATTATAAATAATTTTAGTTGCAGACACTTAATTAATGTTATAAATGTACTATTTATGGTGTGCTTTGGGAAATGACTAGTTCTCTCAGTGTACATCATGTTTCAGTTTATTGTTTTACTTTGCCTTGCTGCAGTAGCAAGGAGCCTTGCAGGTTCCTGAGCAATCACAGCCTGTGCTATGGGGGGAGTCTGCCTTCATATTCATTCCTTTGCTGGGGAGATGGAAACCTACCATCTTCCTGGAGTCTTTAGGCATCTAACTTTAGGCATCTGGAATGAGTAGCATACAGATGAGGTTCATCTAAGGATTGTCTAAGAGTCAGATGAGCTTGTCAGCCTTCCTGTGTAGTCAGAGGAGAGCAACAACAATCTGGGTATCTGCCTGTGAGTGTCTGGTCAAACCAGTTTCTGTGCTTGCCTATTTTTTCTCTACTGGCCCTGAAAGAAAATCAGCACAGACTTCTTCCCCTGACTTCTAAATGCTAAAAATAAAGGAGATGAACCCCACCCCTATATAATGAATAGAAACACACAGGGGCCTCCAGATTCCTCAGGATTTGTTTCAGATAGCTACAGCTAGAGAGTATCAACACTCCCCTCTGTGCTCAGCCTCTGATCCATCCCTGCGGCTGCTTCCATCTTAGAAATGTGCTGTCAGGCTTGGATTTCCAAAAAGAACCCAGAGGACTGAAAAACTTTGATGGGATGAAAGTGCCCATCTGTACCAGGGCACCGAGAAAAGCCTAGACTGAGTTTGCAGCATAATGCCATTCACAAAATAGTAGGATTACCTCCAACAGTGCAGGTTTTTTTGTAAGAAAAAGTTTGTTGGCTACTTTGAGTAAGTTCTCAACATGCTTTATGCAGTGACTTCCATCAGGGGATCTGAAACATCTTACACAATTCACCCTGGAAGAGCTCGAAATTCGTATTTCGACTTTTGACATTGTCATGATTTAGGGTTTTCGTCTTTAAACTGAGTAAACTTACTTTTAAGTAATAAAAAATGGATTATCAGGCAATAAGGAGTGCACAAAGCCAATAACATAGATGATGCTGTGGTTAAAACACCCATCTAAGAATTAAAAAAAAGAATGAAACACATCTGTTTTTTACACAGACACTAGGAAACAGAGTTCCCCTCAAAAACCATGAAAAGGCTTTTTTTGTCTTGGCTAAGTAATCATGCATGAATAGTTCTATGGGTTTTATTCTCTGACCATACACCACTCTGCCTACTGGAAGCTCATTTCCAGTAAGACTCAACTGTTGCAAGTGGTGTCGCTATGGACTGGAACCACGGATTTCTAATAAGGAATGCCATTCCAGGACTTAAAATATGAACCCCTGCTCTGTGCAAATGTCCTTGATCTCTGGAAGCTTTACACATGTACAAAGTGTGTGAGTGTTCCTTGTGGAAGGTGTTCTGATGTATTGCTGGAGCCCATAAGCTTCAACACGTGCAACATGTGCACACATGCATGTACTCAGCGACAGAAACACACACACACAAGATAGACTCTTCTGCCACTTTCTGTCTGGCAACATATTAATCTTGTGTTTCGCGTACTCTAAAAGCTTCACCATTATAACATAATTACTGCTGAAATTGACCTTTAAAATATATTCCAAATTTCAAATGTCTTTAAACCCCTCAGTGAGCACCATTTTTCAATTTCACATATTGTTTTCTTTTTTAGGGGAGGCGGGACAAAAGATGGGGAAAAGCATTAGCAAATGAATGTCAGCATGTAACGTATGCACGTAGAGATAAAACAAAATCTTGCAAAAATGTACCTGGGCATTTTTAATATCCAGTCTTCAAGCAGTTACGATTTCCCTTAAGGTAAATGAAAATGTAATAAAACTAACTAAAATGTTGCATTTGTGTCTCACCCTTCCCTAAAGTAATTCAATCAGTTTAGCTTCACTAATATTCAAATGTATATCTGATACCAGCAATATAAAAGTTCAAGTACTCCTCAGCCTCTAAATACATTTAAACTACCTCTATTAGAACATGCACTTCCCTAAATTTGTATTAGTACCTAAAATTGGTTGTGTTTCTAACTATCTTTAAAGGAAAACATAACCTTGCCTGCAAATGAGATGCTGAGCTGTGTGTGGAGGCAGATTTCTGTAATACAGTGCCTAAGAGCGCAGAAGTGCATAGTACAATGCACAGATGTGCGTTTGCTCGCATTAATGTGCAAATAACGAAGTATGAAAGCACACAGTACAACTTCCATCCCCCAGCCTTCGCATCCAGCTTCCTAGCTTCCATCTCCCCACCCCCAGGAAAGGAAACTCCCGTCTCTTGCAGGAACTCTCCACTGCCATGGTGTCTCCCTGACCAGGTTTGGGGCTCCCAGGGGCAGGACTGCTGAGGAATGGTGCTGTCCCTTTGGCCAGTGAAAAGCTGGCATGGGTTTATTCACATAGTTTCCAGCTATGGGCTACCCTAGGGAAATCACTTCTGGAAAAATGGTTCATGGACCTCTCACTCTGTCTTCTCCCACACAGGTGAGTGTACGGTCTGCACCTGGGGACAACTTAGGCACATATGGCTTTGCTTACCTGAGGAAGTATACACTCAAAGGACACATTGCAGTCTCATACTAACAAAGCCCACTTAGACTGGGGTGGGAGAGGGGGAACTTCACCTACAGAGCCCCAGCCTGTGAAGCTCATGCTGCACTTGAGAGGTTCCTCTGAGTACCCACCAATACCGAGTGTCTGAAAGCAAGCGTAGCTCTGGTTTTAATCTCAGCTTCTCATGGCTCTTGTGGGGTCTCAGCTCCTTCCTATTGGCAGAGCTGCCTTCATCCTCAGGCAAGGCCACTGGGCCTGAGCAGCACCTGAAAGATGAGTCAAGGCATTGCCAGCATGCTCTGCAAAGTTTCCCTCATGTTTTTTCCAGAACCTTTCCTAACTGACCAAGAGGATGCTAATACCCCAAAGGGGTGCCACTTCCAAGGGCCAGCTCCACTCTGGGAGGCATGTGGGCAATGACAGGCAGGCCACAACATCACCAAAGCACGGGTTGGGCAGCTCCCTGATGGAGGGAAAATGGGACCGCCTCACTGAAAACACCGGGTTTGTGTCCACTTACGCCAGCTGAGGATCCAGTCCATTATTTCCAATTAGGTTTGATGGAGGATTAATCCAATCTCAAGTGTCAGTTTTCTGCCCCCTGACAGCTGCTTATGGCATGACGCGTGTACTGTAACCTGCTGGCCCACCTTACCTTTCCCTTTATGAAAAAATGCCATGCAGAGTCAAGCTCGCCAGAAATGAAGACAAATGAAAATCATCGGAAATCTCATTAGTGACCATCCAACAGCTTTGCTGGAAGGTAGAAGGCTTTTTTTTTTTTTTGCTTTCCCTTGCACACACCTGTTTTAGGTGGTGGGGTTTTGTTGCGTGTGCCATACACTATTCCCACCCTCTTCTCCCTCGTCCCTTCTACGGGGTGGTGAGAGAATACAAATAAATTGCTCTGCTTACTTTGCACAAAGGTTTACATATTGTTCTGTTGATAATGCTTTTGGCGCCTAATAGATGTAAAGGGGAAATATCTGTCTGTATCACTTCTAAAGTTTGTGTATTATCTAACTGGCTCACACTGCTTTAGAGGTTTTAAGCCCTCCACAAGAAGTCCTTTTGCCTGTGAATCTTTTATGTTACACCTAGGTGTCCTCATTATAAGGGCTCTACTATTTGACAAGCAATGCTTGTCTCTACAGTCAGTGATGAACACAGCATGACAGGCAATGTGTGCCTCTGTCCAAGGCACTGAATCACAATAAAATGGTAAATTACTGTCTGTCATAGCTAGAAACTGCAGTGACTAATATCCAATTCCCTATTCTACATAAGATGAGGTGTGTGGGGGGAAGGTGCACTCATTTGGTGGTGGTGGGAAAAGCTAGCGTTACATTCCTTTTTATTGAATCTTTGCAATTGAAAATGTACCTGGACACCGAGAAAAGAAAGCGAAGGAGGGGTTTTAGCAGGAGGAAAAGGATGAATTACTAGCAAACGGCACTATCGCTAGGATATTTCTGGACAGCTCAGAATTTGTTATTGTTTGGGGATCATCAAGATAGAGATATCTGCAAATGGGATTCACTCTTTTCACTCTCTGGCAGGAATAAGGAATTCAGTTTCGATTAAAATGCAATAATAATTGTAAGCTGGACTGTGTGTCACTGCTGCTCAGAAAGACCCCCATTAGAGAAGCCTCTATTTTAAAACAAGCCATTCATCATCGCAGTATAATTTCCAGTAAATATATTGTTTGTTCAACTGTAATGCTAGAGATAATGTTTAAAATTCTCCTCTCATATCTCATTATGAAATAATTGATAGCAACATGGCCAATTCTTTTCATTTGCGAGGCTTTTTTTGTTGTTTTTCTCCCCCTTTTCCTTTAAGGCAACCTCTTGAAACAATCAATATCAGCAGTTTCAAAAGTGTGATACAATAAATAAATCTCTCAGACAATGACAGAGAACATCCTTATTATAATAAATTTACCATAAATAAAACCGCGTGTGATATTTCTAAGAGCCATTTTACATGAATGCCTTCAAATTTTGTGCAAGGAGAGAGAGGAAGGGGAGGGGGGCAGGGAAGAGGACAAAGATGTGTATTCAACAAATTGCTTCATTCTCAAAACATATTACATTTAGCTTACTGTATGGTGCATGCAGAGTAAACGGCTTCCCTGCTTCCAGAAATACACTTCATTGTTTGGAGCTGTTTAATTAATATTGACCTTGATTGTCATAAATGACTGGATTATCTGTACTGTTTTTTTTAATCAGATGCACTGCTACAGCAGAGTTTGGAACTTACTTGTTGTCTCACAGAACACTTTTCGTGTCTTTCTACCTAAATATTGTAACAGCCTGAAATCAGTAAGAACCAGCTGCTTTTGCCACTGAGGTCCAACTTTCAAGTGATCCAGCAAAAACATATCAAGTAGGTTTAAGTAGCAACACAGGTCCAAATTTAGTTTATATCTTGCTTGATACACTACAGAAATTCTTATTTTGCAGTCTTTTCCTCGCATTTCATATGCCACAATCCAACATTTCATGTAAGCTTGGATTTTTGGAGAAATTCTCTCCCCTCCTTCTCCTTCCCATCACCATTGGCTTTCAGTAAAATGATGACTCCATTGAGAAATTGGTACCAAGATTTTTCAAGCCTAAAGCCTTAATTTTAATATGTGTGTGAGTGATTTGCTGAAGGGGAATCAAGCATATTATTAACCTCAAAGAGTTTTCTTCTTTGACTTTGAGCAGAGATACTTCTGGTGTCTACACAAATGACCAGAAGAAGGAAGGTCAGTTTTCTGTGCAAGACTTATAACCTGTTAGGATTTGTTACTGGTATTGGGACACCGTGAGATAGAGGCCATAAAATACAGGCAGACGTGGAGAAAATGGGCTCCTCTGAAATTTTGAATTGTTTAGATCTAAACACATTATCTTTTCTGGAAGTCTCATGCTTTCCTACTGATTTGTACTGGTGTTATCTGAACTTCAGAACTATTCTAGGGGAAAGAAGAAGGAATAATACATGGTAGGCGGTATATGTTTTGCTATTAATACTTGGCACTCAGATGCCACTTTTCATCTCCAAAACTCTTTACATAATTAACTAACTCATCTTCACCATCGCTGCATGAGGTGGAGCTTTTTCACTGAGGCAGGTCAAATGGCCTGGTCATATCTTTTGGTGAAATGCAGATACCTCCACCCTCTCTGCAAGCAATTTGGGAGAACAGATTTAATTCTGCCAAAAGCCCAGACATGCAATGATGACTTTAGTGTCACGGGTCCTGACCTGTGACTAGAGATTGTGACAGGCATCTGTCAGTGCCAAACTCTGGTGAATAAAGAGTAGAAGTTAGTTTGATGGGACAAGGCAGGGCAGAAAGCCTATGCAGGCACCCTGCTGCTTTCTCCTTCTTCCCCATTGATGTAGAAAGCTCAGAAAGGAATGATTTTTATCACAGGCTCCCTAGTGTGGCACCAAAAATTAGGCTGCATGTTCTTCCTGCCGGTTTAGGCATGTGATCTGCTGAATGTAGGAAGCAATTAGCTTTTTCTTGGTGTGTGGCCATTCGCACATGCATGGGAGGGGCTCTCTGCAAGAAGGTGATTTGTCAGAACTTGCAATGAAAGTCAAACCCTGCAATTAGAGGGAGAGGCTGTACTTAAAAGAGAGATGTAGAACATCCCAGTGCGGGCTTGGATTTATCATATTGAAAGAACATAGTCCTCTTTCTACGCAGTTGCAGTTTTTGATAAACGGCCTACATTAGGACACCTCAAAGGTGCACTGCATCATTAATTACCAGGGTATATGCTGAAAAGGAAGTTAATAAAACTTGTCTCTTGCACAGAAGTGAGAAATCTTACTACCTGATGATTTCTGATGGAAGAAGATGTTTCTGATGCCACATGTGCAACCTTGTACAGGTAATAATAGCAAAACACTCAGGGGAGTCTTTTACGTTTGAGGATGTCATTTTTCTTTTTGATTTATAGGATACTAATGGCCTTTCTCTTTTTTTTTTTTTTTTTTTTTGTTGAGCCAAGAACCATGGCAAAAATCAACTGATGACTCTCAGATTCAGAGGGAAAAACGGAAAAGAAAAGAAAACAGAACAGAATAAAATGGGACAAATACGAGTCTCTCTGGGATGAACGCCAGCCGCTAGCTCCGCTATTATAATACTGGAGAATCTTATAAAACTCCAGCCATTAATAATGGGCTGCTGCCAGATATTGATAATTTATTCAAATTGTAGCTCTGAATTTGAGGGAGCAGATGTTCCTCATGCAGACACTTTCAGAAAATGAATTCCAAAGAAACAAAATAACATTCAGTGCTATCAGTAGAGAGGAAAGGCAGTATTTTAGTTTTCAGTCAGCATCTGGACTGCCTTCTATTTTTATTGCCTCTCATTCACCCCTGATTCTCTCCTACCCATGCACCCTTACCACTGGATGATTATATTGCTTTTCTTCTTTGATGTCAAATAAATAAATAAGAAAATAAATAAAAGAAATAGATAAATACTCTTGTTCACTCTCCTGCTCGTGTTAGAATGTATCATGACTGGTTTCACCAGGAGTAGTGGGACGTGAGCAACTTTAATCACATTGAGCAGGACCAAAGCCTCCAAACAGGTAATCTATTAGAAAGCGTAGAAATTAATTTTGATCCAGAACAAATTCCTCTAGTCTCTTCAATGTTTTGAGGCTGCTCTACCCAATACGGGGCTTAGTTTTACCCTCCAGCAAATTCACAGATGTTCTCTCTTTCTCTGTCTTTCTCTGCCTTGCTAGGCTGGAGAAAGACTGGGTATTCATAACCCCAGAATCTCACTGGCACAGATGCTTCAAATTGAAGCAAGCTGTTCTATCATCTTCTCCAGTTGTTGGCTGCTCCATTTGAAACCATCCTAGACATGGTGCAACAGAATGTGCTGTGTGTCCAAAAACTGTTAAACATATTTCCTTGGGCACAGTGACAATTGTTGATGAACACCAAACCGCAACGCTTGCTACCAGTAGTCATGTTCTCTCCAAAAAGAAGCTGTCCTCTAGGACCAAATCCAGAGATCACAGTGAGATCATGTTGACCAGCTCTTATTCCTGGGAGAACACTTTGCTTTCTATGGATCTGTGTACCTCTGCACTGCTTGGAAAGGTAGGTAGATCCAAGACTGACTAGGGAGCTTTGACAATACTCTAATTTTCATCACTTTACAAATGGTTGTACAGACTTACATTCCCAACTAGTCCCATTTTACAATTCCCATACATTTCGGGCTAATTTCATGCAATAACTTGTCTTCCAACCAATCGCACGTTGCCATCTGTCTCTGTTCCTGACTGATCCCAAGTTGCCATCTGCCCCTGGCCAGCTTATTTTAGCTATACCCCATTTAGAGAGGTACATAAAAGATGGTGCTCAGGGGTATCAGTCCTTCAGACTGTGAGTCCAAACCTCTGACTGACACCCTGCTTTCACAGTATGCAGAGTCTGAGGGATACTCTCTTGACCCTCACCCCTCCCCACTTGCACACAGTGCTACAAAGGATTGTTTGCAAACAAAGGGAACCAAAGATGGATTAGACCAGAGAACTACACTGCAGGATATGGGAAGTACCAGGGAAGGGAAAGAATAGTCACAAGCAATTTAATTGTAAAGGGTGTGCAAATGTAGTTACGGGTCATTGCACATGGTGAATAATCCTAAAACTAGTTAAAGAGTGCTTCTGTTTGCTCCTCACTGCCCTGTGCCCATTGTCCATAATGACAGGCATCCAGGGAAGGCTCTTGTGTGGTAGGATGATAAAAGTGATTGTGTCTAATTTTCCCCCAAAACTTGAAGTATGGCTTTTCAGACCTCTTCATGAAGAATTCCCACTGCTTCTGAGTCTGTCTCGCTTGGAGGTATGTTCCCTTTGTTGGAGAAACAGACAATAGCTGTTGGGAATTTCCTCTGGGGCAAATCGTCTCCCTTTTGTCTTCCCCGTGATTAGGTGAGTGCAAAAACTCCATGTTCCACTCTGAAGGTGACAGCACTTCACAGAAGGAGAATGGAGTCATGAGCTCACTTCCCATCCTTTGCAATGCTGCATTTCCCATCCATGATGTGGGAAAGAGTGGAAGGATCAGGGCCTAAAAATTATCTATTAATTTTTCCTGTTCCCAGTTCCCAGCTGCCACTAACTTTGCAAACTTTATTGACTGCTGCTATGTCTGGTGCTAAGTATCTTCAGACTTCATTCCAAGTAATGGGAAAAAAAAGTGAGGGGCAATCAGCTAGTTCCATGATGAATGAAGCCCATGTCACTCAGAGAAAATGAATATTTCTTTGCAATAATGACCAGATGGTAGCAAGACTCAGATCCAAATTAAAACATGCATGATAAATGCCAAGAAAACACAGAAAGACAAAAACCCAACCTGGAGTGAAATCTCTCTATAAATCTTTCCCCCCTACAACACAGGCACTTCTAATGGGAATTAAATTATTAAGAGATGTTGCAAGGAGAATACAAATGTGAGAGTCTTCCTCCTTCTTGGAACTTTTTGAAAGAGTATTTTAGCACAGCCAGCTGGCTTTTCTACTCCACATGAGACAGCACTGGGCTGAATGGGATCTTTTCATGTAGAAGCACAGGCAAAATACTAATACAGAAAATAAATTATACATTGGACTTGGCATAGAAATAGAATATATTTTGCGTCCTGCACTGTTGACCTATGGAACTCCTTGCTGCAAGACATTATTGCAGCTGAAGGTCTTCAAGGACTTAGAAAGGGGCTAGTATTTGCAGATAGTAATAATACTATTTGAAATTACATTAAACAGAACAAATGTGGGTTGTGGTTTTATAAAATCTTAGTTCCAGGTGGATGCTAAAAATAAATGAATGATGTTAGAAAGAAAAGAACTTATGAAAAATGTAGAGTCTACAATTTTTCTGATGCTTTTTTGTGACGTATGTGATATTTAAAAGTGCTATGAACACAACAAAGGACGGCAAGGACTGTCGGAGCTGACTTATCATGGCATTTGCAGGGATATTTGAAGAAAGTCTATGTTTTGGTATCCTCCTGGATGGCACTGGGCAAACTAAGCCTTGTCTTTCACCACTCAACCAAGAAATACCCTCAGAAAACTTGTTTTCAACTGTCTGTTGACCTACAGGATCCCTTCTATGTCCCCTTCTTTCTATTTGCAAATCTCATGGTGATAAAAAATGGATGGTTGCTCAGAGGGCTGGCTGGCTCCTCCCTGTTGGCACTGACACCTTTCCCCACCACTAAGTTAATGAGAAATATTAAATTACAGAGGCACATGCACACTTTGGAAAGAAACATGGTGTTTGATCCCCCCAAACTGCCAAGCTCTACTTAAAACCGATAACAAATGTTCTTCCTCAGCAAGATGTGATTAGCTTTTATACCTGTGCAGATTGTACAAACACACAGGAGGGAGCTTTTAAATATCATTGATTTGCCTATTTGAAATTATTAATTTCAAATTCGGCTGGAACAACCTTTGCTAAATTACACTGTGCCAGTGGGAGTTAGAGGACCCACAAGTCTAAACTTAACTTAAGAATGGGAGGGGGAGGGCTAAAGAAGAAGAAAAAAACCCCTGAAACAACTAAAAGTCCATTTAAACTCAGTAGGTTTCCAGTTAATTACATTTTCACACCTATCCCAGTAGTTACAGATATATTTATAATGTATGCCTGCCTCGGTGGTTACTGAATACTGCATTCTCCATGGACTCTATGAGCCAGAATTTCTTCCCTACATCTAAAAGACCTTCCATTTTAATTGCAGTCACATCCAAATACTGTCTGGGTTCAATTGTAATGGCTCAAACTAATTTCTTTACCTCCTCATTTCTCCCCTCTTTCCACCTCTTCTCCCCCTATATAAAGGCAACAACTGGATGTCATACGTGGAGAAGACATCACTGATAAAAGAAGAAGATGGAGGGTTCAGCCATCATTTGTCTGTGTACTCATCACCATATTCCCACCCCATCCTCACAAGACATCCTATCTCTTTTGAATACTTATCCCCTCCACAGCTCCTTCCTAGGATGGGAAAGCTTCCCTTCTCTCTCTAAGGGATTTGTTCTCCTTAACCCTGTGTGATGTAAGACTCTGATCAGCTCACCGTGCTGTAGGTCCCACATGAAGACCCATGGCTGGGATTTAGTCCTTCATCACCAACTGAGAGCTGGTGTCCCATGGCTCTGAGGAGCGAAATAGGCTCCTCCAGAAGTCAATTGTACTGCCTTGTTTTTCAGGAGGAGATGAGTTGCCATCTAGGATTACCTTTTCCTCTTTACTGGCTCTAAAGGGAGCCACAGGTGACTAGCTCAGTCACAAATAAACTTTCATGCTATCTAAATTAAACTAGATGAACCCTACCCTAAGGGTGCCAGGGTCATTTCAGCAGTCTGTTGCAGAGAGAAGGGATGAATGTGAGTACACCTCAAGGAATGAAACCTGTGTTACTTGCCTGCTCTGTATCTGCGTCTCTCCTGCACCTTTAGTATGGAGGAGCAATGAATGGAGACAGGGTCAGTTCTGCAAATCCCCTCCTCTCCCCTGTTTCTTCCTGTGTAATGACTAACTTTTTCTGAGCTTGTCCCCTTTGGTCAGAAGTCCCCAGCACTTCTGAGGAGTACTAGAGAAGAGCCTCGCTGTTGAACCCCTCAGCCTACATGCATTTGACCTCTCTAAATAACCTGCATATTGACCTGGAGCCATAAGAACAGCAGCTTCCCACTGGTGTAAGAGGTTCTGAGTGACAGTGTCAGCTCTGAAAAACCAAAGGCTTGCAGCAGAGTCAAAAGTTTCTCAGGGACTCTGTAGAAGCAGCTCCCACAAAAACTATGGCTGTCACAGAATGTAGCCATCTTTCAGTTGTAGAACTAGTGATTCTTCCTCAGCTTGCCTTATCTACTGCACACCTCAAGTGTGGACATTGAAACAGACTTCAAAAACAAAACCAACAAACCCTAAGGGACCATGTACCTAAATTTCCACCCCTGAGAAGAAAATGACAGAAGAAGCTGCACTGGAGTGAAACTGGTCATATTGCTTAATGCATGACTGGAAGGTGCTCTACTACACTAGTGTTGAGGATGGGATGAAAACCTATCTGGAAAAGAACAGCACTCAAGAGATTATTCACAGCCACAGCATAAACCGTGAAAATTTACTGGAGTATATAGACCACCCAAGTGTGCGGCTAAATGAGCTTCATAGTAATGGAATTGCCATATCCCCCTGAATTGTACCAGTAAGACTACCCTGCTGTTTCAAAAGCAAATTCAGACTAGATGGTGGGAGCCCAGATGATTAGTATACAAGCCATAGGGAGAAGATAAACCATCTAAGTCGATAAGGATAGTGTGGACTGCTCTGACAGAGCAAAAACAGTGTGAGCATTCAAGGAGACAAACAGGTAGTGGAAATATGGCAATGTTACAGCTAAGGTTGCAGAAACATTCACCTGAAGTGGTATCGTACTATCTGAAAAAACAACCTGTGATTGCTGTAAAAGGCAGCTATTCATCTGGTGTCAATCAGCATAGCTCCATTGATGTCAGCCTCTTTTCTCAGTAGTGTAATGTGCTGTTTCCTTGCTAATATAATGCAATATAATTTCACACTTTTTTAAACTTCAATGGAGTTACACAGACTTCCACCAAGTGAGGGTTTAGTTGACAACCTTATTATGATGCACATTCAGAAGGCGGCAGAGTTTAGATTACAGAAGCAACATTAACCTCCTTTCCTGACATCTGAGTGCTTGACTGCAGAACCACAGCATTACTGTAGTGTGGTTTCCTCCTAAAACACATCAGCCCCTTCTAACCACTTCCATTTACAGTCCTATTTACAGTCCTTTTCCTGCATGTCTTACGAGTGCAACTGAACACTGACTCCCTACCTGACTATCACAGCTGATCTGCAGGTGGGAAAACTGATGTGGCGAGATGTTGGCGGGTTCACGGAGGTCACACAGGTTGCCTCTTTTTCGCACTGATTTTTCACTTTCTTTTTGATTACACTTTTATCAGTGGCAGTCAGCATGAAGCCAAAGCCAGCAGCTTATTGTTCCAAGGGCTAGTACTAGAAACTGGGGAAGGGCAAAACACCATAGTTGTCACATTGTCCAAGAAGGGAGCCTGGGCAAGCTCTGGTCATCCCAACTGTTTTGCTACTGTCCTACAGAGTGGTACAGTGCTAGCCACAGATAACAAGTGTTCCTACAGGAGGTACCTGGGCATGGTTTGGGGGATACCACAAGCCAATTAACTTTCCCAGTAGGAAGAAAGGATGATGCCATCTAGTTTTTGAGATTTCTAGTTGTGTGAGCATGGATTACACTAGTTCACTTGCCTGCAGAGCAACAGGAAGTCTGGGGCTTGAGCAGATATCTCCTGGCACTAACATTAGCTCAGCAATTTCACCTTTTTCCACTCAATGCTGTTTAAGTGAAGCACCATGACTAAGACACAGGGACAAAGTCCTAGACAGAGTGCCTTGCAAGATGGAGGTGCCTCTTGATACTGAGAATATGCTGTTCCTGAGATGCTGGTCAACCAGGAGCTGATTATGGTGACCCTTATGTCAGCTCATAGCTCCTGGGTACACTGGCCAAGAGCAGGTGAGCAGGAGAGGCTCTCCCTTGGGGGACAGGACTCAGCCACTCTCCCTGTCTCCTAGTGCTTATTCAGCAAAGCCAAGGGAGGGGGGTTGGGGAATGGGAGGAGGAGAAAGGGAGGAATGAAAGCAAAAATAAACCCTACCACATCAAACAAAAATGTTTTCAGTTCCTGCCAGGAAAAGGAAGATTAGAAATGACATCAAGTCAACACTCATTGATTCTCTTTTGTTATGACCATTATATAGAGCCTTCCAATCCCTTATGATTTCTTAACTGGCAAATGGTGTTTGAGCACCATAACCCAGAGTCTCTGAGCCACCCTCTCCCATCTTCTCTTTATATTATTATTATTATTATTATTATTTTTCTCCTCATTGTTTTTAAATCACTCTCTATATAACAGTTGTTTTTCACATTAAATAACATCAGATGAGAGCTCGCCATAGTCAGAAGAATGAAACTGTCATCTCCAATTTGCCTGGCAGAAGCTGCGTTGACAGGAAGTTGTCTGTGGTTGTTTAGAAATAAAATAATGCTCTGAGGAGAAGTGCAGAAACTTAATAGGACTTTAAAAACAACAGGAGCCATGGGGACTGCAGATGGTTCCTAGGCCTAAGGACTAAATAAACAATGATTTTATAGGCAAGAATGTAGCCTAGGGGAGATGGCCTCTAAAGAGATGTTCACACATATTGTGTCCAACATCATTAGACTGCCCGGTGGGAGCAAACGTTCGGCAGTTAAAGACATTTTGAAAAGGAAAAATCAGCCTCAAAAGATGCTTTAAATGAACAGGAGGTGGAAGAGCAAACTGTCTGAAGAACTTCGCGCAGCTAAATGACTCACCAAACATCTGTCTCAGGGACCAATAATTTGAAACTGATTGACTTACTGGGTGTAAAATATATAGATAAATGTAGAGAAAAAAAAATCCAAAAGGGAAGGTGGGATTTTCTGCTGGAAAACAAGAGACAGGGCTTGGTGAGGAAAGGGGGGTTGAGAGGGGGATATTCATAAATAAGTAGTGATAAAGGCAGCAGGGATGAGCTCTTTCAAAGGTCCGGAGCACATCTCACATTCTCCCTCTCTGAGGTTTTATTTAAGCCTGGCACATCCAAGTGCAGAGATAAAAAAAAAAAAAGGAAAAAAAAAAAAGAGACAACCTGATATTCACTGATTGAAAAGCAAACACAGGGACCGGTTTCGAAAGGGCTCCAGTGCTGCGATTTTGAAAATAAGAGCCTTGGAACACCAAGTGCAATCTTCTACCCAGGGCTGCTAAACTCTTTCTGCCAAACCATTTACATTTATAAGGCCTTCAATCATGTGGGTTCTTTTTTTTCCCTTTCACACCTTCCTACCCTCCCATACGGCTCCCCCTCCTTTCTGCAGAGTGCTCATTTCAGCCTCTCTCTTTTGTTACACCTGTTTGCAAGTGGGTATTTTGCAGTTAACTTCATCTGGCCTCTTCATATTTATGGCTTTCAAGACAGGCAGAAGGTGGTGTGAAGGGGAGAGCCAAGACAGACTTTTTTATTCTAAAGAGGTGTGGCAAATTTTGCATCTAACATTTTTTGGCTGGAAGGTTTGCTGCAAAGAAAGGAATGTTGATGTTTGCAGCTGCTGCTGGAGAGACCTTTTTCTGCTACGGATTGAGAATGGTGAAACCCCTGTTGTGTCAAAGCCAGACTTTTATTTTTGTGTCATGATAGTTGCATATATAGATCTGATAGTTTCCAAATATTTTCTTACTTTAGCTACCTGGGAATAAACTTACATTTCTAAAATAACCAATTATTTTATAACTGGAAAGATCAGACTTTATTTTTCTTGTCAGCAATGTCAAAACACAACATTTCAACTATTTTCTGAAATTTCTCCTTGGCTTTTTTTTTTCCAGTTGAAAGATGCTGTTTCCAATGATCTGGCATTTCCTAATATACAAAAGAAGCCATGTAAGCCAAGCAAAATACAATTTAGTGGAAAATTGCTGACCCCCTCACTGGACAAGGTCTGCTTTTGTTATCCAATCTTACTTTTAGTCTTGCCCTGGAGTTGGCATTTTAATTGATATGAACCAGGTTGACCTGGGTTTTTTTGCTCCTTTGAGGGTACTTGGATCATATTCTTTGTCCCTTGAAGCAGTAGAAAAATAGCACCAGTGCTCTTGAAACTAACAGGATGCTCATCACCTTGGGTTTGTAAGACGAACACCAGATAAAGAGAATCAATAATCTATCTCAGAGTAGCAAAAACATCAGAGCAAGCCCTTCCACAGAGCCCTCAAAGGCTCACAGTGAGTCACCATCAGCAAATGCGGATCTTGTTTATGCCTCTCACGCTATCAGGATAACACACTAGAAATAACACTGCTATTTAGATCTTGTGTAGCATTTGTAGGAGTGAAACAAGCCTTTCAAAGCTCTTGGCAAAGGCAGTTGAAGCATCACTATCCCCATTTTGCAGACTTGGCAAAAGCAAGATCCTCAAGAAGGGTCTGGGAGTCAAGCTGAAGAAGTCTAAAGAGCAGCTCAGTGCCTCACCATCAGCACACGAGCTCCTCTGCTGCTCATGTCACCAAAGGTCTCAGTGGGGAAACCAGTTTTGACTGCAAGCACTTTGGATGGACAGTATTTTCAAAAGAGCCCATTTCCACAAACACTGTTACTAGGAACCAGTTTTAGCCATGTCAGGACAGAAGGGGTGATTGTTAACACCAGAAGTCCAGAATACCTCTAGAAAGGGAGTGAGTGCATGCCACTGGTTAGTATGGATGTTGAGGAGTAAACTTGCTTCTGCCTCTGCCTCTCAGTCACCATCTCGGCATGTGACCTTCATCTACTCTCCTAGATTAGTGTTTTCAAATGTTGGCCCCTGAAATAAAATGCCTGAATCCTTATTCAGTCATCAAAATAGTTGGCCTTCATCTCAAAGTTGCTAAGCAACCATTGCTCGTGCATGAGCCAACAGGATCTGAAAACACGCAATGGTACCATCTCCAACAAACAGGTCACTCCTCTGGTCCCTAAATGCTGAAGAAGGTTGCTTTGTTTAAGCACTTGAGGACAGATGTTCTGCCTATCAGTTTCTTTGTGCCTCAGTGTTCCCTTCTATGAAAAGGTTGTCGTACCTCACTGAGTGTGGGGACATGCACTGCAGTGTGTATGCACAACACCTCAGACTGCCTGGGTGAAAGAAATTGACTGCAGGAAAGGAGCAAAGCAGGGGAGCAAAGCAGATACAAACAAGTGAAAAGCAATGGGGAGGTGCATGGCATAAGCAGCTTTCGTTTTTCTGCAGCTGTGCTGTATAATTAAATCCTCATATTAATAAATGACACCTCTCACACAAAGACATTCTAACTTCGTATGTCCATGCAGAGCCCTATAATAGGCATTTGGAAAGCCATCCATGAGGGCTGGGGTGAGGAGATGGTGGGCTTGCAAGCAGTTATGAAGTTCAGAGAGACACAAAAAAACCCATCTGGATGGAAAGCCTGGTCCTGGGGTCTGGCTAACAGTCCAGGTTATTTGCAGCTGGGCTGGCAGACCGGCTGGCAGACCAACCAAGATGGGTGTACCAGGACAGGTTGCGTCTGAGAGGGGGGAGCTTGGCCCTGTGCCTGCTCCTGTGAAGTGCACTGGGTCAAGTCGAGGCCTGTGCAAATGTGAGTGCATTGGTCTGGCACCCTGAATGCCTGACTCTGGGTAAGAGTGGTCCTTCTCTACTGCAGTGTATTAAATAGTTACCAAAAATTGTCCATGCCACTGAATCTTGTTAACTCGTATTCTTGTACTGTGGGTCCATGGGGTGTATTTTTTGTCTGTACTATCTACTATTCACCTAAACTGTTCCCCAGATCGGTTAGGGAATTAAGACAGGCTAAATACCATCCTCAATGTCCAGTATGGGTAGGAACACCCTGTTTTGGAAGCTAAGAGAAGTTGGTAACATAAGGTGCTCCATGTTGGCGAGTTATTGAGAGCGGTCCACCAATATTTACTTTCACAGTCACAGGAAAATCAAGAATCTAAACATCTTTTATCTAGCCTAATCTCCTGATTATTCCAAACCAAACTATTGCACCCATCAGCTTCTGTGTGCAATTCGTTTGAACAGGAACCTCTCTTTAGAAGAACATTCAACAGCAAATTCTCGACATGGTTTCTTTGGTTCCCCACGCTGCTTTTGTAGATGTTAGTCAAGTGATTCACACAGAAACACCTGTGAGGTCATCTCCTGTCTTTATGAATATTTCAAAGGGACAGGAGAGGGAAAATGTTCAGATCAAGTGGAAGCCTAGCAGAACCAGGAGCAATGATTCATGGCCTGCTCCACAGAACATCATTGGTGGCTGAAACTGAGTCCTATGTGAATGAAGAGGGTGATGTCTGGTACGAAGTGATAGGGTGGGAAACAGCAGACAGGATGTTCCACCAGGGTCAGTGACCATAAAGAAGAGAAAGTTTTGTGATAAGATTAGGGATACTATTACTGTTGTGCCCAAAGAGAAATCACACTTGGAATTTGGTCCACCCCAGATAGCCCTGGCCATTCAAGTGGAATTCTTCTTTCTTTACTCATCCAGGACTTTACCCCAGACTTGGAAATTCCTTCACTTGTTGTAACCATTTTCTGTTTGCCTTTCTTATGGGTAAGAAGTGTAGGAATCTCAAATAAATATATATATGCCGCTATTTCAAAAGCACTGGGTGTAAATGAAAAACTGGGCTTGGTTGCAGAATGTGGGGCAGATTCTTAGTGTTGGTAGCTTCTGAGTCAGGAGTTGAGGTGCTTTCTTGTCTGTAGCTCCAGGTCTCTGTCCTGATCCCACTACTTCCCTCCCCTCTCTTCTAGAAAGTAAATTAAGAGAGATTCTGATGAGCAGGGATGGGAGGAAGCTGTGACATATAAAATGGGAGTCTCTGCCAGGCTCTGCTTGCACAAATAACCCGTTGATGCTTATGAGGGGGAAAAACGCGGGAAGAGAGAAAGCAGAAGCTATAAGCAGTCTGGCTATTTTCAGGTCCTGTTCCAGGCAAATCTGGTACTAAATTATTTACCAACCAATTGTGTGAAGGAATCAAATCCAGTGGCATCCACATGCAGCACTCATAGCCTACTAACTGCATTAACGCAGCTGAGGATTAAGGGAGATTTGAATCAAAGTAATGGGAAAGAAATCATGTGCTGAAGTATTTAGATGTAGTCACTTTTCATGCTGCCTCAATGTCTAGGGACTCATCTTACCCCTTCCCTGGCAAGTGGCTGCAGCCAACTACTAACCATCGGTGCTGACAGCTTCCAGCTCAGCCAAGCTTCCATTTTGGAGATCGAATTTGCAGAGATGCAGCTGGGTCCAGGAAAAAAAAAAAAAGAAAAAAAAAAAGAGAAAAAAAAAAAAAAACCAAGGAAACAGACAAAGAGAGAGAAAGCTAAAATAAACCTCCAGTGCTTGGGGACAGTCTGAATTAGTAGCAGGAGGCTGGCAATGGGAATGGAAAGTCTGTTAAGGGTCTCCCAACTTTTCCCAGATGATTCTGCTAACCAGCCGACATCTTTTGCTGGATTAGTGCCTGATGGGATGGGGAAATGAATCTGAATAGCAATAAGGCAGAGAGAGGAGTAGTTAGGCTGTGAATGAACAGTCGGCTCCTGAGGGTGCGGAGACAGACCGTGTCCTGCTTGACTGAGTGAAGAGGAGGAGGGAGAGGATTGTATGATTTGGGAAAGAATAGGGGGAATTTATGACTGTCTTTGAGATACCCTCCTGTGTTTCACCAGTACTGAAGAGCTGCTACACCAAAGCAGGCCTATAGGGCTGCAGATATAATACTTGACCATAATAATGACAAGCTACAGCAACATTGCATGGTGAAGGTGTGGCATCTCCCATATCTTCGCTTTCTGCTGTGGAGCTTGCCCATGCTGAGGAAGTGCTGGATGACTGAGAAGTGTGGGCTGAAGCAAGTGCGGAACAGCAGCAGCCAGAGATGTGAGGATTTATGCTAATGCTCAGTTACTGGGTACATATTCCGTACATATTCCGTCATGCCTTTTTTTTTTTTTTTTGTGGGGTTTTTTTTTTGGTGGGCAGGAAGAAGTCTGGACTTGGGAATCACACAATGTAGACTCAGTGCAGAGGATCCACAAATGAGTGGAAGAGACGCCTGGCTTTGAGAGTGGTCTTCATCCCATGGATCACCACCCAGGCACTTCATGGAGTGCTGTTTGGTGGGAGTGGTGGCAGTGAGGAGGGTTACCTCTGCGGAGTCCACAAACCAAGGACACAATCTGGCCTTGCATAGTTAAACCCTGGAAGTCATCATGCACTCAGCTCACACACACACAGGCTTTGTATTACAGGGAGAGGGAAACATTGGCAAAGACATTGAGGTAACATCTCTTCTGGGAAAGTTACACTGGGACTTTTTAAGCTCTTTTTGGACATCAGCCACTAGACATGGGCAGGACAAGGGAGCTCCAGTTATCAGCTGATCTGAAGGACACCAGTCCTGAGCATGCAGATCTGCACTCTGGGGCAGCCCAGGGTTGAGGAATGGGAACAGAGACTTCTCACTGAGCCATGTAAAGTGCAGCCTTTGTAAATCTGAGCCTGAAAACTTTATTCACTCCCGATAATAGCCCTTATAATGTAAGTTTCTTACATGGCAATCAATGACATGGTTTCCAATGGTAGCTTTTACTCTTGCTGGTAAAAGGTGGCAGGATCACCCCTTAATGGTGGGGGATGAAGAGGCCAAGAAATGTGTGTCGGAGTTGAGAGCTACAAAAATATAACTAGTCTGGTGTTCCCCCAGACCAAATAGTAAATGAAATCCAATGTAATTTTCAGTATTTCCTTTCTCTCCTGACAGCTCTACAAGACAGATCTATACATATCTCTTGTACTTTCCATAGATCAGGAAACCAAGGACAGGGTAGGAAGGAGTGGGACATGATTTCCTCTGGGTAGTTTGGATTCGGACCAGCATCTTAACCTCAGCCTTGGCTCAGCAAGATACCAGATGAACTGACAGAAGTCTCAGGAGTTGGTTAGTGTTCTCTGAAAACGACTGCCTGTGGGATGAGACAGATGCATTGTAGTAACTGGGTGAAGGCCGAGCTGTATGCATGTACCTCCACCTAACTACATGCAACACCAGCTGTAACAACAGATCTTCCAAACCACCCACCACTCCGCAGCAAATCTTGTTTGAAAACTATAGTCCATTCCTGTTTGTGTGAATGATTAATGCTCCAGCCTTGCACATACAGACAGGGGCTCATCAATTCCTTTAAATGGTGATGGCTCTCGAATGCTTCACCTAATTTCAATGAATTTGCAAACCCCATTTCCTTTTATTTGAGCCTGTCCCCCAGGGGCTTACTTTTTTACTTTTCTCTGAAAATGTGTATTGCTTTAGATCTGTGCTTTGCAATCGGTTAACCACCTACTTAGCAGTGCTTGTCATCTGGGAATTTGGTTTTTTATGGTTTTGGTTTTGGGGTTTTTTTTTGGTTTTTTTTTTTTAGTAGTCTTAAATCTTATCAAAACATGAGTTCTAAATAAAATTTCTCCTGCTAACTACCGGTCACGGAGTCATTACTGGAAAGGGCAGCTGTTGGAGGATAGCAAATCTGAGAGCAGTGCCGCTATTTGGAATGGACAGCTTTGTACTTAATAAGAAAAAAAAGTCACTGAGTGTTTAAACTGTGTTCCTACATCTCTTAGCATGCAGCCTGATCAGAGTTTGACTCTTCTAGAGTGAAGCAGCTTATTCAAAACCAAGCTGACCTTCTTTGGTTAATAGCAATAACAATGAAAGAAAGAAATAGCATTCACGGGCATCTCCTTAACAAAAGGAAGCACTCAATTTCATGCAGGAGCTATTACATGCCTTTAAGCCAACACCTTCTGAAGTAGGCTATAAATGAAAAAAACCCCCACAAAACATAAAAGGGAACAGACTTGTTATATATTTTAACTTTTAATCATCGTATCAAGCTGATTAAATAAACAAAGAAAGTGGAGATTTGTTTGACTGAGGGAATAAGGTAAGGGAAACTTTGATGGCATTCAAGGACTGGATGTGGTGCCAAATCAGTAGTCAGTTAGAGAAGGAGTTCCTTTGGACTACCTTGTTCCCAGCTCACCTGTAGCTCTTTATTCTGAATAGACACCAAATTGGCAGATGAAAGGAAGTTTAACTGACAGTGTAAATAAACCACCTGCCTCCTATCCTAGCATGGAATCACCCCAACAGAGACTGGCCCTCAGTACGAACCCAGCAAAAAAGTTCAAATCTGAGTTATCACTTCAACCTTTTGTTATTTTCTGGTCCAAGTCTAACCACCCTAAGTGGTTGCAAAACTTGGAACAAGATCCTGGTACAGCCTTTGCTCTTCATATTATTAAATCTCCATCTACTGTCAAATATCACTCTAATTTTATTTTTACTACTAGAGAGCTACAGTTTGAGTAACAGAGGTTGTACAAAACACAGATGAATCATACAGGCAGGTTAGTGTGAACAACTCTTGTATTAGTCACAAAAGCCTTAAGAATGAGATGAATTATGTGCATGCCAGTCATTGGGAGAAGATTCATTAGACCACTGGGCCTTGAGTTTGGTTAAAATCACACCCTTCTAAATCTCCCTGGAGAGGTTTTCTGGTGCAGGGGATAACTCACTAGATAGATGGTGAGAGCTGGGGTCTAGGTAGGCTCTGACACGGTCAGCAACAGGAAAAGCTGTTTTCACCTCTGTGTCTTTGTTTCCCCTTGCATCTTTTCTGTGCGGCCTGGCAAAATCTGCAGATCAATAGCTACCTATTAGGGGTAAATATGTCACTTGAGACTCTCAAGCCACTCAGAGATGGTACCTGGAGCTGCTACCAGAAGGCAAATAGTGATGCTGAACCCACACATCCACATATTGGCAGAGGAACAGCAGTACCAAGGGTATGCTTCCCATTGCAAAAATATTTAAGATTGGCAATACAGAGAGAGAATTAATTACACCAGACTTATTTATGAACGCCAGGATTTACTTAATCAAGCAAAACCAAACTGGAGACAGGAAGGATGAGGACCTTCGAAGAACTGAGCCCTTACTCACTATATGAATACCATGGTTGACCCAGAGGCTGCAGGAATTTTACACAGCTTTCAAGGAGCAACAAATACATCAGCCAGAGGCTGCATGTAACCAGGAGCAAAATGTGAGGATCTTATTAAGCATTAAGTATAAACAAATACAAAAATGAAATTAAAATGGAAAAAGATCTGAGATCAATACTCTCTCAAATACCTGTCTTATCAAGCCTGGCATGTTGATTGCAGCCCAGCCAAAATGACCTGTTGTGAATGATTCCCAATCCTTTTCTCCTTCATTTTTATTTTTCCATTCCTGCACTTGCATAATCTTTTATTGATATGATACACGCTTGTAAGAACAATGCTGCAGAGATGGTGGGCTTGCATCATTTCACAGGTAATGTCATATTCAGGACATGTGTATCCTGTCCACCACAAGGATGGAGGGGCATAGGCAGGGCTTTCAAAGGAGTCTAACCCCAAATCAAATAGATTTATGCTGGAGTAGGGAAGCCCAGGAAGGCAATTAAATCCACTGTGCAAAGACTGTTTGGAAGCAGGTAAGAAAGGAGTTTTTGTGCTGGTAGTGTTAAATTACATCGGAAGACAATCTGGCTCTTTGTTTATTGCTTTCATTGTAACAAAGGTAAAACTGGGGCTCAGGGAAACTAAATTCAGTGGAATAAAAACCCGTAGCCATCTTGTTGTAACTGAAGGGAATTAGTGAGCATAATTAACCAGTGAGGTTAATTAACTATTGAGACTAAGAATGTGTCAACCTTTCCATTTCTTTGAGACTTATCAAAGCAATTGGATATCTCTGGCTGAGCCAGAGGCTGTGGGAGAGATACAAGAGTCACGAACTGGAATCCTGCACTGTGTGTGAGGTCAGGCAGAAGTGTCAAAGGCTACTCCTGGCCTTCAAATCCCCACTGAAAAATGCAGAAGTTGGAAATGATGTCATTTGTTTGTACCAGCCCTTTGCTTTATATCCCAAATATGAGACTCCATAGCTTATCTATACAATTGCAGCTCCATCTATAAATAAGAAGTTGCAGCTTCTACATAGATCTAGAATTTCAGAATTTTCCATTCAAAATGTCTCCTTTAAAATAGAAACCAAACCAAACAACTCCTCTCACATTTGACTGTCTCAAGGGAATTCACAAAAGAATGGCCAGCAAAAGTATGACATTATTTGGACACAGTAACCAATCTGATTAAAATTAAACGATTGCATGAACACTTTGCATGTATCCAACAACTCATGGGCCATTACACCCTCTAATTGTATGAGTTTGGCATGGTGCATATTATGAGGCAACATCATTGAAAACTCATGGAGCTGAACAAGGCAGAACCTGAGGTCTGAAATACTTCAGAACTAGAGGAGGCTTTGATTTGAATCAAAATCATGCACACCAGTCATGTTCAGGGAAAGTTTATTCATCCCTTAGTCATGTGGATGAGGGGATACTCAGGCAGAGATGACTTTTATGCCTTTGGAGAGGTGTTCTACCGTCATCAGTGCTGTTTGATTACAGTTAGCATCTTCCATACCTGCTCCTTGTAAGGGGTCAGAACAAATGTCTCCACTGACTCTCTCCCTATCCCATATTTGGACTTCATGCCCCAAGTCCTCATCATCTTGTCAACCCTTCCTGCAGTCTCTTGTTCCCTCCAGCTATCATCCCCTCCTTTTCTTCAACTTCACTATCAGCCTGCCCTCTCAGCTTGAAAGTTTCCTGCAGCTCATCTCTGTCCATGTTTTTCCACAGACCTCAAAAGCTCCTTTAGTCTTTTCATGAGGCACATTTTTTCTCTTACCTGTAGCTGTTCAAGGTTTACTCCAGAGCACATATATGTCATTATTTTTTTTTACAAGAGGTTCTGAACCAGCACATGGATTTGATAGCACCCACTCTATAAGCACCTCAGCTCATTTAGCAGCACTTTACTTGCCAAATGGGATGTGTGGACTCCCACACATAATTTGCTGTCCTTAAGGGAAGTATCTTGGGCTTGCAGGTCTAAATCTCATTCATAGTTTGTGCAAAGAGTGTTGAGAAGGGACAAAGGATAAACCAGTTGTCCTTGCTGAGATGGCTGCTGGTCCAAGGGGAACAGGTTTCCCTTTCCAGTCTTTTCCCATCTTTTTAGATCATTTTATCTTCTTCCACATAAGATGAGAAAAGGCAGTGAGAAAGTCCACAAAAATATCATAGAAGCATGGAAGGATCCCAGGGAAATGAGGTTGGAGAAGAACCTGAATAAGGATGATGAGGTTAGTCTAGAAAAATAGCCAAAGGGCTGAATTTGTCCAAAACACAGAGAAATGAGCCCCAGAAAAGATAGCAAGCAGCTTCTGTAGCATCAGTGTATGTTCATTTGTTTGTTTGTTTCTTTTTAAGAAAAGCAAATGCAGAGAGCTTGGAATCACACCTGAATCGATTGCAAGGAGTTATAAATGTTCCTGTCACTGAACAGAGTTAAGATGGGATTCCCAGTTTACATTACCATTGCTGCCCAGTGGGTTGGATAAGCTATCCAGGAGCAGGGCAACTTCAAACGAATGTGACAGGACCAAGAAACACCATCCAGCTCTCAAGTGCATGCAGAACGGATAGGACATGAGCACCAGCCTTTGAATCACTGCAGCCCAAGATCGTATCATACTGCAGCCGTCATCCTTCCAAATATAGAAGGGGATTCACTAACAACCTCAACTTCTTATCTTTGCTGCTGACCTTTACTGAGTTACACAATTGGTTTCCTGCACTGAAGAGAACTCAGATTCACAGTTTATTATGCACCGTCTGTCTCCACTTTTATGGTTTGCACTTTTACTTTATTATCTTTAATTTTCTTCTTCCAACTCCTGAGTGGGTATTAGAAAGTCAATACAAAACCTATTCCGGCCTTTTATTCTAAAATAACAGCACTAAGCTTGTTTATTTACACAGAGACAAGATGATATTTGTGACAGCCTTGTCAATAGTTCAATGGCATGATGCTAACTTTTTTCTTTAAACTCAAATGCACTTTATTTGTATGTGTTTGTCTGTCTCTCCAGATTAACTCTTGTTTTCCAGAATCAATATCAGTATTCTCCAAAGGGTTGAAAAATGGCTCAAACAACAGCTGGTGAGCAAGGCACGTGGCCTTTGAATGCCTCACTCTAGTGTAGAGGTGTGCCGAATCCCACAAATGGTCAGCTTCTCATGCACTGAATTTACAGTTCTCAGCTTGCTTAGTTGAGTGGACCATTTGGCAGAAATAGCTTTTACCAGCTAACAGGGAGTGATTTGAAAATTATAAAATAGTCCTGTGAAGGAACCCTAGTGTGCCCTTTCCTCTACAAATGTAGACACTACTTGTCTCCTGCCACAACTTCCTGGCCACTCTGTTGCTGTTGACTGACGACTCTGTTCCTGGGAACAGCTGAGAAAGCATGAGTGAGCCAGCAGTACCGCTCAGTGCTCCCTTTGGGAAAATGTAAATTGTTCATTCCCTCCATGGCGGAGCCTGGTACCTCGCAGCAACATGAGAAGAAAACCTTTGTCAATTCTGAAAGCATTACTTTTTAGTGCCACTACAGTTGGACATCTTAGGCCAAGTCCCATGACCTCCTGTGCCTCAGTTTCCCACTTGCAAAACAGGATGGGTGTAAAACAATGCATTGGTTGGTTATAGTTATTTGTTGATAAAGCCATATATATTTTAAATGTTAATTCTGTGAATGAAAGGTTTGATTTTCAGAGGATCTGCGCATCCACTTTTCCCAAGAATACAAAGGGATTTGTTGTCTTCTAGCAACGGTAAAACACCAAAACATTAATAGTTTGTGCAATATGTTCCCTACAAAACTTATTGTTGGTGTTGGAGCCCTCAGAAGGAGAGCAACCCTTCAGCTGAGGGACATACCACTGCATCGCAGCAGTAGATGTTTCTCCAATGTGGAACCAACACTAGTGGAGGCTCTTGCTGTTATCTTTTGGGGTTTGTTTAAGGTGCTCACTGAGCACATTGGAATCACTGAGAGATGCAATACCCCAGGAAAGATTTCTTTTCTTCTAAGAGGTTCAATGTGGTGAGGTACACAGCACCTGTCTCCAAACACCAGTAAGGCATGCCTCCTAGATGGGTTAAGTCAAGGGGGCTTTCCCCTTTTCCACATTGGGCAGTGGAAGCTGGAAGGGACCTGCAAGCCCACTCAGCCTGAGGCTGTTTCTCACAACAGCCCTGGGCTGTTTCTAACAACACTCTGGGAAGGAAAAGTTGGGCAGGCCAGCCTGGCCAGAGGGGAATTAATTCAGATCAAAAGGTTAGACTCAGATCAAAAGCCAGAAGTAAAATTTCTCATCTGAAGTATTCAAAACCCTGAAGCCTGAGGAACTGGTGTCTGAACCAAGAATGCCCTCTCAGCTCCCGCCTTCTTGACTGATATAAGGTCCCCAGCATATTTTGTCTTGAAGCCCCGGGCAGCTGTGATGAATAGTGGGACACTTTCTTATGCTCTCTTTATCCTTTCCTAGACACAGGTTATCTATGCCTTGCAAATCAAAATGAGGTAGGCTCTTTGCTTTTGATTCAAATCTGACTAGTGTTTGAGTCACCAGCTACGGTTCTGCATTTTTGTTGCCACTTTGTGTGGAAGGACTGTCATCCACGTGTATATCAACCTAACTAAATGTCAGAGGGGCATGAGTACTGACTTCCCTAAATACACAAAAATCAAGGGCTCTACCTGCAAAGTTTTACCAGGTGTGGTACCTACAACCTGGTCTTTCAAATCCCTCTCACCAACTTTGAGAAAAAATACAAAAATGAACTTTTGTCACCTTGTGATGGAGATCTTAGCTACTGGAAATATGTTACTGTCAATTCTGTAGCCACATTCTTCCTGTAAGGCCTGGGGTGGACACATATATTGATGTTAAGGGAGTTTCAAACTAATCCACCCATTCCTTGTAAGATCTGCAGTGCAAGATTCATCTGAAAGTCCCAGTGAGTTAAGCAAGTTTATAGCCTTTCTAGTCAGTCGTCTGCATTTGAAGCAGCCTATGCTTGTGCTGCACCAACTTGGCTTGTCCGTCCCCAGTGCAGACTTCATAGAGTGCTATCTATGTTTGCAGAACCTGGAGCACTGTGATCCCTTAAAGCAAAACTGTCAGAAAAGTTTGGCCCCCTCTCAAAGAAAAATATTGTATTGCCTAAACCCAGTCTGTTTTCAATCTGTAAGGAGTTTGATGATCAAGTGAACCTGATAACTCAGGACAACACTTTAGGTCTTTAAAAACACCCAATGTCCATCTTGAACACAAGCTACACGTTCCTAACTTCACCTGTTCCTATGTATTTTTTCATCTTCTACCTAGAATACACATGGTGTTTTGTCTCATCTGTTAGGCCAAGGTGTCATTTTGCCTGAAGCTTGTCTCAGACCCTGGACCCGCTCTCAGAATTGACTGTTTTTTTCTGTCCTGCAGCCGATGTTTTGCATTGTTGCTGTGAGCTACTCCAGAAGTAGCTGCCTTCTGGTATTGGCTACACACAGCAGTCTGCCAGCTTCTGTAAGGACACTGTGGAGAGAAGGCATGCAACAAGGGCAGAGGTGGGTCATGAATTATTTTCGAACTCTGATTAGCAGTAAAGTGGTGCCTGGGAATAAACGCTAAACTGTGGAATTCAGATGTGGCTGGCTGTTTATTTCCCATCTTCTGTTGACCTTAAAAGTCAATAAAGCTCCCATACTGCCCTTCTTTGAGATTACCCTTTCCTCCCTATAACAGTGTGATTAAAATATCCAGTTCAGGTCCAGCCTATTTGGATGGTGCCATGTGCCTCTTCCCCATGGATTTCTTTGCTCTGGCTGCCGGCCAATCAAGGCTCCAGCAATCTGATCAGCTGCATGATTTAATGAACCCTTCTTTCATTGGGAAGGGCACATTCCTTTATAAAAAATGGTGAGATATCACATTTCACAGGATGACCTCTACTTTCATAAGATGATGGGAGAAAATTGGTTTTGGAAATCGAGGAAGATTGCATCTTGTGAAACAGAATCCAGAGAGTGACACAGAGACCACCTTTCCATTCCAGTCCATTTAATTTTTAGGTTTTGGTTTTGATGGGGAACTAAATATAGTTTGGGTCACTAGACCAGAAGCACAAATAATTAACAATGAACGAAACCCTTCTCCCACTCCACTTCTTTACTGCATCAAACATTCATAGCAAATGCACTACGCTCAAGGCTCAATAGAGAAATAGAGCTCATACTCCATGCCACCACAGCAATTTTTGGGAGAGAAGTATACTTTTATTAACAATATCATGCAATATTTTTCTGCTGCTGTTGCTCTGCACGGAAGGTGGATTTGAAGAGGCAGAATACAATGGTCCAGATATTTCAACGTGGAACTGGAGGTGTCGCCTAGGGTTTGAAGTCCTACATAAACCTAGAGAGTTTGGTATGTAATTTTCAGGATCCTACCCGAATTCTTGAGGAAAATAGCAAAAAACAGTTAATGTTTATAATGAGTAGAGATTAACTTTGAGAGCTGTTTAGAGAACTTAAGAAACATTCTCTTTCATGAGGTCATAAACTTGATGCTCTAGGCTAAATAGAGTCTGACAGGCATGTTTGTTCAGGATACATTTATTACTGAGCTATCCAGGGACATCCACAATTACTGTCATGAGTCGTCTAATGATTAAAGAGCAGAATGAGCAAAACGGAAGATTAAAGGAATAGAACAAGGAGCAGTGATGTCAGTCTTCACCAAGACTACCCAACTGATAGGAAATTTTGAGCCATTCAGGAATTTTTGTGTGTGCATGCTGAAACTTGCTGTACATTTCTTAGACAGCAACTGACCTGCTTCCATCACCTTTTATATTTATAGCAGTCCAGGAAAGGGCACTGATCCTATGGTCTGCACCCTCAGCTCTTCAGAGAACGCACAGCGCAGAATTTGAACCGTCAAAGGGATATAGCAGTGCTGCTCAGGTGTGTGCCTCTCTGTGGCCTTTCTATGATGCCTTGTCATTCCTTGTACCCACAAAATGCGTTTCATGCCCTTTCCAGTTTCAGTGTTTCAGGCAGAAACTGAAAGCGGCATATGTACCATTAATTTCTATTAACATCTGCTTTTAGTTTCTTTCCCCAGTATTGTCTGGCTTCCCGTTTACTTTATAATAGGGTAACCCTTTTACTGCAGTACTGGGTGAAAGCCTTTGCAGGCGCATTGTGCTAACACCCTCCTCACAGTGGAAGTGTAGTGTCTGATCCCAGAGGTGGATGGAGTGGGGAGAAACTAACAGATCCCACCCTAAACAAAGGACAAAATGTTTTCCTTGTCTCCCTTTTTGTCATGTATCCATTCACTCTCCCTGTTGAGTCAGACCTGCCTGGACTTGCTTCTCCTGGTGAGCACCCTGGAGATGACCAGCAATGATAAAAGCTCCCTCAAAGTCTCTGCTCTGCACTTCCATTTCAAATGTGATTCGATCTATATGTGTATAAGGGCCAGTAAATACACCAACCCCTATATAATAGCTTGGGTCCATTCTGAATAGTCATGAAGAGAGGAAAATGTATACCTGAAAAAAAGGTTCCATTAGTAAACTGTGGGGCAGAAAGGGGGTGTCCTCATAGTTTTACTTCTAGAAATGCCGGGATGAAAATAGAAGAGGGACATTTTATAGGACAGACTGCAACTGGGACAATTTATCAGAGCTTTACCTATTCCTTCAGAATTCCTTCTCTACATCAATAGAGAAGCCTATATAAATCCATCCTATAAAAGGTATGGGAACACCTAGGAAATGGCCAATTTGGGACATAGTATATGAGGGACAGATAATATAATCATCTACTAATATCTACCTTCTCATTTCTTTATTTCTCATGGAATTTTTTTCCCTTTGTCCTTACAATCAGCCTGGAGAGCACCCTGCCTGCAGATGGGATTGATGCAAACAGAAGAATAAAGAACAAAAAAAAATCCTTTTCCCTGGAGTATCTTCACCTACAAACACTATTCTTTCTCTGTGTGTATGGCTACATGTACTGCAACTTTATGACTGAGCTAGGTTCCCCAGGGGACCTTCAAACTCTCTTAATGCTTATGACCACCAGTCAATTACCATCCAGAAATATCCTCCATAGAAAAGAAGTGAAATAGGCAAGGAGAAAACAAATATTCATTACTCCAGGAGTTAAAGTAGCATCCATTTGGATTGCACATCTGTAAAAGGCCAATAAATTGAAGGCAATGCTCATAATTACATTGCAGGCCAGGCTGAAAAAAATGATGCATTCCTCCGGAGCAATTTGCTATTGTTGGGGCTTAGGAAACTTCTCTCTCCCTGCTGCTGCCAAAAGGGAAAAAGAAAGAAAAAAAGGAGAAAAAAGATATTTCTTTTTTTGGATGTTGATGATTAAATAAAAGAATGCTGAATGGCAATAGTCATTAGACCAGCAGGAGGAATAAATAAGGAACATCATTGGTAGTTGTAAATAACGGATGCCGTTTTGAGCACAAAGCAACACATCTGGTAATTATTCTCAATTCCACTCCAATTGCTTTGATTTGGCGGCGTAAGGTGCCACAATGAATGCTGCCTTTATTTATTTATTTTTTTTGCAAATCAGTGTTTAATTGTAAATTGCCTTGGAGGAATCAATGGGATTTATTGCTTCTGCCATGTGAGGTGTGAAATGTTTGCCATTACTGAACAATGGATTATTTTTTAATAATCTCTGCCTAACGTCGTTTTTGCCTGTAATAGGGTTGTTTTGGAATGGGCGGAAGTTTTGATCCTCCCCTTCCTCATGTACTTCCACTTTTTGCCTCTCTGCTTACGCTTTTTAATGTCTACTCACTTGATATCTTATTAACATGACTGCTTTTATTAAAGCAGGGCTCAAAAAACACTACTCTGTCAAAGCCTCTTTCTGTGACCTTCTGCCAATTACTTTTGAGGATGTTTTGGAGGGGCATGTTTGGGTCTCACCAACATATATAGCTCATTAACCATGATTATTTCTCCACTGTGATTTCTGTTTGTCTTTAGAAATAATCCTTCCTATCCATTCTCACTCTCTCCTGAAAGTCAAGATAAGATCCCTCCTCTTTGAAACAAAGGATAAATGAAGAAGACAGAGCGAGCTTTTCTTTTACTTTCTACTTTTTGTTGATTATTAGAAATTATTTTATTTTTTAAAAGGTATTTTGAAAAAGAATGCATTGATAAAAATTCTCTAGCTTCTATTGATAGTATTTAGAAATCTCTTTTTCCTTCCCATCAAGAATTTCAATTAACTCTTGCCCATGTAATATGCCCAAACAGTAACAGGGATGATGGTGACTACTGTACCTTTAAAATGTCTCTGAGACTTGGCTTGTCATTTGTGACACAGTAATAATGGACCCTTTTCTCTGAATTGTCTGCTGAGATTATAACCATGCCCCGACTTCTGTTTTATTACAGTGTGTACAGTACTTAACGAAACAGGGACACAGTCACAGTTGCTTTCTCCAGATCATACTGTAATTACAAGATTAATTTGTATAACAACCTTCAATCCTCTGGCTGGGACACTCCTTCCCCTGAGCCATGCTTATGCCTATACTAGACTGACACAACCTCTCTCCTTCGGATGTGACTCCATTTTGTTGAATCTGAGATACCCTTTTTTTTTGTTGTTGTTGGGAAAAGCAGGGGAGGGGGATACTAATGAGGAAACACTGATTTTCACAAAACTAGCTTCACTTTAAAGCAGTCTGTACCCTCCAGGCCTGTAGCACATCAGTTTGAAGCTGATGACAGTATCTCTGGGGAACCAGAGCCCAGGTGGTTGCAGGGACAAGCTCCCAGACTGGTCTGCACCCCAGCAAGCCCCAGGGATAGTCCCGGAAAGACAGATGGAAGAGGGGAACCCCTCCTGTTTGCTAGTCATGAAGACTCTGGTCCCTCGGGGACAAGCAGAAAACTGCCTCCCTGAAAGCCACTCTCCTGCAGAACAGCAGAGTCGCTGGAGCTGGGCAAAAAGTCCCCTCTCTCTTCCTCCAGTGACAATCATTGTGCATTTAGCTCTACCACAGAATGGAGCAGGCGAGCTAATTAACACAATAAGTCATAAAGAGACGGTGCCAGTGGGGAAAATGGAGCTGCGTGAGCTGTCTGTGTTCGTACCCTGCTCAGTCCTTTTGTCACGAGACCCTAACTGTATGATTAAGAATGACAAGTGTTAACCCCTCTGGTCTGGGGGGTCTCCTGGCTCTCCTGCTAAAGTGGTCTCATTCCATTTTCTTTCTCAGAATTACAGCAATTAGCAACAGAAAAGACATATTAGTTCATCTCTCCCACACACTCGCTCTTCTCCTTGGACAGAGTGAAACGAATCCCTGTATTCACAGTTCATTGTCCAGCCAATTTTAAAACACCTCTTACAATGAAGATTCCTTCAGAAAGCTGTTTCATTGACTAATGTCTCTCTCCTGGACTGATTAGCTGCCATACATGAAAGAATAAAATTTATTTGGGGAAGAGGTGAAACTGAAATGTTCCCCTTGCACAACATTCACCAGATTGTTCCCTTGGGCACAGGTTAAGCATCTGGCCTGCAATCATATATTGACCAGACATCTCTATTTTGCCCATGAAGTATGTATTGTTACCAGCCAACACTTCCACATCTGGTACTTCTGGTGAACCACAGAGATGAAACTGGAATTTACATTGTTGGAAAACAGCTCACTTTTAGCTGTTTAGTTTAAAATAAAAAGATACTGGTATTGGGGAATGGAACTGCACAGTCCTGATGAAGTTCCCTCAGCAAGATTAAGATGGATTCAGAACTGACTGTGACTTGAAACCCAGACAGGAGTCACACTTCCCAAGTGGGGTTTTTTTTTGGTTTATGGATTGCAGTACTTGAGTGTGTGGGAAGGGTAAAAGAGAAAGGAGCAGATGAGAGTGGAAGGAGAAAGAATTCAATATGTTGATCCAGATCATCCAAACTCAGTGGCTCTCAGACCCCTATTTCTTCCTCGTAGGAAACAAAGATTAAGATATTTCCCATGAAAAGCTGAGTCAGTGGATCATCTTTGTTGTTATTTTTTCTTGGAGCAAATGTCCCTGTTTAAATTCTACAAAATAATAATAATTGAAGATACACAGAAAAGCTAGGTAAATTCCAGGCACCACAACCCATTGGGAATGAATGCCATTTTCAAGTTATATTTGTTTCTGCATTTGTTTTCCTTTTTTTTAGCTAACATTGCCTCATACTTAAATATCCCCTGAAGGGAAAAAAATATTAAAACCTACAGAACAGCTGACATAAAGGAAAGAACTGAAAAGAGCAGCTGACTAAAGTGGTTATTATTATTCACCTTGATACCCACTCACACACACACATAGACATTAATCCTTAGCAACCTCTTTACTAACAACTTCTCTGACAGTTGAGAGGGTTCCACTTCAGTAATAAAAATTTATTGCATTTTATCAATAACAAGATCAAAATTACCCAGGAGTATCCCTTCAACTCCAACAGGCGTGTGTGCACCCAGACATATTGTAAAACTTTCCAGGCTCTATACAGAGCTCATTGATATCCGCAGTGGTGTTAACATGAACTGTACTGGGTATTGGATGGGATTTTCAGGTGTGTTTTCCATTCTTGTTCATGAAAAAGAAGAATATTTAATCTTAAAGCCTGATTCTGGCAAGTGGGGAAAATCCTCATCCCACGGATGGAATTTTTTTAGTGAATTATAGAAACTGAACAATTTAGGGGAGGGAGTGAACTATGCTTTTCACATTCAAAAATAAGGAAATAAAGATTGTCACTAGGATAGATCACTCCAGAAACTTCTGAGTCTTTATAACTCATGACTCCCATTTCCAGAAGAAAGTAAACGAGCCATCCAAATCAAGAAATGTTGCCCATCCCAGACTCAAAGTGCTTGCTGGTTCCAGACTTTACTAGCAAATCTGAGCAAACCAAACAAAAGCTGAGTGAGAGGAAGAATTGTTTTCACGTCTCTGCAGAATTTCTTTCTTAATGAAGCAAGAGGCATGGAGATGGGCTTCACCTTCAAGTGAAAAGATGCTTGGTACAAGTGAGGATGCAGGAGTATGGAAGTTCTGGGACTACAAGCCAGGACCTCTACCGCTCAAGTTAAAGAACAAGCTATTTCTGCAGGGTTACTGCCAGGAGAGAAAAATAGTAACTATGGGGAACTGTTCATGCAATCTCAATAATATTTCTCGGAGAGTAAGACGATGCACAGTTTGAGCTAAAATCTGACCTGTAAATATCTAGTCTCAATTACTGTAAGGGTCAATTAGTCTTGGGAAATACATATTCCCACAAAAAAATGGTGTGCTTGATCGATCATCAGAACAGGTACAGCTAAGCATGGCTTGAGGGGATCCTGTTGCTGGAGTACTGCCCTTGGTTTTTCAGCTCAGGAGTGTGTTCAAAGGCTCACTCTAAGAATGGGAAGTGGGAAGAGGAACCTGTGTGAAATGTGCAAAGAGTCTCTACAAAATCCTCCCAAGCTCTCAACAATTTCCTCCCTCTGTTGTTTCAGAGAGCTCTGTCTAGTACTGAATGGCATAGATATTTTATGTTATATGAACTCAGGTGCCTTTACAGATCTGTCCCTTTACCCCAGAACATTTCACTGGTGTTGGTGGACATTATCCTTGCAGGGTTCCCAAGAACAAGACAAGCTGTATTACTGTTTTAACATCAGCTGAGTGCAAAGGTGGTTTTCCCTCCTGTTGGCTGTGCCACTAGATGGCAAAGGCTATAATCCAATCCTGCTTGGCTGGAATATTGCTCTGAGGGCATTCTCCCACTGGTAGGGCTAAGCTAAAAGGGATAACCATGAGGTTTAGCTAACTAGAAATAACTCAGCAAACCTCTGTCCTCCTCCTGACTTGTTTCTTCCCATAGACAGGAAGCACTAGAGACAGACATTCCTCACCTAATTGCTAGCTTGATGTTTCAAGTGAAGAAAATGAGATTATGTTGACCAAATAATCTAGGTTTGGGGGGGAGTGATGGTCACAGAAAGTGGCCTGTCACCAGCAAATAAACCTCAGCTTCTGCGAACAGCCGTGTTGGAAACACCTCCTGCTGCCAAGCTGTCTGCTCTTTCCTGGTTCATCTCTCTGCATGCACCCAGCTATAAAAGGGTGCTCCATAGTGTGCAAGAGCACTCTGCAGAATCCTTGCCACCAGAAATGCGCTTCTTGACACCTGTTGGAATTGTCTCTCCCTCCTTCCCCCTGTATCCTCTCTTCTGTTGTCTTTTTTTCCATTCATTGAGAAGGGGTGGAAACCAACTGTTTTTGCAGTTTTATCCTGTTGGTCTTCCATACATATAAACAACTTCTCTGGCAGGATAATGTATACCAAAGCCTGCTCTAATGTACCCCACAGTAAATCACACTGACTTTTAAGAACTTTTGTGGAGTTACTGCTTAGTCACTGCCATTTAAAAAGAAGAAAACCTGGTCCTATTCTTTCACCTGCTTGTTATAGCTTCTAGAAATTATGGTGATATTACCTAAGAGAGAGTCAGCCAGGCAGAAGTAAGAAAGGAAAAAAGAAAAAAAAAAAAAGAAAGAAGAAAGAAAATAAGTTATTCCTACTTTCAGTAAAAAGAATATAGGAAGGGATTCTAAAAAAAAAAAAAAAAATTTGAAAAATTGAAAATAAACCAAATAATTTTTCTGTAAAATTGCCACTGGCTTAAAACCTCTAAAAACTCATAGTACCTGAACAATGCATGTATACAGACAGCCCACATAGTATCTTGTTATGTGAAATCCATGTATTTAAATTAGTGTGATTTTCTTTGAAAAGATGGATTAAACTGACTTTTCTTTTACCCAGAATACTACAATGAGAACAAACAAAAAAAATCTTGATCTAAAGAAATAAGGGTAGGGAGCATTTCCTGATGCTCGTGAAAAGCAGTAACTCTGACATTATGCTGATTTCCAGTAGCTTTTCTCTGAAATAAAGTTTGCCATGTATCTGGTACCAGCTGGGGTTATATTCCAGTTGTCATTCAATGCTGACCTTGCAATAAAACTTACAAAAATAAAAAAAAGTTTTAATTCCACTGATTCCTTGCACCTTGTAGACAAGGTATATTGACTCTACATCAAAAATCTTAGCTAGAGAGCTTCATCTATATGTTGTCTGAAGTACATTACACTGTATACTGTGAACACCTCCACCCACATAACTATGTCCAGAAATATGCTTGGGTAATGACCAGGGATTTTACTTCCATCCAGAATGCCGAGGGATTTCAGAGCTAAAGCTGAAGCACCATCTCTCCTGCAGCTAGGTATACCACCAGACATCTGGGGCTTTGGAGGTCTGCTTCAGAGTGTGATTTTGATTTCCAGCATTTCGTGATGAACAGAGTTGCTTTGAGTAATAGCTCAGACTTGTTTATTCCATATACGACAAACAGACAAAATTCAACACTACTGATGCAAAAGGGTGTGGAAGAACTGACACAGGCTCGAAGGAAAATAAGATATGTTCACACACCTTTCTTAAACACGAAGTCCATCTTGGCAATCTGAAGATGTGACTGAATAAAAGATACCAGCTTATGTTTGCATAGTGCTTTTAATGCTGGTATAGCAGAACCATTCCTAAGTCTGTGCTGTTTTCCCTGTTACCTTCAGGTACTCCCCTCTGAAAAGCAGCCACCTCTGATGTTGTGTTAGTTGTTAAACAATGCAGAGGAACTCTCCCAGGTGGCTTTGGCTGGGGAGTGAAGGGAAATGCAACAAGCAGGCTGACTTTTCTGCTGTGTGAAGCACTGTTGAAATCAGCAGAAAGGAGCTAAGAAATCTGTCTGACATCCTGTTAAAACCAAGAAACTGTTACTACAGGAGGCCTCTTGACAGGGTATCAGAGTGCATACACTGAAACAAGTTGCTTCATGGGCAGCCGAATGTGTAAACCTTCTTCCAATGTCCTTACCCCCATGAGTTCATTCATGTCTAATAAGATGGGCTTATGAGCACTAATGAGAACTCCCTGCTCTGCTTGGCTGCCTATTTTCATGAAATTTATAGGAACACAATAGCTTTGGGACCTCTTCCACCCCATCAACGATAGGTTAAATTACTCAGTGGGTTCAAAGCTCAAAGGAGGAGCCTTTGACAGATTGACTGATAGATGGGCCCAGGCACACACTTACAAACAGCTTGATTGTATAAGTTTGATTTCCTTTGGAAAGAAGGAGCAGGGGTTTTATTGGCCCAACTCAATAGATGGGATAACTTAGAGCAAATTGCCTCCCATTGCCTTCTTGAGATATTTTTTTGATGACAACTCAATGGCAAAGCACCTTCTGGATTTTAAAGATGCCACTTTAATGTCTCCCTGGGCCAAGAGTCCTTGCTGAGCTTGAGAAGCTATGATACCATCATTGGTAAAGATGGTACAACTGTAAGTGTGCTGAAAGCAAAGGTCTGGAAGAGAAGGAGAGCATTTCAGAAGCATGCCCTTCATTTTAAAGGGCAAAGCTGTGGCTTTGAGAAGCTGAGCAATTTCTCTGAAGCATGATTTTGTTTGTGCTGCAGGGGTATTTACTGTTATAAGAACGCCTGGCATTTTGGGTGGTGTAGGTAGAACTGATTTATATAAAAAGGAGGAAAATCAAACCTTCAAAGCAGCTTTAAAAGGACAATATCCCAACCCACTGTCTGTTTGGGGGATTTTATTTGGACAGAGCTGTTTTTGAGCCTTTTGTGACCAGACATTTTTATGTGTTTTACTGCATGTTTGCACGGCTGCGCGCAGGAGATAATATAACTGACAGGCTAGTGATGATGGATTTCTATAGCACAGAGGATGCAGGGAGGTCAGAAGTTGTGCTACATCCTTTCCCATGTGCCAGCACCATATTTTCCTTTTTTTCTGCAATGCCAGGAACGAGATAGTCCCCATCCACAGGGAAGAAGTACATGGGTAGGTGCTAATGTCCAGACAGGCTGGGTCCAGAGGGAACTCCCCTCCAAACTCCCCCAGATGCACCCCTGTGCTCTCTGATTCACATTCTAGGACAATTCCTGGAGAAGAATCATTCAAAGATGAGGTGGGGAAAAGAAGACAAAGGTAATAGAGAAGACAAAATTTAAGTAGGGCATTCAATGGGATTTAGAAGACTTGACTTCTGCTCCAAGCTGTGCGGTGAAGTGCTATTCCCAAACCACAAAGACTCATAGTTACACAGGTTTCTTGTATATACACCAACCAAGGCAGAGTCTGATTTTTGGCTGAAAGAGGCTTTGAGAGCCGCTGGCACAGCTGCAGAAGGGCTACATCACCCAGCAAAGCAGGATCCTTTCTAAAGCTATCTTTCTGCCCTTCCTCACTTTGTGGGTAAAGGCGAGGAGCTTTAGATTGCTGGTACAGCAATGGGGACAGGAAGAAGCTGCAGTTTCACTTTGCACCTCACACTGTTCTTTTCTACAGCCAGGATTGGATGTGTTCACAACTGGCTTAGTATTTGAGGTATGGCTGTGGGAAGCAGTGTCTTAACTGTGGAAAGCTACAAGAACTGAAGGACAGATAAAGAAGAATGAAAAGAAGAAAAAAAACAGTCAGAAGCATACCTACACAGGGACAAATCCTTCTGCAAAATTTTGGTGCCAGTTTCTGCAATCACTCAACCTACTTTTTTAACACCTACTTGCCAAAATAAACTATAGTTTGCATTTTTGGTGGTTCCTTTTGGGTGTAATTATATCAATGCTCACATCTCAGTACTAAAGACATTTGCAGGAGGGGAAAAAATGTGTGCCCTTCTTGGTAGCAAATCCGCTAACTGTCTCTGCACTTCATCAGACTGTGAAAGGCAGGCTTCACACCATGAGAAACAGTCCAGGATAAATCAGCCCATTCATCCTCTTCATTCATCTTCTGAATGTCTCTGGCATGTGTTTAGATTGTATCATGGTGTAGATAATGCTGAAAGATTCTTCAATATTTGCCTGTAATTGTTGGCTGTTACATGTAGAGCTCATGAAGAGCTACTCTTTGATATACAACCAGGAGACTTGGACCAACATGTCTGTCTTTTTTTCAAGGACGAAGGAGGGGACAGTCCCAAGTTTGTCCCAAACTTCATATCTGGTGGATCATCCCATGTTTTTTCCCTGAGCTACTATGAGGTGGGATCAGAGTCCTGCAATTTATTTGCTGGTTATCCCGCATGAAATGGCAGGATCTTGGAAACAACTACTAGTAGTAATGGAAAGCTCCAGGTCTGACTGGCTTCAGGACCTTCTTTTGAACACTTTGCAGGCAGGGGAACCAGCTTATCAAAACAAGAGTTTTGTGAAGTATAATATTCTATCCTGGCACTGTTACATGACAACACTTGTGATAGCTCTATCCCATTCTGTTGAGACAACAGCAACAGGTACATATGGGCTCACAAATGTAATCCTTTCAACTGTAAGCATTGAAAAAGGTGTCACAGAATACTGCCTTCCAAACAGAATCTTCCCTGCACCGTGAGCTATAGGGACGCATAATCTTCCCTGCACCCTGAGCTATGGGGACGTACAGCTCTCCCTTGCTCCCAACGAAGCACTGATGTCCCAAAGAACTGAAGAGGTCCAGCTGAGGCAACCCATGCTCTCAGTGACAGAGCAGGAGCTTGAACAATGGAGTTCAGGTTAGCCCTTTAACTTCTGGGCTGTCCCTCCCTGCATATAACAGAAGCAAGTGACAGAAGGAGCCCAGCAACGTTCACCTGCTTAGTAACAATCATTATTATGCTAGGAGATCGGATGGATAATGCAGTCCCAAAGCATGGACATGAACTAATGTCATCAGCATTGGTATAAATAGGTTGTCTGCATTTAATTAATAAATAATAGGCTGCAATGCTAATCTCCTTCTGCTAACTCTTTTCTAAAGGTGCAATCTATTAATCACATGTCACTGCCAGCCTGGTCACTTCTTTTTTAGATTCAAGACAGAAAAAAATAGCTAGAAATAAATGGATCCTAAATACAGAAGGGCAATTGAATAGCACAGCTAGCATTATGATCCACTGCTGATTTCAATCCTTACCTACAAGTTTTTTCCCCTAAGGATGGATATAATACTTTAGAGAGAGAGTGAAGGCTTGCGATGTTGTTAAAGGTCAGCATGTTACTAATGTCTGCAAAATGGAGGGTTTTTTCCCCTGATTATTTGCCCATGGAAATTCTGTAGCTCTACAGTGTCTGTCGATATTCAGTAGGACTCATTTTTTCAGACACTGGCTAAGGCAGGTGAGGTATTCCTACTGAGATGGGGACAGCACAACTTTCTGAAAAGGACTGGAAAATCTCACCTGTTTGGCACAAGGTGAGGCTGGAAAGCTAGTAATTCAAGGAGAAGAAACATTTGTGTTGGTATGGAAATGTGATATGGGGGATATCCCAGCACTGGACATGTGGGACCATGCAGAAGGAGTCACGAAAAATTACTTCCTTTGCATGTGAATATTCACTTTACAGGAAGCTTCTGTCTCAGTGCTCTGACTGAACTCCATTGTGTTCATAGACACAACGAGGATTTCCACCTGTTCAGCTTCAGGGTTATCACCCTCCTGTGCCTTCTCTAGGGTGTCTTTACGAAAACCTGGAAAATTTTGCCACAGGAAAACATTGTCCCTCTTTTCTGTGCAGGAGGTGGGGAACGGGAGATAGACATATATTTAGGTCAAAAAGGAAGTTTCCATCCAAATTATTTTTACTGGAAAATATATCCTACTATTTCTAGTTGTTACACATAATTGACCACAAAAGTGTATCCTTACTAATTGAACTGATTTTCAAATGATTAAAAGTTTTTCAGAAAGTTCATCTCCTCAATTCCAACCTGTTTGATATCAAAGTTGAGCTGAAGCCTCAAAAGAGTCATTCTCTGGCTAAATTTCTTTATTCTTCAGTCAAATGCAAGTCAGAAGTCTCAACACAGAATGCCTGGGTGAAATTTTACAGTCAGTTTATGCAAGAGGTTAAATGAGATCTAACGATTCCTTCTAGATCTAAACCCTATTCATTTCCTTTTAATCTAGCCAGAAACACCAGAAGAATGGCTAGTGCTCCAGAGTTTTGGCCTTTCCTCTCAAAGTCCAAACTTCAATAAGGGAACATTACAGGCTCTAATAAAAAACACATTGCCTGTAATGCCAGGGAAGTGTGCTGAATCACACACTGAGATCAAGGAGACACAGGGATAAATTCAGCTCATTGCAAACGCTGGAGAATATACTTGCATCAGGATTTGAATTTCTGTTGTGAGACATGATGTTTAACCCCTGTTTTGTTCTAGGTGGCTCTGGTCCCTTTGAAGTGTTCCCTGCAAAGAGGTAGCTAGCATTCAGGGACCTCTATATCCCAGTTTCCTCCTGCACCCTTGTTTCTCCCACAGTACCCACAGACCAGTAGCAAGTGGCACGTTGGCCTAACAGGTCTCTGTCAGCTCAATGTGTCCCTCAGCCACCTGCTGAATCTCAGATTCTTTTCTGACCAAACATGCTAACCAGGGCCATTTGGTATGAGTGTACAGGAGGATGGTACTTGTCAAGAGGGAGGCCATGCTATAAGCTTAAGTTCTTGCATATGTTATTCAGGATATCACTTGCTTTGTCTCAGAGGATGTGTCCCCAAAAGGAGCTCTGCTTGAAAGCTGTGCTTAGTGCTTTCTTTCCCCAGGTAGATCCTAACTCAACAGCCCCTGCCCCTGGTTTCATTTCAATCCCAGCAGTGCAACCCAGGACAATGCTTTTTTCTCACATCTGGGAAGACGCAACATAACAGGTCTGTATCCAGACACTGCATCTGGTCTTATCTGTAGAGAGTAAGCTCTACAGAAAAGAAGGCCTCTGTCTGTTCTGTGTTGTACAATGAACCTGGTGTCATGGTTCATAACTGGTCTCCCAGGCACCGCTGCAAGATAGATAGTAAATAATTAGATTTCTGATCTAGGGAGTGGAGGCACTGCTTTAGTTCAGTCCTATCTCTAAAGTCATTAAACTCATGCTATCTTCATTCCCCTTTGCCTGAGGTTCTGGCCCATTCTCCCACATCACTTCTTCATTAACTATTCAGAGTAATAATAGTCATAGTCATTTTGGAACAAAAAGAAATCCAAGAAAGCAACTCATGCCATGTACCATTCATTGTGGCAACATAATTTCATGTTAATTGGATCGCTGCTTGGAAGTGCCATTATTTTGTGGTTTATAATAAATGCATCTGGCCATTCATCAGTTACTCAAGAGATGGATAAAATAAAGATTTTGGGGAATTGATTACCATTCACATGGCAGTTCATGAGCAAGAAGTCTTTTACTAGCTATGAATTTCTGCATACTAGGTTTGTTACTACAGGAAAATATCTATCTACAAAGGCCAGTCCTAATACATTTGAGTTCCTTATTCCTTATTTTTACAGAATTGTAGGGGTTGGGAGGGACCTCCAGAGATCATTGAGTCCAACCCCCCTGCTAAAATTGTTAATGCTTCTAGTCCTGTTCATTGGTCCATCTCAGCCAGTGTTATAAAATAAAGTTGCCCTGGCATGGAACATATCATGAGGCTGGTGTGATGCTGGCACAGGTTGTCCAGAGGAGCTGTGGATGCCCCCTTCCTGGCTGTGTTCAAGGCCAGGCTTTGGCCAGCCTGGTATGGTGGAGGGTGTCCTTGCCCATGGCAGGGAGGTTGAAACAAGATGGTCTTTGAGGTCCCTTCCAACCCATATTATTTGCTGATTCTATGAGCAGCTGTGGTTTCAAAAAGCATGAGAAGACAGCATCTCCTGCAAGAACAAGTCTGACTTGTCTCCACCTGAGGAGTGAGAGGAAGCCATCAGCCCCACAAAGTTAGCCTCAGTTATTTGGAAGAACATTATTATCTGGGAAGATTTTCAAAGGGAATACTTAAATGCCCAAGGCCCATTGACTTTATGTGAAATTTGATCACTGAAATACATTTGACACTTTTAAACATCTCTATTTATCTAACCAAGTTACTTCTGTGGAACTAATTATTAGAGAACCTAATAATCTTTAATGGGTGTACAGCCACCTGAAAGGAGTTTGTAGAAAGGTGGGTGTTGGTCTCTTCTCCCAAGTAAGAAGTGATAGGACAAGAGGAAATGGCTTCAAGTTGTGGCAGGAGAGGATTAGATTGGACATGAGGAAACCTTTCTTCACTGAAAGGGTTGTCAAACACTGGAACAGGCTGCCCAGGGAAGTGGTTGAGTTGCCATCCCTGGAGGTATTTAAAAGACTTGTAAATGTGGCGCTCAGGGACATGATTTAGTCATGGATTTGGAAGTGCTGGGTTAATGATTGGACTTCATGGTCTTATAGGCCTTTTGCAACCCAAACGATTCTATGATTCTGCGTATCCTTCCAGCACCAATGTGATTTTATAGGAAGAAACTGGAATCAGAATAAGACGTTTGGCTAATTTTATGTATATATTCAGACAGTCAAAGATGGTATTAGTCACAAGATAGAAATGGAATAAGAATAATAACCTGACCCTAAGTAACCTCATCAAGGTCAAGGAGAAAATCTGTGGCAAGGCAAGTTAAGCCTCAGTTTTCCAAGCTGCAGTCTATTGCCCTGTGTACTGCTTTCTCTTCGTCTGTGCAGGATCAGGCTGCAAGACTGTCCTTAAAATTGAAAAGAAAGGAAACAGTCCCTCACTAATTGAAGCCAACTGTTTATCCTCCCTGGGGGAAAATGTTTCAATGCAGAGCTGCCTTGAAAATTACCTCTCTATAAATGATATTACAAGGGGCCATATTCATTTTCAATCATAGATTCCAAAACAAGCTGGTTTCAAAGATAAAAATATTTTTCTTAATTATGAAAACACATTTTAAAGACACTGATGTTATGCACTGTTTTTAATTTGAAGCTTTTTTTCTTTTTTCTTTTCTTACTTTTTTAAATTTTTTTTTGAGTTCACTTTCTGCCATGAGATTGGGAATGGTGGCAAACCCAAATACAGAAATGGAAATTGACTTTAAGGAGAAATTGAAATTGATCAGATTATTTCTATTGTTCAGGCTGATTGGGATGCAGTCCCTCCTATTCTTCCCCTGATATTATGAAGCAAACACCTTAATGGAGAAAGATGCTTTACCCTTTTAGGACAAAACCCCATCATCTCCTACAATCTATAGGGTTTTTTATAGACATTTTTATTCATAGATCTTAACTAAGGTTTGAGAAAAGTAAAATATCATCATTCATACAACACAGATAGAAAACTGTGGCATGCAAAGGTGAAAGTTGTGATTCATCTTACCTCTCTTCATGTGTCTAAAAGTGAGATATCTAAATCTGAGATAATTGCCAAAGGTTCATGCCAGATTCAGTAGAGAGAATGACACTTCTCAGCACCATTTATCCCACCTGTCTTAGGATGGGGTGAACCACAGTTTGGAAGCTCCTCTTTCACTCCATCCATAGGAAAAGCTTAGGTGACTGAGACTGTATGCCCGATATTTAGGTGCTAAAGATAGGCAAAGTGAATTCTGCCTAAAATAACATTTTAAGGACAGTACCACAGAAGCCCTGTTTGAAAGTTGTTCTGTCCCTAAGTTCAAGTCTCCTGAGAGGTGCAGTTTCAGGGTAGAACCACTAGATAGGTAAGAGTTTATTCTGAGAGCTAAAGTATTTACATAGGGAATTTCTACCTCCCAAACTGGTTTCACATACAGACTGCAAACTATATATAGCAATTGAAGAATGCTGTGTATGCCATGGAGAAAATGTTTCTTGACCTCCAGTATCTCCTGAGTCTCAAAACTTCTTGAAATCTGTGATACTATCATCTGGTATCTCAGCAGGCAAGGGACAAATGTTTCTCACTGAAGTTCCCACTCAGAGAAGAGGAAGTTCTTATCTTCGCTGCATCAAGCCTGCAGGGTTGAGTCAGTCTTATTCAAAATTGCTCAACAGTAACCTCTGCATGCAAACAGAAGAGGGTACTGACTAGGGTCCAGATGATTCCTAGGTCCTGGATCAAACTAAAACTTACTTTCCAGAAAGTCCCTGGGTTACCGTAGAGTCAAAGGTCTTTGCAAGCATGCAACAAACAAGTGGTGGTCATGAAACAAACAGGCACAAACCAGTATGTGCTGATCGCTGGACTCAGTTTATACCCTGAAAATAATGAAAGCTGCAGCATTAACTGTACCAGATCTGGAAATGACAAAATTACTTGTCTAGATCCAGGGTTTTAAAAGTGTTTAGGTACTTGATGTACATTGATTATAGTTGGGCTTAGATGGATGAACAAATACACCTTAATTGCTTCTGCATGTCAGATGCACGCAACTGCAAGTTGCCAGAAAGAACTGAAATTCAGACCTACAGTAACAATGTGAGGCAGGGGAATAACTTTGGATACCTGCTATCATTTTTTGTTGTTAACTATAAACCAGCCGTCTTTTTATTCTAGGGGACCTGCAACCAGTTTTTGGCCACATGGCTCGGTTTCCTTTTCACTAATTCTTTGTCATTCCTCCATACACCACACAATGTTCCAAACCTCTTCTAAGACCTCTGCCTTGCTGGTACAGCAATCAGCAGCAACAGCATTGTAACACGGGCAGGGGGACTGGATGTCATATATTGTAGCCCTTGCCCAGAGATTGGCAGTGCATTTTCACTAAAGCATCACTTGGTAAAATTCAGAAAAAGCACCCACACAACAGGAGTGAGGACAACACGTCATACCTAACTTGTTGCTGACTGTGTTGGGGATGTTGGTGAGGAGCCGAGCTTAGACCCCGTGTAAGAATGTTTTGATCCTTTGTGAATGTCAGACCAAACACACAAGGAAGAAACTTTGAAAAATCTCAATGGGCAAATGAAATCTGTAAGGTGTTGGCATCAGTCACCCTTAGTTCATTCAGCATCAAGCAAAAAAATGGCCTTTATGTTCCCTTTCCCCCAAATGCGTCTCCAAAAGAACAGCAAAACATGCATCCATTTTTTAAAGAAATGCCCGTGTAACCATAACTACAAGTTCGTCAATAGAAAAATACATAATAAATGGCTTGTTATTTCGACTCTTTTGTGAGACAGTTCATTAGAAACTTCATTTGTCTACATGGATTGCACTTATTCAGCTATATTCTAATAAAATGCGCATTGCTTCCAATAAAGGGAATGCATTTGCTATTGATGTGCTATAAACTACTATACAGAGAGGTGTTATTATATCCCTGTGTAATAACAAGCCAATTATAATGATCAGCAAAACCTTTACAATAAAGTCAATGCACAAGGAGTGATTATCATAATGCATTCTAACTGTTCAGTGCCATAAATGCTTTGCAATTAATTGTGGAGCGTATCTATAAATGTATTATTAATGCTGTATAAAAAACCATTGACAAGCAACCTTTACATTAAAGAAAGATACTAGGATTGTAATGTGTCCCTGAGTTCACCTAGGAGGTTGAGCTTTATTTAAAAAGGGGAATTTTTTATAAGATTACATTTTTTTATTTCCTCCACTCTCCCCCTCCCACTACTTCCTTCATTTTTGCCCTGTCTTCAAAAAACCTCCAGATATTTTGCCGCAGTGTGAGGGCCCTTGATCATCCACCATACTTGAATTCTGGTCCTGTATACATAATTTTGGGCACAGCCACAGGCTTTTACTGGTGTCTTAACCCTATGACACTGACGGCCTGACATGCATGAACGCCAAAGGCACCAACTGCAAGAAATGAGCAAATAAAAGTGTACCACAACCTAAGCAGGCAATGCAGGAAGGGTGAGAAGGAGCAAGGAATCACAGTTACATAATTGATCAAAAGTTGCGCGGTAGCAGAGAAAAGAACCGATATCAAAACTTCAAGGCGATGAGCTCCCCAGCCTCTGCCCAAGCTCTGCTCTAGACTCTCCTCTTTCTTGTCAGTAAACTATTAGGTTACAGATGCTTTATGAAAAATGTGCAATATGGTTTTGTTGGTTTTTTTTTTCTTTTATTCCCTTAATACTTGATTTTAAAAGGTTGTCCTTAGGATGTGTGCTAGAACACAATGTCCTGTGGATCTTTTCCAGTTCCTATTGATGGGCACACTTCCATCGATTTCAATCACGGTGGAAAGGGCAGACATGAACAAAACTTTGATGTCCCTTATATTCTTTCAGCAGGTGAGAGTGGAATGGAATGCAACAGCCTTCAGCAGTGTCATTGAATATAAAATGCTACACACAAGGATCCACTGGAGTCTTTTTTTCTCCCCCAAAATTAAGTTTTAGCAGACAGCGGAGAGCATGAATGGGGTCATCCAGGACCACTTTGGATTAACTAATTCGTTTGCATGCTGGTACATTCTGTTTGCTTGAATATACAGCCCTGGGAGGACAACAGGCTATTAGCTATTAGTACGGTTGTGCAATCCTGAATTTCCACAACAAACCAAGAAATTTTCATTTCCCATCGGCTGCAGTCAGTCCCACAACAAGACACAGCTACAAAGAGATGCCTGTGAGTACTATAGTTCTCTTTTTAAATCAAGTTCATCTTAGAGCTAAAGGAAAACCCCTACAGATTTTAACAGATAGTCACACCTGGAATAAAATTCAATGGACAGGTTCCCTTTGAAACCAGTGGCTTTGAGCATTGCTGTGGAAGGCTACATCACAGATAGTGGGGCCTAGACCTTGGTTCTGCTTTTCAAAGGTTATGGCTTCACCTGGACTGAAAGAAAGGAAGTATGTCCAAATCTGGATGAGTTTCTTGATTCTGCCCTGAACTTGATACATCCATGTTCATATGGGGAGACAATCAGGACATATAAGCCAGAAGGGGCCAGAGTAATGCTGTGGCTTTTCTGTGGGGGCCTTTGTGGTCCTATGCCCAGGTCCTTCCCCAGCCTTCGTCTAGATAGAGAGACGAATGCACTGTCAACTCTCCCTCAGAATACTACAGCATTTCCAACAGTCATTCTTTAGGACCCCAACCTGGTAGCGACACCAAGGATTTTTGCTGGTGTGAGGCAAGAAAGCTGCCTCCCAGTTTAATATCAAGATCTTTTGGTTAGGTTTTTTTTTATCCCCCCTCTTTTTTTTTTTTTCTGCTTTGACTCATGAGCTCATCTCCTCTCCCAGTGGATTTTTGAACAGAACATCAGATTATTTTTAAACAGTCATTCCTTCTCTTTACCCTTCATGCAGAGATACTGCGACTCAGCTACAGTGTGCTGTTTAATATTGGATATGTAATTAATAAAGAAAGATTTGGATGTGGGGTATTTTTTTTTATTTCCTCCTGTAAAAGGAGTCAAAACCAGCTGATTAATCATGATTGGGGCAAATATCAGGAAGGGGAGATGTATGAGACTTAGGAGGAGGATTTGGCAAGTAGTTGGAAATCTTTCAAATCACAAGGGAAGAGAGAGAGAGAGAGGGAGAGAGAGATATGTTTAAACTGTTGTGGGCACCAAGGGACAGAAAGGGGAATAGGAAGCCCTCGTTATGGTAAATTATTTTTGCAGAGCTCTTGATTCCAAACCTCATAAAAAGTGAAGGCAGGAGCAGTTACTGTACAACTAGTAGTCTCAGCCTTGTAAGTGAAATGGTCACAGCAAAGGTGGGAAAATGTGTGATGCGTGACCTTTGCAAGTCCCTGTCTGAACTCTTTAACTGAGTTATAAAGGATTAAGGTGAGTCATTCTGAACTCATGACAATGTTGAAAGAGTTAATGGGGATGTGGTCATAGAGAAAGAAGCTTGGAAGGGAGAACATTATCTCCTTCCCTGGGGTGTTTGCCATTGCCATCTGCCAGCTCCTGCTGAATGTGTGTGTGGATCATCAAAGAAGTAGAGTTGAACAGTGGAAGAAAAGCTGTGTCAGGCCACATAAAAGTAGGTTGTATGGACCAGGACCTGGAAACAGAACAACTCTTCAGCCCACTCTCTAGCTTCAGCAGAGGGAAGTCTTCTAAAGAAGCCCACAAAGTATAAGATAGGGAACCGCTGGTAAAGTGGCTTCTGTGGAGCTTGATGAGCCAAACAACATATGGCTCAGAGATAAGGAAGAGATGAGAATTACAAAGGTACAATGCTGATGCATGCATAGTCCCAGATTTCAAGATTTCTTGACAACAGCCTAATCTCCAGCAGTGCAGAAGAAGTGAAGTTGAGGTCTGTTAAGATTTACACCTCCTTACTTATCCTTCGCTTTCCTCTTCAAACATTTCCAGTTTGAAGGTCTGAACAACCAAATATACTCTTTGCAAAGTGCTTCAGAGAAAGAAAGAGATCCATGTGACATTGTAATGCCAACGTGAAGCCAAATCAAGTTGAAGGCAACCGGTCATGCTTAATTTTGGCACCTAAATGGGCCTGGATCTAGATAGTACCTGTCTGAGAAGCTTCCTGAGAGGTTTTGCCCATCAGCACAAGCCACAGAATTCTGATCTGTTAAATGGAAAAAGAGCTAAATGCCAAATAGTTATTGGGATCCTGGGCTGTCTCTGCCACAGATGCATACTGCCAGCTGAGGCAGAGAGCTGGTGAGAGTTAGAAATGGCCTGGATGAAATAAGAAACAGATCCAGACTTTTGTCCCAAAGGAAAATAGAGCTCAGAAACCGTGGAGACACCAGTCTGGCCCCATCATCATTGCTGAGCTGATGGATAGGAATAAAAAGAAACAGATCATAGAGCATGAGCAAGGCACAACTGTTTTTGCTGTTTTACTCTGAATAAGTGCTTGGACATTTTGCTCTGAAGCTGGAATAAGCTATAACCAAGCAGATAATTTCAGAGCCTGCACATTGAGTAACGGGTAGAGAAAAGATGCAAGTCAGTTGAAATATGAAGTCCAAACCTTCCAGCTGCTGCTATCACATCCACCAAACGGCAAACAAAAAAAAGACACATTGCACATTCCTCCCCCAAAACATACACAAACAAATTTGCTTGAAAGCACAAACACAGACAGAAGCTTTAGTATATTTGTGAAGTCTTGCATGAAGAAAACTCTGCAATATGATGAACTGCAGACTCTCCTGTAAATCTCTCAACACCATCTCTGCAGGACATTGCAGCCTTTCAACTCTAAACCGTTTTGGACTGTGCCTGTTTATTTTCTTTATTCCAGAAACCTTCTGTATCTCTTCCATAAAATGCAAGAGGACACAGAAACCACTGTGAAGTGTTTCTCGGTAGAGATATTAGCGCCAGGCCTGGGTAGCACTCTGTGTGCATCTTTGCATGTCTTCCTTTATGGATCTTCGTCTGTCCTTTGAGACAAATGTGGGAGCAATGGAGCATCTAAGCATCACTAACGGAGTGCAACTAGAGTAGCAGGAGAGTCCTTTCCTTTTTAACAAATGTTACTCCCTGTACAACCTAGTGGGACCTTGGGGCTGCATTTGTCATAAGTTAACCCTGCCAGCTGCAGTGAGAGTTGTCTAGTGAGAGCTAGAGATATTGTGGATAAAATAAGGAATGGTTCCAAACTTTTGCCCCAAACCACAAAACAGACTTGAAATCTTTCCCTAAGTTTGCAAAACTTTGTCACTGATATTTACAGACTATTTTTAGAGCTGAATATGGGACAAGGAACCACAAAAAATCTCCAGGAATAATATAAAAATAATAGAAAAGTCTATAAGTTTAACTGAGATTTGTCGCATTCAGAATTTAAAGCAGAATTAAAGCCTACATCCCTAAAAATATACTGGACCACCTAGCCAATGATAATGGAGCTTCTGCATAGTCAAGCTAAAATTTGGACAGTAGAAAGATCGGTGAAAGTTCTGAAGAAAGCCTTAACAGTGCTGGAGTTACACTCTGATTTTTCATGATGAAATACAGGACTGTTACTTCTTAACACGTTCTATCAATTCCACCACTGCTAAAGCCTCTATAAAATGTCAAAGGACTCAGATCTCCTGATCAGGTATTTGAAGTGTCATGAAGCCTTTTGTAGAAGGAATACCCCCATGCAACATTCTGCAGCTTGACTATACACACACGCACAAACAGGCAGGCGAGCAAGATGCAAAATTTTCCCATTAATTTAGACTGTTTCCCAAGAGAAATGTGCTGAGAATACATTTATTTCTAGTTCCTGTGAGATTAGGCAAATGTAAATAATGCCAGTTTTTATTGAAAAGGATTGCACTCTTTGTCTTGCATCTAGTCCAATATGGGGATTAACAAACAAAATAATAAAACCAGCAAAACTAATAAGGGGTGCTCAACATTTCCATTTTGTTGGGTTGAGTGTAATTTGTGCCAAGCAAGATTTTGAATTCTTCCCCAAACCTAGATGATCTCATAGTCTAGATTTTTGCTCACACACAGTAAATTCTAACACACACACACACTTTTGGTTCAAGTGAGAATCAAGTCAAGGGAAGAATTAAAACCCAACAAAATCCAGACTCCAGAGCAGAAAAAAATGCTGAGCAGAATCTGCTTGTGGGAGATAGATTTAGCACCCCCATTGTCTTTGGGTTGTGAGAGAACTTACTGGAAAAGTTCAGGATTCACACCTTAGGAAAATGCAGGTATTCTTCCCTATATAAAACACAATCTCACGTCTTCAAGAACACTGCTCTCAACACTCAGTAAAAGCCTCCTTGGAAACTACAGTTTCTAAAAGCATTACATTCTCTCTTTAATACCTTGCCCTCGCACCAAACTTCCCCAGAAGACAGAAGACAGAGGTGTGGACAGGGAGTGGGCTTTGGCTAGACTGAAGACTTGTGCTGTGCAGAAGAGCTGCTTCACTTTCCAAGCTCCCTTCTTCCCTCAAGTCCCATCCCTATACATGGACAGGGTATAATAAGCTACAACTTAAGTTTCTTTGTTGTTGAAGTTGACCTTTATCTTGCAGCCCTAATGAAGTCTTTTGATGTGCTCCTAAGATACACTGCCTCCTTTTTAGCATTCTGTTTGCTGTGCCTGCTTTAACCAGTGGGCTTGTGAAGAACGTAAGTTTTCATACAATGCCTCCCTTGGGTGCCAATTGTTCTTTTCTCCCATAGTTGCCCTTGAGTCATGCTGTCCTGAAACATCATCAGCCCAGAAGCAGCTTGTCAGTGGGGAATTAGGACAACGTGTCTTTCACACCAATGATGAGTGCACTCACTTGGCCCCTACATTATGATTGCTGCTGATAGGAGCAGTATGGGAGTGGAATGGGTGAGAAAACATGAGGTTTGTGTGTGTTGGGGAGATAATTAACTAAAACACAATAGGGAGGGAACCACTGGTGTGATGGATAATGTGGAATCAAACTGCCACCGGAGCCTTTTGCAGTTCAAACCACTCCTCCTGAAAGCAGCTGCTCTTAGCAGAAGAGTTTGAAAAACCCTTCCCAGGAAGCTAGGCATGTGTTCTCTATTAGTGATTTGCATTTTAAAAAAAAAAAAAAAAAAAAAGGAAAAAAGAGTGATTTGGAGCTACATACCCTGTAGGCGCACTAAGCAAATTGGCCAGCCTAATTATTATTTTTTGGTATGTCTAATTAAATAGACAAAAGGCCCTCCCTTCACTCTTGCTGTCAGCACGAGCTCCACTGGAATGTGCATAATGTCCCCCTCATTTGCCCAGGCAGCTGAGCCTTTTCCTTTTCCCTTAGGAGACTGGCGTTGACAACTGCCCATGGCTTACCCACTCCTATTCAAATACAGAGCCAGATCATCAGGCAGGAAAGGAAAAGGGGTAAATTGACCTGGTTCTGTTAAAAAAACAGACAGTGCCGTATGATGTGACATGCCTTTGTTGCAGGTTACAAATGTGCCATGGCCCTTGATAGCAGAACTTGCCATTGCAGAGCCCATCAAATGCGTTCCACCCAGTGTTGGCCAAATTCCCTTGAATTTACTTTACAGGGACTCTAAAAGTGCAATATTTATCCCTGAGCTTTCTGGCGTTTTTCCAGCACTCTGCTCTTCTGCTCTGCAATTACATGGCACCATAGCCCTTCCTTACAGAGCTTCTGTCGACCTGTCGGTTTCACCACACCAGCCCTTTAACTACAACTACGCACAAAGTCTTCCAATGACTTGAGTCACTGGAGAGTTTCAGCCTCACACTGACACAGTCAAAGCCTCTGGAATCCAAAGCTTTCAACTGAAAAAAAAGCACAATTTCAGTGCCTTTTGTCTGCAAGGCATTTTACTCCTTTTAAGTAGCTGTTGCTGGAGATTTCCAGTAATGCCAGCACAAAGATAGTTATCCCATAAATGAGGAAGAGTTTACGTCTATTGGGGGAAATTAAAGAGTTTTCACACATCTAAGAGCCACATCATTACTAAATGACAAAACCTACTCCCACATTTATATGATACATAAGCACCAGTGTTTTTACTGCAGATATGGGCAAAAGCCTCTCTATTTTTTCCTGAAGAGATGGAGATAGAGCGGAAGGAAGCACTGGGTCATTATACATATGTGTGTGTATATATATATATGTACAGATAAAAGAAAAATAAAAAAGCTGAATGGTGACTTAGCCAGCGTAACGGACCATCTCACACTTTCAGAGAGTGTTCAGTGTTTGATCTGACAAACGGGCCTCTATTAGAAGAGTACGGAGGGATATCACCACATCAGTTCTGGTAGAAAACCTTTTACAGGAAACACCTTATCACCGGTGATCTATTGAACAGTCATTTAGCAAAGCCTTCCAAATCCACTCTGCAGGATGGAAAAGCAAAAGACCAGGTCCTGATTTCAGCTACACCTGTGCAAATCCTGAATAACTCCCTGTGACTGAGAGAAGTCTTCAGTTTCCACAACAGGTTTATCCAGATAAGCTGATACAGGTGCAGAAAACTCTGCTACCTCAGGATTTGCTTTTTCCAAGCAGAAACAACATGGCCAGAGAAAACATAAAAATATCTGCTTTATCCTAACCAAATTGAACACCTCTGCAGCTCAGCCCAAGATAGGTCTGAAAAACCTACATTGCCGTCACCAGTGTTAAACTTTGTTAAGTCAGCGCCTGATGCTTCACTTCTTAACGAGGCAGTTATTTGTTTCCCAGGCAATCTCTGGCACCTGCCTGCCTTTTAAAATCAAATAATAATTGAATATGAGGAAAGCGAGACGAAGTAAAGGAGATTTAATAAAGAGAATCTTTGCTGCAGAGGGAATTTCTTTGGCAGTGATTACGTTACTAATTGATCAGCACATTGCCTGAGAGAAGCCAGAGACAACAATTATACTTAGCACTGTGGCTGAAAGCAATGCAGTCAACTACCTCCTCGGCTTTCGCTGTCCGCTGGTTTCACCTGGATTGGTCTGTTCATCTGTAAAGAAGAGCAAAGAGAGACACATAATTAATGGTGGAATCAAACACTCATACTCACTGCTTTGTTTGTTTGTTTGGGGTTTTTTACCATGCATCATAGTTAGCACCAGAATTTACTCCATGAGGGGGCAAAAAACCAATTAGTAAGCAAACAAGTAACCACGGAGTACAGGCTGTTTCCTGGTCCGAGGTAAATCAGTGTCACCCCATTTATTTGACAGGGGCTCTGTTGAATCACGCTGGGAGAGGGATCTGACTCATTTCATACAGGTCATGAAATTTTAAACATAACTTTTAAAATTTCTATTAGTTTCCTCTGGAAACGCTACTGTGTCAGTGCAGAAATGCTTTGTCAGAACATTGGGATCAGTGAAACTTTAATTGCAAAGATTTCTTGAGATTGGCATGATAAAAAGAAAATGGAAAAGTGAATTCCACCTCCTCTGTTAGCTCAGTACAACAGTCACCTGTAACGTAGTGGACTCCACTTCATACTTGGGAATGGGATTTGGACCTGGTTTGCCAATGTCCTTCAACACTGGTGGCTACTGAGATTTTGCTTGGTGGAAGAAAGTAGGGTACGTGTTCAAAGATCTCCCTCTGTTTCTTTTTCAAACATCTTTTTTCTTTCTCACATCAGAACATAAGCAAGTATTTAAAACCTTGCCATCGTGCTGTGAATAGGATTTTAATTCTGTTCTCCAACTTAATCCCTCTCTCAACAAAAGCATTTGGGACCATCATTATCCCTGGAGCTGCTCACTCTCAGGAGATAGGGCAACAGATGTCAACAATCTTTGTCCCTAGTAGTGCCTAACATGATGTGGGTGCCTGATGAACAGTGATGAGGATATAACCCTCTGGATTAACCAGACTGGATCAGAGCCAGCTGAGATTTTCACTGGAAAGTCCTTCCCTGACTCTTCCTCCATGTCACTTAATGCAACCCATACACTATAAGACAGACTATTCAAAATATCTTCCTGTGTGTAACCATCCCTGAACGGAATGAAACTGTCCTTTAGATTTGGCAACCAAAGAAAGCACAGGTTCAAACAGGGTTCACAGGGAGCAGGAAAGTCAGAAGGCAATGGAAATCTACCAACATATTGCTTCCCCTTAAAGTCAGACTACAAATCAGCTGAGAAGTGTCACAGGTTGCATTCAGGTGATACTATCCCTTTCTGATTTCTGGCTAATCACAGTTGGGCAGCAAAGCTGTTAGTTTTCTTTTTTTCCTAATTTTCTTTTTTTTTTTTTTTTGCTTCCCTGAAAGTAGTTCATAATCATTTAGATTTATTCTAATTGCTCTGCACACATATTTAGTAATAAAAAGTTATCAAGCTGGCTGACAAGTAGGTTAAGATGATGGAGAGCCTAGCAGAACCTGCTGCATTGTTGTCTCAAGAGGAAAATGTACTTAGCCATAAACTGACTACAGTTAGACTCACGCTCAGGAAGAGAAGGATCAATGGCTCCAAACGCTACTGAGCAATTTCTGCTCTCCTCTATGCCTATATCACCCAACAAACTCTGGACAGCTGAAGTGCTAAAGCCAACAAAGAATCTGGTACTGGATAAACCTTGTATCAGCCCCTGCTTCTGCAATGGTAAAGACCTGTCACTCACACACGTATCACAAGATGTTAGCAGGGCTGGAGACAATATATTTAGCAGCAGCAGGATGGACAGTCTGCCACAGGGATCCTGTAACCACATGCGAGCAGCTAGCTGTTACATCTACTGAAAGATACTTAAAGATCTGACATCATGCAAGTGAGGAGGGTAATTTATGTCATGTAACTCCAGATGTCTAAAAAGTGTAATTTTAAGCCACTCTTAAGACTGGTGTCTGGGATGAAAAGGATAAATGGTCTTCTGCAGTGCCTGTTCCTCTCCACTGATCATAAAGGTGGCCTATGCAGTTAGAGTTAGGTAAGATGAACGCCATCGTGGCTCTCACACATGGGATAATGAAGCCAAACTATCCAGTTACTGTGTTTAACTCAGCCACTGTGATACAGCACATTGGTATCGACACCATCTGTGTACCAATAACTGACTTGAGAGCAGTTAACTTTTGATAGCTGCATTCACGCTGTATCTTAGGGGTTCTTACTGGGGACACAATGGCTCATCTAACTCCAATGGTCAGAAAAGGGTGGTTAGAGGTCCCTGGTGCTCACTCCAAGACAGCCAAAACCTGCATCTCAAGCAGCCAATATGAAAAAAAGTCTTGGTATCCAGGAATTTACAGGAGGTGTGCTGCATACAGTCCTGACAGGCAATGCCTGGAGTCCAAAATGGACACAGCCTTGCAAGGCAGAACACTCCATGAATCTAACAACATAGGTCTGATCTGATGCCTGCTAGACATGAAAATCCCCACTGAAATCAAGTAAACTTTGGATGCAGCCTTTAGACAAAATTGACAGTCCTTCCTTGTTGTTGACTTGGATGTGGTCACTTTGCAAAATGCAGAGATCATTAGATCTTTTAACAAAATTAGAGATTAATATTTCTTGTGGGGTTTGTTCTGGGTTTTGGGTGGGTTTTTTTAATTATTTGTTTGTTCTTGGGGTATTTTTTTTTTTTTGAGATTGGAGCTTGAGAAAAAGAAGACAATCCCCAAGGAAGGGAAAAAATCTGGGAGGGAAAGAGCATCTAACAGGGGATGAAAAAATGGGAGAAATTAATAAGTAAAAGGCTAGTGTAATTTAATGTACACTATGATTTATACACTTGACAATTTCTTTATAGACCAAAGAGAAAGTGCTGCCTGCACGGAGCCCATAATACAAATTGAGATCATCTTGACATGAAAGACACCAATTATAGGGAGAAACACTGAGAGGAAAATAATTAAGTTTCCTCTCTCCATCTATGGAACTTTTTTTTACACAGACATTCTGGGAGCAAGGGGTTGGCATGGGGAACAGAAAAGGCCTAAGTGGGGAAATAAGATGGCAGAAAGAAGTACCTTCCCTAGTCTGGGGAAATACCTCTCAGGGAGGGGAATTCAGGGGTTCAAGCTCTCTGCTTATTCTTTGGCTGGGAATTGTCATGGGTTTAATGTAAAGAAATTAAAGTTTATACTCTGAACTGAAGTCTTCTGAATAGTGATTGGGGAAATATTTATACAGATACCTTCAATATCTGTCCTGTCTTGGAGGACACTGAGAGTGTGATAGGGGAAAGAAAATTTTCTAGTCAGCAGTTCTGATTAATACCATGGATATACACATGGGATCATAGGAGTTATAGGTATGGCTGTGAGTTTCTATTGATTGCTGTAACTAGAAGTCTTCAAAAGAGATTTGGCAACATAGGAAAAGACATAGGTAGGCTGATCCAATATTTGAACTGACTGATGAACTGCATGAACTCTGTTAGGCTCTTCTCTAGAATGTGCTACACTTATGTCCATTGCAAAAGTCCTTCTTCCCTCTCCCCATGGCTGTTCTTTGTGTTCTCCTTTGAAATATGTTCACATTTTTTTGTTCTGTATTGTCCCTGTTGGATTGCCATAGTGAAAGAAGTACATTGTTTACCATTACTTAACCTAGAAAAAATTTATCTCCTCTTTAGCTTCCCTCCTATCTTTTAGGACCTGACTAAAAATTTTTATTATCTATATAAACTGTGAAGATTCCTGACATTATGGTACCAGAATGCCTAATAGTCATTAAAAAAATTGTAAATAAGGGCTGTAAGTTTATCCTCATTCATGATTCAGAGTCCAACTTGGCCACAAATTTTCTTTAAGTGTCTCACTTAACAGGAATGATGTAATAGAGGTGTGCTGATGATCACTGAGACACAATGGGATTTAAGGAAGAGCCAAAATATTTGTGTTTCTGGTTTTATATGACATACCCAGTTTTCAAAGGGGTGGCTGGTGGATAGCAAACCAGAGTCTTCTTCACAACTGTGTCCCTAGTGTGGTGTCAGGCAAAGACTGTGTCTAGGATTCCCTGCCTGTGTGGGGAACTCTGAGCACTGGGCACCACCACAGCTGTGAATTGGCCCCACATCCTTTTTCTACAAATGCCATAAGCACTTGAGTTTATTGAGGAATTAGAACTTCAAGTGTGTCACACTTCTCATTTTCCTTTTAATCCTTTCCACATTCCTCTCTTCTGAAAACTACCTTTACTATCACCTTTGCACACCTTGGACAAGATGCTCGTACTTGTTACACTTCATACCCATCATTTTGGCTTTTCCTTCCTTTTGCCTAAACCAAATCCATTCAAATAATGCCATTTGTCATCCTCTCACACCAACTTGCCACTTGCCCCACCTACCCCCACCCCAATCCTCCCTGCAAGTGGAAACACGACATCATTTTTCATGTCCAATTACAGCCACCGTGGTGCCACTGTTAAAAGACAGCGCAGGTACTCCTGTCAAAAAGGGTTTGAGTTACAAGAAGCGATGAATTACAGCAAGCCCTTTTTCAATTCTCCACAGAAATGAAATGTCAGAGCTTGCTGTTGTATTTTTCTCAGCACCATCAGCTACAGGCCACTGCAGGAATTAGACAGGGGACAGACGCTTTTCTGCATCATGATTTTTTTTTCCTAAGGTTGTCATTGTCTCCCCCACCAACCTTTTTCTGCTCCCTCTGGCTTTGATATTAATTTGGAGCAGGTAGAAGGATCACCTAGGAAAGAAGAGTAGGAAGCAAAGACAGCTGATTTCTCACTGTCTCCATCTTTCTTCCTCTCACTGTTCCACTACACTTTCTTGAGTCACTTATTTTTTCATTAGTCATTAATATACCTAGTATTTCTACCTAGGTCTAAGGCTCTACTAGGCTTGAGAATGGGTAAATTCAATGATAAAAAGAAGAAGAAAGGAGGAAAAAAAATAATAATGGAGACACCCTGAATAGCTTCAAATGTGATCTGGGACAGGAAGGAAAAGTGAGAAGAGGAGGAGACTACTGAAGGTGTCTGAATCCCCACTAAAGGTTAGGAAGACCATGTCTAGGCAGAAAAGAGCTGTGACAGTGGTAATAGGCAGGTTGTACTTAAATCACTTGAGGAGATAAAAAGTGATTCTAGAGCTTGAATGATCTTTAAGACCATGGAAGACTACCACAGTGATAACCTATCTAATAGTGTTCTTTCCACCTCTCTGTAGAAAGCTTAATATATTTGAGTACTCCCTGAGAACAGATGGTGATAGTGGGATGTTGCTAAGGCTTTGTATCAAAAACTGTGAGGAAAGGTGTCCTATTGTCAATGTTTCCCGAAGTTCCCAATGAGGACAATGTAGGAAGAGGAGGTGCTAACCTCCAATGAAGCCTGTTTTCTAGCTCTACACTGGTCTTCTGGATGAATTTGGACATATCATGACATCTGCCTCTTTCTCATCTTTCTCTTCAGTATAATGAAGATAAAGGTATACCCTAATGTAAAGGGTGATATAAAAAATGTATATCTAAATGCTGGTGTTCAAAAAACCCCCAAAAAACCCCAATAAAACAAACATCCAGTCATTTCTATGCCTGAATTATGTGTACAGATATAATGGCAAACAGCAAACTCTTCTTGGTCAGTGATGTTCTGTTGTGTTTGGCATTGTTCTGGCATCAGCCCTCAAAATAATGATGAAATACTGCTGTGACCTAATCACAGGATGCTCATGTAAGCTAGCAGGTCTTAACAGATGTTTATTGGGCACTACAGCATCTCAGTAGATGGTGGCTACCACCATGGAAGACAACCCCATCTTGCAGATGGAAGCAACTTGCTTCCTAAATGTGCATGTAGTTCTTGGTGATATGTATCATGGCATATCTCAGATGTTAATTGGAGACGTGAATAATTTAATATTGAAGTTTTCTGAAAATATTGTTACTCCTCATTTCTTCTGTGAAAAAAGTTTTTCTGTTCTAAACACTACAAGAAATTTCATTTTAACACTTCTGCCAACATTTTTGGGGGTCTGCCATGTACATAGTAGTAATTCCTCTGAAGTCAACACAGCTATTTATGTGATTAAAGGTACTGGCAGGAATGTGTTTGGAGGAGAGGGTCATAACTTTTAAAGCATTGAGCAAAATCCACTGTGATTGAAGGCCCTAAGGAAATGCAAAGTATATTAGTGTCAAAGTTGGAAAGGCCAAAAAAAAAAATCACCTACAATTGAATTGTGTGTGTAATTGCAAAGTTCAAGTAAATCACTCTGTACCTGATTCTGAGTGACATAATTGAATTACAACCATCTAAACTAGATAGCCATGTGAGTGAATCCAAAGCAATCTCTTCTCTCTGAAGAAAAGAAACCCCAAAGTCAGGTCCCAGGTCCTCAGCTCAGAAAAAAAATTCTGTGAATGTTACAGAATCAGGAAATCTGCTTCAACATAGGTTACCTATACAACAAGCCTTCTGTGTTTGTACATTACAGCTGTAAGGCATGACGGAAAACCCTGCCCCTGTGGGAACAGAGGCCAGTGCTGTGGTTGCATGAATTGCTGTGTGGTTGTACATTAAGCATATTTTTGTGTGGGCAGTGCTTGGTACAGTGCTGGATTAATGAAAGAATAAGGAGAAGAAATGTTTTTGAAAGGTTGGTGGAAAAATAAAAAATCACATTGGCTTACCTTGTGTGAAGTACTCACTAGCAATACCTTGCATCTGAAATGACAGTGTCCCAAACCTTATCTGGGTAGGGGACTCTAAATTCCTCCTTACCACCCTTTTCCCTGCCTGACAAGATGTGTGTCATAGACGTGTACACAAATAGATGAGAAGACCTGAAATGGGAATGTATGAAATATGAAAAAAAAAAATCTTGAAGGGTCTGACCTTTACAAATCAGTCAATGCTCCGGTGCCTACCCCAGAGAATGATTGCTACTGGCCATCCCTGCACTCTGAGAGTATTTTCTATATATCATATAAAACACATTATAATCCATCTGTCTAACTATCGATTCATCTTTCCACTTGTCTTGTGTATATAGATGAACCTGAAGGGGGGCTTCAGTTCAGGCTCATGTGCAGAAGCCTTCAAATACAAAACTTTCTCCCCACAGAACAGTTTGGGCTTGAGTTTGAAAAAACTGCTTATCTTGTTAATAGCAAAATAAAACCTTTACAGTACTACAGATCCTTTGGTTTGTACTGGGGGAAGCTGAGCATGTAGTGTTCAACTCTTCATTTTGAAAGAAGTAGGGAGGGCATCCTGTGTTTTGTTCCTCTTACTGGGAACTCAGTCCCCAGTAAGAGGAACAAAACACAGGATGCTTGGAACAGCAAAGCCTGATTTTCCAAAACAAAAGAGATAGGATTTGCTTGGGTTTTTTTTTGTTTGGTTTGGTTTGGGGTTTTTTGTTTGGTTTTTGCTTTATTTTGTTTTGTTTTGGGGTTTTTTTAGTATTTATAAGTACAGTTTCATATGCAAATCTGTATGTGAAAGGGACAGCAGGAGATCCACTTAAAGCTTTGAGCAGTCTCAGGGTAGGTCTGTGGCAGCACACACACACAGTGTCCTAAGGTCCTGGTACCCTGGTCATCTGGATGGGTAATTATTTGCACTCATGGACCTTGCTTGGCTTGTGCATTTTTCTTTCTGGGAATGAAGGAGGCCTGGTGGAGGCTGTCTTCAGCTTGGGAAATGTGTCTGTGGTCTCCAGAACCTCTGCATATCTGAGGAGTCCCTGGACATTTAATGAATATACTCAAGCACATGAAGGGTCACAGGATTGGCTTGCTGGTGATGCTGAGCTATATAAAAGAGTCTATTTGTCTGTGTATCCTGGTAGTGGAGGTATAAATTTGGAAGGGACACCCTGTTCATTAAATCTAGTTCCCTGCTGCTATTATGAGCAATCACAATGTGAAATTCTGTTCATAAACACATCAAATACTAATATAAAACTAAGTCTTTTGTTGTCCTTTCCTCCCTTCTTCCCTAATATCAGTAGGGATAAGGTTTTACACAATCTTGCCTCTCTTCTAATTTCCCACTCAAGGTTATTTCAAGATAATTTACATCCAATTTTAAAGTGTGCCCAAACTGCCTTTTAACAAAAATAATTCTTCTCTATCCCTGGCATTTTCTACTAGCCAACTCCACATGCATTTAGTCAAAAACAACCACATTCTCTTTTAGCCCAGAAACTGTGATCCCAAACTTTCAGGGCAGAGCAACGGCATAATGCACACATATGAAGGCAGTCCATATAGGTACAACCAAGAGAGCCTTAAACTACCCAGCATGGCTAATGAATAACTGTATCTAGATGGCAACACAGAACTTAAATGAGGGATGAGAATTTTTGCCAAGGCTCCTAGATCAGTTTTGGAATGTTTGCCATTGTAGGTTTATCTGTGCTTTCACTGCTTAGTTGAAAGCTTGCTCCCAGATTGTGTGTCTGTGTTGTCTCACAGATGCTTGCTGTGTTGGTCTGCTCTGAGGTTGCACAGTCCTGCCTGCAGCTGGTGCTTACCCAGGCAGAGGCACAGGTTGGAGTATGCTCGGGAGCTGCTGTGGTGATCAAGTGCAGATGACTGGAAAGGTAGGGTGTTCTCTGCATATGGGGCACGTCATGGTTTTGTGTATGTTGGGCATACTGTGCAGAGGCCAGAGGCCTCTGCATCATGGACGTGAGTGGGGCAGGCAAACAGGCAAGAGAGACAGATGCATTACTCAAGGCATTATAGACATAACCCCTGTCCTCTCACTTAGAAATGAACATCTGTTCTCGTCTTTTCCTTATCCTGAGCCCATGACCTCTGGCTGTTGGCACTTGCCTGCTGTGCTCTTCATTCTCTAGGCTTTATCTCGTCTGCTGAAGCAAGACCCAAATGCTGCCTTTGCCACTAATGGCTGCTTGGCTTGACTCTGCAGACTTAGGCAAGGCCAAGCTCCCATTGACTTCAGTGCTTTGAGTGCAAAAGGAGCTTGGCCACCATCCATCCAAGAAGATTAGACCTTCTGTGCTTGTGGCTTTGTATGCCTGGCCACAAAGATAAGAACCACAGCCAGCCCTTTTGCCCATGGAGAAAAGCTTTCCACCGCACTGCCATTTAACAAACAACTGAGTAAGCAGTGTAAATTAACTAGCTGCTTTCACCCACTGCCAAAATCATGAAATAGAGGCTCTCTCACTGATATAAATGTGCAGGTAGCCTCGGGGTCTGAATTGAAGCATTGCTTTCCCAGGAACTGGAAGAGGCTATCACAGGGTTAAGGTTGCAAGCAAGGCTTTCTTTCGTACTGTACTAGACCCACTCTTAGCCAGAAACTCATTTTCCTCCAACACTGGTCCTGCTTTCAAGGGTGACATGTGTTTGCTCTCTCCCTCCCACCCTAATTTCCCTCTTTCCAAGGGCTAAGGTCATATGTGAGGCAAGCTTGCTGCACTGAAACTGTCCATTACCCCAGTCCTGCACCTCAGGATGACTAGACCTAAACCTATTCCAAGCAGGATGTTGTGGCACTTCTGAAGCATAGGGACTTCCTTCTCAAGGTGTATCACTATCATTATACAGGTCACATCATTATGCTTTCCTTCTAGTTTTATTAATGAACAAATATAGTCTAATTATTTTAAGATAACCTTTTTGGGCAGAAAAAACCCCAGCAGCCATGCCACCTTCTCCACTGTTTTGTCTAAACTGATTTGAAATCACACCTCAAATTAGACGTGTGAAAACCTTGCCTAAAGATAAACCCCTTAGCTGTGCTCTGTATCAAGGCTGCAGTTCCTGAGGAAGCTGCCAAAAGGAAAATAATAATAAAAATAGTTTAAGAAACAAAAACAAACCCAAAACCAACCAACAAACAAGGAAAGAGAAATAATAAGATTATCTTAATCTTGACAGTGCCCCTTTAAAGAAAATCTTCTGTGAAAGGACTTAAAGCATTAACTTTTTCTTCAGTCTTCTTTCAATGCTAGGAAATGCATATTGAAGTGGGTTTTAAGACCATCCAGCTGCCCAAGTTATCCCTCTATTCCTAACAGCAAATGAATAAGCACAGGCAGGAACCTTGCAAATATTAATATTGCCTTCAAAAAGAAGAATAAACACAAATCCTTAGCTTCCCAAACATTTCCTGGATTGCATAAAGCGTGGAAGGATTAAAAAACTACAATAAAACTCCATACTCTTTACAGATTTCAGATGCTCAGAGACAATACAATTCCCTGTGCTAGTTTCAGCCCATACAGAATAAATCTCTGCAGTGTAAAAGGAGCTACCCCTCACCCCCCATCTATGTATAACTGGTATCATCTGGTCCTATGTTTTGACAATTATCTATAACATAATTACCAGACTGATGAGTATCGCTGATTAATTATGCCATCCTTCAAAGTTGATCTGGGTACTTATAATAAACAAACATCCTGGTTGGGTAACAAAGGTGATTTTCTGTGTCTGCTCCAACCAGCAAAGACTAGCAATCTCATTCCACCATGTAGGGATGTGGTTGGAAACACCCAGGGATTTGTTTCTGATCCGTCATTCATGTGGAACTGCATCTCTTCTGGACCCTGACCGCACCCTGGTTTACCCTCTCCCGAATGATAAATATTTCCTCTCTGCTGAGAGCTATCCAACAAGAATGATGTCTGATACTATTGCATCGCTGATGCTTTCCTCCTCTAATTATGTCTAAACATTGCCTTCCTTTCTTTTCCTCCCTGAACAACCACTTTTATCTTTTCTTTTTTTTTTTTTTTTTTTTTTTGCATCAACATGTACCAAAGCATTAAACAAGACATTCCATTAATTTCTTCATCATCATAACTTAAGCCTGGGACATACCCTTTAAATATTCATTCAGCTATGAAAACTGGGCATTAAAATTTTAATAATGTCAAGCTCATTTGAACTGAGCTCCTGGGGGACTATTACGATACAATTAGAATAAATATGATGATTGATTTGGTGTAAAGGTTCACCTGTCCACATCTGTTAGTGGCCGGAAGCAGCATGCCACCTCTGGCATCACAGCCAATAGCTCCAAGTTATTTACTCCCTTCCTCCTCAAACCAGTTTGTTTTTCATTTGCTTGTGAGCTTCCCCCACCCCCCACCCCCACCCCTCCTGCTTGCCTGCATAGTATGTTCAGCCTGGATAGACTTGGGAAAGTTAACCAGGGGGCCTCATCGAGAAGAGACAACTCATCCAACTGTACTTTCCTCCCTCCTTCCCCTTCTTGTGCTGTGGCATTTGATTAAAGAAAGAGGGTTGATCAGAGACACTAGAAGTTCAGCTATAAACTTTCTGGTGGTATTAGCCATTAACCTTTTTACAGTATGTGTCTGAACTCCCAGGGTCTGATCCTTCTGTGCGGATCAGTAGCAAGCCTAAGCAGCATCGACATGTTTGAAACAGTGTAGAGGAGAGCAAGGCTTCCTAAAATCACACCAGAGAAATACTCTCAAGATGTGACATTGAGAGTAAAAAACCCTAAAACCACAAGATAGAGGGAGGGAAACTGAGCAAGAAATCACACTACCTAAGGAGCCTTCTTTTCCAAATGCAGGATGTCCTTAAATACACAGACAGATAATTAAAAGCTTTTAGACTTCTGGGTGGTGAGTGTATTTGAAAATTGGGGCCAAATTGTACTTTCTCTCTTTGCAGTGTGAATTGGGTACTACATGGTGTAAATACGAAATGAGATAAGTTAGAGCCATGACCACTGAGAACAGTCACGGGGTTTCTCTCTTACATCATCTACTTTAAATAAACTACTCATTAATTCTTTGAATTAGGGTATAATGCAAACCTGTCTCTACTTAAAGGTAACCCTGATCTGGCCCTGCTTACAAGCACTGACTGCTTCTATTTTTGGGGGCTTTACCACCCATCTCCTGACACAAGGTGCTTTCCTTAAATCCTCAGCTTCTGGACACTTTAACAAGAATTTTAATTCCAGAATAAAAGAAAATTCTGAATGCTCAAAATACAGCTCAAAGAAAATGAATAGGTGAAAATAAAATCTCTCCTATTTATAATTTCATATTGTATGTGATTACTGGAGACAATTTATGACTGATGCATCTTTACAATGGGCAATGTTAATTATTAGAAACATTATTTGCTTTTCACTGTTTTAAGCTATTTCTTTTCTCTCTGTACTTTGCCTAAAGCAGATTCTGATCCTAAATCTGTCACTTTCTTTTTCAGATTCAAATCAAGTCCAGTTCCTGTTCCTATTCATAGTCTCTACTTCTGCATTATTTACTTTTCAAAACCCAGTAAAAATATATAAGGCTGTTCTAAAAATCTTTTTCTGTTGAAAACTAAGAAAACAAAAATCCTTTTACTAATTTTTATGGAATAAAAATATACATATGTTAATCTTTAGACTAAATCCTGACATTCTGGATCTGTGTTTATTGTCAGCAGCTCCTTGTAGGTTTTGTGTGATGGACCTGGCACTTAGTTTAGTTTACTTAGCAAGGAAACGTAATAACTTATAGTAACAATTATTTGAGATCAACAGGTCTGTATTTAGTGTTGGCTATTGCTCTTCAGGAAGGTCTTTGCCATTTACTTGGTTATCAAAATACTTCTAACCATAATTCTTGTGCCCTGTATGTAATGTCTTTTCCCATCTAAACCTTTTTACCTTTCCAGTCAACGGCATGAAAAATCACAGGTACCCAGGTCAAGTTAGAGGAGTTCCTGTGACCATTGTTGTTATTTGTTGTCAGATCACATAACTGAGGTGGCATGAATGAACTTGTGGGTGTTTCTACCCTGACAGAGAAAGGTAAAATTTATTGGGTTAACACAGTTGTGGGAAATGATGGTCATGAATTGGCACTGATGTTTGAAACCATGCCCATTTGGCTCCTGAAAGCACCCAGAAGCACGAGACAGCCACAGCAGCTACAGCAGTTACCAAAGGTAGCATATATGTAATGGGTGTACCCTACTCCTGTGAGTTTTCTATGTCCCTTTCTGGTCTCCCTCACCCCCCTAAAAGGAACAGATGTTTTAAAATAAAGTCAGACCATTACATATGGAGATAAGAAAGGGAGATAAAGGTCACTTGATGTTGATTTTCTCAGAAGAAAAGGAGCAATTTGGAAGTCTGAAGTCTACGTACTGTGAATGAGGAGCATGGAAAGATATGGCCTTGAACTCTTTTTCGAAGTCTGTTACCTATCATCTTCTTCTACACTTAGTTTCCTCCATGGAAAAAGGGGTTAGACAGTAATCTTTACCTTCAGGGCCCATTGTGAGGATTAATTAGATATTATTCCTACCAAATTGTAAAGTTCTAAAATGCTATATAAGCTCTCAGTGTTATTATAACGTGCCATACTCTGCATAACCTATACCGTTGCAATATTACCCCATGGTTGTTCAAGACTACAGAACTGCTGCTTCTAATTGAGTTAATGGCTTCATAGATTGGTAATTTAATAAACCAGACTGCTTAAACCAGCAAGGTTTTGATTAAATGGGGTGTGTGCAAAGGGGAATTTATATTTGTTGGAAGCTCCATAAATCCAAGGTATCAAGGCACAGATAATGTCGGTATAATAGTCAATTATACAGAAAGGGAGGAAGGACAGAGCTGGAAGCCATCTTGGATGTCGCTGTCATGTACTGCTGTTGTCAGGTATTTTGGGCTGGTCTCAGGAGTATGCTCAAGTAAGCGACGGTGTTCCCATACAGATGAGACACTGTGCTTCTCCCACTGCTCCCTGTGATTTTTTTACAGGCAAGGAGACTATATCCTGGGTTATCAGGCTCCTTACCTGACTTTAGAGAAAAATTCTGTTGTGTCTTTTCAGCTGGCTTTGCTCCCTAGTTTAGCTCTAACACTGGGAGGAATATTGGAAAATTTTTGGGAAGGTCCTTATTTACTCAGTGAAAAGATTTTGTACTTAAGTTACTGTCTCTGTGGCAAAGCTAGTGCCTGGCCTGGCCCAAGCAGAGAAACAGGCTGCTTGGAGACCTCCAGAGGGAGCTCTTGGCTGCCTAAATTTAGACAATTAAATTATGCAGACCCAATTCTCTAGATGGAGAAATTAAGGATTTACTATGGGAAACCCGCTTCATTAGGTGCTTATAAAGTACCCAAAAGTTAGTGACTGCAGCACACAGACTGGGTCACACCTTTGACTTGAGTGACTGGCTGTCTGCAGTGATTTTTGGCTGTGGCACCAGCTCCAGGTGCTTCCAGGCACTGCTAGTCAGTAGAAAAATCTTCCCTGAGTTTAGACAAGCAAGGAAAATGAATCCTTTCATTGTTAGACTTTTCTGTGCTGTAAATGCCAATTCATAGCTGCTTCTGTCTGTTGGGTCAGCACCGTTGAGAGTTAAAAGTTTTGATCTTGCATCATTTCTCAAGAGCTCCAAGTCAGGCCTATCTGACACCAAAGCTATGCTTTCCTTTGTCCATCTGACCCCAAAAAACAAAGTAAAGCAGGCACAGCTAGCTTGGTTATTACGTGCATAAAGAACAGCACCCACAAAGCTGATGAGAAGCTTGTACACCTGTTTGTTGAGCACTGACAGACAATCAGGAGCAAGTCCAATCTTCAAAGTTTTATCTGTCAAAAGCTGGGCAGAAACTTCCTGTACTAGGAGCCAGCCACAAAATTCCAATCCTGACACAAATGCAGCCAGTTCAAGAGGGCATATGGCTGCTGGGCTCGTGGCTGGGACAATACCTCATTCAGAAATCTGGCTCAGTTAAATGGCTACTCGCTTGCATGTTTCTCTGACCCAGCCAAGCTCACCAACCCAGACATCTGCACTTCTACAGGGCTCCATTCAGACAGGGGAAGCTGTTGGGGTTTCATCAGAGATGGGGATGCCTGACCCTGCAGATCCAACCAGATGATGGGGAACTGAGACCAGGTATAAGACCGGAGCGGGCTTTCTGGCAGGACGGACAGCATTTTGTGGCTCCAAAGGAGCTGACATCAGTGCTTCCACTTCGAAAGGGAAGAGCTGGCTCAGCAGAAACAAAAAATAATAGGAGTGGGAAGTCGGACATAAAAACTGGATGTTTCTCCCTCTCCCTAAATGTTGTGCTCCAGCTTGCTGACAGGTTATTGGTCCTGGTATTCATTAGTCTCTAGGCTACCTTATGGCTGCTTGATGAAAATTGTCCTCCTCAGCCTTAAAATCTCTGAACTTTGCTGGAGTTCAGGAAAGGTTTATGTCCTCACAGAGCTTTGAGTAAAGACTCAGGACAATTTGCTTGTGGCTCCAGGTAGTGCGCTCAATTCCCCACAAGAATCTTATTAAAGCATCATCAGAAATGTTGTTTCCATTAACATTAATTTCATGCCGGGCCAAAATGCCCCTCTCTCCCCTGTGACAAGTTCCACTGGGCCAGTGCTGGACAAAGGGAATTAAAAATTCAGCTCCTTCACATGAGATGGTGTGTGCATGTCTGTGTGTGCTTTAACTAAATCATTTATGGTCAATAATGCCAGGTTATTATAGGTCAATAACTTTCAATTATTCACTAGCCTTGCTGTGCTCCCACTGTCAGGCAGCACACCGGCATGTCGGCTCTCGAGAAGCAAAAAGCTCATGATGGGAGCTTTGGAAAAGCAAGCACGAACACAGCTTGAGCAGAGAAAAAGAAAACAGAGGAGGGAGAGAGTGTGAAAAGTTCTAGTTGCTCTCAGGAGTATCTTGGGGAACTTGTGTGCGACATACTCTCTCTTTCTCACACATGCATGCACAGTCAGCCCCAAAATTCATTATTCCTGTGCTCCCAGCTGGTCAGATGTGAGGCAGTCCAGATCCCAGGGCTGCGTGACCACAGAGCTGGTCCTGAGCAAACATTTTCCCTCATTAAGGTCTACAAGCTTGGGCTTAATGCCACAGTAGCCTGCGGGTTGACTAAGCTTAGTGTGTGGACAGTTAATGTTCACAGCTGCCTGCTCTGTGCTGGGTACCTAAGAGAGGAAAAACATGGTGGGGGTTTTTTGTGAGGGTTTTTTCTGTTTTGTTTTGTGGTTTTTTGTTGTGGTGTTGTATTTCTTTTTCAAGTCAGGGTGCAAATATCAATAAAGAAACAAAAATGAGGAAATCAGAAAATGCAGGACAACATGAAAATTACATTTGCCCCCGTCACTAGTGCAGTGGCACTAATGCTCTGCCCTGTGTCTCATGAGAAAAGTGGTCAGGAGTCTCAAACAGCAGGCATGTGTAAATAATAGTCTGTCCCTATGGAGGCTGCAGGAGGCAAAAGCCAGACCTGTGATTTGGCAGTGACTCGTTCTGTTCCCGCAGAGGGTCTGAGCGTGCTGCTCCAGATGAAGTGCTTTGAGAGGGCAAGATAGAATGCAAGAATTGTGGGATGGGCTCAGCTCTTGTAAAGGGCAGCCAGTGGAAAATGAGCTCCTGCGTGGAAAGTGAAAGCAGAGGGTAAGTCCAAGCTTGGGAGAGAGACAAGGAAGGATAATTCTGCTTTTTTTCATTGAAAATGGGGTATCTAAGCTCTCTGCCTAGAAGCCTTTTTGTCTGTTTACTGGGCAGTGCATTGACCCTACTTCCAACTAGCACAGCGAAGGTGCCTCCCCTGTGAAACTGCTGAGCACCGTTCACACTCCGTATGTCAAGAAGGACTCAGCTTGGAGGAAAAGAGTCATCTTTTCCTGATGTCTCAGGCAGTGGCCACTGCTGGAGACAACATCCCTGGCAGCCTTGGCTTTGTTGACTCCCACATCTGCACAGATGCCATGGGCAGTGAGGAGTTAACAGGAGCTCTGAAGTGCTGGTCCATTTTTGAATGTGAATAATGGGAATACTCTCCTTCAATCGTGTATTCAGCACAGGGATGTACAGAGGTATAAAGTTAATCACTAGCTGGGCCACCCCTATTTCCAGAAAAAGAACTTTAATACCTCCTTTATCCAATGAAGTACCATTGTTATACCTGCATATTATGAAGGGTTTATTAAACCGGTGATAATCTATTCAAGATAAAGTGATCTGTATGGCCAACTGAGCACAGATCAGACAGAATGATGGGAGGTTATTGTTAAAATATGCAAATTCACATCCTATTGAAATGCAAACCCTCCAGATAAGATTTTTTAATAAATCTGGTCTTTTTTCACTGCATGAAGGTAACCTAATGTTTATTGACTTCAAGACCATATAATGGAACGTAATATCTATTAGTCAGATCCTTGCCTCTCTTTCGATTACTGGAGGTACATGTTCTGGCTCCTGAAGAATTTTTGTTTTATGGTTTGGTACAAAAGAAGAGATTAAAACCCCTGAAATTAATTAACTTCCTTCTACCCAACACCCCCTTCCTCCTCAACTGCTGTCATTAGTTACCCAAGTAAAAGGAAGCAGTACCCATCAGCTGAGAAACTGTCCACTATTTTCACTGTTAGGAAAAACAGCCAAAAGGAGAAATGCTGCCAGTTCAGAACACCTCTCTTCGGCATAAAACAGAAATTCAGACTTTTGGATGCCTTCCTTGGGTTTACTATTACCATGCCAGAGAAAGTTGAGTGAAGTTTTATTTCACCCTTCCGTAAAATAGGACTGTGAAATGGCTCGACCTGTCTCCTGCATGTGTGTGTGTGTTTCTGTAAGACTTGTGTCATGCATGTAGGCACCAAAGTAGCAGTTGGAATAAAAGCTTTCATTTTAGTGAAATGCCAGCGCTGTGATAGCAAAAGTTGAGAACCCATTTCTGCTTAAAGGTCGCTTCTCCTCAAACCCTGTAAAATCTACATGCTGATGTAGATTGATCTGAGATTTGGTGTGCCTGGTGGAAATGGGAGTTTTGTTTCGTATTCCAAAGTGAAGGTCAGAAGAGTGGAAGTATCTTGAAATACAGCTTCCTAGCTCCTTGGAAAAGCCTTGCCCCTCTCAGAAAGGCTTTTCGTATTGCTGATAGGCTCTCACAGCCTATCAGCAATACCAAATAGTCTTATCCATTCCACATTTACCCCAGCTGGCTCTTGGTGGTCACACAGTAGTACAAGTGAGACAGAGGGAGGGTCTGGGCACCGGCTGGTGTCACTGCAGGGATGGGACAAGCAGGGATAGTGCAGGAGGGATTCAATATACAGCCAAAGATGTGCAAGCCAGGAAGTATAAATGGCTGCCTGCACTTGGTTGTCTGAGGCATCTACACCTTTTCTGACCTGTGCTGTTTCGCACACACAGGCCTTTACAACAGCCCAGGGGCAGACTTTTTAAGTATGGCCAAAAAGCCCTTATAAGTCTGGTCCTTTATCGCACAGCAGACCTATGACTCCTGTCACAGCTGAAGAATAACCCAAGCTAAACCTTTCTGGACAGTTCGCCTATTAGGCTGATGGGGATGTGCATAAAATGTGCTGCCTGCCTGCGTGTCTGCAGTGGGAACAGTACTTTCCCATTCCCAGTCTGCTCTGCTGCCAAAACACAGAGTCTCTGCCCAGGCACCCTTCTCATCAGTCACTTCAGTGGGTATACCACCAGTTACAAATTAGCACTTAATCAAGATAAATCCCATAGGAAGGATATGGATAATATGCAATGCATTAAGCCTGCAAATTAAGATGGTCTGATTTAGCCCTGGCTTTAAAACTCCCAAGCTTGCATTAGGACTAATGATGAATGGATGTACGTCCCTGGTTGGACAGGAGCTCTATCAGGGCAAGGCTGCCCAGCAGTGACAAAGCGAGTGTGGAGCAAGTGCTCTGCTCAATGTTCATTAGGCCTTCCACGCTCTCCCTGCTTGGGAATGTGCTTTCCATTGCCATGGATGGTTGTAATAGTGACACTTCTCCAGGATCTATTGACTTAATGGTCCTGGAGTTCATTAATAAAACCTAACTGAGGGCAGTGACTGCTGGCATTTGCCCACTGATCAAACTGGGAAAACTGAGGCATGCAGGGCTGTATTTGGAAAGGCTGACCTGTACTGTGCCCAGGGATTTCCATTCACTGGCTCTAAACAGGACCCTGAACTTCACCTTGCTCAGACACTCTCAGTCACACTTGGGAGTCTCTTGTTCTTTCACTAACTAGCTGCAGGGATCTAGGTGACATTTCAGTTCTCTCAGTATGGCCCAAGGTAGTTGCAGCTCAGTGGCCTGAATTCTCCTGTCCTAGCAGATTAACAGAAGAGAAGAGGAAGGAAACTCTTTCCTGCTCCATTTCCTGGGTTGTAGTATGGATGATGCAGCAGGATGGTCCTCAGTGCTCTTTGCTCATGGTACAAATACAGATATTTCTAACGAATGTCCTGCTCCATGGTGCAGCACGCTTTGCAAACATACAGTTGGAGATTGTTTCTGTCCCTGTGTGACTGAGCAGTCACAGAGCTCTGGTTAGCCTCCTTCCTTCCTCAGCTCCTTCTAGACCTGAAAAAGCCTGTTATCAGGCCTCCCATCTTCTATATATAGACCAGAAAGTCATCTCTGCATGAGATCAGGGATGAAGAAACCCCTTAGCAGCTTGTTCACCCATCAAGGTCGGGGTCCACACGGGCTAGAGTACACCAAGGTACGAATCCTGCAAAATGCAGGGGAGCTGCTCTTTTAGGGGAGCTTCTCTGTGATGGAGACTTCAAGAGAAATCACTTTAAGATTCACAGCTGGGGAGCATCAGGAACCAGCTATAGTCTGCCAAGGGTTAAGGGGCTTTGTTCTCACTGCAGAAGTAATTTAGGGAAGGAAAATTCTTTAAAATGAGAAGCATGGCAAAATCTGGGGTTTTAAATGTACTTTTTCTTCAAATTTGCACTAGTGTGCAAGCTTGTCACAATAGCGTATCTTTTCTGGATGTCATAGAGCACTTATTACTAGGAACAACTACTTTCTACAGTGAGTCTTTACTTTATGGCTTTTTAAGATATGAATGCTGTCATCATAATCCCCAGAGATGTGTTCTGGTTCATGGAGAGGCTGTTTTATATAATCTCCCGTGAAAGATTAAAACAACAGCAGCAGCAACAACAATAATACAACAAACTACCTTGTGAGAAAAACAATGAAGTGGTGACACAGGCAAGAAAATCTCATCACCCACTGCTTAATTCACATGGCCACACTGCTCATTCTACAGGAAGGTTGGATCATGTTCATCCCCAAGAGGACCAGCCCTGTCACCCCAATCTGGGAAGGGCTAATATGTATTACTTTAACAAATGAGACCACATGATTCAGATGGCTTGGGACAGAACACAGACATTGTGGCTGTACTTCTGTGTGACAAAAGCAAGGCTCCAGCATGGGTTGATGCCTGTTGAGTGTTGTTATTCACTATCTCCTCATGCTCTGGGCTGCTGCTCAGTGGTGTCTACCTCTTCCCAGTCCGCCCCACTGGAAGTTGGGTCTGGGCTTGTCCAAAGAGACCAACCACAGCTGAACGTACACTAGCAAGCACACTACTGATGTGCTGCAGAGTCTGAACAGTAATGAGTGTGTGCAAACAAAGGAAAGACTGCCTCCACCAAAGCACGCCATCTCTCCACTGCTCTCCTCCCCTTCAGTGTCACCGCTTTGCCCTCCTCCCTGATGTGCCTCCTTGTCCCACAGCTCGGATCAGGCACCAGCAAGTGGAGCTCTCTGCCAGCCAGCACAGCACCTGATGTTTTCCTTTCTTTCCTGACCAGAAAATGGGCAATCTCACAGTTTATGACTAACTTTCCTTATGCCTCCCCCTGCTCCTTCCAGAGCAAACCCCAGTTAAAGCAGAGGTGGCAGCAGGAGAGAACCTGGGGCAGAAGGCCTGGTATTAGTTTGTAAAGCAGTACTAGTGAGGGCAAAGGATTACCTCAGGGTACCTGACCCTGTGATCTAGGTTGTCAGCATCCCCCAGTCTAAGCAGAAAGTGAGAGAAGCTGTGTCCAGCCAGAGGTGTACAACAATTTGCCTGGAATTGTCAAAGCCAGAGGTTATCTTATTATCACCAACTTTTTCATTGCCAGAGAGCACTTTAAGCCACATATCAGTAACAAGAAGGTTGATGTGCAGCTTATGCAAGAGGGTGTCTCTTTTTCCTTTTGCTGTCTTTTATTTACTTCCCCTCTAAGATAAGAGGACAGTAACTGCCGATCCACAGGAAAGAAGAGGGCTTTGTGATGAGGAAGCAGGATTAAGGTGGCTTCTTGTTAATTTTGATAGTGCTGGAGATACATATTGAACTGAAGGAACAGGATATGGCTGTGCCCTGGGCTGGGGAGGGGAGGTGTATCTGTGTTTGTGTGTTTCTGCAGTTTCCACACTGAAGGAAAAGAGGCCAAGCCAGAGAGATCCCTGTGTTCTCGCATTTGACTGTAACATGGTTCCAGTCTTGCCTCAAAATCCAGATTCACACCATGGAGTTGAGAGATTGACCATGACTATGTGAATTACATACTGAGGGAAAACTGTTCAGGGAAGACTAACAAATTGACATGCAAGGGTGCTGATGGAGGAAGAGGGAAGCGATGTGGTATCTGGAAGTGATGAAGAGCAAAACTGGAAAACCTGCTCTATAAAGAAGCTAAAAGTGAAAAGGTTGAAAAAGTCTCATAAAAAAGAAGTATAACAAGTGCTGTCATGGATGATTATAAGGGTTTGAACCTGTCACCTACGGCAACGAGAGAACTGACCTTTCTCACTTGACCTGAGCAGATAATGCTGTTAGCTGAGGTGAGAGAGGGCAGGTGATGAGTCGCTGTTCAAATATAAAGTAAAGATGTCCTTTCACTTCAGATAATTAAACCGAAAACATAAGCAAACAAGCCCTGAAGTTCTGGAATTGCCTGGCAAAGTCCCTGAAATCCCTTAAGAAATGCTGCAAGACCTTCTCATCTCAATGGCATCCACCCGTCCTTATGAAATGCCATTATCTTGGGGATATTCTTTTCCCTAGTGTCTGCTTAAAAATACCAGTCCGGACACACCCAAACTACACCCACAGCCACATCTTGTGGTACTCTACAGTACACTGTGTTCATACAGAAATTTGTGCTTGACATGGGTGAAATGTAGCTTTTCCTAGGATGTAGCACATGTCTTGTTTAACCATGTACCACTCAACTGTGCAAGACAGTAAAAGAAATGGTAGAAGGTAAATTCTCTCTTCAAGGGACAGGAGCAAATTGCTTATAATTTTTCCTTTACCTATTTTGTGTACTTTCCATGAACATTCAGGCACTTGTGTTGTATAGCAATGAATATTCAACCCCACCCCCGGATTTCCAAGCCATATATATGTGCTCTATTTTCACACAGATATGTGCCTGCTTATTCAATCAGGAAAGTGAAACAACACTGTATGATTTTGCTGATCAATCACAACTCACCAGCAGAGCTGGAAAGTGAATATGCATAGATAACAATCCAAATATGCAAAAAGGGAGAGAAAAATGCAACTTATAGTTAAGAATAATTACAAAGGGTGAATTAACAATTAGACAGTTGTTAATATAAGCTCTTTGGGATGCGGAACTACAGCGACCAGCTATGAATATATTTAGCCTGGAAATTATGAAAAGGATTATCTCTCATCAACGGCATGAAGTCCTATACCAGTAGGAAAAGTGGGGAGCAAGCTACAAGAACTAGTTAAAACTGGACCTTATCAAGTTCATGCAGTGACAAGGGATCGAGGATGCTGTTCCAGGAATGCCTTTCATGTGTTGTCCCCTATTTTATTTTATTTTTTGATTTTATGCCAATGCTATCAAAACAAGGGTGCCTCCTGCAATACTTTTATCAGCTCTAAAGCTTGGCTTAGAAAATGCTCAGACTTTGAATTTTTCTTCATTTGAAAGTGTACATTGATCAAGCTTTTCTACAAACACTGGTAGATAGAAAATTAACTTATATTTAGTTATTATTAAGGCGAATCAAACCCATTCACATGCCTCCAAATTCAAGAATTTTAGGAAATGGATTAGCAAATGTTGTTGTTGTTGGGTTTTTTTAAATGATAAAAATATTGTGAGAACAGGCAGAACGGCTCAGGAGTTTTAGTTTTCAAAAACAGTTTCCAAAAACCTGGACAAAGATGTTTTGATTATCTCTTCATCTGTTCATGATACTTAGTTTTCTCATTTGAAAGTCAAATAAGCCAATGTCATTTGAAATGAGAGACACTGCCTGACGCATGTGAATGGGAGTCAAGGATTTCTGTGCAGAGTCGTTCAGAAAACTGCCAATTCGTGTGTGTGCAAAAGTAGTCACCACCCTCTTGACAAAGCCACTTGGTTTGAATCGGGGACCTCTGGAGCGGTGGGCTTGAGCTCCACAGCTTGTCTTGAAAAGCTGGCAGATGCCAGCTGGAGGCTTTAGAAACTCATATCTTCCCAGAGCCAGAAAGGACGGGGCTCATAACACATGAGTTTCTGGTGCTTTTAATTTCTCTCACACATTTTGGGAAGGGCCAGGGAGGAGGCTGAAGAAGGATTCAAGAAAAAAATATTTTTTTCCCCCAGTTTCTGGCAAACATTTAGATTATTACTATCTATAAAGAATAAAATATTTGAAAATGCAAAGCCATTATTCCTTTAGTCAAAAGCTGATTTTCTTTCCTGGGCTCCCCTCCCCTGGTATTTCATCAACACCCAGACAACTTCAACTTAAATAAAACAGCAACAAAGGCATGCATTTCACTATGTTTACTTTGGCTGAAAAGCCAGTTTTCATAGCCACACACGCATAATTTCAATCAATGCTTTTGCCGGTGCTACACTTGTGTTTATATCTCAGCCCCAGTATTGTATTTTATACCTCAGTTTCCCTAGAATGAAGATCTTAATCACCTTCCCTCTTCACAGGTATTCAATTAATCATTTTGAACTGCTTTAAAGATGAAGAACAGAGAGGTAATCTTGAATACTGTGTATTTACATCTATTAACTTTGGGTCTGGATCTCAGTTTTGAAGTGTGAGGTTTACATCAATTGTTGTAAGCAACGATCAAAATACAGGGATAGATATTTGTGGTGGAGAAATAACCTAATGATCAATACAGTACAAAAAAGATAGACTGAGAAATAATTTCTAGTTTAAGGACTCATAACACCTTTAAAAAAAAAGATAAAGGAGAAATGCAAAGAAAAAAAGGAAACATTAAAAAGGAAAAAAAGAAACACCACTGAGATGTGCAACAGAACTGCCTCTAAGCAGAAGGCTGCTCTAAGACTTCTCTGTAGGCATGATTATTCCTGGCTGGGAGAAAAGCCCCATTAAAAAGCACTTCTACTCCCTCCCCTGGTTATGGGACACCATCCTGAAGAGAAATCATTGACAAGCCTGCCTTTTTCTAAAAGGGTTAGCCAAACAAATTGTCTTTCTTGCCAGAGCTCCTCTCCTCGCTTCTGCCCTTTTGTCTTTCTCTTTTCTTGTTATAGTTAGGAGTGAACATTTTGGCACGTTAATTAAAAATAGTAATAGCTGCAACAGAAGAAAGAAGAGGAGGGGTAAGGTGGGGGAAGCTGAAGGGGGACGGTAACTGCAGCCCTAATTAATAGAATTACTCTCAGTTGAAAGCCAGTCTGATGAGGACTCTTGTCCTTGAATAAATACTTGGTGTGCCTGCGTATGTATGTATATGTGCATATATATAGATAAATGTACACGTAAACAGAGCTACTCTGTTGCTTAGCAGCCAGTAGTGTCCTTTCACGAGGAAACAAAATATATGTGACAAACCATCTCAAAAACATGAAGTTCTATGAGCATATTTCTTTTCTCGTAGCTATTCAGACAAGGTGGAGAGTGGCCCTGAAATTAATGTCTCATCCAACGGACAAAGGCAGAACTAAGCTAATTGGATTCCCATCTGTTCCAAACATAGTCTCAACATCACACAATAATAATAAATAATATGGTAATCATGGCTAACAATTAATCTTTTAGTTTAGATTTTTTACAGGGTGCTGAATGGATCGTAATTTCACACAAATATAGATTGCTGTGTGGACACATCTTCTGGACAAAAATAAAACTCCATGACCAACCCAAAACCCCCATAGTCTGCCTGTGTACAACCATGTCAGATTTTGGGAGACCAAGGGCTGTCTAATCTAAATGCCTCCTACAGTAAAACACAAACTGGAATTTAACAGAGTCTAATTTTAATCTAAACCCAATCCAAATGTGAACCAAATTGTCAAATGACTGTTTAAATTCACATGTGTACTTCTTGTTTAAAATTTTTCTGGGATGAGGAAGCACAGTTTTGTTTATGTTTTTGACTTCACCTGAGGAGATGAACTGTCCCCTCAGTCCCACAGCACACCCCTCACCATCTCCTTATCCATTTCACACAACTTTATCTACACTAGTCCCTGGTTATGTATTTTTACTGCAAATTGATTGACCCAAATACCATGTCCTGGTTCTGTGCCATTGCAATGGAAGTGTCAACCGAGGAAGTTATGCTGGTACAGACAGTGAAAGGGGGATGAAATCAGCCTTGCAACAAACCAGTGAGAGGTCACTGAGCTAATGTCCCCTGTGTGCCACTGCCAAACCAGGATACCCTTCTTACAGGTCCTCTGTATAGAGGTTACAATAAGAAAGCTTCCACAGACACCCAAAATCTATCTGTGATGTAAGAAGGACTAGTTCTGCTGAAGTAATCTCCCCAGAGACTGAAAATCTTCATGACAGAGCTAGGTGTGGAAGCAAGACTTTCCATGAAACTTGTGAACTTCCATACACATCTATGTAAACTCCTAACATCTACAGTATCTGGTGGCATTGAGACGACTAACTGCACTGCTACATGAAAATCTGCTCCTCATCTTTTTGTGACCAAGTTCCTTATCAGCTTAGTTCAATTCTCCCTAGTTTAAATTCATACCAAAGTCAACAGAGGTACAGAAGGAGAGCATGGCTATGCCATGAAGTTGTTACTTCACATTGATGTGCGCTCTTAAACATCTGTTACATCCCAAATCTAAAATAGCTACCCTTTAATGGTGAGAGAAATGCTTTCTATATGGCTATAGCTGTAAACAGATGGATAGATATAAGGTGATGTGTGGAGCTAGAGCAACCAGTTAGTAAAGTTTATAAAGTACTTTGGGGGTCCATCTGGACGGATGGTACTTTATAAATGTGAGACCATTATCAGTGCCTCCTAACAGCACCCGACTATCACTTGGTGCTTTTTGGATGGACAGTTAAAGAAAGCACATAAAATATATTCCTCAGTGGATATTTCACCCAGACTCTTTTTACTTGCAATACCAGGGACCTGGCCTTTCATTTGTACAGACCATTCCCATTTGCAGTCACAGGGAAAAATCCGCAGTAGTTCAACTCATGAAGTTGCTGGATTTGTTATGTTTGAACAATGAGACTTCACAGCACAGTGCTGGAAATAAATCAGTGGTTCAGGAATTTGCTAGTGGCAGGTTTCTTGCTGCAGTAGGGGACAGGATAACTAGAGGGACAGTAATGGGAGGGGCATAAGAGTTTTCTGTGGGGTTCTGTTCCCCCTCTCTCTGCTCCCTACCCCCTACCTCAGAGACACTGCCCAGAATTAAATTCAAGTTGGTAATGGTTGAAAAAATACATTACCCTTCTGCTCACAGGAGGATGCCACATGTGAATGTTGGACATTGCCAGAAGTTGTACAAAATGCTCATTTTCCCTGTGGTGTCCCTGACAGTCATCAGGAGTATGGCTGAGGAAGGAACTGGATGATACTGCTCCTGGATATGACTTAGAGACAAACAGAACGATCCTGAGGATCTCACCAAGACATTCACACAAGGTGGGGACAAGTTTATTACTCATAGCACTTCTTTGGCTAAAGAAATTAGGGGGAGGGATGGGTGGCTGCACTCTGAAGAAAGCCTGTCCTCTTGGGTCTTAATCACAATTTAGTCTGAAATCAGTCAGTGTTTTCAGAGAAATTTAGGGTTTGAGCTCTATGTTTTTTTCATGAAACAAACGTGATGTCTGTGGAGAACCTTTTTTTTTTCTCCTTCAAATCCTAAACACCCCAAGGATTTCAGTCTGGAGATGCTGCCAGAGGACGTGTGTTTTAATTTCCTATGCTGACATCATTCTCTGCTCTGAGATGGCTTCCCCAGATGTACCAAACCTCTCAGGATACTTTGTAGACAAAAGTTCCCATGATGAACTCTTTATCCTCTCAGACTAGAGACTGCTATACATACCATGCTCATGTAGTCTAATTTAAGATTACAGTTTATGGAAGAAGATGCCAGCATGATTTACCAAAATTGGTATTCACAGCATGGTGTTCTTTTAAAAGATAAATATTTATTTATGCATTCACTTATTATTTGTCCATGGAATCAAAATATTCCATGGACAATTTTAAGGACCTCATGCAATTGTTTTTTTCCTACATTTTCTTACAATGAAAGACAGCATTTTCAAGCCTTTCTTGAGTAGCATTGTTTATATTTTTACTACAAGCATAATTTCTCTCTAACTGTGTTGCTACTGATGGGGTATTTAAACTCCTGTTAAGAGATGAGCTGGTTCTCTACTTTCAGTTGTGTTAGATGGGAAAATTGATGAAGAACTGGACCCCTTTTTTGGACCTTGGGATCAGTCCACTTAAGTATCCACTTTACTTTCAAAACTTTGACACTATTATTAACTGTCAAGGTGATGGTTAACCAAAAAGAAAATGGTAACGTTTAGGGCTACTCTGCCATATCAGAGTAGCATGAACTTGTCTTTCAGTGTCTGAAATGTTGTCCATTTGCCTCTCACTAGCCACAAATTTGGGATGGAAACAGGAAAAGCAGATCTATTCTGGTAACAGGGGAGCTATACAGTCCTGTTGGACTATTCCAAATATTTCTGAAGGTCCTTAACTTTGTCTATGAGAAGATTGGATTACAAGCATGTAGATGAGTGAGCAGAGAGTTTTAAATTGTTTTTAGTCAAATGATACCAAAGGCATACATAGTCAAGGTAATAAAGCATGAAGGAGGTAACACATAAGATGGGACAGTGCTCACAGGTGTAGTGCCATGCCATCATGTAAGCATTTACAATGCATCCAAAATAATACCAGTATTTGAAGTGCTGAGTAAAGTTACTAGTCAGTACAAAGGAGTTTGCACACCTAGGAAGGTTATGTTGATCCCACAGGAACTGTAGGAAGAAGAACAGCAGGCTATATACAAGATACATATGAAATGAATAATTGCCTCCAAAGAGGAGTAAGACAAAGAAATGGAAGAGGATGTCAAGGTCAAATTATTATTATTTTGACTACAGCAGCCAGGAGGCTCTCAAATGTTTGATTTCAACAGCTCTAATAGAACAATGTCATTAAAACCCAACAGCCAGTGCTCAGAGAATGACATTGCTGAGTCGCTACCGATGCCTTAGCATCGGTGAATATGAAGGTTCACACCGTTAATGACTACTAGCATTTGTAATGACTGCTTTATTTCATTTCAGCAAATACTCCATTTCCAAAGGAGCCTAAGGATAAGAATGGGGAATTGAATCAACATGCATTTTGGGCTCATACAAGCCAGCAGCCTTTAGCTTGGTCACAGGAAGATCAAGCAGAAGCCCCTTTCCACATTGTCACCAGCCAGCTCTTGACATAGCTATTTCATCGACTTTCGCACTTGTGTCTATTAGTCTCATTAATACTCAGCATTTACTCTATGAAATGGATTCTGGTCCCTACTTGTGAAGAGGCACTTGCCTGTACACCATCAGCGTCACAACCTAAGCCCCATATTCAGCAGAGGGCTTCAACACGTGCTTAATTTCAAGCACAAGCATACAACCTATTCAACTCAGCATGACAGGAGTGTGTGTTCAACCTGCAGCATGGGGCAAGGAGGCAGCAGATGGGAAATTGGCACAGCAGGGACTGACACAGCATGGTTAGCTACATGTTTTTTTCGTTATTTATACCTGTAGGGATGGGGGGCGGGGGAGGAGAGAGAAAGAGGGAAGCAGGCATGGAAACGGCAGGAGGAAAGGAATGAAATCAACACATTACATATCAAGGCAGAAGGACTGAGAAAAGTTTCATAAAGAAACAGATTCCCCAGTGAGGCCTGATGGATTTTTTTTAGTTGGGTTTTTTTTTTGGGGGGTTAGGGGGGTGGACGGGGTTAGGTTTTTTTACAGGAGCGTCATTCAAGTAGGACAATGGGATGCTCAGGCTGTTTGCTAATAGGCATGCAGAAGTTTAGCCACTGCAGGAAGACCCTAAGAAACAGGAAGGATGGAATGAATGTCTTATGTGCATGACAGTATTCTGTTAAACCTAACTAAAATGAGTGGAATAAGCCCCATTTCCCTACAAGTATCTGCTAGCAACAAGTGAGCTACACAAACTAGTGTGTGAATGTCTCCCAGATGGCAGAATGCATCCTACTGTATATGGAACAGCTAGTGCCACACTCACCACTGCTGGTGCTACCTGATTAAAGTGTATTTGTTGGCAAAACGGAACAGAAGCTGCAATTGTCTACTTTATGATTTCACTGATTTCTCCTTATGCACGGCTTTCCTAGGCTAGGAGACAACAAAAGCCACTGGTGTCCTGTCTTTCCAAGAGTAGCTGTTTACTTCAAGTCACTTGGGGATGAGTGCTAACCTTGTGACATGTAAAGGCATGGACCCAGATAAAGCCAATGTAGGCTGAACATTTAATATTATCATTACTAATTCACCTGATTACACATTCAAAAGGCACTTCTCGCTGTTCCCCATGGGAGGCAAGGATTAGTAGTGCAGACATTAACTAGGACAGATAGGGAAGACTTCTGTGTCAAGATTAAGAAGGCAAGAATATCCCACTGTGGTAGCCTGTAGACCTCTGGCTGCTTGGACATGCTGAGCACTGTCTTCTGCAGGTCCTTTCTGGTGGGGTTCACCTATACTGGACAACGGAATGCCTCTGAGTTAACTTGAGCTCAAAAACAAACTCCTATCAAGAGAGAGCTTTCTCTATGCTAAGGCCTGTGTGTCAACTGTGAGAGACAAACGTAGGTGCAAGGAGTCTGTAGCCTTTGCAGCCAGTAGGTAGAAGGAGAAGCATGTGAAATACGACAGACCCCTTCACAATTGCATCACTCATCAGGGAGACCCATGCCAGGAGCTTGTTTGCAAGGTACTTCACCACTGACCCCAAAAGCCCTTGGGAGTACGCTGGGTACACTTTGGAGAGCCCTGCCGATGCCTAATCTCTGTGTGAAACCAGCTCTGATAAAGAGTAACTCTGGTGGCCAAAAACACTGCAGCGATTTTCAAGCAGACTACAAGCTAATCCCTAGGATCATGATTAACATGTTTATTTTGCTCAGTTAAACAGATTCTAATGTTCAGGGCTGGGTGTAAGCATTGTTAAGAACACAGTCTCTAAGCTGCCAGCTTTGGGTTGCTTTTGGTGATCTAGGTGGACACCCTGTGATTCTATCCTCTGAATTATCCTCTCTCGAAATGTATCTTCTATTTCCCGCTCTCCTCTGGGCTTAATGTGTTTATCAGGCCCCATCACAACAATGGCTGAGTGACTCAAGGGTTACAGGCTCAAGGAATGACACAGGCAGAACTAACCCTGCCTCGGGGCCTGAAGGTAGGTTAGAAAACCTCCAGGTGGCTCTACGTTTTATCTTTCCATGCCTTATCCTCCCAAACAGAAATTAAGGGTTGTGTTCAAAATAAACAGAAAAGTCAACTGAAAATTACGATTTAAGGGGATCTGAACAGCTGAAAAATTTGGTCAAAATCCAGTATACTTTCTGTGGAACTAGGGGAGAAAAGGGCTTTTGAAATACAGAAAGTAGATTGAATTTTTCCTTGTTTCAAAACAGCTTATTTTTCCTTTTACACTGAAAGGAGAGGACTGCACTAACCCCTGAAGAGCATTTCACTGAAATTCAGGAAAACCTGGCAGTATTTCTGCCTCTGCTTCTCACTTGATTTTTGGAAAGGAAAGGAAAGGAAAGGAAAGGAAAGGAAAGGAAAGGAAAGGAAAGGAAAGGAAAGGAAAGGAAAGGAAAGGAAAGGAAAGGAAAGGAAAGGAAAGGAAAGGAAAGGAAAGGAAAGGAAAGGAAAGGAAAGGAAAGGAAAGGAAAGGAAAGGAAAGGAAAGGAAAGGAAAGGAAAGAAAAGGAAAGGAAAGGGAAAGGAAAGGGAAAGGAAAGGAAAGGAAAGGAAAGGAAAGGAAAGGAAGGAAGGAAGGAAGGAAGGAAGGAAGGAAGGAAGGAAGGAAGGAAGGAAGGAAGGAAGGAAGGAAGGAAGGAAGGAAGGAAGGAAGGAAGGAAGGGAGGGAGTTCTGGATCGGGGAGCATATCACATGTTCATACCATCCTCAGCATTTTCAAACCTAGAAGTCCCTGAAATATCTATCCCACAGTGGTGTAAATGCAGAAATTGCTCAAGATTGCAGGTCCATTGAGATTCATGGTTTCAACCCCGAATTTGCACAGACTTTTTGCATGATCTTGGACAGACACTGGCCTTTAGTCTATAAGGGCACAGTACCACGGCTCTTCAGCACAGCCAGGGATGTCTATGCTACCTGCCTGTTATCCTGTATGTGATATATGATCTGGGGGGAACCAAATGTGTTTCCAGGCAGAGGAACTCCTGCATGGACCAGAAGACTGGTCCAAAGCAACCGTCTGCTTACCTAGAATCAAGCCTGTACACTGAAATTTTGAGCCCAAACTCAAGTGGTTGAGTACCCCTGCTCAGCAAGGGCAACAGTCAATGTCACTGTAGTAGTCAATGTAGCAGTCAATGTCACTACGGGGTTGCATGCACTCAAAACACAGTGTGTTGACCCCATGGTAATAAGTCAGCCAAATGAATATCTGGGTAGATAGGTTTCCGTTAATCAAGCATATAGCTTGGAGAACAAATAGCCATTGAAAACATCTAGACAAGCCTGGAAGAGTGCAGCTGTTAGCATTGCATACTACATTATCACCACATATTTAGATTGTTATTAAGTGAACTTTAAGTAAGGCATTCTCCATTTGTCATTTTCCCCCGGTGAATTCAGCTACCAACATTGATTTCTTTCTTTTTTTTTCTTTTTTAATCTGAAAACTTGGCTATTAACTTTTCAAAATTTATTAATCTGTTTTCACTCCATTGATAGCAGCTTCCCCCACCTTCTACTTAGCTTGTTAAAACTCAGAGTTGATTAAATATGACACAACAGTAAAATATTATATAAGCGCATGAGAAAATTTTTATTTCATTATCAGCACAAAGTGAGTCATCTTGAATATGACACTGGCTTTGGCTCCATTTTCTCTCACTTTTTGCTCTGGTTTTATATTTAATCACAGCTTTTTTCTCCCTCTCTTTGCGCATATGATTTTGTTTTTCAAATTCACAGCAGAACGATCCAACTTTGTTCTTATGCTATTAATTAACACCACGTTCTAGTTTCCAACATACTTAAATGATGAATAAGGTTAAATTCCAGACAACGTTCTGTACATTGCCATCAATTAACAATTTTCGAGGCAGCGCTTCATTAATAAACATTGATCAGCAGAGCCCTTGTGTGGAGTGCACTGGAGCTGAGAATTCGTACCAGAGTTTCTTTAATATATGTGCTGGAGTGTGTGGTGAGGGTGAGCATTTACACGAGCATGTGTCTGTGTGTGTGTGTGTGTGTGTGTGTGTGTGTGTGTGTGTGTGTGAAAAAAATCAATGCAATATCCTAGGAAACTCATCAGCACATCATCTCCTTAAAGGTTAATTAAGAATTTGAGGAAGAACAGAGGGGCTGAAGCAGAGGTGATGGACATCCGTGTCTCTCCAGATCATTAAGTACTAATTAGGTTTGGAAAGTCTATTGAGCTTCCTTGATCTCATCAAGCCATGTGATGGTCCCTGGATACCTCAGTGTGAAATGCCATCAGCACTATATCTCCCTTTATGAACAGGATGCACTTCAGTCTGGGGTGTGCCTGCTGTCTCTCACTCTGTGTGTGCATGCCTCTTTCGGTATGTGTCTGATTAGGCTATTTTATATACTGCATGAAAACCGTGAGGATGATACAGACTGTCTCAGAATCATGTGTAATGCAGCTTTTTGGCTGCAAGGCCGACAAGGCCAAAACCAGGGTAAACAAAGACAGAAAAGTTCCTGTATAGTAAAAATTCAGAATGAGCAGGTGGAAAACTTACGAGTCTATATCAATCTTTCCATGCTACAAGTTCACTTAGAGAGGACTTCCAAACTGGCTTCCCTTTACTTAAGTTTCCTGAGCTCAAGGTAGGGCAAGGCAGGAGCTCCACAATAAAAGTTAGCAGAGCAAGACCCCATTGCGCAGCTTCAAAGAGACCATAATATGTATTTTGGTCATTACCTCTTTTGAAAGTCTTAGCAAGAAGTGCTGCACAGCTAAACCCCAGAAGAAGTGGTAGCAGGCTTCCGGAAATGTCTTCCATGGAAGAGGAGATGCTGCTTTTAACTTAATTTCCTGGCTTTTCAGTATTTCTTAGTCTAGGTGTCTTGCAGGGACAGACTTCGTTCAGGATATTTTCTTTAAATTTAATTGAAAATACAAATTTAGATGCTCAACTATGGACAAGGATCTAGCAAGCAATCCAATCTGCCTGAAAGAAATCTTTGAGGTGCCCAGAGACTGAGTCAGCTCTCAGTGCTAATGTGCAAAGTAATTCAAACCATATGCCAATGACCAGATAGGTTCTTCTGGCAACCAGTCGTGATGCTGCTATCAGGAAAAAAACACATCTGGCTCTGTTATAAGGGTTCCCTGAACTTGGTAACTCAATAATGTTTGTTAATTCTAGTTTTTAGGGAGTCTTAAGCTAGTGGGTGCCATGGAGCTGCTGAAAAGGAACAATGGGTCTGGTAGCACTTCAGTGCTGCCAGTACAAAGATATGCTTGTTTGGGAAAATGTAAGAGGTGTCTTCTTTACTTATACAGAGCTAACCTACACCCAGTGACACACCTATTCCCTTTCTCAGGATGGAGAGAAGAATAGTGCACCTTAAGTTGGTAGCAGTGGTTTAACAATATGATGCTGGAAAGGGTTCTCCTCTGAGCTGGCATTTACAAGGAACACCCTGAATAAGGGAGGCTGATGACACCACAGATAGTTACCATTGACTTTTTGAGCCCCACTGAACTTTGACTTTGATTACACCTGATGGAATGGAAGTTAATGGTTCACTGGCTCAAACTGTTGCCCTGCCGATACTGTGCTATTAACATTTTGGTTATTAAGAGCAAGTCCAGTTGCATTAGTAACATCACAAGGGTGAAGAGAGCAGACTGAGAAGCGCAAGGCTGTGGGTTCCTTAGGATGCTTCTGGAATTGAAATCAACTGCCTCCCACTCCCACCACTACTGCCACCCAATTTTCGGCAGGAGATGTCTGAATTGAAAAGCTACTGATAACGTTGCAGCTTGCACATCTGCTCCAGAATATCAAGGACCCTTTGATAAACCCACTGCAATGCCTGGAGCACTTCATCTGCAGGCAACTTGCTCTCTGCAATATGGAGAGGATTGCCACTAATCCTGGCGCATTACTGTTCACTTGACAGAAGTCGCCTGAAACAACTTGCGTCTGTTCTTGTCCTGATTTGCTGTCGGTATTTATTAAGAGCACTGTGTTTAAAATGGCACACAATGTAGCCTGCAGATAACATCTTAAGCTTCCTGTCTATACCAACAAAAAAACAAACACCCCCTCCTGAGAAAATCTCCTCCAAACATTGTCACTCCCCACTTTGCTCAGCCATGTTGCCACTGCTGCTTCCTCCTCAAGAGGTCCCAGAGAGACCAGTGGTGGAAGCCAGAGGCACCTCACCTCTGCTTTTACCAATAGCTATTCCTGAGCTGCTGCAAATCATTTTAAAAACTGAAATTTAAACCCATAAATGATATAAAATCAAATACTAACCACTCCAATCAGCCTCTACTTTAGTAGAGAAAGGTGTTAGACTGACATCAACTGTGGTCTCCTATTGACCAATGAGACTTTGGTGTCTCTCCCCTTTCTGGCGTAACTGAACGTTAACCTCCAAGGATGTAAACATAAACCAGCTTCCCAGTACATTCAATCTTAACCATTGTGCTTAGAAGTAATCAAGATCCACTGCTGAAGGACAAATATGGATGGTTATATGATCTGGACATCTATTTACCACGAAATAATGTGGTTTGACTCAGTGAACTTTCCAATTTCCAGTTAGGGCCCCACAGTATTTCCAGCTGGGTTGATTACAAATGTTTCTCCTACCTTTTTTCAATATCATCATAGACCAAGAAACTTTTTCAGTTTGAGTAACAGAAGACAGTTCTCAAGCACACCAGAAAAGAGAATCTGCATTTCTGTGTCTCCTACACAAAAACTGTGGTTCTTCTGCCAGTTCTACTCAAAACTATCATACAGAAAAATAAGTCTGTGAGGAGATGGATAATCAGATTTTATTTTTTTAAACAAGGAAGCTTTTAGAGAACCTAAATGAAATCCCTTTGTGCTTCCTTTACTATCCCTTGAAAATTTTGTCTTGTAGAGCTGATATTTCATTGTTAGTGGGTGAAATTTTCAGTACTACCAGGTCCTAAAAGACCTATTTCTTCTACTCTTGGATGGATAGTATGCTTAAGAATTTAGCATCAAACAAGTTTTTCCTTGTTCTTTTTTCTTCCCAGCACATTGCTCTCATAAAAAACTTCATCACTTATGCATGTGAAAGATGTGTGTGCATGTGTGAGGGTATGCATATGTATCAGTCTAGCATATTTTAAGTAATTTTATACACTTATGCATATATATATATATATATATACACATTTTCGTGGAGAGGACATGTATGTATGAAGAGGGAATACTGCCATATTTGGTCTGGGTGTTTATGTACCTTAGGCAGTGTGCAGACAGAAAATGGCATGAGTTAAAGAGGAAGGTTTATTGTGGTAACGGTCTTAGACAGTGAAAGGAGTTTATATGAAATGTAACTCTTCTGGTGTCAGTAATGCACTGGAAGACAAACCCACGGAGTACCTTTCACTCTGTCTTTAGATCAAAGGCCAGTTTTGCAAAGCAAGGCCCTGCAAATCAACATAGTCCATGCAGCATCCTCGCATTTGTCGGGGACTAGCAGTGTTAGGTATGGCAAACAGTAACAGCACTTTCAAATGAGGGACAGATGGCTGTCCAACGCTGACACCATGGGTGTCCAAGGTTTTTAATTCGGTTTCATTCAGTGGGCCTTTTACTCCTCAGTCCCTTGCTACCACTGTCAAACTTTTCCAGAAGCACAAAAGAGTGAGGGGACAATGTGATAGAATTACTGGAGGTGGTGGAGCCGTTTGCTAATCCATCAGAGAAATTAGTCTATCAGGCAACATCCTGCTTCACGAGCCATGTCTCAGGGAAAGAGGTGTGTATGCTGGGGGTGTATGTGTGCGGTAGTGGTGGGAAGCTGTGGATTCAGGGGAGGGGACACAGAACAGAACGTTAGTCAGTGAACTTTAGGCTGGAAAAGGTGAGGAAAATGACAGGCAGATTCTGACAGTGTATAACAGACTGTCCAAAAGAGTAAGACACAATGTCTGCCATAAACCACCCTTCTATTGGTTTTATTTGAAAATCTCAGCTCAGAAAGAGATGCAAGACCTCTGGAACCAGAGCCTAAGCTGTCAACATCCTTGTAGGTACCAGTGGGATGAGGTGGAGAAGAATAAAGGCTCCCTTGTCCTTTTAATTCTTTATCCATTCCTGCTAAGAGTGCAGTGCTTGGAAGCATTAGCAGTTAAAGTTATGGATAGGGATGTCCCTGTCAGCACAAGGCACAGTCCTTGGTAAGCCTCACGCTGTCACTGGGAGTGGAAGATGACCTGCTTTACTTCTGTGTGCTGCTCACCTTTCATTGTGATGGTCCTGAGAACGAAACCTGCCTGCAGCTGAGTATTTCTCTGACAAGAGCTACACTTCAGCTTGCCTGAGGAAAGTTCGGGAACAGTGTCATCCTAAGCAACATTTCCTCTCAGCTGCTTCTAGGTAGCAAATATCGGTAGGTACTGTGAAATCCTCATGGAGTTTCTCAGAGCTGGAAAGGGACAGGGAGACTCTGCCTTGTCTGGCCAGACACAGCATTTACCGAAAATACTTTCTGTGAGCAGGGAAGACAAAGAAGGCTGGCTTCCTGAGAGCTTGTACCATGACCCCTGAGCCTATTTGGATTTTCTGATGTCTAAGGAGGGGTGTGCTGAAGTATGCCCCCTCTTTCTGTATAAGCGTGTTGCTCAGAACTATACATTACAGCACATTCCTCTGTGACAGCCCTCAACAGCATCTTCCTTGAAACAAAGTAGCTGGGCTGAGACGAAGAAAGAGCTCACTTTACGTGTCTGCTCATTTCTTGAAGGATATTGTGAGATATGATTCTCCCGACTACAACAATCAGGGTCAAAATCTGCCATGTTGCACATTCATAATCTGCATGGGCTATAGATCTAAATCACTGTATGCCTCCACTCTTCATGAGGAGAAGGGGAAGAAAGAGAGTATTTTTATTAATTTTATTATTTTTAAGGATGAATCTACAAAAGAAGAGTATTTTTTTCCAACATTAGACACACAGTTTTCTCCAGAAATCAAGAAATAACAAAAAAATTTCAGAAGCATCTTATTAAAGATAGGTTTGTTTGGAAAGATATTTTCCATTTAAAAAAAAATTAAAAATTGCAATTGCTCACTTTTGTCCATCTTTTGGACATAGCTTACATTGAATTGCAAATCATGGATATCAAATACTTCACCATTGACGGAATGATATGAATAAATAAGCATTTTTCTTTTTATTCCCTAAAAATAACTGTATTTCCTCATCCTGGCTGCTGGGGATGCAGAGCTGTCCTGCTTCTCCAGAGGCAGGCGATGCTGAAGGGGTATATTCCCACCCATACAACCAAAGTGCAAAACACCCTTCCAGCATTGTTCAGGAAAATTGCATGTAGCATTTTGACGAGGCATGTTCTTTACACTACAGATGAGCTAACTCAACTTTACATCAGCAGTTTACTCATGATTTCTGCAATTTAAAAAAAAAATTATTTATGGGATGAAAAGAGCTATGGTTTCTTCAGATTTGAGAGTTCAGGTGCTTTTTAGTTTTCTGCATTGGAAACAAACCTCCCAGGCTGTATCGGTTTTGTCTGTCTTTAGCTGAGGTGAACAGCCTGATTCAAATTTTTGTAAATATACTTCAGCTGGTCTCTGAGAGGTACTCCGCACTGCAGAGGAATGAGTCACGTTGTTGCTTTCACTTTTACACTGGGGATACTGCTCCTGCCAGGATCTTGCCATTTACTTGGAGAACTAGTCAGCGCTCCTTTCGTATTCCAGATTGTCATCCTCCCCTTTCTCCCTTTCTCCACCCTCTGGGAGCTACACAACAGCATCTTTCTATTGTCCTAAGGAGATAGATCTTGGGTAAGTGATGTTGCCTGATCCCTGGAGAAGGAAGGAAAACAAAACCCCAGCAAAACAAAACTTGTTCCTATTCACACCCCAAGACATGAATAAGGTCCCTTTGTGTCAGCTGCACCATCATACTACTTCATTCTATCTTGCCATGATTTTTTTGGTGGAAAGCTGCCTATGCAATCCGTGAGCACTGTTGGAACAGCCCAATTTTACAAGCATAAAGTATTATGATTGCATTGATTTCCATCATAAATCATATTTTCCATCCTCTGTCTCTCTTTCCTTGCACTGACTGAATTAAGCCTTGGTGTTTTCTTTAGCTGCTGCCAGAGCTGAGGCTTGAGATGATATTAGGGTAATGATGATAAATTTTACCCTCAAGCCAAACCATTTCCACATTACAGATAATGTTTTTTTCCAAATAAGTTCTGTTATTGGAATCCAGGACCCACCACATCTGCAGGCTCAGAGGCTGCCTTAACACAGTCTCTTTGCTGTAATGGGTTTATAGATTTGAACATTTGCTCTAAACAAATAAATGAGAGAAGAGAGGAAAGAATGAATGAAAGAATGAAGAGGGAGAATCAACCAGAAAGAGAAGAAAAAGAAGAGAAGGAAATGGGGCAGGGGGATGGTGGGAGGGGCAAGAAAAGAAGAAAGGAAGATGATTTAAAAAAAAAAAGGGGAAGAAGAAATGGAACAATTGGAGGGTAAGCAAATAAGGAGAAAAATGAGATACTGAGCATGGCAAAGTACTAGCAAGCCACTGCTATCTGTGTGTGGGTCTCTGGGAAGGAGCAAAACTGGCCTTACAGACAGGCATAAGTACCCCACAACCATGTAGATCCACAGCTATGTTTTTTCGATTGCACCCCTGTATTCTTAAAAGACCCCTCCTTGTCATCTCAGAAAGATGAGATGTCTCAGGCAGACAAACATCTTATTCCTGCAAAATCTCAGATGTTTCCATGATGGAATGGGATTAAACTGAGCTAAGCCTGACCCAGTATTAGTATCCGTACCCTGGCCTCAGTCTCAGAAGCTGTCTTATTGGTCTAAGGTTATTCTTGTCTTGCTGAAGCTACTGCAAAGCTGGCCATCTTCTAACTTGCATCTGAGGGGAATTCAGTCTGTGTAATCAGGCCTGAAGGACAGTGTCCCATGCCCAGCAGCATACAGACTCTGGTCATGGTGACCTTCAGAACAGCAGCTGAGGTAGGCCAAATCCATTGCTTTTTCTTCAGTGGCTGTAAAGGGAGGCAGTTCCCCACGTCACTGTGGTACTTTACAGGGGTAACCTGGTAGAATCCTGTATCCCTCACTCATGCTCCATGCCTGAGTCAGAGCACATCTCAAAGATCCTGTGCTCCCTTTGTGGCTCTGCTCCTTGCATTCACCAGACCATACCTGCTTGAGTGTTTTTTTGCTTGTTACTCTACCGCAAGAGTGAATTCCCCCACGGGGGGCACAGGCAAAGATGTCTTCAACAGCAGGCGGCCCTTGGAAATCAGGCTGGTTCAGAGCAACGGAGGACTTCTGAGGAGGTCTGCCTGGGGAATTACCCACACACACACAGACTTTTGTAGAAAAAAGCTCACCTACCCTACTTTTCTGATGGTTTGTCCTGCCAGGTGAAACTTTTCTGAGGAAGCTACTTACGATCTGCCACCATTTCTGCATGCAGAGAAATAACAGTTTCAGATCTTTGGTTCATCTTGAGCTGTAAAATTGCATCTCATTATCTTACACCGTGACAGTGGGATTCATCTGAATAAAATCAGGTATCTGTGACACAGACAACTCCATCAGCGAGAGCCACCCACACCCCATTTAGAGTCCATGAAGGCAAACACGCAGTCCTAGCCTGCAATTTGTCTCATCTTATAGTGGACATCTAAGTCAGTCAGATGAATTCTCCACTAACTCTAAAGGGAGGCTGGGTGACCTGCTTAGATATATCAGCCTACATATGAGATCAGTGAGTTGCACTCAGCTGTACCTTACTTCTTACTGGTCCAGCTGCTCGCAAAGATATAACTGATTCGTGCTCGATCTGTGCAGCTTACATAAGCATCCCCAGTGTGATTCAAGCTGGCAAATAATACACAATGAAACAGGTATACGGCACAGAAGAAGCAAAGAGGTGTCTATTATGGGAAAATTAATTTAATCACAATGTTGGAATATGAAATGAAGGTGGAGAAAAAGTGAATCCAACATGGTTTGCCTGAGATATTTCTTTCTGTACTTTAATAGGAGGCATGATCTCACAGACAAAAGCTGACTTAGCATGATATGCCTTTGGACTAAATTCTCCCCTAAAAGGACAGAGTAGACCCCATGATTTTGAGCTCCAGATAGGTCTGGAGACACAGCTCCCTATAGACTCTGCCTCTCAGTTCTGGAAAAGTTGATGGGTCTTCAAAATTTACCCAATAGCTCTTTGCTTGGAACCCCCAAAAGAATTTCAGAGCAATCTAACGTGCTAAAGGGAAATGTTAGACTCACAAGATTTCTGCTGGTGCATTCTGGGTCTGCACAGACATTTGAGTAGTCTTGGACTTTACTCTCAGGAGTTTAGTTGCTGATGTTGGAGCTAAGACAAAGCCTCTCCCCAGATGTCTGGTATCTGATGCCACAGCTCCAGCAGGAGACTAAATACATCTGGACCTGGTTTTAGGCACTGCACTGAGAGCACCCAACCAGTTTTGTTGTTAGTAGGATCCTTGGCATGATTTTAGTTAGTGTCAACTAGTTATCTCCCACACAATGCTTTGATGGGATGGGGACGGGGGTGCATAACTCACACTGGGAATAAATCCAGGAGAAGTCTGGATGACTCTGTTTCAGGAGACAGAGAGTCAGCCACATGGATGAGCTTTGTTCTGTGCTGCTTCCCCTTAGGTCCAGAGAACAGGTCCTGGTCTATTTGATTTAGCCATTTAGATGTTGCTTTACTAATCCTGCCCAGCATGGCCAGCTACCTCCTGCAAATTCTTTTTTTTTTTTTTCTAATACCCACGTTCCAGAAGAGCTTAGATCTTAGATCTGGAATCCTGATTCACATTTCTTCCTCTGGAGCTCAGAGTTATTGCTCTTCTCAGCCTTAAGCCAGAAGCCCTCGCTGCAACAAGCCTAGGCAATGCTGAAATACAACCTCATGCAGATGGTAAGGGCCAGCTCTGATTCTGGCCAACATATTTACAGCAGTGCAGTGAGAAGGGAAGAAAAAATGGACCTGCAGATAGGTAGGCAGGTGGCAGGCAGTTTATTTCCTTGGCAGGACTGGAGTGCCTACTTCACGGGATGCTAAATGCAGTAAGTGGGGAGGAGAACAAATTTAAGAGGGAAGAAGGAGGGGGTGAAGCAGTCAGTGCTCTTCAGGGTAAGAAGGGAACATCCTGCACTTTCAGAGCAGTCTCAAAAATGAAAAACACCTTCAGGATGCTGTTTTTGCAGGGTCCATGTCTTTATTTTTCATATCAACCCATCAAGAGGTGTTCTCTCTTAGGACATGAGTCATCTGGGAAAGCCAGCAGCCCCACCATATCCCTGTGTGGGTTTGCACAGACAGCATGTCCTGGGCTAAGCGAGCCAGGTGATGCGTTCTTAAAACTGGCTTAATTATTTTACTTGCTCACCTGGATGAATCAATTCGGGATCAGAACAACTCAGTCCACCTGGCAATCCAACCAGCACCCTACAATAAAACACTATCTGATACGCTGCTGCTGTAGTCAGACCCATCAGAACTCTGTGCTGTCCTCCTTCACTCTTCAAGGCTAGCTGCTTCCTGGTAGCACTGACTAACTAAATTAGATATCCACTTTAAATCTATACTCATAGTACCAAGTCCAAAAACTCTCTGAGAACACATCAGGAGACCAACATATAGGGCAGGGTTAAATGATATGTTTTCCTCTGCTCTTTCCTATCCCACAGTTCAAAAAATCAGCAAAGGCTTTTTGTGTCTCCTTTCACCTGTGGAGTGTCTCCTTTTCTCCACGCTCACTGTAAGAAAGGAGGAACCACAGCTCAAATGTGAAATTTAAGTGCAGTAATGCACAATTTACAATGCAGGAGTCCTTTCAATGAATGGATTACCATGCAGGAGATCAACAAGGTGGACAATGCAGCCAGGGAATTGTACGACAGCTGATGCTGTAGCTGTGCAAACTGAAGCAGCTATAAAGGCAAGAAGCACTTAGGCTTCGGGGCACAAATCTGTGCACCTGCAGATACCAGGAATGACCACACTAAGGCTTTCAACAAGACCCTGAAGCCAAGTGACCAGAAGCTTCATACCCCAAGAAGGGCTTTTGTACTGTTCTCCCTCCTTTGCCTCTACAAATTGACCAAAAATGAAGGCACCATTTTTGCACCGCCTCATAACTCTGCGATAGCAAAGGTGGGAGTTTGATCACTGTTCCTAAGACCTCACAGACAAGGTACCTAAGAGGACAAAATCACTCTCACATTTGCTAACAACCAGTATTGCTGCTGGCAGGCACACCACAGGGAGAAGGATTAGATAAAGCATGGAGAACAGCCCCATCTTCCACCTTGTAAAGGAGCATTTATAACCCAGTGCAATGGAGCATTTATAGTTACTGTGGCTGTACCAGACAGCTTCAGTCTGCTGGGCTGTGATACTAGGCCTTGTTTTGAATGAAAAGAAATACTAAACTAGATTTGGACTGTTTCATGGATGGTATTTTATTATATTGCATTTGAGCAGTGTTTTGGTTTATCTTGCATTTAATTTGAAGGATTGAGCAGTTTCCCAATAAATCCCATCGTAAGATCTACATGAGAAACAGACTTAAAAAAACCCCAACCCAACAACAACAACAAAACCCTTTCTTTTGCTGTTGCTGCTGATAACAAGGCCTATTACTTCCCAGCCTGTGTTTGGTTTCAACACCGTATAATCTCTCAGCTGCAAACAAGAGAGCAAGACAGCTCTGACTAGAGCCACCCTATAAATGATTTTGTCCTTGACGGTTGTTCTCACTGGAGAGGTGCCAAACTCCATGCCACATGTTTAGGTACAGGTGGCAAATAGGCTTTTTGCCTGGTTCATAGGTAATTTACAGGTAGTTTGCACAGGTTTGCACCCAATGAGAAATCAGAACTGTTTCAAAAAAAAAACAAACCCAAAAACCTGTCCCAAGGTTGGCACTTCATAGGAGGCTCATCACATTGTTTTTTTCCTATTTAGACACAGTGGATGACATCCCCCACCTCATGGTCTTTTTTACAGCAAAGAACCTAACCTGGGCAATGAGGCATTGCATCACGTCATACTGACATGTATCACACAGGCAGACATTCTTATTCTTTGCCACTACCTCTCCCAAGCAGTTGCTTTCCCTCTTGACCTGCCCTGAAGATGACAAAGGCTGACAGCAGCCTGGATGAATCTCCCTAAATGCCCCAAATGAGGGAGTATCTCAGTTAAAACTAATGGGTATGGACTGGCCATGATTAAATTTAGGCTTGGAACAAAGAGGAGATGGAGATGTGGAAAAGTCTTCCAAAACAGAACAAAGAATGGGAGTGATCTGAACAAACCAGATGCCTATGTCTGAGCCAGGCCCCTTCCACTCAATGGAGACAATTAAGCATCACTTATGAATCATCTCACTCTAACAAGGCATCCAAAATAGACTAGATGAATCACAATCCAGAAACACCTATTTTTCTCCCCTCACTGTAAAAGCCCAAGGCACAGTCGATGATTAAAGTCAGGTGAGATGAATCAAAAATATGTATGAATAAACCAATAATCAATAACAAAACATTAATTGTTTTTAGATGCAACAGGATACTGGTATGAATGTTACCTGACACATACAGATATGACTGAATGAAATGATGCAAGGAGTCCCCTGCAGATCAAATAGGACAGCTCGTGCAACAAACGGTTAATAAAAAACTGTATTTGTGGAAACTGCTTACAACCACTGCTTTAAAAATCCAGATACTTTCCTTTGAAACTAATGCAGCACTTATTGGTTTATGTTGGGATAGTGAAGAACTGTGTCTTCCTTGTTAATTTGAATTTAAGGTCTAAAGGGTTTCTCCTCTTTGTTTAATTAATCAATCTATTTTCATCCAATATTCCTGTAATTAACAGAGATGAATCAAGGTGTTGATTTAAATAAGGAAGAAGTGGAGACTTACACAGCAGTGAGGTTTCTGTTAATACTCCTTTCCTCAGATTTCTCTCAAATGCCACCTTTCAAGACTCCTTTCCCCTTGAATAAAGTCAACTTTCCACATGGTTATTTCTGCTGCCATTACTGTCTCACATCTCATAAAAAAGCATTGCTTATGTGAAGTTTCACCTGCCAAAACTAATGGGAAATAGTGGTAGGCATTGAAGAGGAAAGGTGGAGAAGATTCTGTGTGCTGGTACCAGCAAAGTGACGGTTTTAATAAAAAAAACCAACCCCAAACACCTGTATGCCTTAGGCACAGGCTGGATCAGTGGTGAGGACAGTGCTGGATCCCAGCACATGCTCAAGTTAACTGAGCCACAGAAGGGAGCCAGCACACATCATCCTGAAGGTACTGGTACTTTGTCTGACTCAGGATGAAGTCCTGTCTTCCTGCCTTTGCCAGGGGTTAGAAGGATTAAAACACTTCTAACACTACTGAGATTTATTTTTTAGGCTAAGGAAGCATCTCAGATCTGGCAAGTGTATTCCTCTCTTGGTGTCCTTGTGTTGAATCTGACTAAAATGGACTCTGGTTCTTGCTTTTGTTTTGGAAGTGAGGGTGACTTTTTGAAAGCACTTTTTGACTTTTTGAATGTGATTCTGAGTTACCTCTACCTTGATTTGCAAAACATAGCACCATCACACATAGCAGACCCGTGACACAAACCTCCCCAGGACACCTACAGATGAATGCTTTTCTTCAGAATTTGGCCCCATCACTCAGGTGAGAAGATCCTGGAGCCAGTGACTGGACTAATGTGATTTCTTGCCATGTGCATTCCTCATTCATGTTTTTTTCCTTACATCTCTGCATATCTATCATTGACAAAAAAATCTGAGTGTGCTGTCTGGTTTGTCCAGGGTTTCAGATCTCTTGCAGGCTCTGTCTCAACTCCATCCTGCAGTGGCAACCAGCATGCTCTGAGCATGGCTGCTCCTGACTTGCTGCCTCTCTGGAAACCCCCATCATAGCACCAGTCCTGACATGTATGAGTCAGAATCAAATGCCACTGCTTCCATTTCTTATTCAGAGGCAGGAACTCTTTATAATCACATTTCACTAAAAAGCTGAACTATTTGAACTTTATCTTGTGCTAAAAAATAGTAACAAAATAATAATAATAATAATAATAATAATAATAATGAAGATGATGATGATGATGATGATCTCTGAGTCACAGAACTGTAGGGGTTTGAAGGGACCTCCAGATACCATCAAGTCCAACCCTCTTGCCCAAGCAGGTTCCCTAGGACAGGTGGCACAGGTCAGCATCCAGACAGGTCTGGAATCTCTCCAGAGAAGGAGACTCCACACCCCCTGGGCAGCCTGTCCCAGGGCTCTGTCACCCTCACTGTGAAGAAGTTCTTCCACATGTTGGTGCGGAACTTCCTGTGCTCCAACTTGAGGCCATTGCCCCTTGTCCTGTCCCCACAGACACTGAGAAGAGGCTGGCCATTTCCCACTGTGTCCCACTTTTCAGGTATCTATAAAGATTGATCAGATCCCCTCTCAGTCTTCTTGTCTCAAGGCTGAACAGCCCCAGTAACGATGATGGTGATGACGATGACATTTTTTAACATATCACCGGGTACTCCATGTGATCTGAAAACTGTTTTTGGAGAAGTCTGCTGAGGTTAGCTTGGTGCGTATGGTTTCTGGTCCCCTGCACAATTTAACTGAAAACCGCCCCCTCCCCCCCACGCCCCCCCAGCCATCTTTGCCCCTGACACGGGGGCAGATGCTCACAACTCGCCCCTCATCCTGTTCCCTTTCCCTCGCTCCAGCTCCGTCTCTCTATTCAGGGTAATCGCCTCATTTGGGGACTAGTGTAACAACCGGCTTCCTAAGTCGGAAAGCCACAAGATGGCATTATAGAGCAATTAAACGGAAAATCTCTGCTGGAATCCTTTTTTTCCTCTCTCCGGTGGAGGAGGAATTGCGAGCGGACGAACAGCACTCGCTGCAAGAGGGGACAGGTGTTTCAGAGCAGCTTCCAACACAGCCACTGTCCCTTCTGTTGACGGTCTCACCTGGTTAACTCTTATTAACATTTCCAAGATTTCAGATGAAAACCCTTCAGGAAGCAGAAGAGACAACATGCCTCTTCATCTAGCCTTTGTTAGTGTGATTTTCCTCCTAATTCACGGCTATTTTTTTCCCTGCTTTCTTTTTTTCCCCTTATTTGTAGCTATACGAGTTTGTACTTGGGTTGGTTTGGGGTGTCACATCAGCCTGCTGTCCCTCAAGGGTGCAGAGAGGATATACAATGACTGTTTTGACCACGGCACGTGCTGCAGATGTGTGTGTGGGCCCGCTGTGGATAAGCACGGGGCCTGAAGGTCCCCAGGGTAAGTGAAGAGGCACGCAGGGCATGCACACATGTGTGTGTACTATGTAAGTAGTGTGCACATGCACATGTTACACCAGCATCTTGAGGTTACGGGGTGAAGGGCACGTGCGCATGGCACAGTGGTACGACTGTACTGTGGCCGCCTGTCTGAAATAGCAGACATTGCCAAGTTGACTTGGGAAACAGTTGTGAAGTGTTGAGTGCATCATTTTTGTTGTGCCGTGGCAAGCTACAGAACTATCAAAGCACACTGCGAGAGCCTGGGCGTCTGTCGTGGTTCACGGGCTCCGAGGTACGAAGTGGGAGCGTGCGTTGTGGTGGGGTGTGAGTTATTCTGGGAAATGGCGCCATCCTGGCCACTCTGGACTCAGCCCCTTTTGCCTGGGTCTGCTGTGTGTGCATCAGCACTCCTGTGTTTCACGTGTCCATGGGGTGTGTGATTTACATGTGCCTGAAAGGCTTGAAGGGCATGTGCAGCTGGTGCTGGACAGCCCAGCAGCCTCCCTGCAGCAGTGAGAGAGAGGAAGGGGAACTGCTAACGTTCAACCTGACCCTGTGGCACTAGTCAGCACTGAGGGGGAAAAACAAGGGTGAAAAAAACATCCAGCCTGGTTGCTGACTTTCTCTGCAGCTCGGCAGAGCATACAGCACTGACAGAAACTGCTCACCAATACCTGACACAGGCTAGTTAATTTTTGTAAGCAATAAAAAGGCCCCTTTGTTTCACATTACATCATGTGTTGTTACGGGCCAGGCCAAGGAATGTGGATGTATTCGGGCTGATTCCTCAGAACACCCTGTAAATAGGACAGCTCAGGCTGAACATGCTTCAAAACCTAGCAATTTGAAATAAAAGCTGGGACCACCACACCCCTCCAGCATCTCCTTTCTCTTTCTTATGATCAGTGAGGGCAGGTGCTTTTCTTGGTGACTGCTGGTGAGCATGCAAAAGTATGAATGTTGCCTGTTTGTATGTGCTGCTATTTGAAGGAGTGTGAGAAGAAACTATTTCCCAGTATATTAGAAGTATTGGGTTTTTTATTACTTCTACCACTATGTTTATAATTGTTACTGTTACTAAATTATTTTTTAGTCAAATTGGCTATGAAAAGCCTCAGTATTTTTTTCTTTTTCTTTTTTTTTTTTCCCCAGCTATAAAAGAGATAATAAGTTGCCGCATTGAGGCTCCAAGGAATTGATGAGAGATTTTTCCCTCTTGGATTACTTTCTCAATGCTTTGTCCAGCTTAATTTTAATATTAGTCATCATTGTTTCATATTTGCATTGTGCTTCAGTCAGGGATCACGTCAATGCTGCATTTCCTTAAATACAAACCTCCCAAAAGCTTACAGGCAGAGAAGAGTGCAAAGGTGAGGCTGCCTGTGTACCGAGGTTCTATTTTTCATGGCAGGCTGCGCCACAGTGCTCTTCCTTTTATTTTCTTCTCTTCTCATACCCGAGCTTCTCTGTTTTGGAGGGTCCAACCTGCTTAACATCTGCCTGCCGCTGTTGGGCAAGTACGGTCCCTGTCCCCTGCCAACCTTCCATGGCTGTGTGGTCCTGCCACCCTCCTGGGACACCAGATCTGATGCTTGTAAGACACAGAGATGGTTCAGGTTGCTAGCCCCATAAAAAGCCATTCCACCTGTTTCTTTTTGTATTTATTTTTTATTTTAGTAGTCCAGATAATTTCTATCAATTCAGTGAGCCTATTTTGCACAGATGAGCTGCAGAGATAATGCCATGGAGAGGATACAGCACGTGTCTCCATAGAGAACCCAGCCTCTGCCACCTTTCAGTGGCACTAAGCTGCTGTGCTCAAGCACTGAGTTTTGCCCTTCCTGGAAAACTGCAGACACTTTTGGGTGATGTTGCCCTTTTCAGTAGAGAGCTGTGTGCACAAGTGTGCCCTGCTCTCCCACCTCATGCTCTGCCTGCCTTCAACCCCTGACCAATTCCAACCAGATGTGGCAAAGCGACACCAGCTTCTATGACATCGGTCTCGGAAGTGGATCATGAGAATTAGGTGGCTGAGGTTGAACAGAGAAGCCGTGTCCCTGCTGCTCTCAGGGGAAAGGCACCGAGATCTCTTGCTATAGGCATAATGGCACTGGGGCACTGGAGAGTCATCACAGGATGGGCAACAGAAGACAAATACTCAAACATGGAATAAACATACCAGGACGCAAGAAGACCAAGCTGCTATGAAAAGCTATAGGGAACTACTGCAGATGGAGTGATTAATTTAGCCTGTGACACCCCCTCCACCCCTCTTCAAATGCAAGAGGATCCATGTCTCTGTGTGGAATCCCAGACTTCTGTGCTACTACTGCTATTAGTACAGTATTGCCGTTGCCACTGCAAAACATAGATGTGAAGTAGAGAAACAGAGCAAAAGCTGAGATCCCAGTAAAGTGATTCCTCAGCATAACTAAAAGAGGACGGCATCTCTAACACTAAGAGCCCAATATCACGGTTATTCATGTGATACGAAGAGACAGCTCTGCACAGTGCCTTAGAGAAGAAATCCCCTCCCAGGAACACTCTGAGGTCCTGATTTAGCACAGACTTAAAAATGCATTTGAGTCTCACTATCTTGAGCGAGGCTTGCTTCCGTGTGTACACCGTGGCTCTCAAAAACTACACCAGGGCACATAACAGCTTATATCCGAAGAGAAAGCAGACACAGGCACAACATAATTACTGAGGCTGCAGATTCAGGCTGCCTGAGAGACTTCTCTTTAGTGGCTATCCCTTTGCTACATGTGACGTGGGGAGACCGTTCTTGTAGGGTATCATCGTTTTCAGGCTGCTTCCAGCTGAAACAGTTTAGCCATTATAAGGATGAGATGATCACCCTTGGATGGGAGATTTTCCTCTGAGTCCCTGTCTTGGCCCAAAGGGACTCAAACTCTACTCTTGGGAAAAGTTCTTTTTCACCAGTCTATAATATACACTATAAGAGAGGGGAGAGAGTTGCACACTCTGCTCCCTAACACTGTGAAATTGGTGAGAAACGATGTAAAGAACATACAGAGTGGAAGAAAGGGGAGCGATGAGGGTATATCTCCACAGCTTAGAGATTAGAGAGCAAACCTTTGAGTGGGAAAGGCCTTTTATCCAATGCTGACTTCATGTAAAATACATTCAGAGATTTATATTTTTTTAAAATGAGTGAGAGGCTGAACTATTCTTCAAGAACATACACTATGTATATGGTTACAATAATAACAAAGAAATATTTTATGCAATTATTATAGAAGACAGTATGATTAGACAGGTAGAGAAAGATAGAACGAGGCAGACGGGCAGAAATATAAAAGAAAAAAGAAGAGAGCTAGCTAGCTGTTAGGAAAGCTGAGTGTTATGAGAAATTATTGTGTAGAGCAGTAGTCATGTAGAACAATAGATTAGGGAGAAAGAACCCTTAGCCTGTCATTGGGAAGGAAAAGTAGCTCAAGTTCAGGATGCAGCGAAGCATCCAAAGGATGGTTGAGTGGGTTAATAATGTCACAGCGACATAATCAAATTAGTAATGCTATCTTGGCAATGTGGTCTAGTCTATCAAGGCATTTACCTGGTTACATTGTTCAAAACAATACCGCTGGAGAGGCAGAGCTATCCAGATGTCCTCCCCATCCTGAGCCTTGTGCAGGCACATGCCATCCCTTCTTACGTAAGCCAATCCTCATCACAGGCAGAGGGGAGTTAATGGGGCAGAAATCCCTGCCTGGCTCTTTCCTCCCTGGCTCTGAGCCCTGTGTCCAGCCACCTGGGGTAGGGATTTAGGGGAAGTGGCCCCACAGGCACAGCAGCATGATGCCCTCCCTGAGACAGCTCTGAGAAACAGTGCCGGATGCTGGGAAGCAGCATCAGCCTCCAGGCATGTGTAAAGCCAAGGCAAGAGGAATGGGTGTTCCTCAGGTTCTTGTGAGAGGGAAAGGATTTGTTTGTGAGGGTCAAAAGTATTATTATGTATGTCCTCCCCCCTAAATTGTACCATGCAGGGTTGTAAAACCCCTTGTTCTCTCCCCACCATCCTCTGTGATTTTCTGCCTGTCTTCTACAGTTGGGCTTTCAGGGTGGCAACACAGTCAGATGGGCACCTGAGCTAGGGTGAATCTAGTTCTCCAGGGGAATAAAATAGGAATAATGGAATAGGAACTGGTCTTGAATGGTATGTCAGACTTGGGACAGCCAAAAGATGAAGCAGAAGAAAATGCATCAGGATGGGTTGGAGGCATACAGCTGGAAGCACGGATTCATTTCAGAAGATTGGGTATGTCCAGGCTGGAAATTTGTATAGAGAAGGGAGAAGGGGAGAAAGATCTTACAAGGACAGTGATAAGCACTGGAACATTTTTACAGATTCAAAGAACTCATTCAGTCTGCTGCTTTGAAAGAACAGATTCCCAAATCTCACTTTATCAGACTGAGATTGAAGTGTATTTATATAGTTATCTTTGATGGAGGTGCTTCATTTAAATACATACGTGTTGTGTATATGTATATGGGAGAACGAGTATCAATAGGTATAAAGGTCTTTTCCTCAAACTCCCATAACCTAGAAAGGACAGTAAAGGGTGCTGATATCTGTGTGAGAAAAGACCTGTTCGCAGCACAATATCCCCCTCTTCTGCCCGCCCCCCTCCTCCCCCCAACCCAGTCAGCTCTTCTCTTCCAGGACAGCAGGAGGAAAAGCAAAGAAATGCAATTCTCCCTGTTCCACCTCAGTGAGGAAGAAGCAGCACAAAGAGTCCCCGTGTCCGTCAGCAGGTCTCAGAGACGGGCACAGGGCTCTCAGGGAAGGAAATAGAAAATAAAATCAAATTAGGCTTAATCCGAAAAGCAAACGTTTGCAGGGACAAAACCACCGCAGGGATTGTCATTTCACAAATTGTATTAATCTGGGCAAATAGTGCTTCAGAAACAGTAACCATGGTGTTTATGCTCAGTTCCCCCTCCTGACCTTATCTCGCTTCCCTTGCTCCCACCAATATGGGCCAAACCCTTATCAGTTTGCACCAAAGGTCTCTTCCTCAACGCTGCAATCATGCAAACCTGGAATTCGTGCATGAATCTGATAAGGAAAAGAGATGACTGAAATGTGACTTTGTTCCTTCAGTTCAGCAAGTAGGGGTAGAGATTAGTGGCACAAGATGGCAAAGAAACTGAGCACTCTGGTTCCTACCGAGCAGTTCCCGCACTTTCTAGGGGCCTCCCACTTGTGAGTAGGATTGTGTTATCACGCTCCACATCGTAGCTCCAAATAAATATGCAAGGCTGAGCAGGTAGAGGGAGGACCGGAAAACTAAACCATACGTAAGTGAAACAGAGTAAGCAGGGAAGAGCAAGGAAATAAATATAACCAGGCTTGCAACACCTCCTACGTTCTTTTTCGGTCCAGCCAACACATTGGCCACCTGTTTGCCCTGGGAGATGCTTTGCTATAGCTGTAGCCCTTCATTTCAGAAAGGAGATGAGAGGGCGGGATTTTTTTTCTGGAAGATGACGGAATCTCTTTCCATTTGCCTATCTTAGTGTTTCTCCTGATCACTTGGCATGTGTACACCTACAAATCCAAGAGTTTTCTATGTACAACTTTCACCATGAGGAAAAGGAGAGTGAAGGTGGAATTTCAGTTCAATGAGTGGAGACAGCACAGAAAAAATAAAAGAAAAGCAACCTTTTTTCCTAAAAAATATTGACTCAAAACCATACTGGGAAAAGAGTTCTTTGGCTCCTTGTGCTACAAAATCTGCCAGACCTGCTCATGAGCTGGGGAGGTGGAAGAATTTATTTTTTAATTTTCTCTGTGTGTGTGTGTGTGCGCGTGCAAATGTGTGTGTTCTTAATTTCAAAGTCACTAAAACATCACTGGTTTGAACATTTCAGTTCAATCTCTAAGCTACTGAGTTAATTTTCTGATTAAGAGAAGTAGCGAACAAAAGAGCAGAGAGTGTGTGTGGGGGGAAGGAGGTAAAAGTAAAAACTGTCACTGTGAGAAAATGAGACAGAGTGAAAAATATACTGAAACCATAGAAGAAAAAAAAAGCTTTAGAAATGAAGAAAGAGAAAAAAAATGTAAAAATGTTATACAAGAAAAAAATCCACCCTACCTACTGCATCTACCTAACAGTTCCCCCCAATCTTATCTGTCATACTAATTATCAGATTTTGGTGTTTGTACCTTATGCAAAGACAAGGGGGTGTGTGAGCACATGTGCGAGGTCCCTGACAGCTCACACACACACAACCTGCTGATTTCCCCCTTTAGCTGGAGGAAAAGTGTGGTGGGATTATTGTTTTTTTGGCTTTGTTTTGTTACGGTGTTTTTTGAGTTGTTTTTTGATTTTTTTTTTCTCCCCACCCCAATTGAATCACCGTCAGAACGAGCTGAATTACAGGAAAGATGAGGTTAGGCAGCTCGTGTAGCTTTTGAGAAATCCAATAAAAAAATAAAAAATCCAAAGGATTCCCCAAATCCCAGAGCTCCAGGAAATGCACTGGTTCCTGGGTATTACATTGTTTCCTTCCTAACATATTAATGTCCAACACACGGCAATATGCAATGGCATCCTCTGCTTCGCCTTTTCCTACCCAGGCTTTCCTTCAGCCTGCGTTTGTCTCCAGTTCTCTGCACTGCCCCTGAAACTGCACCGAGTTTTGCACCCGCGCTTCATCCCACCTGCACCCCAAAAATCTCACTAGCTTTGCCTAAACAGTGCTTTTAAGGGTGTAAGGGGGAGGCGGGAAGGTGTGGCGAGGGCGGTTGTGGGTTTAGCAATGCAGTGAGGTGTGCAACAGCTCAAGTGACAACTAGTCATTAGCAGCTAATCCAATCGCTCCTGCTAATCCAATCAGCCTGAGTAGCTGGAGTCCGTGCTTTGCAAGGGTGGTCATTTTGCTCTCTCAAGCATCCCAGAAAGTTACGCCAGGCCTAAAGGGAAACTGAGTTTGCCCAGTGCACCCAGCAGGTTCAGCCCAGAGGCTTCCATTGTCTGCGGTCTGGCCTCAGATCCACGTGGCATAACAGCTCTAGCCGAAGGTCAAGGCACCCTTTATTGTCTTTTTGCAACATCACAAACAAGCTTCTTTTAGCAGCTCACTCTGAGAGCTGTGGGCCAGAGGCTGGCTGGGATGAGGAGGACAACGACTAGAAGGAAAGGGTTAACCCACCATCATCCTCTCCCCGGGGGCCCCCTCCTCCAGCAAATTGCAATCCAGCACTGAAATTTTTCAGCAGCAGCATCAATATCGTTTCACTGTGCCTTCATTACCTCCTGATCTCTAAATAAGGGTCAGTTGGGCTCAGAAAACATTATGTGGTGCTGTTACGACTGATATAAACCACGAAAGTGGCATTTTGCAGATGAGAAAAACGAGTGAAAACCCCACAAAATCCTCTGCAGTTTGGTTTAAACAAGGGCTGTAACTTCTCACACATGTCCCACTCCCAGTCCACAGGAAGAGGCTGATTAATCCTGCATGTGTTAGGCTGGAATATTGCATTACTGGAAACAAAGAAACCCCTTAATCATATTGCTGGTTATGCCAGAGGTCTGTTTTCTCTCAAGTGCATCACATTAAGAGCCATCCCTGGGCTACAGCATGGTCCCAGGCTATTTTTCAGGTTGCAGCAATGCACACAAGCTTTTTTGTTCTGGTTTTGTTTTAATGGCTCTTTGGGCTGTGGTTAACCTCCAGATAACCACGAGAACTGAGGAAGTTTTTGAGAGAAGAGGAAGATAGGATTTTGTCACCTCCCATGTCAAAGAGAAACACAGATTTGCAAAGAAGAACCTTGCACTTCATTTCCCTTTGCTGCTTGCTCCAAAAGCAGTGGGTTGGGAGAGCTGATGGCATAGGCAGCATGTCCTGCCTCTACCCTCCTCTTCCACCCTAAACCTGAAGGACAAAAATTTCACAGGGAGGTCTGCTGGCTGCACCTTCAGCCTTTGTGAGGCCATACCACAATCCTGACTAGCTTTGTGCTAGCTGACAGGGCATCTCAAACTCATCCCTTCCCAGTTGCAGCAAGGCTGGTCATTAATGAGAGGAAAACAGACTCTCAGGTGTGACCATGATCACTTGGGACTTCAAGAGGCTTGGGAGTCTATAATTCCTCCCTAGGGCCATTATGGGAATGGATAGGGAAAAAACTGACACCCTCACTTTCTTCTTGACACAGTCCCTCTCTAAGAAGCCCACGGGAGCACATGAGAAATGCAGACATCTTCTGGTAAGACACACCATGTACCTGATCTCTGTTCCCTGTCCCATAATACCTCTGGAGAGAAAGTTTCTGATGCCAAGAAATAAAGGATTTCCTTTTGGTACCAATGGGAAATTCTTGTTCTGTGTTTTAGCCTGAAGCTGAGGTTCAGATTTGTACCCAGGACTGATCTGTATAACCAGGAAAACTCCCTGCTTAAAAAATCCCACCTGTCCCCAGCTAGAACATGTTCAGAAATCCAACAACCAAATTTAAAAAAAAAAAAAAAAAAAATCAGCATGGGAAGTCCTGGCAGCAGCTTCAACCATTGCAAACACATAGACAAGACCCATGACAGTAAATGATGTCTCACAAAGCACTAAACTAAGCAGAAATGTCTTTGGGGATGGCTGATCATTACACTCATACCCAGGGAGGAGGAGGTGACAGAAGGAAAAGAGCCTCTGTTTGTACAAGCCACTTTGGACTTTCCCTTTGAATGGGACACAGGGGCACTAAGTCTTATGGCCTTTTTAATAGGATCATCTGCTCTTATTCTCATCCCAGCTGGATGGCATCTATGTGTGTTTGCTGTTAGTGAGATGTGCCATGTGTTACGAGGAGGAGTGTATCCTGGTCAGGGAACACATGTGTAGCTTAGAGTCCTTTACACCATGGCAGCAGGTCCATTTGCCTGGCCTGGGCCCTCACTTGGGGGCAGCAGCTGCATTCAGCATCTACCCTGGGGTTTCCAAACGGTGCAGCCCCCCAAGGGTGACTGTCATTATCTGGGTAGTGTGTGTGCAGGCAAGTGTGAAGGGAGGTGGATCTATTGGTGAGTTCCAATATTTTATTTTATTTTATTTTATTTTATTTTATTTTAATTATTTTATTTTTATTTCTTCCACTGACAACTTGAAATTAGAGTTGTTGCACTCTTATAGACTGTCTGAACTCAGGCCATTTGTAGGACCATTTTTCCTCCTGCAGGAGATTGATGGTGATGGAGAGGGGGTGTAGGAAATGTCACAGGGATGTCCACATGGTCAATAGCAAATTTGCCAAAAAGCGATTTCTGTCTAGTTCAGAAGGTTGTTATACAGCTCAACACTTTGGTAGGTGTTCACAGGGATGGAAATGCCTGTGTTCTCTTTATTCCACCTATGCCCTTTCCCTGCAGAAATATCCACCAGCAACTTTTTAAAGGCTCATGTTTATAGGGTAAGTGGGGGCAGATGGAGAAGTTCATCTCATCCTAGCCCTTGTAAAGGACTTCAAGGGTCCCATGGAAACCTGCAGTGGTCTTTTTCCTCTGCCCATCAGCAACAAAATTAACTGCCCCATCTGCCACCCCAGCCCTCCAACAGAACATAAACCAGGCCAGCCCTTACAGCTAAAGGACAGACCAGACACAAACTACCATATGCTGTGGCTTTTACGGGGTTTAGTCCAAATGACTAGCATGCAAGAACAGTCCCAGCATCGTCAGTGTCCCCCGTCCCCCCAAAAAATAAAGCTGCCAAAGAGTGGGGAAGAGTTTCTGTTTTGTAAAGAAACTGCCTGACAAAGCGTACTCTGAGGTTTGTAAGAGAAGCCTGCATGGATTCGAGCTGGGTGTTGATAATGAATCTGAAGAGCTGCAGCACTGACTCCCTGCCACCCACCTCAGCGGACCCGGCAGAACCTAGCAGACGCAAATACAAGTCAAACTCTGTAGGTTGGATACACAACAAGATAGTGTTGTCCCATCTGTAGCAGTATACATGCCAGTGGATATCAGCCTAACACAAGGCGAGGAGACGCACAGGGAAGTGGTTGCTTTTCTCCTTCCTTCCCACTATTTTTCCACTCTGAGGTGGGAAGGGAGTCTGGAAGTTGGTGCCATGTTTGTGGTGGTCCCAATAGACTGGCGTGGATACAGTAAGCATAAAAGGATGCTCATCATGTGCTCTGTTCGTGCTGTGAAACCAGGGCACACGTTATGGGACTGATCTAAGCACTGCCTGAGATGCTGACCCCCCAACTTTTTCACTGTGTCTTAAAACACTGATTGGTCAGGCTCCTGCTGTTTAAGCAGTAGGAGTGCCCAGGAGCTCCCAGCACCCACACCAGGACCAACACCCCTGCAATGGTCGGTGGGAAATTCACTGGACATGACCTGCTTAGTGTCTCCAAGGCCTAATTGGCATCCTCTGCAACCGGTCTGGCTTTGGCTGCCAGAAGAGAGTAAATCGTCTCCTCCTTTCACAGATGGGATGGGGGAAGGGGTGACCACTGCGTGTCTGTGTGTCGGTGTCAAGGGATGGCAACAAAGGACGTCAAGAACATGGTGCTGCCAAGGCACTTGCATATTTGGCTTATAACCTGATGAGTGCAAGGCAGGTGGCAGAGTCTATGTCATGCCCTGTGGGGAGTGGGGAGGGAAGAGAAAGAAAGGAGGAAAAAATAAGACTGGTACAGATGGGAAGTGCCAGCTCTTCTCACTGGAACAGAGCTGTTCAATTGGGAACCCCAGCCAGAGAAACTTCAAAGGACTGGGAAGGAAAAAGCAGAGCTGGTCAGTGTCAGCAAGCATCTCCGGATCCTCTCCTACAGCCTGCTTTGTTGCAATTGTAAAGATCTCTTTTTGTTAGGAAATTGAATTTTAAATCCTCATAATTAAAAAAAAAAAAGAAAATTAGGAAAACCTCAAAGATTTCAAGTAAGTATGTGACATGGGTGTGTGTGAGAGCAAGAAAGAGGAAGAGAGAGAGATATCTAGAAAAAAAAAAAAATCACCACAAAAAACTTCTTGGAACAAAACACACACGAGGCAATGCCAAAAACTTGAGAAGGAGAGTGGTTACACACTAATTTAATTCTCTAATCCCCCTACTCCTGTCACTGTTTACTCACTGATAAATGTGCAGTAGCTTCAGCAAGACAGCCACATTTGCAGAAACTGACAGCCTGACTCAGAGACTATTTACCTAAAGACCATGAATATTAAAACAGGTTTCCAAAAGGGCCCCGTCTTGAAGGAGAAGATTAGCATGGGGCCTCTTGCTGACAGACTCTTCCCTCTCCACCCCTCCTTCCCCCACTCTGTGATGCATCTCTTGTGCAAACACTTGAGAAGTATCACCTAGCTGAAGAACTGAAATATTGGAGCGATGCCCTGGAGCTGTGCATTCAGCTTTAACTTGACAGCAAAAACACCCATCCATCCAAGGCAGAAGTTGGGGTTAGGTTTTTTGGGTGTTGGTTTTTTTCCCCTCTCTTTTAAGTAATTAATTCAAATAAAAATTAAACCCCAAATCTTTCTGTTATTTTTTTATCCCTCTGGAAGGTGAACTATGAGCACAGAGTCCTTTAATAGAGTTAAAAAGGCAACAAAATTATATTCCAAAGTTCCTATCCTTAAATGAGTTTGGCTCTGTCTCCTATGATGGTGCATGGAATTCACTAGAAAACCCAAAAAAAAAAAAAGTAGAACTAGAAAGGGCAGAGGAAAGGATGATTGTAAATATCAGAGGGAAAGAACAGTTTCCATAGGATTGGTAAGATGAAATGGACTAGATACCCCAGCTGAAATGAGACAATAGAGTGGAAATGAAATTGATGTGTATAAAAAGTATGAATGAAATGTCAAACAGATTTTTAAACTGATATTTAACAGTCATTTACCATATTAAAAAAAAAAAAAAAAAAAAAAACTGTCTAGGAACAAGTTTGAAATCAAAATAAGGATTTTTCTCTATTTATCTATGCAACATATATTTTACCGGAGGAACTCTTTGGCATAGAACCTTATGGGGTGTAAAGTATAAATAGATCCAAGAAGTCCTTAAGAAATTTATGAAAACAGTGTAGAAAGTGCTTTTAAAGGCAATGATGCAGTAGCAAGGAACCGCAGATTGCTAGAAGAGAGGCAGATTACACCTGTCCTGCAGCCATTTGGCAGTGGAGTTAGAAGCACAATTCACTTACATGGACCTTTCTTTCTCCCTATTACTGCTCCTCTCTTCTGAGGTTAAGCAGCACTCTTATCACACAGCCTATATGTTCCTGTGTTCCACTGCACACACAGGAACATATAGGCTATGTGGGCATCCCATCATAGAGCCTGCGATACTGATACACAGCCTACTGTCCCACACATCCTGGTCAAAGCGGCAAGACCCATGTCTCTTACAACGGATGGCAATGACACAGTCTGCTGCATTTGTCCTGATGCAAACAGCACAACTTAACCTTGGAAATGGGCAAATGTCCTGGCTATGAAGTCAGTGACATTCAGCCTCTCTCTTTAGGTCACTGAACTACTCAGACATAATTATAGTTCGTGATTTCCAGCCTCTCAAGCTGCCCCAAGATACCTTGATGTAGATGCTTCCTTGGCATAAAACAGCACAGCTTTGTTAAAGTCAGTGGAGTTTTTCTGTTTGGGTTTTGTCCCCAACTGAGGAATGGGTGTTTTGATTGCAAGCCTTTTGGATCATTCCTGCCGAAGACGTGATGGACAAGGCTAACACAAGAATGAGCATATTTGGCTTCCAGAGAGAAGGACTAATAGTTGTCTTATTTGCACTCCCTCAGCATCCATGGATACCTTCCCAACTGTGACCAGACAGTCCATGCCTAGAAAACCACTGTCAGTAAGGCTGCCCCTTAGCTTTACCTGTAGCAGCAAAAAACCAAAACAAAACCGACTTTGGAAGAGCAGTGCAAGACACTGCTTGGTCTGGAAGGCTTTCAAGCACTTCATAACTGAGCATGTCAAACAGTTAAACCTTGAAACCACTTTGCACACAGCTCTTTTCTGCCCAACTTCAGGTTTCTGCTTCAACAACAGTCCCAGAAACCACCCCAATCCCTTCAGTCTTCATCAGGCTAAAAGTACATCTAGCCAGAGGAAGACGAAGTGTCCTTGTGAATACACTGAAGGCTACTGAAACACAGCTCTTGTCCAAAGGGGATGGGGCAAAGCAGGAGTCAAAGCAGGTGGAAATGTCCCCTGACACAGATGGAAATCCTTGATGAACACTTCTTTTCTTGCAGACTGGATTTGGTAGCTCATTAAAGGAAGAGTTTAATTATAGCCAGAGCTTCCAAAATGAAAAAGTGAAGGTGGAATATCAGGAAAGTCTCCTGAAAGCAGAAATGCGCTACTGGAGTGCAAATGGAGCAAGAGTCCCTGTGGCCTCAGAATTTGGCCCCAGGACAGGGAGACTTCCTCCACTTCCTCTTTAAAGCACCTCCTTCTGCCAAACCTCTATTTACCACCCAAACACACTTGACTTTCTTTGCTCACCACAGGCCTTTAGTAGAGGTTGAGAAGCTCTGTCGTGACTCTGAGTATATACTTGCATGGACAATCAAGGCTACTCCAGATCCATTTTTAAATGCAACCTTTAGATCATGGTCAGAGGTTAAAAATAAGAGATACAAAGCTTAAAATTTGCGAGCAGTATTTCTTGATCTCACAAGAAGTGTACTACATTCTGGGACACCTTCAATGGGAAGCCTTTTGGTTTAGTGATTGCCAGAACCTTGGAGTGGATTAATGCAGGCAAGCGTGACTCCATGCTACATTTGTTTCTTAAATGCTTCTTCTAAGCATTCCCTTTTAGATCATTGAACAGATGGATCTTGGGTTTGTCTCTCCCAAGCAGTCTGAACAGGTACAGTTTTCTGTATTGACTGACAGATCATTGTGCACTTAATTATTTGGGATGCTTTTATCTGTATGCTGATTTCTCTTTATTAGAGATATATATCTACATACATGGAATTACAGCATCCCAGATGTATAGGCAATATCCCCTTGATTTATGAGGGTCCTGCAGTTTTTATGAAGTAGAGCCATGCCCAGACTCCCAACAGGTAGACAAATCTATTCTCAATCACTACACAAGCAACTCGTCCATATCACTTGCAGTGGGTCCCCTCCTGTTGCATGCAACATTACGCCTCTACACTGAAGTTCTACAAACCCTTTTCTGCTCCTTGTGCCCAAGTGCTCCGTGGTAGCCTGACCTTCTGTGGACCCTGGTGTGTGTGTCTGTGTCTGTGTTATATGCCACAGAACCATTAGAAGGTGGTGTGTCTCCTAGCCTGACACCTTGCTTGAAGGAGCTCCTGTGATAGGCCTGTTGCCCAGTTACGATGCTGCGCACAGGCTATTGCCCTTGTGACGTGCCTTAGCAGAACAGTCACACACCCCTCTGTACATCTGTGTGCTCATCAGCCTGTTTTGTACCACTCACCCACGGTAAGACTCTGTGTATAAAAATTAACACACCAGGGAAGGAGAAACTTGAGAGATCTGCAAAGACATCAAGGTTCCTAACTCCTATTTAGATGTTTTATGCCAAATACAAGGAAAGAAGATCAAGGCCCTAAAGAAGAATTTAAGCACATAAGCATTTTCATGGGTGTAGGAGTCTGTCAAGGAACATACCTCCAAGACTGAGGAAATAGTTTTTGCTTTAACACCCACAACCACGCATTCATCACCCAGTAGACGTGCAGACAGTCCTCCTCTTCCCTCTTCCTTCCTTCCTCTAGAGCAAAACCACACTACTCAAACTTTTCCACTATTGGTAAGAGAAACTGCCATTTACACATTTACAGAGCAGTAGACACAACACCAGTTTAATGATATAAGGAGGGAAAGAAATAAGGAGCGATCTGTGTATAATGTATACACATATATTTTAGACACTCACCAGGAGAGACTCTGCTGTCATTTTAGTTTATTGAGAAATAGCTAAATATTAAAGAGGGCTGGGACTGATGGAAATGGATGGAAAGGTATATCTCTGAATCTATTTGTAATCACCTGTGTCTCTGGTTCTTTTCTCATAATAGCTGCAGAGACATGACATACTGCTAGCTACCCCTGGAGCATCTTACAAAGAATGCGAGGGTTTGCCAGTGTCTGGTATTCTGGTGGTGCTGGACCTGAGCACATGTCAGCCCTGATAAGGTGGGAGGGAAGAGATCAGTTCAGACCAGGATCTTGCAGTGTTTGCCCAGAGAGAGAGAACATGTGATGGCTGCTCTGCAGGAGAGATCTCAGTGTCAGCAGCCCTGATCTGACTGAACTGTGTGACAGTGAGACACCTCTAAACCCAGCTCTTGTCTCTTGATCTGCACTTTCTCTTTTCTGCTCCTGCACTGAGACAAACCTGAGCCTCAGGTGTCTTCCAAGCTCTCCACATGCATGCCCCATGTGCATCTCTTTATTTCAGAGCGCCTACCCTTTCCTTATCCTTTCACAACAGCTCCAGATGGGTGTCATTAGCAACATGCAGGCCCTGTGCACCTTCTGTGAGAAGTAGCTTTCAGAACATTTCCCCAAATTGCCTTAATTTTACAGGTAGGCAGAGGGAGAACGAATAACCCAAGGATGCAGCACTCCCAATGGAAGAAAAGATGGGAACAGAATCCAGATTTCTTTTTTGCTTAGATGTTTTTCCTCTACTTTCAAGGCAATGCTATGTCCTATAATGATGGTATCACTTTAAAAATCAGTCACAACTATGGGGTTGAGAAAAGGATGGAGAGGATTTTTGAGATATTTTTTTTTCTTGGTCCGATACCTGTGCTGTTGCCAAATTATTTTTAAGTAGCTACTGACTCTAATTTTTTAAGAACTGATCCCAAAGGTGCATGTGAGATGCATTTCTTGTATTATGGCTGGAGTTTAGCCATCCATCAACAGTGCGACTCAACACCCAATTGCAGTGGCTGTTTCTGGTCAGACAAGGAGTTTATTGGGAAGGATGGCTACCAGATTTTAGTTCAGTTCACTTCCAAACTCAGGCAGCTTGCTTGTCCTGTCTCTAATTCCCCACGTCAAGGCCACTGAGTTAGCATTTCCCTGCTTTTCCAAAGTTTTTGAAGCAGTAAGTCAAGTAATGATAGAGAGGTACTCCGCAGCCTGACACAGGCAGTACAAGCACCTAGGCAGGCAGATAAATTGTTTCTGTTCTCTGCCTGGAAGAGCATAACTTTTGCAGTTGTGTGTTTCCAGTAGGAGCATTCATAATTACAAATTCAGCAAGTCACTGCACTGTGCATATTCCACAGCTGCTCATGGAGAAATCATTGTCTGTGAGAAATGCTTCTGGTTAATGTGTGTGCTGCAACAGGCATAAAAATTGAGTGCAAACTGGCCATGAACAGGCAGAACAAATTCAATTCGGGAGTCACAGGGCTATTGTGTCCTGCACAATGGTCTGTTGTCACAGAGCTCTGTATGGGATCCAGGGACAGACATAGGAAACTTTGACTCAATTTTCAAATTATTTTTAGTTTGGTTTCCTAAATAAATGAGGGATTGTGTGATTATTCTGCATCTTAATGTCTTTTTACATATCTCTTTTTCTTTTCCTGTCCTCTCAATAACTTTGAACCAATTGACACAGGAAGTTTCATTTGTAGCTCAATTGATATGAGAGAAAGGAATTACAAGATGAAATGCTGTAGGGAAATAGGCTTTGTTATTTTTTTCACTCTCCAAGAAATGCATGTTTTTGAAAAACTTTCCTGGGGAAGCACATGTGTTTTTGGAATATTGTCCTCTATCACCATTAAAAATGTAGTGAATAAATTGAGATCCTTATTTGAAGTAATTTTTAGGTTAAGACAGCTGTTATCCGTGATTTACCTTGCTTATGTAGCACAGATCAGAGATCATCGAGGCCTTTGCTGACCAGAAGACCAAAGCAGTGAATAAATGCTGTCACCAGTACTTGGTCTGAACAGATTACTCCTTTGATCTCCCATTGCTTAGACTGATGTTAAGGGATCCTAGTGACAACACACTCTCAGCTGAGGATTAGCAACCGCAGGCCTAAATATATCTGGAAATCACCAGTCAGCAGTCATGTCTAATGGTCTACTGCCAATCAGTCAAAAAAAAAAAAAAAATCAGTCTGGCTCCAGCAATTCTTCTATGATTTAGGGCCAATTTTGAAATCATCTTTATAACTTCCTTAGGCTTCCCTGTCTTGTCAATTCTTATGGCTAATACAAATAACAGTATCCTTCATGGTGTTCTGACTTTTATGGAAGAACAGATTCAGCCAAAACCCAGTGTGAAGAATCTACACAGCCCATCTTCTATCTGTTTCTGTGTACTCTTCACTGACAGATGAAGCCTGACCTTGCAGCAGAAAGAGCCAGTGGGTAAAGAACCATCACAGGACTGAACTGTGAGCAAGTCATTAGGCATTTTCAGCTACAAGATCATTAATTTCCAAAGGTGCCTAAAAAAATGTAATAGATCAGGACTTCTGTACATCTGTGCTTTGGTTTGCCACCTACCAGATCAGAGAAAACCTCACCGGTCTGTTTCACAGAAGGACAGGTTACAGCAATAAATCTTCATCCTGTAGTGCCCAGACAGGACAGAAATGGCAATGCTACTTAGTGCTGGTGACAATGCACGGTGCATCCTTGTAGATCCTCCCTTTGCTCCACAGGATGAAATTCAGCAAGGACAGAGCAGGCTCAGTCCTTAGCTAGAGTAAAGTGAGGTTGTCTAGTGAAAAGGCAGCAAGCCACCTGCAATGCTCTAGAGTAACATGATGAGCTGTGTAAGCTGGGTGCTCCTCCACACTCCTAGGAAAACCAGTCAGGCAAGAATTCAGATTAAGAGGAGTGTGCACAAATGTTTTCTTAATAATAATTAATACATGATTAATAGGAACAAATTCTGAAAATAAATGATTATAAGATGTCTCTATAGCATGCCACCGGGATGATGGGGATAAATGATGTCGAGGCACCTGAAAGTTGAGAGCCCATTACTAAGCATTTATAAACGGGAATGCATAAAAATATTTATCCACGTCTTTCGTGAAACATGCTTTAATGTGTCTTCGAGCAATTTATCAGCTAAAAAGTAATTTTCATTAATCACTTATTAATTATTAATAAAGTGTTTGTAAGTGTCACCTTAATTTAAAGTGCTTCTGACTCAAGGTGCACTTCCAGACATTCGTTCTTGAAGGAGATCTTGACTCCCAGACCTGAGTCCTTTAGACTCAAGTGACCTTGGTACATCCTTCTTCGCCCGACCCAGTCTAGGCCTCCACAATGTTAGGCTTGCAAGTGGGACTAAGTCAAGTTTCCGGAAATCACAATTTGTCATTTCAGAAGGAAACTTGATCAGATCCTCTCTCCCCACACACAAAGCTGGATGCCCAGACCTGGGAACGCAGCATTCAAATGTTTCAATTTATCATTACAGTGGAACCCTGAAGAGATCACATCTGCTAAGACCATAAATTGGACAAGATCCCACTTTAGAAGGAGCAGCCTCAGCTCGATATTCCCATTCTTGAACAAGGGACCAATTAGACAGGCTTATTTACCTGCCATAAAATGAGATGTTAGCCAGTGGGAGAAGTCACTTAAGGACAACAACAACAAAAAGTCTTTCTGATTTCTTTGTTACAAATGGCCAGCTTAAACAACAGCTCTTTACGTTCTCACTTCAGCCTGTTGTCTTCCTTCTGTTCCTTCTGTTTTTCCACTCCTCCTTTCAAGGCAGTCCCTGCCCCTCTCTGCCTTTTCCCCATCATCTCACATATTTTACCTTCCTCTCTGTGCCTATTTTTTTCTCTTCACTCTTCTTTTACTTAATTTTTCCTCCCTCTCTTTTGCTCTCATTTTTTACACATGCACACATCCAGATAAGATTTAATTTTGAGCTTTACTACTGAACAAGCAATAAAAAAGGTCTTACATCTCGGAACAGAACTTGGGCTACAAAATGAACAAATTGCTCATGCTGCCTTCCCTTCATAAGATTTTACAGTGAGGATCTGATCTTTCACTTGCCAAAAACTGGATGCAGGCCCCAAGAGGCAGTAAGGAAGAAATCTGCAGGCTTAAAAAGTGATATTTTTCTGCTTTTCCTCATAACCTCAACTCAGCTTCTTCACTAGATGTATAATGGTGTGAGAGCATTCAGAGTGGAAGCAGAGAGAAACAGACACACATCTGTCAGGGATGGTCTGTGTACATTTATCCTGCCTTCATGTTGGGGGTTGGACAAGATGACCTCTTGAGGTTCCTTCCAGATGTACTCATCCATGAGTCCGTGATTAATTGCCTTCATGATCTGCAGTTTATCTATCCAAATAAATAAGCCTCAAAATCTGCTGCAAATACATATCCTGTGGGCAGCCTGAGGATATTGCCCTGCGTTACTGGAGTCCTGCACCCTAATTTAGGCTCCACAGAGGGGATGTCTCCCTGCTGATCCCTGCAGAAATATAGCCCTTTTCACATCCTCTAACAGCAAAGGAATTAAAGAAAAAAGCTGATTTATCTTAGTAAAGAAAAGAAAGGAAAATCAGCCTCCAAATGGGAAAGAAAAATTCTATACTGAGCTTCCCCTGAAGACAGAGACAGGGAACTGAATCTTGGTGAGGGCTGCTGGTGGCACATTTTGGTTTCCCAGTACTGCCACTCCTCCAGTATAAGAAAGATTAATTTGTGGCTGACTTCCCAGGGTAATGAGAAGTGGTGTAGCACCATGCACTACCATCCTGCCAGGGAGGATCCACAGGAGAGAAGCCCATGCATGACTCCTCTTTTCAGTCCGAGGGTGTCCTCTGCTGACACTGAAGCAATGTCTCTCCATGTAAGGATTAACACAGAAAAGGGCAGATGTATTTTTGCAAAATGGGACAGAAGGAGGAGAAGTGAAAACAATGAAAAGAAAAGGAAAGATTAAAATGAAGGAGATGACTGGACAGAAACCTACCATGAGTATCTTGCGAAAAACAGATGTGAGGGATGGGAGTCCCTTACTTATCTGAAGAGATACAAATGTGATCATCTCCACCTGGACTACTGGATAACCCCATCTGATTTATTAAAGTGAGATATGTTTAACCATAAAGTCATCTTTCTCTCTTCACAGTCTAATGTGGATCAGCCTAAATGGAGAGTGCTGTGGTACTGACATATGGTCAGATACAACCAGCCCAAAGAGCATTTAAGCTGAGCTGTCACTATGTCAGGGAAGGCTTGTAAGTAGAAGTCTTCCTGTAGAAGCTGGTCAAGCAACACTAATTTACTGAAAGGTGCCTGGTTAATGAACACAATGCATAATAAAGATATTAAAGACTTAATCTTGCATTTTTAGGCTGGCCAGATCTAGGCTACGAGGACTTTATATTAGCCTAGCCTTTCCATAGTCATGACAACAATAATAGAGGAAATTAGTTTGGTATCACACTTCACATCTCTTCAGAATCATCAGAATGCAAACTGAGTTAAAAATTAATAGGGGTGAGATTTGACTCACCAAACGTAGATGCCTACAGTAGCTGTGTACATCTGAGCTACTCACCCTCGACTCCCTTGTTAATCAAAAGAGAGAATCAGACGCTTCCATGTTCTTCAGCAATTAATTTCCTTCTAAGCTACATAACTAAACCAGAGATCAGAGGATTGTATACAAAACAATCTTATTTCCATCCATTGACCCTAATGGGAACTTATAGTGACCAATTCGGATGCTAATTTCTAAAGATAAATGGGATTTCTAATTTGTAAATTCCTAAGAATAATAATTAAAAAAACTCAACAAAAACAATAGACAGTATTCTCCCTTTCTACAGAGTTTAGCAGAAAGATAGTATCATCCCTGTGGTTCCCTTTCTTTAGGAACTATAGAGCAGAGATATGACTTTGAATGGGAGATTTCCTGGTAATAGGAAAAAATCCTCACAATTTTAACTTCAGTCTTTTAATTCAACTCTTCTGACCAATTTTTCATGACTTTTCTTATTTCTTTAGTTTTCCCTGTCTCCTTCCAACAATCTCACCACTTGTTTTTTACTTCCTTTTCATCCTGAATACAAAGAGCAGGTTGATCCCAGCTCTGGCCCTGGAAATGTCAGGCTGAAAATGTTACTCTTGGAGTGATTTGCATGCGTTACAAAGTGACAGGTGACAGGAGCACACAACCTCGGCTAATAGATGATTAATGATGTGATGTTGGCCAGCACTGTTGACTCGTTTTCCTGCTCTTCGGGAAACTTCAAAGGCAGCTGGCATTTCTGTTGCCTTATGACAGGCTCATAGGTGAGTGTAATTGTTTAGCCCATATGTGCATAGCATAGAAGGGGCCATGAACATATTCATGGAGCGTGTTTACCTGCATGTGTGTATATGAGGCAACATGCAGACTACTACACATGAGCTCCCGTGCGTGGCGTGTTTCTGTGTGCATACGAGTTCCTCATATACAAACTGCCTGGGTTCTGCAGGTTGCTGAGAGCATCATTATCCAGCTACTATATTCTGAATAAAATACCATGGCCCATTTGGGGTTACAGTCTAAAGGAATGAAAGGAACTCACTGGAATTTTAATCTGGATGGAGAAAAATCAGCCCCAAAGTAAACAGTATGTTTGGAAGGGAGCCCAATAACTAGCAATCAGAACAGGATTAAAAATAGGTCAAAGCTGTAAAGTTGGATCTTTTCTTCACACCCCCTTTTTTCTTAGCAAAATTTGGGAGGGTTTAGGTCATTATGGAGATTATGGATAGGGGCAAAATGTGAGTTTAGGCTTTGACCCCACCCAGATTTCAAGGCATAGGCTTGTTTATAATGCATGCATTTTCAGTCTAGATTCCAGTCTAGATGATCCTTATGGGTCCTTTCTAACTCAGGATATTCTGTGACTCTATGATTTAATATTCTTAGGCAGGATCTTCCTAACACACAGGTGCCAACATCTGGATTTAAAATCCTTGTACATGGTAAAGGTGAAGGCAATCTAATTTCTTACTCCACACATGAACACCTCTGCCTTCTGCCCTGGGTTTCCTACCTCCCAGCACTCTCTATTTAGGAATCTCTTTCAAAGTTGCTCAGCGTTAGTGGAAAAGCAAGAAAAATGAAATTATAGACGAGAGTTAAGGTTTGCAGTTCTGAACAGGGATTAGACAAATCAGTCTTTTGAAATAAAAATTAGTAGACTTCTGAATCAAAATTCTGCATCAAAAGTGTGTGTGTTTGTTAATTTTGGCTTTTTTTTTTTTTTTAGATGGAAAAGAAAAAGTGTGAAATTTTGTCTGTCTTTAAAACAACAGATTGTTCAAGAGCCAATATTGTGTGAAGTTGCTGTCGCATAAATGAAGCATGTCTTTAAGGAGAGCTTAAATCAGACATATTTTGGTTTTGTTCTTCCAATAGATATCATTTGGAGAAGCACAATGCAGATGTCAAAAGCTGAAAATATATGTTCCTAAAACCAGAGACAAATGACCAGAGTAGGCCTTGAGAGATTTGTATCTTCTGTTGATTAAAAGGGGAACGTATGAGAATCACTGACCACTGACTGAGATAAATCTTCTGCACAGAATCACATAAAATTGGATTTGAAAGGTCCTTGAGAAATCAGCTGGGTTCTGGGCAAGAAACCTGTCCTAAGCAATCAAAGCCCATGTCTGAGCTCTGAGCGAGCCCCGGCATAGGATACACTTGGCAAATTGGCTGGACCCAGGGCAAATTTTGAACCTGTGTCTGAGTGTTGGTCTGAGCCCCATTTCTCATGTCTTTAGCTTGGACATAGAGGGGAAATAGAGTTGCTAGCTTCTCACAACTTAAGGAAGGGGCTTCAGGGATTCTGAAACTTTTTTTTCTTTTTTTGGCTTTCCTTGCCTTACAGATCATTCAATTTGTTAACTCTATCTAAAGACTTGCCATGTCCACTTCACCTTTCCCAGCCCTCACTAAACCCTTCAATTTACAGGACAGCACCCACTCCAACTCAGATGCTGCTGTAGACAGGGCAAGACATTAAGTGGCAATAGAAAGCAGAAAGAAAGGAAAAACCTGGGAGCAGTTTGATCAGTTTCACACCCGCCAGATTAAGCCTGGAGTTTTGTGTGCTGGCCTTTTTGCTTCATGCTTTCTTAAGCTGACTTGCCTTGGAGAAAGCTGAGCCTTCGCTGTGGCTGATGGAATTTGCTGGGACCAGCTTAGGTCAGTCTTTCTGAATCCTTCCCCCTACCTCAGTTATCAGTAATGTTTGGAAGTCATACAAGAGTTTTCCAGCCCAGCCCCAGGAAGAAGACTGGTCTGCCTTGAGCTAGCTTGCAGATGGAGATTTCCCTTTGCTACTTGCTGTGCAACAAGCTCAGTGAGACAATCTCCTTTACTGATGGGGAAGCCTAGCACTATTTCTGTCCTTGCCATGCTTGCCTTGCCCTCATGGTGAAGTCTGAGTCACCCTAGCTCCTCCGCTGAGCAGCAGCAAAAAACGTCTCAGCACTTTGGGCTTGTGACCACACCAGCTCCTAATTTGTGACATTTGTGACATTGATGACATCCATGTAAACAGAATTTCAGGTTAACCTGTGTAGATGCTAAATATGGGCAGTGGAGTTTCTAGTGCTCTTGGAAATGTCGTTCACTGTATAGATTTTATTCAAAGTCTACAGAGTAGCATGCAAGAGTATGATTGTGTGTGTGAATGTGTCAAAAGGGAACGTCAGAGTGACAGAAAAAAGAAAGGTAAAAGTCACCCATATAAATAAATGTTTCAAGTCTTTGATATTGTTATGGAACATGAAAATGGAAGGTTTACCATGGTAGAGATGTAAGTGTAGGTACATGTATAGACTATGAGAAAGACAGGTAAAAAGACATGGACATAGACCAGTAGTGCTGACATTTTTAAGTGGGTACACTAATGGACACCTCTCTTGTTTTCTTACCACTTTGAAAGCTTGCTTTGAACATTTTTCCCTAGGTTATTTATAAGTATTAACTTCAGTTTTCTGTACCATGCTGCTACCTTTAAAAGCTTGAAAATTTAAAATGACAAAAAATCAGTTCACTTCCAAATGTGTTTTATGAAGCCCAGTAAGTTAAAAATAAAGGGAAAAAAAAAAACAAAACCCAGAAAGAGATCTGGATCACATTTGCTTTTGATAGAAATTAGCACCAATAGCAATAGAAATGCTTTTTGTCACCATATTAAAGAATCTGACCTTATTTTATCATATTGTTTTATGCAAAATTTGGATGGTAATATTTAAGAAGTGTGGCTGGTTTGTTCAAGTTACTTTCCTTCCAAAGCTTGTTCTGAGCAAGCGAGGCAGGTCTGATTTCACACAATCTTTCTATCTGACATTAAATATGGAAATTTGCAATAAAAGACAAATGTTTTTCAGGAAGTTTTCAGCAAGTGACCATTTCAGACAGAGGTTGGTAACTAGTGGTTACTACCAACACTGCCATAGTACTGGAGTCATTGCTCACCTGCCACAGGACTACAACCACCTTGGGTGGAATACAGTTGTATGTCCCAATCCTGTCTTTTAAGAGAACAGTTTCAGCATGTCCTCAGTGGAATCAAGATTAGTTACATATATTATACAGCAGCTAAGTACAAGAGGAACAGTAATTTCTTCTAAAGTGTTTCTATGTCTCTTAGACTTAGAAAGTTCCTGGTATGCTCTAAGATCAAAAGGCTTTCTCTCCAGAAGTATTCTGCTGCTGTGTTGGATAGTCCCAAGACCAAATTCACTCTCCTGAAGCGACATGATTTCAAGAGTCAAAGTTGCAGCAGCACCTAACCATGGAATTAATTACAAGCTCTTTATTCTGAAGAGAGAGGTATAACATCCTGAAGTTTCTTCTGTGATCTCAGTTATAACTTTGTACCATTACATCTTTATCAGCCCAGCTCCGAAGGGCTGCCAAAACGCTGCTCATGCCTTCTAGACACTCAGTGTGTGTATCCGATCAATCCATTTGATTTGTAGGTTAAGACTAAGTCTTACAGTCAGACCCAATGATCTCATTGCTGCTAGCATGAATGCAAAATACTTTGAGTGAAAACAAGGGGATTGATCTAAAAGGACACAGGTAATTTAGAGCAAAAGTTGGGCTTTTGTGTATTAATTAAAAAGTTCACTGTAACCTATGGGACAAATCAACTCTCTTGCAAAGGTTGTCATCTCTGTGCAGCCAGCCATTTGTTTTGCTTTCTTCCTAGAGAAACTCGATTTTCATGATGGTCTATGCCTTTTGCTACTATATCCTCTGGGAGAAAGGTCTGGTCAGATGATTAACATTATCTTCTCTCTTAAATATTACATTATTAAAATCGGGCAGGGGTTTTTATGGCAGCTGACTAATTAGCCCCACGTCTCATCTCAGCTGTCAAAAATCTCTATTCATTGACAGTTTACTTTAAGTGGCTCAATTAGCATAACAAATGACTCACCAAAAGTTCTGTAGGCATCCTGTTGATTAATGTCATTTATCTTGCAAACCAGCAGTAGAAGGCTGAGTTGCTCCTAACAATTATATACGTTTGTATACATTGTGTGTCACTCTCAGTGAAGCAATGCAACTTAAGAGTTATTTGCAGACATTTAATAACAATAAAGAGCTTTCATCAGCTGCGACAAGATAGACAATTTCCTTATTAGGAACCAGGTAGTGGATGAGGTCAGATTTCCTTGCACATCATCCTGCACACATCCAAGGGATATAATGGACAGAAATTTCGAAGGACGTGTGATGAGACTGAGGAGGAAAGAGCCTGAACAGCAGCCTTAAGTCTGTCTTTTTGACTTTTGCCTTCTGCATGCATACGCCTTTTGGTACATTGACCTGGTATACGCTACCTTTGCTCACGCTTTGTGTGCTCTGTGGGTAATGCACAGAAAAAAAAAAGGCTGGGTCGTTCAGTTTCAGCTTCAAAGACTTGCCTTGGGATTTACGCTCCTAAAACTCTTATGTGATTTTGAAAACCCAATGTCCTAAGCCCCCGTGGCCAGAGCTGATAGCAGATCAAGGGACACAGTACAGCAGCAGGGCAGCTAATTTCCTATTAACACAAGACCCTTGACAAGTAGCAGCCCAACATTATTGGGCAAGGAGAGGGGGATGAGGGATTTTTCCCTTCAGCTCTGCCATTCACCTTTGGTGTGGCCTTACTTAACCTCATCTCTACTTTCTTTCTGTCCATTTTGATTTTATCCCTGCTGCTCATGAGATCTATCCAGTCCTTTCCACAAGGACAGTCCCACCCTGAATGTTTATGCAGTGCTTTACCCTAACCCAAGGTTAGGACCTCAGAAACCCCTGTTGTATAAAAATACAATGTATTACCACAGAGTAAATTCCATATATTCATCACAGTGGGGGAAAATGGGCTTGTTATAAGCTCCCATCAGATAGTATCTCTGATCAGATGACAATGTTCTGGAATTTCTGCAGGTAGAGGTTTTCTGCCAATGAAATCAGAGTCGACCATATCTTTCACTGAAAAGCATTAGTATGGGTGCCTCCATAATCATTATTGAAAAGTGTGTGTGGGTTTCAGTTGTTTCAAAGTAATTCTCCTAGAGGAAGAGGCTTTTATCACTGAACTCTTTAATAAGGGCTCTTTCCCCCAGCCCCAGGAGGGACCGTGCAAGCTTTAAAGAAAGTACAGGAAGTTCTTTCACTACAGAAACCACTAGAAGTATATTTTATAAAGCAATATTAAAGAAATACTGAGAGCAGAATAATTTAATCAGATTCATGAAATCAAATACGCCCAAGGCAGCGATGAAGATGCAACTCAACAAGTGCTGGCATTTCATTCTATAGGAAGAGCAAAATTCATCAGCTCCTTTTTTTTTTTCTTTTCTTTTTTCTTTTCTCCTTATGGAAGTAAAACTTGACGCTAAATAAAAGTAAAGTCAAATAACCCTAGGACATGAGGATTAGTGCAAAGGCACCTTGGGCCTCCACTCTGTCACACTCTCTCCTGTCTTTTCTTGTTTGGAAGCGGGGAACTATTCACTACTAAGGAGTTGGAGGGAAAGTTGTCAAGTGTTTCTCTAAACGGTAGTTTTGTTTCTGATCACACGATGTGTCAGAAATCTCTTGCAAGGAAAGAGCCTGTCATTTTTGTTCCTCTATGCTGTACTCACATTCAGGTGATGGCTTCTGGCCTTCTCAGGGTTGATGCAGGAACAGTGCTTCTGTAATTTTATAAGTGTAGGCTATGAAAATGAAGTGTAAACTGACTTTGATGGCAACTTTTACTGCTAAATAGAAGGCCCTGGGAAAAGCTTTTGGAGGAAAATAAGGCATGATTCCTCAGGATCTACTAGGGCTTTCCTGAAATACCAACTGAGAAACAACTTTGAATGTACCTATCCTTGAAACAGCTTTGGAGAAGTCAGCTTATTCTCATTTGCTAGGTACATAGCTGAAGCCAAGAGATAAATCCATCTCACTTAAACTTAACCATCTAAAATTGAACATCAGGTTCATTCCAGGCATCACCATTTGCTGTGTCATCAACAGGGAGTCAGGTGTCCCATGCAGTGAATCATCCTATGCTGTAAGACGTGGCATCCATTGAGTTACAAAGGTGCCTGTCTCTCCCTATTGACTCTAGAGAGAGCTAAGAATAGAAGCTTAGACTGAAAACCTTCCTTTCTACAGAGCTAAAATTAGCTGAGAAGATTCCCATCTCCTCCAAAGTAACACAAGAGAAAGTGGATAGCAGAGTAAATTATGCCTTCGGTCCAGCAGACGGTAGGTGCTGTGCAGGGGATCTCTGATCCTCTTGAGATAGCCATCAAACCATCTCTGCAGTGAGGGGCTGGGATTGGAACATCAGATCTTCTCACCCAAGGTCCAGCTGAATGCAAATCACAACCACTAAGCTAATCTGAAAAGTTGAACAAGTCTGAAGGTGCAAAACACTTAGGCAGCACATGATGCTGACAAGTGGCAACAGTACTCTTGAGACAGAGTTTTGAAAAGTACAGAGAGGAGTCTTCAGTTTATGACACATATTTAACAGCTGAAATATAGCAGCAGTACTGTCCTGTCCTGCCTCATGGCTTCTTTTCCAACAAGGCCATCATAAATTCTGCCTTGAGCAAAGCAGAACTGATTGGACTCAATTTATTCTTCTTTAAAACACACACACACACAAACACGTTCACTAGGGAGGGATATAGAAGTTCCAGGAAAAAGCCATAACTCAATTGCCATTATAGAACAGAAAGATAATTAAGTAAATGTTGGCAGGGGATAGCATTGAATAACTTCAGAAGAATTAGCTCTTCTTTGCTTTGCCCTTTGCAGAAAGTGTACCGCATTCTCCGGAGGCCCCACCCTAAATTGCTTTGGATAGCTGTGTTTTCCCTGAAGGAAATCAGAGAGAACAGGTCTAGAAGGGAACTCCAAAGGTCATTTTCCTCCACTGCAAGGCAGGAACAATTCAAACTAAGCTGGTAAAGGTGTACGTTTTTCTGTGGGCAGATTAGCCTGTATGTTGTGTATGTATGCAGTAAACTCTTTCCATGTTAGCTACCTGCAGCTACTTGGGAGGATCCAGGTAACATCTGAATCACTTTGATCTACAGTTTGGAGCAAAATGAAGCTTTTTCGAAGGAAATGAGTAATAAGTGAGACATAAGTAGACACCTTGAAATGTAAACAGGCTTCTGATCATGCCTGAGTATCCAGAGTACGAGTGAGCCATGAGCTGCAGTTACTAATTATTTCCAAGGACAGATAAATAGCAGCTCTGCTTTTTATTTGTCCCATGTGGTGATCCACTGGTTTGTAGACTTTGGCACATTTTATGTCTCAAATTTATCACAAGTTTATAGCCAGCCAATAAGTTAACAGAAGAAAAAAAACCCCATCACTGTAAATCTTGTAAGATTGTACTGGTTTTAACTAGAGTATGAGGGAGAAAGAGCACATGTGAGAAGAAAAAAAAAGGAAAACAGACTAGCAAAATCTAAAATTGGCAAGTTTTAATTCATTCTCATTGAGGCAGATGATAGGTTTCAAGTAAGATGAATTCTCTTTAATATCAGTGGGGTTTGGACAATACATTTCTTGCAGTTTCTGAGTTCATTGAAAGAACTGTATATAAAATGCTATGTATTTGTATGTACATAAATATATGTGCAGTGACCTTTAAAATATAATTATTTTAAATTAAAATCTTAAAAATAATTGATCTCACTGTATATCATGGAAGGCTATTCAAGTTTTTTCATAATGAATCATTGTCTAAACCATATTCTGCAATATTTTCATATTCATATCAGTATATTTCATAGACTATACCTTCAAGAATCGCCACATAATGTGTGAAATGGAACAAAAATAGCAGATATCCTTAGATTGACTTTGGTACAGCAGTGTTAATTTCTCAACCTTCAGAAAGATCAATGTTATCTTAAAGTTTCAAACACATCACAGAAATATCTCCGAGGGTGAAACAGAGATGTACACGTGGGCTGTTTTCATTTAATAGGAAAGTTAGCACAAAGACATTTGGGGCTATCACCACGCCTGAAATGTATGGTAGGCTCAAGGATGAGAGGAAATGTTTCATGAATGCACAATCGCAGGTAGTTCCACCCTTACATGTCATCTTTACTGCTACATTTTGTATCTTAGGGTCTGTTATGACAACACCTGTTCAGAGAGTTTCATTAAAAAAATTATACTTCCAACAGTGATGTCCTGTGTGTGTATGGGAAAGAGAAAATGATCAATAAGAAATACATCCCACTGAACTGGAAAAAAAGCAGTGATGCGATGCTTATCCAGGACATCGGATAAAGAGTAAATGTATACATAGTATAGACAATAAAAGGTACATATATTTATCATATGATTCATTCAATCTCAGTCAATCCTATCTTTAACAGTATTGTATTTAGCTTCACCTAATCATTCCAGCTCCTACCACAATTAAGTAAAGAGAAGCACATACCTCCAAAAAGAGATTTCTTTTGTTCTTAGGCATAGTTGAGCAAAGGGAACACAAACTTTAGAAAGGTTCTAAATGACCAGATTAGCCTCAACCCTTGAAACATCTAAAAGTTGTGTGTGTGAGGTTTCTCATTTCAGCCTGAAGTAGCTAAGATAAGTGGTTGAAAAGCAGCTGAAAAAAATGTAGATTTTTTTTTTCAAATCAAGTATTGGAAAACATAGATGACCTGATTGGAATTTGTATTTTAGTGCTACCAGGAAGCTTAAGCTACCTAAAGACTTCATAGTGTAGGCAGAGATGATGGATAGGAAAGGATGAAAAGTTACAAGAACTCTAGCCAAAATTAAGTGACTTACTGAAGGTCACAACAGCTATCTTTTCTAAGGGAAAGATAGGAATTGGAACTGAATTTCTTTAAAGTCAGCTCAGGGACCTAACTGTAAAACTCTTCTTCCTTCTTAAAACCATGCCAAACTACTTTAGGTAGAATGACACTTCCTCACATATGAACCAGAGTGGAATGAAACACTCACAAGTGTGATCAAAGGCCTAAAAAAATAAATCAGATTTTGACTGAGACCCACAGTGAACCCGCATGCTTGAAAGTGAAACTGGGACAAGAAAAGCTCCTCAAATGAGGAGGCCATCAGCTCTCACTCAGCAACACGGGTTCCTTCAGATAAGCAGTTTCTCCACCTTAGTACTATAATGGTATAGATAGAGACAGTATAGCAATGGATAGCTGGAGAGTAAATGGACTCTTGGCCACAGCCTCGTGTTTCTCTAAGGACTGGAATTGTTTCCATTATACTAGGCATCTAGGTTTGTTGTCAGGTTCCCTCTGCAGTTATCTAAAAAAACCCATAATGGCACCTCTCGAGAATGAGTCAAACTGTTGAGGGACTGAAGTGCAACCTGGAGTGCCCTTTCTATACACTGACTGTAAAGAAACCTAATATTGACCCTGTTTAGAAATAGTGTCTCAAGTTTGATAGGAAGAAGGTACCCACAAAGTTCAGATGAATGGATGAACAAATCCCATTATGTGGATGTGGATAATTTGAGAGTTGTCCTGTGGATGTGCAGGGTTTAACATTGGGTATAGAGTGTGACCAGAGCTTTGCCACTGATTTCAACAGAGCCTGGGTTTTGCTCATAGTGCAGAGACCCAGAGGAGGAGTTCAATTTACAGATAGGACTGCCACAGGCTGCCTGAGACTGGGACATCCAAAGGATGAATAGGACATCTACAGGTGGTCTAGGTTTCCAATAATCCTCTAGGAGATGATTACTAGCAGCAGATCTCTGTATCTGAGGCTCATCTGTCATAATTTCTTAGTAAAGAAGAAATGAGGGAAAAGATCTGCCAAAAATATATATGATGGATCAGCCAAATTGTTTCTAAATGGTACCTTAGTCAGAGATCTCCACGGGGGACCAGCAGACAGCTGCACTACACTATAGAGTAAATGCTACTGCTTTGGAAAAGAATCAGTGGCAAGTGATTTGCATTAATTTTTTTTTTCTTTTTGTTGTTGTTGTTTTTGTTGCTATTTTTGGCTAACACAGAACTGCATCAACATGTGAAGTTCAGAGAGAAAGTGCACAGTTTCTGATTTCCAGTATATTTTTTGCCTCAAGTTTAGAGATTTTACACCCAATGAGGGGGAGGAAGAGGGAGAAGCAGGGTGGAGGTGGTGATAGGGAATCCAAAAACACCCAAGCAACCAGAGAGACCATACAGAGCCAGAAACGGCTTTTGTTTTCCAACATTTTCTTTCAAGCTCATGAATAAACAGATATCTATGAATTCAGAACACCTGCGGTGAGATAGCCTTGGAAAGGAGAACAGAAGAGGGAGAACCAGACCTATGCTGAAAGCCACTGAACTCATGAATATGAACAGAGGGCATGGAAGTAAATGAAGCCCAGGGATTCATGGATCTCATCTTGTTCTAGAGATGCTTTCAGCGTATGGCTGGTATGCAGCAGGCTTTGGCCATTTTCCTACTATTTAGGCTACTTTTGGGACTGCTGCTCTCTTGGACATGTTTGTCCTGGAGGTTTGTACTCACTGATAGAATCTGATGAAATTCATGTCTAAACTCCTGCAGGCATACATGGGGATAGCTCTGCCCATAAACCTGGTGACTTGCCCAGACCAGAACATTGCTAGGGGTAGCAAAATGGCTTTGCCCCTCAGCTTGCCTGGTCACATCTAGGGGGTGTTTGGTATGTTGGGGAGATGTTGCACTCACCCTGCAGCAACCACTCTCTATCTGCTGACTGCAAAGTAAAGAGAAATATTAGACTTTTGAGGGCTCTGTGTCTAGCTCCTGTGACAGAAGCAGCTTGGTCAAACCTGGTCCCTCATCCTAGGAGTGGAGAACAATTGGATGCTTCCAAGTGTTGTGTCTACAGATGTTTCCATATACCCAGACACCCACGGATTTATGTGTACATACAACCACATAAACATCCAAAATGATTGCTATAGCCATAAAGATACAGGTAGGTGTGTGTGTGTACAACAGCATGCATCCTATACAAGGACACATATGTTTATGGATTAGAAAGGCAAGCAAACACATTGAAAGATTAAAAAATCTAAGGCCAGAAAAGACCGCCTTAGAGTAAGATAATTCTTATCTTCTTGAGATGTCCTTTTCTCTACACTGCCTGTGTAGCAAGCCTAGCTATCATGCCTAAATTTTGAGTGTGATGAGAATCCTTTCCAGGTGTGACTTCACTGTTTGAAATAAAGATGTTTCATGAATCAGGACCATCACTAGCAGGTCACACTTTCCTTTTGATACCTTTTACCTGAGTATGTGCCACTTACTAGAGTTAGATAGGACCCTACTCTGTGAATCTTTGACTCCACAGGATAGTACAAAAGTTCTTAGATAAAGAGACCTACCAGAATTTACCTTGCACTGATGTGCACAGCATGAACACGAAACTATATCTCATTTGAGATCCCTCACCCCACAGACAGTATGTAAGAGTGGAACTCACATCTGAGAAACAACAGCCATATTTTAAATACCTGCAATTGCAATTCTTGCAACTCCCACATTCTGTTCATAAACTCATGAATAGTTTGACACCTTGGCTAAAGCAGCAGCACCGAAGTCTGACACAGAGTAATTTCCTGCCTTTTAAAATATTCCTAGGATCATCCATAGGCTTTGACGCCTTACAGAGGTAGCTCTCTTGGAAGGATTTGGTTACATTTTAGGGTTTTGGTCTGGTTTGGTTTGGTTTCTTTGGGGTTTTTTTCAAAGACAGTTCCAAAATCTTACTTCTCTCCAGTAGACATTTTCTTTGTTACTTCTTTTCCTAGATACATGGGAAGCACTTTACAAGTCCCTAAAACCAACTAAAACTCTAATAAGTAACTCATTTCCTTGGTCTGCCTGAAACACACTGATTGCATGCATGAAAAGGACACATGCACACTGATTACCAGCTCTGATGTTCAAGAAGACTTTGTCTTTCTAGGACTACTAGTCCTGGATGGGAGTAGATTGTTTTCAGCTCCACCTGAGGCAGAATCAGAAAAATACAGCATTCATTGTGGTAGAGGAATCAAATTCACTCTCAGCCAGGTGAAGACTCTGTCCCTGTACTCACATCTGAATACTCTCCTGACAACCCAGCCACATCTCCAATGTATGTACCTCAAAGGCTGGCAGGAGCTCCCACGCACTCAGAGCAGATTTGGTAAATGAGAGCCAGTGCTTAGACTGCAGGTGAGCTAATTCAGTGCCATTATCTGCAGTCAGGCCTTTATCTCCTCATTAGGAAAGAGATAAATTATGCAAAGTGTACTCTCAGTACAAGCAGCAAGAGCCGACAAAGCCATAGGAAAGAGGGAGATGGAAGAAATAATAGTCTGCAAAGCAGGGCAGAGCAAATGTAATATGGTGTTGGGACTGGTGGAAGGGAACCCTCATCCTGGGTCAGCACCTGGTCAGCAACGTGGATAGGAGCAAAAGGCTTTACCTTTCTTGTGCCCCATTTCACTCTACCTAGCTGTAGCAACACTCCAGCTGAAGAAGTGACTCTCCTCCTGTCTGCTTCCCCATGCTCCAAAGGTTTCTTGCTAGCGTTACTTATAATGTACCTAAGGCTTTTGTAAGAAGCTCAGTTATGTAAAACTCCAGAGCGCAAGAAGAAAAAACTTTATGTCTTATATCCCAAGAAAATCCTTCTCTTCCCTGATGCTGCTTTGCAATGCCTGTTGTGTTTTGATATTTTTTTTTCCTGATGGCTGTCCCTTGAACCATGGTATCAGTGTAAGTTCTTTTCTGGGGTTGTACTTATTTTATTTCCGGAAAAAAAAATACAGTAGGTAAGAAAGTGACTGTGAAATGTCCTGCAGCCACCTGAACAAGATAAAATATTCAGGGTGTGGGCAGGAAAAAGAAATGGTTGACATTAGCTTAGCTATGAGACCCTTTCAATCCTATCGCCTGCAGGACTGTCAACATGGTGACCAACCATTCTGGCACTCTTCTGTGGGAGGGAAATCCTGCCAAGAGCTGGTCTGGACTCACATTAATTTTCTCCTGGCCAACAAAGACTGACCAGATTGCAAAGACTGTGAACTCATGACGTTGATTTGTTTCCCCTCCAACAGCTCCCTGGAACGTTTGGTTTCAGAGCCTCCTCCTCTTTGCCTAGAAGCCATCATACAGCCCTGACAAAGCACCCCTGTGAAAAACCTGCCCCACCAGGGTGCAGGAGGAGCATTGGATGTTAAGATGTCCAGACTTCATCTCTCATCCCCCCAACACAGGTAGAACTGGGCTGGAAGGACGGCACATCAAAGACAGACTACATTTAACTGGATACTTTCCCTCAATCACTGCATTAGCTTGTCCTGATCCTATAGTTAAAAACAGCTATTTATTCTATCACTACATGCTGGCAAAGATATATTGCACCAAGTCAGCACCTACAATTATTATAGCACAGAAAACCTTTGCTGTAGCACGTTTAGTGCCGCTATTTATCAGACACAAGGCTATTACATCCTGGCTCCCAACTAGGCTATACAATTCTGGCACCCAGGAAGACAGCAGGTGCTCTGAATTAAACCAGAACCCAAAGACATTCTCTTCACCTTCCTCTGGCTTTCCTTAATAGTCTGGCAAGGATCGGGGGCTATTAGGAAAGAAAAGGGTTGCAAGAAAGCGCTCCGCTTATCTCATAATGGAATGGGGAAAAGGTTGCTGTGTTTTGAGGGAGGAGATGGGGTGTCTAGAAATTAGAGAAATTGGAATCCATGTAGGTTATAGTTATACAATTCTTAAAGATGCCAAAGCCACAGTTAATTAAATGTGGAGATTTATTTGTGAAATACTTAACAAATGCTACCTGATGCCCAAGAATATTACATGTCATGGTCTACCTGCCTATCCAGCCATCAGAAAGAGTACTGATATCACTTGCTCCATTCATATGCAGGCCCAGGGCTCTGGACATCTGTTTGGTATCTTTGCTGTATCACCAAAACTTTATTCTATTATATCCAGCTAAACTATCTTGCCAATGATCTGCACTTCACATTAATTTGTTTTCATGTCTTCCAATAGAATGGTATTAAGAAAGGTATTTCTTAAAGAATCCTCTTCAATTTTCAAGCTTCAGAGTTTGTAATAAACTGAAAAATTCATTCACAAAGTGTACAGACTTAGTGTAATGATTAAAGAAGAAAGGTAGAAGGAAATGCCAGAGAATAGCTGATTAATCAGCAAAATGGGGACTAGATACCTTCCTGAAAGCCTGCTCTTCCAGGGTCCTCTCTTTCTCTGTCACTAATTTTCAAAAGAAATTCAATCCTGAATCTAACAGGCTTCCCTGATGATTTCTTTCTGAGAAATGCTTTTTTTTTTTTTTTAAGCATGATTTTTCAGTAAAAAAACATTGTTGAAATTACTTTGATCAGCCCTTGCCAACATCTTCCCAGCCCAAAGTTGCCAGTGGCTACATCGAGGAATCTGGATGTGGCTCTCTGCGGAGCAGTAGCAACTACCATCTCTGGTGGCTGCACATGTTCGAAATGCCAAAAGGCACTTGATGTCTGTCAAGTCCAAATGTTTGCAGGGGCAGAAGCAAGTCTGAAGAATTTCTAAATTCTATAAGAGGGCCCAAAGTCAGAGAAGAATATCTAGGAATAGCTGAGAGCAGATCAATACCCAGCCATGTATGCGGGACTAAGTAATAATTTTCACCGTGGGCTGGATACAGAACACTTTGGGTCCCTGCTGTCAAGGATATTTTCCTTAAGAAGTTTGAGACAGACAGATTTATCTTTATTCTCACCAGCTTCCCGCCAAAAACATCTTTTCGAAGTTGCTCCTAAAGGCTTTAATCTCCCAGGCGTCCTGTTGTCAGGAAGTGCGCTGTCATCATATTAGAGAGCTACTACTGACCACAAGGGCCTGATTGCTTTGACTTTGCAACATGATAGAGATGACTCAGGGGATTTTGTGTGATTTATTTATTTAGGTTCCGTGGTCTGAGACAGCAGCGTCATTTTGGTAGAAGTAAAAGCAAATTGCGTAATAGAAGAAAGAAGACGAAATGTAATGAAAATATTCTCAGTAATAATAGTAATATTAATGACTGGTGCTTAAGAAAGATTTTGCATCTGGCCATCATTGCTGATGTACAAGATGCTCACAGCGAGTGGATCTATTGACCTGATATTCCTGCTTACTGTGCAAGTGTTACTAATGTTGGGATGACTATATTTAAGAGACAGCAGCCTTTAAGAGGCATCTGCTGATGGAGCTGCAGACACCACCAAAGATTCATGCTACTAACTAGGGGAGGGACCCAGACAGTGGAAATAATTTGCTTAAAAGCATGTTGATTTGGACATCACTAATCTCAGCATTGATCTCTGCCGGCATTAACTTTGCTGTTAATGCAAATAACTGAACATAAGGATGCCATTAATTGTATTGATATAATGGAAGGCATTGCCCTTGACTTCAAGGCCCCCTCCTTGATTTAGTGCTTGCCAACGACTCAACATTTTTTGTCTTCTCTCCCCCTTTCTGCTTGTCCAAAATGATGTTTCATTCCTTTTTATGTCCCTGTTATGCTCGGAACATCCTGTCTCCACGTTCTTCTCCTTCAAACGCTCCTTTCATCCTGAAGGACCTGCATTCACCTTCCTCCCTTCCCCAAGTGCCGTCTCACGACTATTACAGAAAGCAAACAAGACTATATATCCAGAATACAACAGCAGCAGCACACCCAAAGAATTCAAGTCGTACTTCTTCCAGCATGGCAAATTCCCTCTGTGATTCCCTGTACCAACAGGATTGTGAGTTGCAGGAGTGAAGGTTTAATGAAGAAAAAGCCAGAAATGGGACTTATCTATATGTCTTTTCTGAGGGTCTCACTTCAAAACAGAACTTCTTCCTACTGCCCAGTTTCCAAAATGACTCTAATATAATGTGATGGATCTAGCAGAGTTAAAAATGAGTTTGGGACCTGAAACTGTTATTTAAAGAATGGATTTTGGGATTCTATGTACATCACATTTACAAAGGGAGGTCAGGAAAAATCTGTTGCCTTTTATTATTACATAGTAGAGGAAAAAAATATTCTGATGACAGAATGAATTTTAGCTATGGATGTAAAGACACCACAAAATACTACACTGGACAATCTAAGTCTAAAATTACATTACAGTATATTTTAACTGTGAGTCAACTTTCTGAGTCTTAAGTTCTTCAGATCAATTTTGTTTTCTACAAGGAGTGTTTGATATATGAAGAAAAAAAAAAGGAATTATGTATTAGGGAGAAATGGCTGTGTAAATGTACCAAATACATAGGACTACCACTTTCTTTTACCCAAAGATTTTGCAGTGTCAAAATGGAAGCCAAAGGAAGAGAAATGCCATTACATATCTATCATCAGCAAACAGAGTTTTCATTGAATAATAAAACAAGCATCAATTAACTTCACATTTTTCTTACCCATTATTAATTGTTTGATTTCCCAAGGGCACTATCATGGTAGAAACTGGTATTGAGTGGATCTGAAGAAGTCAGGGTATGGGGAAGGTGTCATATGTGTAAGTGACTTCCTGGATCAGGAGGCCTTCAGGCTGTCTTTTTTCAACCAATCAGCACAGCTTAGTTTAAAACAGGGTTGCTGACTGTTTGAAATGCTGTCAACTTTCAGATAATCAGAGGCATAGCCTCTGGAAACTAACACATTGTGGGACTGTAAAAGGAAGTCCCTGCAGAGGAGAGTAGGAATAGTGTACATAGCAGCATTAAATTGGCATCTATTTGTCAAAAACATCCTTTGCCACCTCCTCTCCCCAGCAAAAAATTCCACTGCAAAACCACCCCTCAATACCTCCTCCCTCCCATCCTCCATTTCCTCAATTAACATCTGAATTATAATCAATGACTTTACAGTCCAGGAATCTTTGAAGAGATGGGAAAACAAATGTTGTTTTTCAAGCTGAACATGAAAATGCAGCAATGATAGTGGGATTATATTGGAAATACATGGCCAATAGGAACTTTGGAGGGGCTTGATCCATTCCAAATCCAAATCCCTTTTGGTCCCTTAATCCATAAAGCTTACTAAAGAAGTATGCTATTGCTACATGGTTGCATTTAGGATTTGCAGCTGGATTTTCATGTACAGTTGTATATTATCGTACATCTGTAAGTGCATCTTCAATAATTGCTTTGCACTTGGCAAAGAGCTTTTCTCTTTGCAAAGTATTGGTACATATGTTAATTTTCAATAGCAGTTCTGTAAGTGGGAGATATTTATTAGTTCTGTTTTACAGATTGGAAAACTAAGGGAAAGGGAGTTAACTGAGCCCAGTTAAAAAGAAAAAAAAAAAAAAAAAACCAAAACCTAAATTATTTGTGTGAAAAGAACACATAGAGCTCTAGACACGAACAAAACCCCTTTTATAATCAGTACTGTAAGAAAACAAAGAAAAGAGAATTCCTGTCTCAAATGACTTTTACTCTAAGTCCAGAAAGTATGGACATGTGGATTGTCACAGAAAATAGGAAAGGTAAAAGTTATTTTGTTCTTTCCCTTTCTTTCAACCGTATGGTATCCATGTGGGTCTTAGTCTTTTCTGAGTTAGTTAAAAGGGAAGGAATTTCCTGGTAAACTGAGGAAATGGGCGTATGCCCTTGGCTTATCCTTGATTTTTGTCAGTGGGGCTAATGCCACCAGCATCACTCACCGCAAATAGTCTTTCTTTAGAGTAGGCTATGAGGAATGTCGTCCTGGAAGCTCGTGCCCAGCCTTTTCATGTACATGAGGAATATAACATGACCAGTCTCTCCTTTAAACTAAGCAGCAAGCCAAGTCACTCAGAGGGGCCAAATTTCACACTGTTTTAGCTCCACTGACTTCAAAATCCTAAACACAGACCCCAAATATGTCACAGATCAGTCAAATTTCAGTGGTTCCACAGTTCCTGAGGAGGAGGAACAGATGGACAGGAACACAAAGAGGCTGATTGCATAAATCTTGTTTCTTAAGAAAGTAGGCTAAAATTAGGTGTTTTAAAATCCAGACCGAGGGTTAATTTTGCTTGGAAGTAGGTGCCTGAGTGATAACACATATGGCTAGGACAGTAGCTGTTGCTGTTACTGTTGTCAAAACCAGGTTCTGATATATCAAATTCAGTTCTGGCATATCATTACAGGCTGTTATGTCACAAAATGAGCCCCAGACTGATGTATATGCAGGTACATAGGTAAGTTTCACGGTTCTGTCCACTTCAGCCATACATCCTCCTAACAGTAACTTCTGGTCTCAGTCAATTACTTTACAATTATGTTTTAAAATGCCATGTCTCATTTGGGCCAAACACTTGGCTTTTAGCCTTGCCAAGAGAAAGAAAGACTGTGGCATGAAATTGCAATATTAAAAGCAAAACCTGTGCCATTTATAGAGGTACTCACAATTCAGGGCTATATTTCTATGCATAAGTTGGGGCATGGATCCACAGCAGATATTTTGTCACAGAGCCCTTGGAAAAGCTTTTTGCTTAACTGTTTGTGAAATGGTCCATCAGCAAAACAGTAAGTATTAAAAAAATATTAAATAATTTAAACAAGAAAAAAAACCCCACACCTCCAAAATCCCCATTCCTAAATAGGAATGTGAGCAGCAGTTGATTTGATTTAAAATTTATCTAAATAAGCAATTTTGTTGGTACAGATGAGAAAGGCAGTAACCTCTTGTACAACAGTAGTGAGGACACGAGGCTCTAACACAGAAGGTTGATAATGTATAATGGTAATGTATATTACCTGTTTCTGAGAGGCCAGCAAATGATTCCTATTCTGACACACACCCCATCTCTCAAAATGTCAGAGACAGTCCTTCTTGATGTCCTTTTCTCACCTAACTGGAGGAAAGGTTTTGCCCCGCTATGAATTTGCACAGAATTATGGGGATGGTGAGTATCTCCAGTACTACCCTGGCATATGCATGCCATGCAACAGAGTCAGAACCTGCTGCAAATCCTGATGTAGCTGCAGCCTTCCAGGGCTTCTACAAATCTTCATCCCATAGCTTCCCACAGCATTCCCCATCTTGATATGAATCATCCTTCACTGTAGAAAAGGAAGATGCTGAAATTGTCTGTCAGTACCTAACAACACTGGTTTAGGGGTTGAAGTTCTAGTTCTGAAATTACCCTCCCTTTACACCAGGCCAAAGCTCTCCATGGTGAGTAATCCATTAGGACTGCCACTAACTCTGTGTTCATGGCACTCATACGCAGCTTAGATCTCCATTGTGCCTTTGGAAAAAAAATATCTACCCCCAGTGTTATTCTAATGCAGCTGTTTGTCTCCTTGTGAACTTATAATGATAATAATGATAATAATGATAGTAATAATGACTGACATTTATATAGTACCTTTCATCCAGAAGGATCCCAAAGTGCTTTGCAAACTGATTTGCAAACGACTGCATACCCATATTAAACACCCCGTCCCTATGTTAATGCAATGTTAATGTTGCAAATGCGAAGCAGCAAAAAGACAGAAAATGCAAAGGTTAAAGCTTCAGGAACAACACACCATGCATCTTGCCTACGAAGGGCTACCATTCACAACATCACCTGGCAAATGCTGTACAGCAAATAATAGTTCCCAAACTAAAGGAAAGGTGCTCAAAACCTTGTGCATCTGGGCATGAAGGTAATTGGGTAAGTGAGGTGGAAATTTCACTCAGTCCCCTTCCTCAGGTGCTGATGTGGAAAGCTCAGTTCTCTAATTTTCTATTTTTATTTGCTGCAATTGAGAGGGCAATACTAGATGTAGATGCCCAACAGTTAGAAGTAATGTGGCTAATGGTGCTGCAATTGGACAAGGGAGGGAATGGAAAGAATCCTGCTGACTTCAGTGAATGCTGGATCAAACATTTGTTGAATTATCTGAACAGTAGCAAAATTTCACTCTCTCCCTTTCATGTACCTATTATTGATATTGTGAGTCACTCTATGTTTTCGCAAAGGGGAAACCATTCTTATCTTTTTCACCCCTTTATTCTTCAAACTACGGGAAGGACAATCTATTTTGGAACCAGTTCTCACGTGGCAAGTTTCAGCTGAAAGGCGTTTTACATCCATTTGAGCTATGTTCCTCTGTTGATAGAACAGATGAGCCCAATGTTAATGGTGCAAACGGTGCTGTTTTCAATGCACAATTAACCAGGTCAACACCGTGATGAATAAAAATAAAGCTGATATTTGGGAGGACCCCATGGAAGTTGAAATCAGTTGTTTAGGTGCTTGAGACTCCAAAAATATCCTTATCTCTTGACAGACACTATTTTTCCCCCACATCAGATCAAATCACATGTGTCAAGAAGGGTTTGCAGAATAGGACTCTATGTTTGAGAGTGAATGTCTTAACACAAAACCCAACCCCAATCCCATTTGACTCCAGCCAGATGTGAGGTGCTTTTTGGACCATCTGGACAGAGAGGTATTTTTTATTTTTCCTTATTTCTCTGTCGCAAGGTGGTGCAGTGAACAGGGTGAAAGTGCAGATGCAAACACAGTAGAAGCTACATGCACAGGGCAAACACCCACCATTTCATTTCTATAGCTTCTCACAAGCAAATATTAAAGTGAAATTATCTATTAGGGCAGTGCTTTCTCACAAAATGGAAAGTAGATTCTGACTACGTAGATCTCTTAGTTGTTCTGGCAGAAGTGTGGCATTAGTTTGGACATGTCTGTCTGAGCTCCTGCCATGCCTTTTACTGGAGACTAAACCTCTCAGCAGAGTGGGGAAAAATATGTACCATTTTATCTATCAGGTTCCTCAAAGCTTTTCTTGCTCTGTTTTGAGAGGATATTTCCTGCCAACTTTGTGTTTCTTCACTCAGTGATCGCACCCAGAAAAAAAAAAAAGCAGCAATGTATAGAATATAAATTCTTTACTTTGAAAAGGACTTCAACCTGTGTTTGCCTCAACATCAGATCACAAGGGTTAAAATTCACTCCCCTGTAAGTACTGCTGTCAAGATAGGTGGTAGAGTGGCATCCTAATTCTCTTGCAATTACCCTGGGGGTGACTTTACCTCATCACTTTTGTACCAGGAAGGTTTTCATCCCAGCTCAGGTAAGGCTCTGTTCTGCCTGGCTTTACTCAGCTCTGGGAGAAGAGTGGTTAATAGTGTCATTCTGGAATTTCTTATTAACAGGCCAGCAAAACTGCAAGGTTGACAGCACTATTAAATATGACAAAGTCTTCTTTAAAACACTGACTGTTTGACTGGTGGGGAAAAAAAAAAACATGGCATGATTTATACCCGGCTGTACGAGTCACAGACTCTCCTCTATATCTTGTGTCCAAGGAATGATCGGTTATCTTCAGTCTGCAGTGTCCTCAAACAGCTCGTCACAGATGGCTCATCTTGGCTCTATAATGTTTAAACATGCTTGTGTATCATGCTGCACCTTTCCTGGGCAAACCACCACCTTTTTGCACTTCACCCCGTCAAAGGGTTTCCTCCTAAATTGAAGTGGTTTTAATTGATCCCTATATTGGACAGTCAACTTTTCTCAAAGGGAATATGATGCCTATAATGGATGACATCACCGTTGGGGTGAAGATTTCATAACTGGGGATGATAAGGTGGGAGAGTGTCTCAAACAAGAAGGCCACTTTCAAACAGGATTGAGGAGTTTATTAAAAAAACCCATCATGTATATACCTGGGAGGTTTTGAGAGACACAAGAAAAATGCATTAGGATTAGATGAGATGAGATTAGATTAATGAAGCACAGACATAGTGGACCAGATCAACAGTCAGTCTTAGTTCAATAGCCTGTCTGAGACAGTAGTCAATACCATCTGCTCCTCTGCAACAGGAAGGGCACCCTTCAGTGGGCAGCTGTGGGGATAACATACTCATAAGGACAATGTCTTCCTAAACCCCATTAATTAGAAGTTGGTTTAGGCACTGAAGCAAAAAAGCTTTTATCCACTCTGAAGCTCTGGGATATATATTTTTTTTAATCCTCACAGTTGTAAATCTGGATATTCTTGACACCTAATAGAAGTCTAATCCCATTCTCACCCTTTTCCTACCTCCTCTAAACTGTCAAAATCTTGGTTACACAGACTAGGAACAACACTTAAAAAAAAAAAAAAAAAAAAAAGCAAAAAACCCAAAACTGAATCTCAGCTTTTGCTTAGGCAGGACTGAGAAACCTATGTAACAGCTCACAGCAGCTCTGCCCAGCCTCGAAGAAACAAGGGAGAAGAATGACTTCAGTCACTGAAATCAGAGATGACTGATTTTGTGTTATCTGGCTGTAATCGTTAAAGCAGCTTGAAAAATGCCCTTCCATGTATTTTCACTTTTCACATTTAGCACCTATTTCCTTTATGAAACAAGTCTAGGAACTAAACCAGCTTGGAAAGGATCCAGGCGACATGGTTAGCATCCTGTATTTTAGACATCTTAAGTGCATGTTTCTTGGCTGGGCCACTGCCTTTACACCCTATTTGAATAATACAAGATTTTACTGAGACGGAGGGGAAGAAGTATTGTCCGAGAGAATAGGGAAAGATATCAAATCTGCCTCATTTCAAATGCCAGCCCAGAGTCTCATTTTACTGAATGAGTTGTGTAAGGTCAAGAATACAACCACAGGGCTCAGGGAGAGAGCATGCTGATAGTATTTTTCTGCATGAAGCTTCAAAAAGGTTTAGAGACACTACAAAACATGTTTTTGGCAATATCTTGTAATTGCCAGACAGTGGAGGCTTTGTTAGTTTGGCCAATGTTGACTGTTTCCATTTCCCAAAATCTGTGAAACGTTTATGGGGTTTTGATTACTGTTGCAGGGATCTCTAAAGCAATCATATGAGCTACTACATTTTTGGGTGGTTCACTCTGTTGTCATAGTATGTCCTTTGACTTGTCCAGCCATTAATTTGGCCAGCTATAAAACCTTATAAAAACCAATTCACCTCTTAAAGAAAATATTATTTTGGTTTTGTGCCTCAGAGTTTTATGAAATAGCCCAAATATTGCAAAAAAGTCCTGTTCCCATGTGACACCATGAGCTAATGGGCAATTGTCAGAGGTCTCTGTTCTCCTCTGAGAGTAGTACTCTTGAGACAGACTTCATGTCTGATACTGAATGCCTTTTAAAGCAGAGGAGACAAGAGATCCAACCTGAAGACAGACTCGAGCCTACGGAGGTAAATGAGAGTATGAGTCATTCCAACTCCCACCAGGTGTTCCTTCGACAGTCTTTAATAAAAATGCAAATTTCAGATGAAATATCTTATTTTAAAAATGTACTTTCACATGAAATGCTATATTTTTCCTGGTGAAAGGGGAACATGTTTTGAGCAGATGCACTTGTATTATTTTCTCACTGAGTCGCACCTTTGAAAGGCAGGATATCCCATCACGTCATCCAGTCTTCAGGAGGTGGACAAGACTTAACAGTCCAAAAGCAAAGTGATATAGAGGTCCTAGGAGACAGCTGAAAAATCTATACCCAGAAAGTGTCTGAAGAATATGTCTCTGCTTGTCTATGCTTGCATGTATATGTGGTGTTTTTGTTATATTTTATAACAAGATGTATTGACTAACTGGGAGCATTTTATTAAAGAGAAAAGTCTGGGTAAAGCCAACAAACTATTCACTGCCAAAATTTACCCAGAAGTACCTGTGTAATTGAATTTGGCCGGCTCTAGCAAGATATTTGATTTTCTATAATTGGATTGGCTAATGGGGGGAAGAGGGTGGGGAGAAGGAGGAACTGGAAAGTTATCTATCTCCCTTGACAAAATGATCCAGTGACTTGGGAAATTTCTCTGCCCTCAGGGAAAGAAAGGCCAGATAAAAACATGAAAACAAAGCAAGTGATGGACTGAAGCAAGATGTAGGGCTAGAAAGCTGGGGTTAGTCCATGGCTCTGCTACTGACTCCTGGGATAGTTGTGGGCAAGTCACTTAATCTTCCTGTGCTTAAATTCTCCAATATGCGCCTGTCTAATTTCATATTCTGAGTAGTTTGGGGTGCAGCTGTGTTGTGTGCTGTAGTACAATTGGATAAGAGCTGGACTTTGCTACATCACAAAGCAAAAATGCTCTTCCATTGCATAAGCAAAAGCCAGTAAGTAAATGAGGATATAGATAAGGGTTTTTCAGGGGCTATCACATCTCCAGCATACGTCTGTTTCAACCACATTATTGTAGACACATTGGATTAAAAGATATGGACCATTTATTTTGGTCATTCAACAATCCTACAAGAAAATCTATGGCAAGTATATGTTTGGCATGCAGCTTCCTGGCATATCCTTTCAGCTTATTTCCTGTGGTGATGGATGCCACTCTCCTATCAAAGGAGACTCATGATCCTAAATGTTAGCATGTATTTTTAAGACATAAGAACAGCTGAACAAGATCAGAGCAGCTGAAGTAGATCAGTGAATATGTCCATGCAGCTAAAGTTCCTCTCATCATCTACTTCCAGAACAGTTGATGCTTAAGGCAAGTGCCGGTAACAAAGACTCTATTCACTCTGAGTATTCTTCCTAACTCAAATCATTTTCAGTTCAGGAGACTCCTGAGGTGTAGTGTCTGCAGTCAGCAACCTTCACTACATTCCTATAGCCATCCTTCATGCTGGACTCATGAAAAACAAGGAAAGAGAGCCAACCCCACCTCATGCTATAGCCATGAGTTTGCCAAAAATGCAGTTTTTAAAAGTATGGAGCCTACATTTGATGACACAGCAAGATCCAACAGGATTGTAGCAAGACTTTATCAAGGGGGATAAAGTCAGAGACGACTAATTCACCCAATCCCTCCCCATGTCTCTATACAAGCAATACTTTTATATCAGTGGTATGAATATATTATGTTTGGTGGTATTGTGACACTTCTTGAGTATCAAGAAATACTCAAATGCTATTCTTATTCTTCATTAAAAATGCAACATTTTCATTTGAAAGGTTTTTAAAATGTCTAATCAATCTTCCCTAAACATGAGACAGATTTAAAGCCAAGAAAGAATAAAATCTTCGGTTCCTGGACACAGCTGCAGTTTGAAATGACTATTAGAGTTGTCCTTTTTGAGTAAGTAGAGTTTGGTTTTCTGAAAAAATGAAGCTGATGTGATCAAGTTGTGTTTGTGTTAGTCTATGATCTTTCCTGATTACATGATTGCATGGTTCAGCTGTACGTACATCAGGATAGGGAAAAAATAAAAGCCTCAAACAACAAAACACAAGGGTAAGGGTTACGTTAGTGGGTCATTCTTATTAGACAACAGAGAATTCACAATAGTGAGAGTCTATCATGAACATCTTGGCCACAAGCAAAGATTCAGCCACTGCATGCACCTTTTTAGACATCTGAAAATCTAATCATCAGACACTAAGTCAGAGGAATTCCAGGTTCACACGTGCATGGCTTACAAAATAAATTCTATTCTATTTTGCAGATAGATGAGCTATTACACTGAGGATTGTAAAACTTTTTGGAATTAAAATAGATAGAGGAGGAAGGAAGAAAAAGAACACATACCTAAATCTTTCTTTAAGATTTAATGACAGTCTACTTCTAAGAACAACCTGTTAGGAGGGCTGGTTTTATAGCCTCACAAAACTGCAGTCTGGGTTACCCTTGGTATACTCTTTCTTGCCTGCCTGCTCTTTGTAGGAAAATGTACTCTCCACTATCAATATACATGAAGTCAACTTCCTTAATCAGTTTAAAAGCCTTTTGAAAATGTATTTTGTGGGTGTCTCACTATCTGAATCTTTTATTTATGGGCTTGTACTGGGATGGTCATTTGAATTTTTGTTGTGAGTCCATATTTTATTATGCATTTTATTTGTTTTTTATTGAAAGCTTTCTGAAGCACTAAGAAAGATGCTGGGCAAGTGATTGAATAAAAGCAAACTCATTTCAAATCCCTCCCTGATCTTTCTGCCTTTTCCCACTGCAGATTCATGCACACTCAGACTTCTGCTCCCTATTTCGTAGCACACATCACTACTTTCTTTTATTCTCATCTTCAATGAAAACCTTAACAATTTGCACAGTTGCTAGGAACAATGAACACTAGAATGCTAATAGGTGTAATAGAAACTGCAGTAAGTTTATTTTGAAGTAAAGCTACAGAAACAGAAGATCTTCCTTATTTTTCTGAAAGTGTAGGATTTTTTCTCTTTGTGCAAGTTTTGACAAAAATAAAATTATTTATAACTTATTTAAAAAAAAAATAAATCAATTTTAATAAGATAATATTAGATCATTCTCGCTCCCTTCTTTTGTGAAGAGGAATCCTTAGTATCATTATTGACTTTTTTGTGTAGGAAAAATATATTTTTCTTGAAAAGAGAATGAAAGAACAGTATGTGCTCTTTTCTGATTTACTTTGTATTTTCCTGTGCTGTTCCTCATATACTGGCAATCCTTCAAAATGGGCTATTCTACAGACAGATGAAGTCACAGCATCCAAGTCCATAAAGATGCTTCCCATTCAGACTTCTGGCCCACTCTCACTTTCCTTTGGAAACTGATGAAAGATAAAATCTTAAAGGAAGCCAGTGATCTGTTCAAGAGCTTTTTACTACTGGCTGACAGCGCTGAAGCAGGAAAATGCCGCCCCAGGTTCCAAAATGCCATCACTTTTGAACAGAACATCTGTTGATAGAGTTACACACAAACATAGAAAGAAAAATGAAAGGCATAGATGAATACTAAGGAGAATTTTCTCAAATGAAAAGTATATTAGGTTGTAACCAACATGGGAAATAAAGAAAGCCCTTTTATTTGGGATCTTGAATACTCAATCAGACAGATCAAGAGGAAATACATAACAGAAAACAATTGGCAAAGTCTCATCCTACATCATTTAATCTGTCCTTCTAGTTCTTTTTTCAGGAATGTTGAGATTGCTGATATCTCTAGAATGTGGCTGTCCACAGCCATGTTATTGAACATTTACTCTTGGTGAGTGTCTCTACACAACTGTCCCTTCGTTCTGGATTATCTTGCTTAGAGACAAAGGAAGCCCTTTATGTTTCTGTTTTAGATAAGACGTGAAGTTAACATGGTAAACTATATAATGTATGTCCAGCTTATATAAAGCCTTTATAGGAACACCTTTTTAAAGTTTCTGTTACCTACACTTAGTGGGTCTTTAGCACTAATGGCATGCATGTTTATCAATAGATTTACAGCAGTGATCTTATAAATTACACAACCACATGATGAAGAGTAGAACAGGTGATTAACTGTATTAACAACACACCTTTGACCAGGTCACCTGCACTCTGTACATTGATTTATCACCTCTGTGTGAGAAAACCAAGCCCAGGATTTCAAGAAAACAGTAGAACTGCTGACAGGTCATCCCCCAAAGTGCTCAGATACTATTATTTTCTTCAGCACTTGCAAATAAGTCATACACTGAAGTCAGGCAGATGACCTCTTATTGCATTTTGGTCAGGTTGGACACAGATGGACACACTACACAGACACAGTTCCTGCATTTTTATTTATTTTTCTTAACGTGTGTAAAAATCTGAGACAGCTTGAGAAACTGAACTCCTGTAAAGTTGGGACACTTACTTTTTACAGAAATGTAAGTTCCGGTCTGACCAAGCTGAAAATATTGTAAACATATTTCCTTTAAGTCTTTTGCATAGCCCTCAGGTCAGGAAGTTTTTCATCACACTGCTTCTTAAAGGTATGAAGAAGTTGGTGATTTACATGATTTTTCATGTGCAGATGCAAGCGCACCCTCACTAATCTCTGAGCACATAGGAACCTCCATCACCATGTATACATCACGGTGCTGCAATGAACTAAAGAGTCCTGCTGAAGATTCACAGATAATAGTTTGGATTTGGTGCCTCTAGGACATTTCTCCTTCACTAGGGTGAGTTTAAGTTTATCCAGCCAGATGCGGTCACTGAACACGGATGACTCCATCTAAGCTCGTCACTTTTCATTTTCTCTATAATCAGCAAAGAGAAATGGGTGCTTTTGGGACACAACTCATTTGACTGATTTTAGGTTTCAACATTAGGATGAGAGGAATCACATCACAAAAAAAGCACTATTCTCTCTGCTGACCGTAACAGAAGCCCATGCTGATTAGCTCAAATGTATATATCTAAAAATCTCTGCAGCTATAGACAATGTGTAGCATGTCTGTATAGACAGACTGTAATGGGAAGTCTAGCAAGAAGAGGTAGGACAAGGGAGTAATTAAATAAAATCTCATCTTTTCTTATTGAAAATTTAAATATAGAATATGGTAAAGTGGCTGAACAACAATTAACTGACAGAGTTAATGAGATAGGGGGAAAAACCACTCCAAACAGAATGAGTGCCAAGTTTGGTGTATCAGGATTCCTGTGTGTACCTTGCAAATTTACAATGTCAAATTGACATAATTTGAAGGAGATGGTGGGCATTATCCTAGCAAAAAAAAAAAAAAAAAAAAGCAAAGCAGCCCATTTGTAATTTGCATATGCATATTTATTTATTCTATATAGCAGCAAATTCTGCTGTTCTCTGAGCGGCACCTTTGCATCTTACAAATTTCTCCCCATTTGCACAATTAGTGCTGGCAGATAAATGTGCTGGCTGATGAAGCATTCCCTTCTATCCTCTCCCCTGCCAAGTGCACAGGCCCTCAGATATCTTGTTGAAACGCAAAGCACTCATAGGCTAACCTACAAGCTTTGGATTGTAACCCAGTGAGAAACTATTCTCTGTGGGTTATGCAGAGTAGGAAGGACCTCTAATGTGTGCTCATCGGTAGGGTGGGCATATAGGTTATAACCTGCATGAGCGACAAAGGATTGTACAAAGTCCAGAAAATACTACTTAAGATGAGCTGAACATGTCACATGGATACTGGTTAAGGCCCTGAAGTGTTCATTTCCTAAAACATCAATACTCCAACTACTCAATCAGAACTTCTGAATCTGCTTCCAGCTTTGACCTGTCCTGTTAATTTGCATGAAAGATCTGAATTTCTCAATAACACTTTTTATTCATTGATACAGTAGTCACGTACTGTAGTACAAGCTGTAAAACTTAATAATGGGATCAAATAATCATAGAATATTCTGAATTGGAAGGGACCCATAAGGATCATCAATTCCAACTCCTGGCTCCACACAGGACCAGTCAGGTCATAGTATGGGACTGAGAGCATCGTCCAGATGCCTCTTGAACTCAGCCAAGCTTGGTGTTGTGACCACTTCCCTGGGGAGCCTGTTCCAGTGCACAGCCCCCCTCTCAGTAGATAACTTCCTCCTAATATCCAACCTAAACCTTCCCTAGCACAGCTTCATATGGTTCCCTCGAGTTCTATCACTGATCACAAAAGAGAGATCAACACCTACCCCTTCACTTCCCCTCACCAGGAAGCCATCAATAAGAACGAGGTCTCCCCTCAGCCTCTTCTTCTCCAGACTTCTCCTACAGACCCTTCACCATCCTCGTTGCCCTCCTTTGGACACTCTCCAATAGTTTTGTGTCTCTCTTGTACTGTGGCACCCAAAACTGCACACAGCACTCAAGGTGAGGCTTCACGAACTCAGTGTAGAGCAGGACAATCCCCTTCCTGGCCTGGGTGGCCATGACATGCTTGGTGCACCCTAGGATAGGGCTGGCCCTCCTAGCTGCCTGGGCACACTGCTGGCTCATGTTTAACTTGTAACTTAATGGTCATAGGTTGTTCTTTATCTCTCATTCCCGGAAGAATCAAATATAAACCATGTATGTTTCTTCATCTACACCAAGTTCTCCCCTGTGTTCCTCTTTCTTCTACAGTATGGTATGCCCAGGAACACGAACAAAGGAAGTGTAGGCTAACAGGTATTCACCTGTAGTGGCCAAGAGGTACTCTTGGCTACTTTCCCTAGGCCTCATAGACCTCTCCGGAATAAGGAAGAGATTTTCAATTAGACATCAAATTAATAAGGCACTTCTGATGCTCCATTCCTGCAGGAAGACATTAGTAATTTGTTTGTTCCAAAGGCGCCACTCATATTCACACAAAATGGCATTTAAATGTTAATCGAGTCAGGGGATGGGGAGTGCTTGCCAATCACTACGCAACTTAAGGTCAAGGTTTTTGTCTTAAAGGAGGACTCAATGTTAATTTTAAATTTAAAATTCTTGACAGATAGCAGGTTTTCAAATGCCTGCTACAATCTGGCTTGTTTGATTCATTTTAATGAGTAAGTAACTCCTGGCAAAATGAAGGTTTCCGCATGTCTTCAAGGAAATGGAAGGGCAAAGAGGCACAGTGGACTAATCCTGCATCCACTACAGGGAACAGGAAGCAAAACCAATTTAGACTCCCATTCATCTCTTTGCTCCCCACATAGAGACCAAAAAGAGTAATTTACATTCCTACGAACACTAGGCAATTATTGGAGGCTTCAGTTTAAAAGGAAATAAAAAAAGAAGTTCTCAATATTAAATTCAGCTTTGACTCTGTGCTGGAGGAACATTTTGTGTGCATGTCTGTGCACACAGTTGGTTTTGTTGTTTCTGTGCTTCACATTCTTTGATAAGTTTAGGTGTTTTATTTTGGTTTTTTTTTTAAATTATTATTTGTTTGTTTTAATCTATGGAGTATAACTTCTAAATTGCATAAGGAACCTATGATCTCTTCCTGTCTTTTCTTTCTAAATGTATCAGCCTCCGGAAAAAGCCAGAGGGCTTTGCCATTTTTACCCCTGGTTCTAGCAAGCTGTGGCTAGGGCTCATATCCCTTTCAAGAAGTTCTCACCACCAATGCACAGGTACGTGACAGACTGTCATATTTCCCAGGCAGCCTTGTAGGAGACAATGGATTCAAATTGCCACTAACTCAAACTTGTGACCTGAGCTAGATACCAGTATTACTTCTCCTGATTTTCTTGCTGAGAGAAGTGAAATTGGAAGAGATTGAGATGGGCTGTAAGTGATCAGGGCAACCACTGAGATACCAAAAGTTTTGTGGATGTCATGTAAAAAGTGGGTGAAGTTAAACTCTGTATTCAGGAGAGAAGAAATGTTTCTGTGGTACAGTGCCTGCAGTGGTAGATGAAGGAGGACACATGGATTTCATAAATGAAAGAGTCCATATGTAAGGCACTCAAAATTACTTATTTCACTCTGTTGGCAGGGTCTGCCATATAACTAAGACAGACACATAGTTTGCTAAGTCAGCTGAAGTGAACTACACACTGACTATTGATAGAAACAGCAGGAAGGAGTTTACTTTGATCTCTTCTTGGATCAATGAAGCTAACTTCTACCATTTCCTGTGCTTAGACTAGAACATCACATCTGCTCTGCTAAAACACATGTTGTTGGTGTATGGTGGTGTGTATACAGACCTCATGGATTGGACACATTGCACTGTCTGAGCCTTTTTCATTCAGTCTCTATTACATTTGTACCACACACGTTTATAAAAAGGATGAATAGCATTTCCATGACTCACCAGAACATTTTAGAGATGTTGATATCCCGAGATTAATTGACAACACAATTATTTTAGATATAATTTGAAGAGTGAAGGGTTTTGACTAGTTTTGCTTCACCTAATTTATAAGGACAAGTCTCCACCATTTCACTTCACAGAAAATGGAGAAAAGGGTGAGTGTTAGGACTCTTCAAGGAACTATTCAGACTAGCATCTGAATCAGCAATCAAGAGTGTCAGGACTCCTCAGTTAGGTGCAATGAATCTGGACATTAAAAAATGTTATAGGGCTGGAATTATTTGTCCATTATATTACATATATAGTCCTCAACAAAGAGGCCTCTGAACTGTCATCCTGACCTCTGCATGTTTCGATAACAGTAATGTCCATTTCACAACCCTGTAACACACATGGTGGCTCATTCATATGCCATCACCATAGGCACATGCCCTTTTTGTGATTACATTGGAAAATGTACTTTCTCCTACTGAATTGGCGTGCAATTGCATTGAACTGAGTTGCTGACAATCTCTCAGGCCTCTTAAAATGTGCAGGGCAGTGGAATGTTACAACTCCATAACACTAAACAAAATTGAGTCAGAAGTAATCTCAAGGAGAAGAAACAGATCCACCTTTTGTAGTCACATAGTCCAAACTTCACCTAATGGAATACTGTTCCCCAATAATATACTGCTTAATATGGTATTATTGCAAAGCAATCATAAAGCTTTGAGTCTCAGCTTTGATGGTTTCTGGCCTACGTGATGGTGGTTTCTATGGGTATAAAGGCCCCGATTACTGGAATTTATCTATGTATCTACTCATTAACAATTTTTAATTTTTCCTTACTGTGTAATTCATTCTGAAGTCCTTGTGTAATTGTTCTTACTTATGCCATCACTTGTCTTTATGGAGTTACCTAAATAATTCTCCCACCTTCTCCTGTTATTACCTATCATACTCTTGTTTAGCTTTATTTGCAATTGGACAGGCTTTGCATTGGAGACTGTATGTGAGTGAGTGCATGGACAGTACTTTACACAGTGGGATCATGATCTTGGTGGTGACTACTCTTTGCTACTTATTGATTGCAACAATTAAAGCAACTATCCTCCTTCTACCTTCCCTTTCATAGGTAACAAACAAACAAAACCTACCCTAAACCAAAACAGACTAAATAAATGGATAAATTAAAGAAGGGGGAAAAAAAAGAGAAGAAAATTAATTCCTTGTTCAGACTAGTATAGCAAGAAAAGTGTCAAGAAAATTAGTTATGGGAGCTCTTCAGATAATCAGGTTGTAGAATATAGAATAGAAAGAGAGACAAAACTCATCAAATTACCCTAGAAGAAGAAATTTTGCATCCTGACTATTTATGTTCCTCTCTGAACTTAGTTTCTTGACTTCCCAGATGATTATTTTTTAAGTATCCTAATCTATGTAGTGTCTTGAAGTGTCAAATATTATTACTTCTTGTCATAACGGGGAAAAAAACCCTCCCACATACCTAAAACCTAGGGCACTACAGTAAGTGTGAGGAAAAAAAAAACCAAAAAAAGCTTCTCCTTTGTCTAGAGAAGCAAGAGAAGGAGTTAAAGTTAAGATGAACCAAACACATGAATGCACTGTGCCCGCTGGGGTCTGGCTGTATATTCATTATACAAGGTCAGGGTCTCACTTCCATTCCTCCTAGTGTAATTTAGGTAAAGCCACCACACAATGCCTGACCTTTCCATGGGACAAGCTCCCTGCCTCCCTCCTGACATGCTGCAGTAAATTTGTATGTAATTAAACATAGTGTTCCGACACGCCAGGTCTCTGTGGCCGCCTGGCTTCCCCTCTCCAGCTGACCTTTCAGATTGAATCCAGCACAGACCACCAAGGCCAGGAAATGGCTAGTATCGGAGTGCAGCACAATAGAGCAAGCCATATCTGCTCAGATTAAAACACACTCCCAGCTTCCCCCTTCACTTGGGCTAGCAGAACTTGCATTGCACTGCATGGTCTGAGTTGAATCAGGAGTACGAGTCACGGCAGAAGAGTAGGAAGGCAGCTTTACTCCTCATTGATGCTTCAGCTACTTCTTGGGCACAAAATACCTCCAGGTCCAAGTCAATATGAAAATCCAATGGGCAAAATACTATGTAGGAAGACCATGTTTTTCACTTAAGAGCTCCTGATCCGAGCAACCATTTTGGAAGGAGGAAGGATCTTCACAATAGGGCCCTCACAAGGTTAATATGTTGTTGCTGACCTGGGCTGTTAAAGTCATCTATCAGCATAACTCTCTGTCAGAAAGGTGGGAGGAGATAGGGAGTGGCCAGATTAAGAATCTAAGAATTAACTGCAAAAACCTCCTGTAATCCACAGAACTTCACCTAAAATGCCAGACTTCTGCTTGTAGGAAGCTGTGGGAAAATATAATGATATGGTACCATAAGGGATATGTTTGGAAATACAGATGCTTTGAAAAGAAAATACTCGGAATCTGAAGACACTATTTGGAGGTGGAAGATACCATTCTGGAAGGACTATAAGACTTGGTTGCAAGACTGAGAGTTAACTCACCTATCTTAATTCATTTATATCTACATTTAAACTAGTCTTCAAGGTTTACTTTATAGTCAAAGGAGAGAAACTCCAAGTTCCACATATCTGACCATCCTGGACTGGGTAGAGGTTTCAAACATTTTGATTTTTAAAGATCCGTTAGAGAAATCCCATCCCAACTTGTTCATTGACACAGTGACCAGTGAGCACCGTTGCAGTGATTTAAGGGCCCTGAAAGTTAGACTGTCTGTTCCCAGTCTTAACGACCTCAGTACATTCAAGTGAAATGACCTCTTTGTGCTTCGTTTTTTTCTAAGAAAAAGAAAGAAGACAATGTAACAGGAATATGGAAAACTATGTCCCTCTAAATTACAATAGTGTATTACCACCAGCTATGACGAGCACTGTCGAGAATTATCAAAAGTGTGAGAAGCCTGAAATTTTGAAATTTTGAAATAACCTTCAAGCAAATGTTACTACAAATCTGCGTATGTCCCTTGGAAGCCATGACAGGTGTTTAGGACTAAGATTAACTTCCTGTTAGTTGGAAACATCATTATCAAACTGGATCTTTTCTGTGTTAGAAATGAAGACACCACAAAGGAAAAGGCACTGCAAAATACCTTCAGACCAGTCTTCATCATTAGGAACCCTTCATCATCTTCCTTCACAGACATTTCTAACAAGGAAGGGGCAATATCTTAGGCACCTAAATGACCTTTCGGGCTCAAGATTTTCAGATGCACTGTATCAAACCTATTATTAAAATCTTATCACACAACCTTCCCTCTGCTTTCCCTTTACACTCTGATGTTAATAATTCTCAACCCCATCTTGCTCGCGGCTCACGATCCCATTGTCCTCTAGAAGTTTCATGATATTTTCTCCGTCTTTACATTCCATTATTTTAATGGGGAGAGAAGTTAGATTTATAGGATGGTAATTGCCAGGACCAGAAGCAAGAAACAGAGAAAGACCTGTTTTTTGTAGGTCATCCAGCCATTTCCCTTGCCAGTGTCTGAATATTCCTTCCTGCATATGTTCCTCTGTTTTGCCCAATGTGCCTGTGAGTCTCCCCAGCAATGGATTTTCCACCCTTTGCTTTGGGAGACCATGGCTTGATATACTTCATAGCCAGTAAGTGTTTTATTTGTGGTATTTATAGTGAGTTTTTCTTTGCTTAATTATATCCCATTACTCTTAGTTATATCCCTATGAACTGTCTTAAATAATTCTTTCCATCATTGACATCTTTCCTCTTCAAGTTTGTGTATTTATTTCTTGTCCTGTTAATCATCTTTTAAGAAAACCACCATTTTTCAGCACCTTCATCCTTGAGATATAGAGCAGGCATCTCTACCTCTACCAGTAAGGTCATTCTTCCTGTTCTGAAAATCACAGAGATAATCTAGTTGGTTTTCTCTGCCTGTAAACACGAAGAATAGCTAAGACATAATGGATAAGCTTTACCATATAGTGGAAGGGCAAGTGTGTTAGAAGAAAAATCTGAAAGAAAACGATTTACTCGAAAGTGACCAAATCCATCTAGCAATCTTAAAACTGTAACTGAGGGAGATCTCAGGTACTGTTTCTTTGTGGCATCTTAGGAAAAGTGGCCCATATTGAATTGGCCTCCTTAGTAACCTTTAGTTTATCCTGCATGATGAATGATATACTGTAACACTCCACTAAAAGATAAAAAGAAAATAAAGACCTGAAAAGAAAATGCAGCATTTTAAGACTATCAAAGCAAGATACCTGGACTGAATCAAGTAGTCTGGGTTTTTCTGTGCTGCCTGCCTCCCTTTGCCCCTCCTGCAAATTAGCAGTTCACAAACATCTCTTAGACACAGAAAGAAGCGAAGTTCTTGCTGGATGAAAAATATGTTTCCTGCACACTTTGTGTTTTAAGTCTATATTTTGCAATTCCTACGGCTTTGAAATACAGGATTTCAATTGAATTACAGCAGATTTGGTTGCAAAGTGCATGTTAGTGCTAGACCTCGGTATCAATACCACCATCATACTTCCTATATCACCAGGGTATGATGAAGATTACTTAGCTAATGTCTGTAAAGGGCTAGGAAAATGCTGTTTAAATGTTATGCTTACGAGCTCTTTGGGTTTTGGAGCTGGTTTTATTTCTGTTGAAACTGACACTAATACTTCCTTGACCTTTTGATTCAGCTGCACCACCTTTGACAACAGAACTCCCTGTCGAGACTTCTGATATTTCATCCACTTGATCTGCCTCTGAGTATGGAGGACACTTATTTACAATCAGAATTAAAGCATGGGACAAGGGCTGAACAATCCTGGCCAAAAATCTGCAAGACAAAAAATATCAAAACAGGAGGAAAACAGAGACAAAATGTGTCTGTGTCAAATCCCTCTTGCCAACATCCTCCTTTTTGCAGCTTTTGAAGTGGGAGGAAGAGATGTAAATCAAATCCAACGGAGTGTTAGATAGAATAGAACTGACATTTGAAGCTGCAATACCTTAAAGTCAATATCATTATCTCTGATATTTACTGTAGCATACAATGCTTGGATGAAATGGTAAAGTTCACCTATTCTTCTCATACACACTACAGTGTCATATGTGCTGTCACATGTGCTCACACACACACACACAGAGAAAAATTCAAATTGGTTTATCCTAAACGTCCAGTGTGAACTTCCATCTAAGGACATCTGCTGCTCAGACTCCTTAAAAGAGCTGTGTTGGTGGGTGAGACACTTTTTAAATAAGATTCAGTTTATATATAGGTTAAGTCACTCAAATGCTTTTCCCAAGCATAAATCTAGGATGGATGGTTGGTGAGGAAGACTAAGATGACTATAGAAATATAGTATCTGAAGAGGGCAAGTTTTGGGAGTTCTCAGGCAGGTGCAAGAAAATGAGAATATCCCATCTGAGGTTGGACAGTCAGGACTTTTTATTTGTAATCACTGGAAAGGAACAAGTAAGCCCTGGAAACACACAGTTGAATTATCTGAGATGTGTATCTCAGGATGTGATGAATCATTCCCAGGAGAGGACTGTTTCTCGCCACTGACCATAAAGGGACTCTAGCATGATTAGTTGAGACATAGATGTCTGTCTTTTGGCCTTCAAGGTTAGGACGGATGGGTCTCACCCCAGGTTATATTTTTTTCTTTAGTAGGGAAAGATTATAGATGTTTAATACAGGGGGGAAAGGAGAGTATGGTACCAAGGACTCCAGCAATTTTTTCCTAGTTCTCTAATGAAGCTGAGGAATGCTCTTCTGTAAGCCTGTCACAATGGTGTGAAATCTCATTTGCTAAACTCAAGAGATTGAAATAATTGAGTTATTTCTAAATACATCTATGAAGTTCCTACTCTACCAATGGAGATCTGCTGAGCGCTGATGAAGACTTTCAGAAATCTTTGTAAATTTAACCACTAGACCACTGCTGCTCAGGTCATTATACTCTTAATGGAGGAATTTAGTCTAAGGTATTTGGTCCTATGCAAGAAGATCCTTTAAACCATATATTGGATACTATTTTATATTTGTTGAACTACAGTTGATCTGACACACATTCCTTAAGCAAAGAAGGTGAGAACAGATGTCCACATTCCAAGCAAATTCTATGTTTGAGTCCTCATTTCAGTGAATGAATACATCTTCCCATTTGCTTTTCATGTCTTTTAACAGCATACTATATACTGTCATCTTTCATAGTATATACTGTCATCTCTCTTAATGTAAATCTCACCTTGACACTACTTGTGCCAAGCTGAGCTGTCCTACACTGAACTCATACCTTACTTCTGCTGTCACACAGAGAACAGACCAAGATCTCAGAAAGTGTCTGGTGTCTCAGATGCTCAGATCCTACTATTGCCACAATACCGTCTCAGGAAGGACCCAAAAAGCACAGAATTGTCTGCAACAGGGGCACCCAAACGTTTAGCTGTATATATGACTACTACTGCTGTCAAGGAGTAAAGGTTATGTGGAAATTCCTAGGTCAAAGTAGGGATGGTGTTATAACCTCCTGTCTGATCACCTGAAAGACAAGAGTCTAATAGGCTGAAAGCAAATTATCCTGGTGATTACAGCAAGTGATGAGAACTTCTTTGAGGAGAAAGGAATTCTAGGGCTATTTTAAAGGGTGCCAAAGTTTCTACATGCCAGATACTCCATCATCCAAGTGACTTAGATTGCTTCTTCTAAGAAGTAAAAAATAAACCAAAAAATACAGAAGCACTTACCCTCCCAGTTCTCAGTTTCATGATTAATAAGCCCACAGTTACCTCTCTGAGAAATGACCAAGATGATGTCAGCTGTTTTCACTTCAAAAAGGAATCCTGCTCATTTTAATGTCTTTCTAATTTTACATGGATTAAACAGTTTAATGTGATAAAGAGATGCATTCATCATGTATTTCATTGTCTTGAGAGATGAAGGTATTTCCTTTTCCCCTGTTTTCTTGATAGAAATACTCTTTCTACTACTTTGTCATTATTTGAAGGTTTGGCCTTCAAGAATTATAAATCCTCTTACTACAGCACCAGCCATAGTGGAAATAGCAAAACACACGGAGAAACAGAGAAGACAATACTGAAACGAATGAAAAAAAAAAAATCCTGCAAAGCACCTTCAATTTTTTAGAGGGGATTTGAAAAGCTGTCAATTTTCTGCTGCTAGCTGACTGGTTCCTGTACCTCCAGCCACAATAAGCAATAATAATGAAGCTTTCCACTTCTTTTTCTTTATCTGAGCTTCTAAAAACTCTTGACTAAATCTGAACGTGTCAGACAGGCATTGAGGAAAGCTAGGTAGGCTTTGCTATGATTTCTTTCTCAGTTGCTCTCAGGATTCATTATTCAAAGACATCTGCTTGGGTGGCAGGAGTTGACTTTTTATAGGACAGAGGGCCAGTGCTGAAGTAGATTTGTTTTTCACGACAGGGAGCATAACAAACTCTAGTGGGAAATGGTGTTTCCTGCCTTAGACACATCAACTCCAATGAAAAGAAAATGGGGCCATCTCTTTTCCTCTTGTAGTGATACCAGTGCATACTCAGATGCTTTTTCCTCACCATCTCTGGATCTTGGCTTTCCATATAAAGAGCTTTGCTTTCTTTAAGTATGTACCAAAATCTGGGCCCCAGTTTACTCCCTCTATTTTATCATTTGTCTATTTACCAAACATTAACTGCTTTTTTCTACTGGTGAAGGAGCCTTTGTCACTTTGACTTAACAGCACTTTCACCCTCATGGATTCCTTTCAAATTCCACTTGAATTTCTTCTTTTCCCCACAATAACAGGACTATACCTGGAGGTCTTGAGACTCAATTTCTGTATAATCTGTTAACGGTAGCACCTGAGGAATGGTATGAAGTTGCAACAAGGGAGGTTTAGGTTTGATATTAGGAAGAGGTTCTTTACTGAGAGGATGGTCAGGCACTGGAACAGGCTCCCCAGGGAAGTGGTCACCACACCAAGCTTGGCTGAGTTCAAGAGGAATCTGGACGATGCTCTTAGTCCCATGCTCTGACCTGACTGGTCCTGTGTGGAGCCAGGAGTTGGAATTGATGATCCTTATGGGTCCCTTCCAGCTCAGAAGATTCTATGATTCTAGGATTCTCCACTTTCTCACTGCCCCCGTCTTGAGGGAGCTGATATTTCATTCACTTGAACTGTGACAATTTTTTAGCTATTCTGGAACACTTATTGCTTGGAAGCTTTTCTGCAAAGCATTTTGTATTTCAAAGTGCAGATTAATGTTTCCCTAGTAAAAGCATCAGGCTCCTTAAATGAGATCATTCTATTTGTAAGTACTGCAGTCTTGTTTTACTGCAGTAAGTCCATTGGGCCCAACTCCTGCCGATCCTATCGATCCACTCTGGCAGCCTGAAATAGCTTTACAATGGGTGGAAATCCCTGATGAAGAAACCTCTCAGCCCTCTGATAGGAGTAAGAATGTAGTGTGGCCATGCAGCTCTTCTTCATGCAGCTCTTCTTCATGCATCTCTTGATAGAGGTATGGGAAATAGAAGCCAAGTTACAAGCAATGGGAGGTTTCTCTTGACTTGTCCAGGCATGCTCCAACCTAGTCCCAAGCAGCTAGACACACAAAGTTAGATAGACTTTATCCTAAGGTTCTCCTTCCTTCTCAATTGTTTCTATTCTTAAAATGGGAATAGGGAAAAAACAAGAACCAGGGCCTCCAGTTTGTGTGCTGAGACTAAAGCCTGTGCATAATATCAAACCTTTTGGAATCACTTGGCCGGAAACTTGAACTCTGTTTCTTCGGGATTCTTCCAAAGCCCTGCACTCATAATCAAAAAGGAGAGTGAATGGGTGAATGCTCCAATATACTCTGTTAGATCATCTGTACATCTGCTGTGTTAAGTTAAAAGTTTTGGATAACTCTTCCCACCCTTTTTTATTAAATGGCATGTTTTAATTTGCCAAAGAATGAGACACAACAACAGAAAGCCACAGAAGGGTTCATTGCTTTCTACTGCCAGAAATTCACCGAACTTCTAGAAGAGATTGAGCAGGCCAGTTTTCTGTTGTCTGGAGATGTGAGAGAGCAAGGAGAGCTAAGAGACTCACCAGTGAACCAAGATCTAGCTCACCAGGAGGATCAGGTTTACTTAATAGTATTCTAGGTGACCTTTGTATTTTGTGACTCAGTTGCCCTAGCTAAAAGAAATCAAAGCAAAGATAAACTGATTTTTTTGCTGCTTCAAGAAAAATAATATTGACTTCCTTTGGAGCCTGCAGTTTGGAACTTGCTTACTGGACAATATAACTGCCTCAAACCAGATCCTAGTCTTGAGGTGTATATCATCAGTTCGATAGCTCCCAATACTATGAGGTCTTGACCTCAATTAAACCCATATCCTATGGAATGTAGTGGGGATAGCATGGGTGTGCCTTATATGGAATTCAATCAGGCTTATAGTTTAATAAACAAATCTGGGTGAAAAGGGGATAATTAATAAGAAAATTACTGAAAGAACAATCTGCCTTTCGCAGCAAGAAAAGGGCCCTAAAACAATCTGGAATTTTAGTTATGATAGCTACAAAAAAGGAGGTTTTTGGGTAAAAGACAAAAATACACCTTTGGCAGCATTTTATTTACTCATTTAATTGATATTCTCTCTCCAGGCTGACGCATTTTAGTATCAGAGTGGGATGATCTATTACTTAACAAACAGAATGATCTAAGGTAGAGATGGAAGAGATCTATTGGGACAGATTTTGAAGCAATTTACATGCACTCTTATATATACAAAATATGAGCACCGTTGCACACATAACTATACATGCAAGCCTAGATCAATGTGTATGCAAATCAGGCTATTGTGCAGGGTATTATGCCCAATCAGCGATTCAATTGGTGCAATTAACCAATTTCTACGCAGAACTCTTGTAACTGGGCATGCAAATTAATGCAACTGCATGCAAAGCTTACACCAGCATTTGTGTACCTAAATGTTCTGTGTATCTAGCCCATTAAATCAGGCTCTGTTTTAATTAGACTGTGTAATTCAAGCCAGACCAGATCACAATGTACTTGGAAGCCTGGTAAATAGAAACAAAAACATATTTTTTGTGTGTATATCATTCAAAGACACCATGAACCCCCCACTACTTCCCTTGGATTATGAAATTGCAATCACAGCCTATCAAACTTAAACATGGGATAAGCATTTCTCCTGACGTTCAGTCTAAATTTTTCCTCACTTAACTTAATCTTATTTCCTCTAGTCATCCTCCCACTCTAAACACCATCTCCCACAGAATCATAAAGTGGCTGCTGCGTTTGCTTAACTCAATTACAGCATTTCTAGGAAATGAATTAAGTCTGTACGAACACAACAGGACATCAACAAATATAGAAGGGAGACTATCTTCTATGGGTCTTTCTGGTGACAAGAACTTTATTTTGGCAAGTCTTGACCTGTTCTTGTAAAAGTAAACCTCAGGTGGTACATACTAGAGCTTGTAGGGCCTATGTTTTTCCTCAGTTCATCTCAAAGCCATACATCTTCCATGCGGGTCTCACTGTAAATCAATAGCCAAGCAAGGATAAAGTCTACATCTCCTGAGACCAAATCCAGCAATAAAATCCAGTGAGTGGAGGGATTTTAAAAAGAAAAATATTTGAAACCCTGGTTCTTCAACTAGACCTGCCCTGGGAGGTCACTGCAAGCTTAGGCTGTGTTCAGAAACAGTGGGCTGATCTCTGAATTCAGCACAGGAGTCCTTAAAATAATACAGTTTAAACCTCAATGGTGGCAAAATTGCAGAGGCATTTAGTTTGGGAGGGGTTTGTCTGGTTCTGGCTCCAATGGAAGCAGTGCCAGGTTAGGGCAGGGTTCCTTCCTTAACACATACATATTTATAAAATGCAAAAATGATTTTTGCATAGTTTTGATCCTTTGGTAAATGTGTTTTCTATAGGTAGGTAATGCTTATTTTCTTCTTGCAACTGGGCCATGACAAAAGGGGAAAAAATAAAGCCTTTAAAAGTAAAAATCTTGTCAGGCTATGAAGATGAGGTTTACCTATGTTTTTTCCCTACATGGGTGATGGTGCTAAACCAGTATAATAACTTGTGGTACTGAGTTAAATCCCTGTCGTTACAAAACCTGCTTTGGCTAATGGCTTAAAAACATTCTGCTTTATCAGACTTACGTAATACTATGCTTTGCAGATCACATATCTTACAGCTCTACTAGAAGCACTTACTCTATGTTCAAGGTCCCCTTTCCTATATATCAAACTACACAATAACGAAGAATTATACTGAGTTGCTAAAATATTAGAGAGAGAGTGAAGGAGGGAGAAACACATTTTTGCAACGTTTTGAACCTAGTGTCACTGGGATTTTTTAATGCATAAGAGGCAGAGTAATTTTGCTCCAGTTCCACATTAATTCCTGTGCAATATGCATTGGGGATATTATTTTTTTACAAGACGTTTTAAAACCAGGCCTGAAAACAAGCAAAATCCATTACTGACTTACAGTAAATTCCTTAAGGATTCTCTGTACTTCTGTTCCTACTTCAAAATGGCTATACACGCACACACACACACAAACAGATTCAGCAAACATGGCAGTATATTTTAAGATTCACTACCCTGAAGAAAATAAGACAAGAAACAGTAGACCCCATTCAGCAAATTTATTGTACTTCCTTAATTTCCAAACCTCAAAAGCACACTGGGCACTTGCAGTACATGATCATTTTTAATTCCTAGAAAGTGATTTAAAATGGGAACATTCCTAAAGATGACTTCCAACAAAACATTCAAACATGGCCGTGTTCCTAGATTGGAACACTCTGGTAAGGCTTGTAGCCTTATTGATGCTTCATATTTAATATGAAGTAGAATTAAACTTTTAAAGCTCTTCTTTGCCATGAAGTCAGGAAAAGTTAGAGCTGAACTTTAAATCTGTGACCATATATATGCATACAATTTGTATAGTGCTGCAGTAATGGAAAAGACAAGTGATAAATATGGTAAAGAGAGAAGAGGAAAATGAAAGAATAGATACAGCATTATACTTCCTGATGTTACACAGATAAGGAAGTAAAACTGGATAGCTTACTTAGATGTCTGGACAGACTGTACAAGCCTTCTCTTGGAGGATTAAAGGGTTTTGGACAAATCCTAAGGAAAGTTGTGGCTGCAGAGCTGGGAAACTAGTTGGAAGACTGATCAATGAACCTCAGACCTTCAAATGACTGAAAACAAGGAGTTAACTTTGCATACATGAAGGCCTGGATGCTAAAAAGAAAAAAGCAAGCTAAAAATATCACAAAAGTTTTTATTATCTGATGACAATACTTTTGCCCATGACATTTGGAAGTGCTGCAATATCTGGAAAGTTACATACAGGTGAGAATGAAATGCCACTAATATTTAATGTCAGCGCTCCAAACTCATGTGATTTGGCTTAGGTGAGGATTAGCCAGGTAGCTGAACTTGCAGTCAGACTGCCATAGTTCTTTGTCTGTTGTCAGTAGTCACGATAGTGAGTAGCACATTTTACCAGTGTTGCTCATGCTGAATAAAAGGCACAGCAAATAAATTAATTTCAGCAGGCTGCTTTTGAGACTGCAGATAGTAAGACGAGGTAAAGAGAGTTTTCCAAGTTTTGTTCCTGCAAAGAGATTGAAGTTCTGGGTGTTCAAATTGAGTCTTCTAGAGTAAAGCCACTGGTTGTCCTGACTTCTCTCTGAACTCAAATTCCTGTTGGTTCTGAGAATTTCACCTTGTCTTTACTTTGCAGTGGCTTATGTTCTGTTCCTTTCAATTCAAACATCCCACTTGGAAGCACACAAAATCAGAGCCCACCCTGAGAGATAGATACTGCTCAAAGTTTCAAGCCTGCCATAACACAGGCAAAAATCTGCAGGGCTGGGATTTGAATTAGGTACCTGCCAACTTTTGTTGCTGTATTGTCCACAGTTACTTAGATGTAACAGATGTGGTAAGATGAGACCTGATACGGGGACAAGCTCTCCTGAATTCTTCGTCACATCACTTCACCCACAGTGCATGGAAGGGACTGGCAGACACAACAAATATGATAGATATATATGTGCACATATCTAACCTTTCATTTTCATAGAATCATAGAATGTGTTAGGCTGGAAGGGACCTTTAAAGGTCATCTAGTCCAACCCTCCTGCACTTTGTTGTACTAAGCCAAAGTTCTGGGCATTAGAAGAAGCAGCAGCGAATTGAAGTGGAAGCAGCAGAACAGAAAAGCACTTTGTTGTGATAGGAAAGATTTTTGGTCTCTCTCCTACTACTTCCCTGTAATGTTTTATTAATGTATAAGCAACACCTAAACAGCCACAGAGATTTCCCCATCAAAAGCAGGGGAAGAGGAAGACTTCATCTCAGTTCTATTTTTAAAGCAAAAGGGGGGGCGGGGAAAGAGGAGTGATTTTATATTTAGACTTTCAGACAAAGAAAGGAAAGATGGAGCTAGTAAAATGGTACCTTCAGAGTATGTTTTGGGTTAATGGGATGCTGATTACACAAGCTCTCAGCTTTACAAAAATAAAAGATCCCTGGCTTCTCCTATAAATTGCTGTGTCGTTTACATATAAATGACTCCCCTGTATTGAGCCCCCTCCTCTTTTTTTTTTATTTTTTTCCTTTGGACTTTGTATCATCTCCATCTATTCTGCCAGACAATAAACCAGCTGAACTCATCACCAGAATTTATAGGCTAAGAATTTGCTGTGGTCACCAGCCTAGGGCAACGCAACACAAAGATGTTTGGTCAGGTCTAAAGAGAAGGAAGAAGCATGGGTACCTGAATGTGTGACAGGGAAAAAAATAAAGATAATTGTTTCTAATGGTAATTCTTCTGCAATCATTACAAGATATATGGCTCTGTATGCGTATGGTCATGTACATACAGCTGAATTGGTATTTGTTGAGTAGGAGATTCTTTGATGTCCTATATCCAACTTGTAAAATAATGACTGTGTCTGCATGTAAAGGTCTGATTTAGGTATATAAACTGCACGTGTAAAGCACCATGATGTTCCTCTGTGTGTGTGTGTGTATTCCCATGCTCCTTTGTAAGCCAATGTGCAGGGGGTAGGAGGTTTTATTCTGCTGTCTGAAGAACCTGTGGATGTGTATTACATCCACACATATGTTAGCATGTTCTGACTTGCTGAAAGGTCTTTGAGTGTTGCCTGTAAGTATGAAACCTACGTGCCTGTCAGAAAGTCTGTATGATCATTAGCATGCCTATCTGTGTATTCAGGCATGTATTGATACACACTGACTTGTATATGGTTATGTCACATTGTGTGAGCGCGTTTTGCCTTGTTTGAAAGTCTCTGTGAGAGTGTGTATATCTGCCTTTAAAAATTGCATTGCCGCAGCATATAAATATTTATATATGTAACTGTCATAAATCTGTCAGCTTGGCAAACGTATGAGTCGCCAAGGTAACTTTGGGAGATTTTTATTGAAGAACTCATAAGCTGGAGTTGAGGAATAGCTGAAAGAAATGAGAATTAATGACTACTCAACATCACTATCATAAAGTTAGTTATCCCATGTTTCAGAAAATGAATCAGACAGCATGTTGGTGACCACCAGCACAATTTAAGTACACCATGTTTACTAAAAGCTTAATATTTTGACTAAAACTAAATCAGGGTACTAGGTCAGTGTGTTGTATGCTGTGGGGAAACCCTAGGCAGTCACACTTGGAAACCAAATGCTGCTGTCCTCCTGCATGACACTCAGATTTCTTTTGGAAGAGCCAACTGGATTTCCAGGTGGTGTTTGAGCATGTGGTAACTTACAAAAAAAAAAAAAAAGAAAAAAATCCATCTAACAGAAATGCTTTTGTAATTGAAACTTTACTTCTACATAGGCAAGTAATCTTTTGTCATTGTGCAGTTATTTATATGCAGTTAGCTTGCTAGGTTTTAGTCAAAAGAAGAACAGTGGTTTGATATTACAGAGATGTTATTGTAAACTGAAAACAACTTTTCCTTAGGGCTTGTCTACACAGGGAAGTATTTCCAGAGTAAGCTATGTGGTATTTCTTCACCTGTGGCCCATGGCCTCTGCTGACTCACATAGCAGTTCAGAAAATGACTGTAAGTTTTTGAATACCCCAGCCTTCCCTCTAATTCCCAGTCCAACTTCCCGTGCTTTCCCAGGACAGGGAAACCCTCCTGCCATATCCGTGCACAAGGTAGTTTGTTATTGTAGACTGAGCTCATGTTCCCAGTTTGGCATATCTATTTGGCACTGGATTTAATGAAAGATACAGAGATCTAAGCTCTGGTTTAGTACCACCAGCTGCTGCCACCTCTGAATTACATAGGTTATTTCTGGTAGAACTTTAAAAGCACAGAGTTACAAGGTATGTGATTGATTACTTTAGGAATACACAATAGTTTCTTACAGGTGGGAATGCTCATAAGGCTTAGTCTTCCTCTGATTGCTGACTTCATAAATAATAATAATAAAAATCCTTGTGCATGCTGTGGAAGAAAATAAGATAGGTGAATATTTAAAATATAAAATAAATAAAAAAAATATATTAAAGATGACCTTACACTTCCAGTGAACTATCCCAAGAAGCTTGCCTTTATAATCTGCCAACACAGACGGTGTTGGGTGGGTTTACAGGACTTGGTTCAACAGCAAGCGCATAGAGCCACAGGGCCCATCTGTGTAGGACACGGGGTTGTAAAAATTTGAAGCATATACTCTAGTATTTGCAAATTAGCACAGGGAGGTGCAAGGGTAGGACCATTTGCACCCTTAGAGAACATGCAGAGACTCAACTCCCCAGAGACACTTTTGAGTTCTAGGGGAGAGACCTCTGCAAAGCTGCGGATACAGCTGTCATAACATTTAAATATAACAGGCAACTTTTCATTTCCATGCAGTTAATTAATTTCCCTTCTATTGTTATTATTACTTTTATTAGGCATTCACTAGGACTCCTGTTTCATGTCTCAGCTTAAGACTAAGCACTGCAGTGTCTCACAGAGAGGGTTTTTTTCACAGTGAGGGTGACAGAGCACTGGAATAGGCTGCCCAGGGAGTGTGGAGTCTCCTTCTCTGGAGAGATTCAAGACCCGTCTGGATGCCTCCCTGTGCAATATGAGCTGGGGAGCTGCTTTGGCAGGGGGTTGGACCTGATGATCTCTGGAGGTCCCTTCAAACTCTTACGATTCTGTGATTCTGTGATTCTATGACATTTTCTTTCAACCACTATATCAATTCATCTATTTTTAAGTACATATTCTTCTTAATGTCTTGTCCTTGGGTAGCAAAAGACAAATCATCAAACTAAAGCTTGTTATCTCCTAATATATTTATACATATTCTCATGTACATATTGATGGAGCTGTAACTATATCCATATTCATCTGCTCATATACGTTCACACCCCCACACAGAAAGAAGCACATTTCTAAAATTTTAAATCTGAAGAAAGGGCTTTGGTGGACTGAAGGATTGTTTGTAACTAGTGAGAGCCCTCCCTGTGTTGCAGAGCAGGATAAAAAAACCTGATGAGCTCAAAGATGTGGGAAATGTCCACCTTTCTCTCCCAGCAGCTTCTCGAGGCACAGATAGGTTCACACCTCAGGCCAAAGAAAGTTTGCCTGCAGTGTCTTCTCAACAGAAACAGAGCCATCAGGGACAGAGAACAGGGGAATGCCAGAAGCTTCTGGGATGGTGATGCTGCTCTCCACTTGTACTGGTAAGTGCCTGGTTTGACTGGCTGCACAGAGCCTGCCTCCCATGGCACGGCTGTGGGATGCCTCGGACGGGGATGGATGGACACACTTGGCAGCACTAGTGAATGATTCGTAAAGCTGAAGGCAGCTTTCAGCTTGATTTCTGTGTAAGTCAGACTTGCTTACTATTCATCAGACCCCTATCCCTTGCTCTCCTTCCTTAGGCATAATTGGCCTCTTATTATTAGCACATTACGGAGATATCTTGCTTATTGGAGAGCGTAGCAGAGTCAGGGAAGCAAGGAGAGGATGCTTTTTGCCTGCACTCTTCCCATTTTGCACACAAGATGCTCCTATTTCTTTATGGTGGAAAAACAAAAGTGAACCCCAAGCCCCAAACAAACAGAAGTGGAGGATGCAAGTTTTCAGACAGCAACTGAGCCACGCGGCACTATATCAAGCTGGATTTACGACATCCCAGAGTGCAGGACAATTCCTTAAAACACACTCACAGTCAGGAAAGTGACTCTGTGTAAAATGCCATCTGGGGTTTCCATATTTTATTTCCTCTCTTTCTCTCTCTCTCTCTCTCCCATAATGTTTCCAGATTTGTTTTGTTAAGTCAAAAACAATTTTTTTGCTTCCAACTCTCAGCTCTGGTGCACTCCCCTAAAGATGGGTCATGGATTACCTAGCTCTTACATCATCTTACAGAGAAAGATTCTGCCAGAAAAATGCAGTTTGATCATTTTCATCCTTATGCCTTGTCTGTCACCTTGCAAACCTGTGGAATTTCTTTCAGAGAGAAATGGAATGCTTAAATACAGCAATACTCTTCTGAACCTGCTTCACCTGGGGAAAATGATTTTAACTGAAAAGGTAGATAATGAAACAGAACAAATGTATTTTTTTTCAGGTATGTTTGGTTGTGTTACATAAAACTGATTTTTTTTTTTAATTACGAAGAGCTCTCTAACACAGTATCTAAAAATATTTATATCTGAAAACTGTAAGGATATGTCACAGGTAAACTGAAATATTAATTTTATTTTGCTGAAGAAACATATAGTTGCTGTGGTAGCAGGGCTGAGAGATCATTTGGCTCAATCCAAATATTTTTAAATACATTTTTGTTTAGAAAAAATAAAACCAAGAAAAAAATCCCAAACTGTTACTTTCTATTTATACTGCTCCAGTTTGGAAACATATGAGGAATGAAAAGGCATCAAAGGTGCAGTCCAATAGGAAAAAGAAAAAAAAAAGAGAGAGAGAGAAATTTCTTAATTAAAAATTATGAATGTAACTTTTGTTGTGTAGAATTCCCTACAGAATAGCTCAGATCTTCCTCACTGCGACTTCCAATAAGTACTTAGAAAGCTGGCCTCGACATCAGTACAATTACAATCTTGCTGGCTAAAGTGAAGTGAGAGGCGTCTCTTTGTGCATTGAGCCTTTAATTAAGCAATAATAAATGAGATCTACCCATAGTTCTGTGTGTCAAGCTTTGGCTTAGGAAATATAAAGACTGAAGAGCTGTGATTCATGTTCAAATATAATGCATGGTTAGGTAACATCCAAACTGATCAGAGAGGGGAGCCAAGGTCCTGATATAACCCAACCATTCATCACTTATCAGCTCTAACCTCTTGACAATGAGGGCACCCCTCCCTCCTTTGGTAATAGGTTAATTAATTACCAATTTAGAAGTAATCTTACAAATCAGCTGTTGCCCTTGATAAGAATTAATTGCAAATACTTTTTTTGGGAGGAACATATTAAATGGACCTTTCTTTAAAAGAAAATATCATCAGAAAGCAGATGAGGAGCAAGACTCCTAGAGCAGTTCTAGAGATAGGAGAATTGTTTGAATCCTGTTCAGTGGGGATGTGGAACTCTTAATTTTATTTATTGAGGAATTACCATGATAATGATAAAAATGTTCTAAGATCATTTACAAGTCATCCCTAGCCCACCCATGCTCAACTTTCTCGGAAACAGAAACTTCACACACCCCTCCTTCTAGTGGGGGATTCAGCTCACTTTCCACTGAAGCTAGCCAAGCTTTTTAATTGTCTGAAGTAGGATTCCTGTCACTTGAGTTTAGGTATCTGGAAGTTAGATATCCTGCTGCCTCTTGCAATCAGCAGAAATTTCTTCAGTCTATTCAGACAATGAAATGTAAGTGTCCACTTTGGGGTGAGACAAGCTGTGCCCTACACTTCAGTAACTGTACTGTCTATCAAACCACTGACTCTGAAAGCAACCTCAGGTTGCTTGTTCAGATGAAGACACGCATATTCTAGGCAGGTCAGTTCTTTGGATAGTATTCAACTCGGCTCTTTTACCATATCCAAACTTCCTGTTCTGTGCTGTTGGCCTTAGACTTCCTTCAGAGACAATAGAAGAAGAGGCATCTTCAGGATAGAGAAAGGTGCCATATTTCAGATGTCTGGTTTAATATGAGAACCATCTTGCCAGGCCTAACTTTTCCATGGATGACAGAGGATGTTTAGAGATACAGCTGGTTATACTATGTGATATTTATGTTTGTTCATATCTATATAATCTGGCTACAATCTAGCCCAATGCCATGCTTTCTTTAAAGGGATAGATTGAATTTCTGACGTGCTTGAAAACAACTTCTATTAGACTATTTCATCTTGATGAGTCTAAGCTTTCATCATGAATGACCACAGGCTTAGGCTGATCTTAAATCAATATATGAAATGTAAGGTAATCATGATAGTATATGAGATCCAACCCATCAGAAAAATACATACCACCTGGAAAGAGTTCAGTGAATCTAGATCTAAACTCCTCCAGAGTTGGAAGGGCTTTTCACAAGTAGAGTAGTCTTCTCTAATAAGAATTCAAACTCCCTGGACCTCCTGATGTTTATCCATTACTAGAAAAATATATGCTTCATTTCCCATTCCCATTAACATGGATAGCTGTGGCAAAGGTGCATGAGAACCAGCAGGTTTGTAGATCTGTAGCCATATGAATTATCAGCAAGATGCTTCAAAGCCACTGGAGTCCGATGTTTACATCTCCTGCATAGAGCCATCATGAAGTCTATGCATCACTTGAGTCCTACCTAAGCACTCAGCTGGGCTCTATTCTTTCATACCCTATACTGCAATGAGATCAACCCACACTAATGCAACCATCAGAGATATCTGGCTCAAGTTTTCAGGACGAAGTTGAAGATTGGTTCTTATTTTATGGCTGAGAGTCTCCTTAGCTCTTATACTAAGTAAATAAAAAGAGTGGCATTTTACAGTCTTATTCTTCAACATTATATTCTCTCATGGAGTAATTATTAGACTGTTGATCTGATTTTTCTTCCCATCACTTTTTGGGGTTTTATTGGTCAGAAAGAACTGAAAATACTTGCAAGAAAATTCTGCTAAAAAGAAAACCTCCCAATCTCTGCAGATAAAATTGGAAAAGAACGAAAAAACACCCAAACCCAAAATAATAACCCCCGCTTCTGTAGTTTCAAAATAATCATGATTCAGTAATTTCAAGATGGGAAGAATTGGGTAAATGCCACTAGAAAATTACTTTTCCCTTTGAAATTACAGTATCTAAAGGGCTAATAAACATACTAAGCCAAAAAGGAAATTAAAAGGTTTAAAAACATGATCTTAAATTAGATTCACCTGATCTATTGTCTAAAATATTTATTTTCCACCTTTTCCCCAATTTTACTCTCCATCATTACTGGAACAGAAAATATTATATAAAAACAATCTCCAAAATTCTTTAAAGGGGAGAAACAGTTCCTGTCCAGCTGTGATGTACCACAGCCTAATTTTGGATGTATAATTAGAATAACATTATTTAGCCATTCCTCCGCTAATGAAAATTCTCCTTGAACTCAGTAGTAGGGGATAGCATTTGTGCTGCAGGAAGACCTATTTTTTGAGCCTCCCTGTCACCATGAAATTCTCAGTGGCCACAGAAAGAAGAATAAGAAACATCACGATGTCACAGACACCAGTGGGTCTCTTACAAAAGCATTCGCAACTAGGAATATGAACAGCATTCATAAAATGTTTCTCCTAGAGCCATGCAAGAAAATGAATGGAAACTAGGTTTCTTAGGTTTTGGGTTTTTTTTTCCCCCAGATCAAGCCATGGGACTGAAATTTTGCTCCTTTATGGTTAGAGCCTTCTGAGTTTGATTAAAAAAACCCTTGGTCTCAGATCCAACCAAATCATTTATTAGTTCTTGGGCAAGATTCAGAATTTAATTTAAAATTGGGAAAGTTCTGCCATTGAAACCCAGTGTCTTTATAAGTCTCAGAGTAAATAGGGATGTGAAATTCAAAGAGAGATTTTTAATTATTATCTTTTTTAATCTACAAACCTGTCCAAAACTGGAACTTAGCCTTCTCTGAACAGAATCCCTGGAGATTCAGAGTCCCTGCTAACCCTTCAGCCCTGCATTCCTTACCAAATAGATGTCATACATCATTTCTGAAACTCGGACTGCAAATGGGAGCTGAGAATGTGCATTTCATAGAGGCAGGAGTAAATGATTCCCCTGACATCTCTTTCTCATATATGGCATTCCACCACCTATTGTCCACTCCGTATGCTTCCTTCTCCCTGGTAATACCCCCAAGAGATGGCTGATGTCCTGCAAAATAACCAGAGAATGCATCTTTAATTGGGTCCAGAAGAAACTTTATTACCCTGTAGCTAGCTTCTTTGTTTTTTTCTATAACAAATTATCCTAATGATCTGACCCAGGACCAGATGTTAATTGCAATGGAAAGTAATCAATTTCCTTTACTGAGCGTGAACTCATTTGCAAGGTTAGTCAGTGAGCAGATATGGAGTTCTTAATGAGGCAAGAACCTAGCAGACCTTCTGGGTTCCTTGTGTCGATTCCAGGTTTACTGCATTGCACCCATTTTCATTCTACCCATCTTAAGCCAGGCCACCCTATTAAAAAAGTAGCAACAACAACGAAAAAAAACCCCCAAAACAACAAGGAAATCACAATCTGTCTCTAATCACTTAGTAAAGAGTGGAAAAAATAATAATGTAACAACCATAGCCGTCTGAGAGCAGTAGATTGTGAGAGACAAAATCACCCTCTGTATATATAAAAATAAAAATAAAAATAAAAAATATGTAAATCACACAGGAAATTATGGCTAACGGCATGTTGTTTAATAGAGGGTATTATTATAAATATGGGAGATGCTCAAACAACAAATTAAGCCTGCAGTATTCTGAGAAAGAGCTCAGAGGACACAACCTAAATTCTAACTTGGCTGCTGTCTTCAGTGCTTCTGTGCTTTCGTCTGGGTTTTATATTACCATCGAGCACAGCTTTAAGAGGGAAAGGTTGGGCCATCCAGAGTGATTAAAATATCAAGAGGGGAGGGCAAGAGCAGAAGGAGGTACTTAATCTTCCAGTGAAGTTCTCAAAAGAAGTGAGAAAAAGAGGCCTTCACTATGGTTGGATGTGAAGAATTGTCTGTTCTGGAGAGGACATGGGGAGGAAGGTTACTTGTTCAGCAGTCACAAAGTTAGCTGTAACAGTGCAACCTCTGTTGTATTTGCACCAGCGGAGCTTAAAATTGGGCTAAACACCATTATGTGATGAGCAGGTTAGCCTGCCTACTTAAAAGTTGCAGTGGGGCAACTACACCCTACTGCTGCTTATCATGTCTAGTCTACCCTGGCTCCAGGAAGCAACTCTTTTTCTTTTTTTGTTAAGAGAGGATAACCTTCTCCTTCAACTCACTCTCAATTCCTAATTCTAAAGCAAGTCCTGCTGCTTTTCATCCCAATTTTTATTGTACAAAGTCCTGTATCTACCATTTTATGCATGAAAGGGGATCATAAATTTAAATCAAGCCCTCTTCCAAACAAACTTGGGTTTAAAATATTTAAGAACAAACCCCACTGCATCAAGATTAAACCTCCTATCTCTGTTAATTGGGAAACTTTAGATACAAGATGAAATAGTTGTTTCTCACAGGGTGATCTTCCACAAAATCCTCCAAGTTACACCAGCTGTCAGAACAACCTCTATACCAAGGATGCTTGTCCACAGGAGGAAACATCAGGCAAGTGATAGTAATGTCTGGGACCATCACTCCCCTTCAGAAGGCATCTTACATTTCCAGACTTAGCAAATGGTTCTGGGAGTTCACATTTTTGGGAACTGGTAATACAACTCCAGGGAGCTGCACAACTCAGGGGACCACAGACACGAGGACAATGAGTTATGGAAGTGGTGGAAGCAGGTGAGCAAAAGAAATCTAAGGGAGAAAGGGTTAGGTAAAGATGAGGAGGAGGGGGAAAAAAAAATCTATCTCCATAATATTTTTATTCGTATATATTGTAGCAGCTAATTGCAAAACTGAAATCTCAGTGGCCCCCAATGGAGTTACATAAAGCACTAGTAATTTTCAGTGCATTCAGCTAGAAAGGGGTATTGGAAGGTGCATTCTGCATCTGTCTATATTAATAAATAGCGGTTCAGTAAGAGACTTTCTCAGTGACGAGGTCACCCCCATGTTGTGCCTATATTAGAGACCCTTTCAAAGTGCACACGACAGGTTGTTCTGCTACGTCAAGGACAGGGTTCGATGAAGGCTGGCAGCTTCCCAACTTGTTTGAGGTGAATACGAATCCTGGAGGTGAGGGGGGTGTGCCCATGCCTTAGGAGGAAAATAGGCTGTTAACTTTTTCTCTCGTGCGCTTTCAGGGGCAAAATCTGAGTGGGACATTTAGCATGGGGTGGCCTCCCCACTGAATTGAGTTGATTGGGAGGGATGTTTAAGAAAGAATATGTACCATTTTTGTTCCAGCTGAGAAGAGCAAGTATGCACCTGCTCTGCTCAGAGCTCTGTGTATGCCCTGTAGTTAAGTCAGGCAACAGGAGCAAGTTTACTTTATAAAGCAGTCTTTCAAACTCTCATCTGGCCTGTTTATAAATTTAAAGTGGAAATCAGAGGATCAAAGGACTGTCACTGAATTTGTGAGAAGGCGGGTCCGATAACTACTCTGTGAAACTCAAGACTTTGGACTGTTGTGCTGCAAAAGAAGCCCTGGCCACAGCTAGCTCTGGAGTCCATCACACCACTCTGTGCCTGCAACAGAGAAGGAAGAGCTGCCCATGGTGCTATTACGCACTGAGTTTCTTTGGCAAAATTGCTAGTAGCACTGCAAAGACCTCAAACCTCTTCACCTGGAGTTTGATCTTATCTACTCTTTGGGCTAGCTCTGCAAGCCCAAAGCTGGCTGATCCGCCTGTCAGACACCACCCCAGATACCTGCATGAGTAATCACTGCAGATCCAAAACACTGCATGTGACTTAGACTCCACTTTCTCCCTCATTTCTCCTTTCTCCACCTCACCTCACCCCACCCAAAATAACAATGACCCCTATTTTCACCTGTTCCCCAGAAGAGACATCCAAAAGCACTTCCCTGGCTACTTATCACATCTCTCCTCAGAATCTTGCTACACACCAAGGAAGAAACATTGTTTGCTGGACATTCAGCAATTGTGCCCTCACTTCTGTGAAGTTGCTTATGAAAAACTTTTCAGCAGAGGACGCTGAATGTTACAAGGGAATGCACAAAGTTATTAAGATAAAGCTACAAAGAAACTGCAGAAAATAACATAGGTTCACAGCCTGTGCCATGAACCCCAGGCCCCATACAAACACATTTTCTTGTTTCACGAAGGGTCAGCTTTGGACAGACTGAAGCAAATTCAGCCAGACTTAGTAGCCTGGGCTCCCCGCCAGAGTGTTGCAGCTTGCAGGGCTCAGACGTGTGGCTTGGGTGCAAGGTGTGGGTGATGCAGGAGGTGGGAATATTTAGATAGTATAAAAAGAGGGAGGTCCAGGCACTGGCAGGGACTGGGGTGCAGGGTGAAGACACAGAGGGATGCTTATGGAAGGAAGGAGAGACATGGGGTCTGCAGCCAAGGCAGTGAGAGCACATGGATTAACAGGACATGTCAGCAAAGCATGGATTGGGAGATTGTCATGACACTGGGCTTAGTCACCCACTCCAGTAGTAGCCAATGCACCAGTGTCCTAGCAAAGGCGACACCCCCATAAACGACACCTAGTCAATTGTGCAATACTGTGTGTGGGGAAAAAGAAACTTCTTCCTGACCCCTGCAGGCAATCAGTTTACGCCCTGAAGCATGAGATTTGATTAGCCTCATTATCTCAGCTTACATAAATGTAAACGTTATTAATGGTAATAAAATTATCTAGCCTGTTTTAATAATACAGCCACAGTGTTTGTCTTGATGACCTCCCATGGCTGTAAATCCCACAGGGGACTGGCACATGGCATAGTGGGTCTTTTTGTTTATTCTAAATTTACCAGCCATTAATTTCACCAAATCACTCCTTGTTCTCCCATTATAGGATAGAGCAAGAAGAAGCCAATCAGGTGTCCATGCACCTTTCCTTATGACAAACACAAGTAACTTGGAGTCTGACTAATAAGTTTGGGAGTAGACATTACCAGGCCTTCAAGTCTTGGGATTAATTTTCTCTCCCTAGCTGTCAACCAATGAATTCCCATGTATCACAGAACTTGGCCTGGACTCTTTAAAACCCACCATGCAGTTAAGGAGATTTAGTGCGCTAGATGAGAACTCATCAGTTACTTGAAACCTAAGCTACAATTTTGGTTTCCAAATATCTCAAAGTAACACAACTGCCTTGACCTCAGTGCAGAGGTCTTGCCAAGAGAGATTCCACAATATGACTTCATATTTCAGGTATAACACCTTACTCCATTTCTGATGTTCTGCATTCTGATTCTGCTGGAGCGACCAAGCAATAGTGTAGATCTGTCTCCTGACAGAGGATGTGGTTTACCCCAGACATCTTCCCCAGCACATACTGAAGGGCGTGCTCAAGAAAGGAAAAGCTGTAGATGGCCACAAACTCTTCTTTAGGTGAGGCATGCTTGCTCCGTGCTAGGAGAGGTGAAGTAAAATGCTGTTTTGTCTTGACTTATGCAGAGAAATAGCTGGGAAAATCAGATAAAGAATGAGAGAACAACCTATTCCTTGTCTTGCCTGAAGCAGATTGTACCTGTCTATACAATTTTTATGGAAATGATGAGAATCTGTTCCCATACCCACACTTTTAAATAAAAAGGAGGGCATTATGGGACAAAGTCAGGGATAATTTGGAGAGTAGAGGAGTAATAAAGAGTTACTGCTTTACAGTGCTTCTGCATATGGTGCTTTACTATGTTCTCATATAGTATGTGGGGGAAGCATAACTTCAGCTTTTTCTTTCAAGAGTAAAGATACAATGATATAATTCATATTCTTCATTTAAAAAAAACCCAAACAATGTTTTTCCTGCTTGTTAAAAATACCCTATGTAAACATTTCCTTATCGTCACAAATGGTGTTGTCCCTAAAAGACTAAAACAAAATAAGCCTAGTTGAAAATAAACACTAAGGTTAACATGGAGGCTATGTGTAAAAAACATTCACACCTTAGATTAAATCCTTCCGTTTCTCCATTTGAAGAAACCATTTTTAGACCTATTTTGATTCAAATGTGAAAATGGAGTAAAGAATTGTTTTCCTTTGTAAGAAAGAGGCCAGTTGCTCAAAGACCACATCAAGGGCAGGACAGCAGCAGTGGGATGAAGGATGGATCTACACACCACCATTACACAATTTGTTCACATATAACATATGCACACAGGCTCCCATTCCAGAATCCATCAAGTACTATTCCCTCCTGAAGACAACATGGATCTTCAGCAACAAACTATGCAAGATCTAGACCTTTCATTAAAACAAAAAGACCCCATAGACTTTAATCTATGTACCCTCACTATCTTTGGGAAGAGGGAGTCCTGACTGAGGTGTTAATACTGCCATGGGGCTACTCCCCTTTTACCTGTCCAACCAACAGCTCTTTAATATTAGAGCTGAATCCAGCCAGTGTCCTCTGACCAGGAAAGGTCCCTTGTTTTTGGCAAGAGAAGTTCCTCAGTAAAAGCAGCAAGAGGAAGCGTGATTGCTGCAAACCCCATCAGCTTCTGGAGCAAGGTACAGGTCTAGGTAAGCCTTATGGAGAGCCAGTGTCCTCCAGGCCTTGCCTGTGCAAATGCTGCTCCTTGTTACCACCACAACAGAATGAATCTGTGTAGATAAACTCTCCACACCAAAGGCAGAGCTGAATTCCCAGTCCATGGCATTGACCTACTAGTTAAGCACTGCAGTGCTGTTTGCTGGATTCCCAGTACAAACATATGCTTTCAAACTCAAATTTGGATTCTTCTAGCAGATTAAAGCTGTTTTCCTTCCCTGGAAAACAGTCTGTGAGGAAGAGAGCTAAAGGCTCGTCTGCCTCACCGTGCTCCCTGGCTCAAGAGGATTTAGTATTCAAGTCGCTTGTCTTCTACCTTCCCCTACTTCCCCTTCCCCTCTCCACCCCACCCCCCACTCCCCCCCTCACCCGCAGACCAAATCCACGTCTGGTGCCTTCCTCCCACCGATTTCCCTCAGGTCAGAAGAACTCTGTCATCAATCCCCCACTGAGACTTATTTCCAAAGATCAGCACTGACCCAGAAGTCACTTGGCACTGCACCATCAGAACAGCGTGTGCTGGCGCTGCTGAGAGGAGAATCTCACAGAGACCGGATTCAGGATGTCGGGCCGTCTGCTAAGCACTTGTCAGGCTCCCATATTTCAGAAAGAAGTCTTTATGTGGCTGACCTGGTGACTGGAGGATGTATTTATAAAACAACACATAAAGCCCAGGCTGGTTGACCCCATCGTAACACTCTGCATTACTGAGCAGAAGGGCCCATGCTGGACTTCTGGTTCTCACTACTCTCACTGAAACATAGGAGAAGGCTGCTTCAGAGCTTGGAGTCAGCCATGGATGGGGAAGGGGGCAAACACTCAGTGTTGGGCATGTGCTGTGGAATGAAGTTCTGTAAGGAGAGTGGATAGAAATGCATGTGAGTTACCCTTTGAATTTTGCACCTGGTCATGGGCAGAGAGCATCCCAGGGGACACACAAGGGGAAAGACCTCCTACTCAGGGCTGGTGTGAGGTAGGGACCAGGTAAAAAGGATCCTTCAGCTCATAAGCCCTCACTAGAAACCTTACACAGCATCATCTTTCAAGATCTGGGACTTCAGTTGCTACCTCAGTGAGCCACATGTTCATCAGACACCTTCATTTGGCAAAGAAAGTCAAGGAGTAATGGAGAAGAAACACCACTGTTTTGTGGATACACAGAGTCCAGCAAGTGGCAGGGCAATGTAAGCATAAGCCAAAATGTATCTTGGACACTGTGAGAGAACCCTGTTCTTTTCACAGTCCGTGTTCCTGTGCTACAGATTGAAGAGAAAAGAAACTTTCTCCTAGAATAGACAATATGAGAAGACACCTTGGCACCAAGGAGCTAATTCTTCTACCTAGAGGTTGCCATCCCACTGGTATTTTATCTGTGGCCTGCAGCAAGTGATAGCCCCACACAGGTCATCTTCTTGCAAGACAAGATATATCCCTGCAATGGAGGGAGCCTTCTCCACATGATTACCAAGTACAGTCTGCAAACATCTCTCACGCAGTCTCTGTGGTCAGAGCCTGAACAAACTGATGCATTTTTCATTAAAGCCTAAATACATCCCCTTGACACCTGCCAGCCCTGAAGACACAGAGGTTTCCCAAAACTGGGGCCACTGCTTGAATCCATGGGACAGCTAATCCCACAGCCAGAGCAGGACAGATGGAGATGGTGCCTTGCTTTGCGTATGTGGAAGCCAACCATAAAGGAATCTCATGACAAGAAGCTATCACTCTGACTGTGTTCAAAAATTACCTGAGACTGTACCTTTTTGCTGCATAAAGGCAACCCATGCCAGCGACCACCAGCACTGACTTTGCCAGTGTTAGCTCGTGTTTTTAAGCAGGCAAATGCCAAACAACAGTGATGATTATTCAAGCAGTTTGGAAGGTGCAGGTCTGAAATTTGAACCATAGCTTTTCACTGTGGTTGGTCAGAGTATGACATACCATTATGGTTCTGTCTTCCAGAGTGAACAAAATATATTTTTGTGGTGATATTTCAAGTTGTCATGCTCAGAGATTTGAATTCTACATTCTCTGAATACCGTTAAATCCTCAAGGGCTTAAGCATTCAGGAGAAGGGAAAAGGCCACTAATGCGAGATAGAGAAAGAATTAAAAGGAGCCACAACATAATGCATAGCTAAACACAAGCATACACAAACACACAGGCACAATCAACTCAGTCCTACTTTAAATAGAATTACTCTGGGAAGAACAATTCCTTTCACTCCAGGAATTACTGGGCGAATTTCTCCAGCCCATGTTATGTAGGTCAGAGCAGATTATCACAGTAGTCCTGAGGGCTTTAACATCTATGAATATACACAGCTGATTGCTGAGCAGGCCTTTGGAGTGGCTCAATGTAATATGTGCTGATACCATTCAGACACAGAGAATGGGCGCATGCCTGGGCTAAGAGGACTGTGTTTTTTACTTTATAACTCATGACTTTCAGTGCTAAAATGCCAGATTCACATCACAATTTGCTCACTTTCCCAGCCTTCGCTTTGATTTCTGTCAGTCTGGGAAAAGGATATGGGTCTTCAGCCGCCACTGCACATCCATGACCAACTTCTGCTGGCAGTGGGAGTTGAAATTGCTTTTCTCAGGATGGCACTGGTGCTTGTCTGACTAACACAGGCTTGGTCAGACCAGTGGCATGAGCTGGTTCACCTCAAGCCTGATGAGTGCCACACTGGTGCAGCTGGGAGAGCAGGAACACACAGCTAAAGGCAGGAGACAATGCTGCCCTTTTTTGTGGCAGCTTGCCATTGGAGCTATTTACTTACACCATCAAAACACGTCCTTTGCTGTCCTGACTTAGGAGCGCTGGTGATTTATGCAGGGCTGACTTCAGACATCATTCCCCTCTAACTCAGCTAAGTGCCTCAATGGTGATGGCAGGAGAACTGAAGCCGCCTCTTTTCCCAGCGTTTCGGCAGAGGATGGCTCCGTCAGGAACCAGAGATGGCATCTGTTGCATGTTGCGTTAGGACCCGGGGCTGTGAGCTGTAGCAGCATGGAGCAGACATGCCTTCTGCTCTGCCGCCTTGTCTGTGGGGAGCAGCAGACGCTGGGGAGAGGGGGAAACAGACACTGATAGAGATTCCTTATCATAAAACACTGGGAGCCCTGAGACAGAGCAAGGGCCAGGTCTCAAGGCATTTCCATCTGCACTCTTCTGAGCACAGGTCTAGCTAGTTTTCAGGGTCCTCTCCTCCCTCCTCCTCCTCCACATAAAGGACTAAGTTATCAGGACCTCAGTATTCATCCCACAGTACAGGTAAAACCAACATTAATTCTTAGCTCTCCCAGCTCACCATTTCTATTTCAGGAGCTCTTGGTACCTTGAGATGCAGCCCTTATACTCTGAGTTTAGCCCCCAGGTAAATCCTCAAGAGGTGGCTGTACCTACTCTTTCTATGCCCATTACTTAAAAAAAATAATAATAAAAAGATGACCACATTAGTATGCAGAGAAGAGCAATTTATACAGGGCATTAGGCATGCAGTATAAACGAGGCTACAGGAAGAGCAGAGTGGATGGTGAATGTTTATGGAATAAGTTAACAACTGGGAATGATGTTGCATTTTCCATGCAAGCAGACAGACAGATATAACATGGTCCCAACAGGGAAGAATAAATCCCTGTAGTTTGTGGCCTACTTTCAGCTTCATTAATGGAATAAAGGCCAGGAGGCATGATGTCATGAAATTAGCTTCCTAATTAAACATTGCCTTTGCCTCTCTTCCCCTCCCCTTTCTGGATGAAGTCAGTGGCTTTTCTGGCTCAGTGTGCTTGCTATTTGTCAAGGGCTGAACTCCTTCTGAGCAGGTTGCTTAGATGTCTTTTCCAGCATCTCACAACAGCATGATCTACGGTTTGAATCCCAGACACTGGCACCCCATCTTCCTTTTTCAGGACACCTTGAAAGCCAAGGGACTCTGATTCTCAGACATATCCATATCCTTTCAAACATCTGCCTTTGTGAAGTTCTCCAGGAACCTCTGAAGAAGCATGCTGTTTATAGCTTTTAAGGGTCATAAAGCAAATAGGATGGCGGGCACATTTCAGTGAATACATTCTATCGTCCCAACTTTTCACTTAAAGAAGAATCAGAACACCAGCTGTAACTGGACGGTACAACCCCAACAGAGTGATGAGTGTGCCTTGTTAGGTAGCAGGAGATTGGGTTTTTGTTGTCCTATCCTCTCCTTGTTACTCCATGTCCAGCACTGTTGAAGGACCAGCCTGTCCGACTGCCTGAGGAGATGGGAACAGATTTTAAAATATTTTCCTTACTTCTCCAGGCATATTCAATGATGTTGAAGAGTTGAGTCTCTGCCTTGTGAAAGGAGGCCAGAACAAGGTCATATCTACCCTGTCCAACCCTGCCTAAGTGCAGTGAAGATGTAGAACCAGAGGACATCTTACAGAGCTAGCCTTTTCCTCTTTTTCTACTTTTGCAATATTTTAACCTCTAATGTTTTCCTCCATGGTTTGTTCTTTGAGTGACTCATACAGAGGAAAAAAAATCAGTATTTTCCCCATTACATAATATTTTGGTTTACAATAGGAACTCCAGGAAAAGACCAAAACTTATCCAAAGTTTGTGGCATCCTAGTACGCTCTTGTAATGCAGTATCTGTTGATCAAACCCTTAGCAAAAGTATAATCATAAGCAAACTAGACTTCTCCTAAGTTTCTGCACATCGATCATTGACATGAAAATGTTTGTTACTCTCTTCTGAATTTACAATATGGGGAGTGCACTGACCTTTTCCCCAGAAAATGTCCATGGCTTTACTTTGTTCATTCAGCTAAAAATGCTGCAAATACAGGATGGCCATGAATAATAGAGAGCCTAAAAGTTGATGTTGCCAAGAATGGGTGACTCAGGAAGTGGTTCAGACATATGCATGAGAACATTTAGCCCTGCAATTCATCAAATGTGGACGCATTGCTCATATTTATCATTTTTATTCCAATACCAAAGCAGAATCTACTGTATTTATTAAAAAAAGTAACAGTCCCTGCAGCAAAGTACTTCCCTGCATATGAGCATACCTCAGTGTGAGGCCAAAATCCCACTCTCCTTGACTTCCTTACTCAGGTTGTGTGATGGAGATATATATATGTCATGATATATTTCTGTGTTAGAGTTTGCGATGTAGGGCAGGAATGTCCTGTAGAGTTTTGAATGACTCTAGTTTGCTTTTATTAGTCTCTATATATATTACCCACTACACTGGCACCACTCCAGTTCCTAATTTATCACCTATGGGCACGCTACATCTCCTTAAATTCCATGTGTAACAATCTGGGGATTCAGAAATGAGCTGAACTTCCCTATAAACAAAATACCATTGAAGTCTAAGTGCTACTCAGGGACTCAAACTCCCTTTTGCCTTAGCTGCCTATCCCCAGTTGACAAATCACACTGATGCTGGCAAACTGAGGCACAAAGCAAGGAAGACAGAGATGCACAAGGTCACGAAAAAAAAAAAAAGGAGTGGTAGTGGAGCTGTGTGCCAATGCTCCAAAACATGATTTATGGCCTTAACCCCAAATCAAACATCCTATCTACCCTGTACTGCTCCTCCCCTCTCCCTCTTCCTGCTCATACAACTCCCAGTGTGATACTACTACAGGGCATCCCTGTAATGTATGTTAAGTAAGTGTGTGTCTCCGGGTGCGCTTGTCTCCCATTGAGATGGAGCTATTTTCTCTCACTCGGCATCTTTTGTGCAGGTGCATGCTTTACAAACAGAAAAATCAGCACTCTGCAAAAGTGTTTCTGTTAACATTTATCACCCCTTCCCTTAGTCATCACCACAGCAGACCTCTCTGGGGAATGGGAATGCTAATTCAAGAGAAGATGTAATGCTAGTCCGTTGGGAGCCTTGGATTAGCACAACAACACAAAAGAGAGAAGGAGGAAAAAAGAGAGAGACAGAAAGGGAGAACGAGTCCTTCTAAAGACAGAGACAGAGTTGAAGTCTCATTCCCTTTTATTGCAGCCCCATGCTTTTTAATTGTTCCGCCTGAGTAAATCCTTCCTCTGTGATCCTGTTGTTAATGAAAAAGTCCATTGCGGTCATTCTGCTGGCTTTAAGCTTATGCTTGTCCAATGGTTTCTTGAATCCCAGAGCTGTTAATATATCTGGAGTGGAGCAGCTGCAGGGCAACCTATTTCTATGATAATGTGTATACAGAGCTTTTATCTTTTTTTTCGGGTCGGGTGGGGGGTGCAGGGGAGGGGATGGGGTGGGGGTGGAGTGAGTCAGGAAGAGAAGAGTGATGCTTAACTGTTATCCCCTTTCCTCTCCTTCACCTCTGATCTTTCTCCTAAATATTTCCAGAGGGTCTACCCAGAGCCCCAGGTGTTACCGTACAACTTCAATTTTGATAGGCCACTGTTAGGGACTGAGACTTTATCTATATCTGAGTTGTGTAAGGCTCAGTGTTGCCACTGCAAAATCACGAGTGTACAATAGTTAATCTCTATAAAAACTAGGCTGGTAAAACAAAAATCCCAGGCTATCCCAAAGTGCTTTCAAACTGCAGCAAAACCTCTGGTTCTGAACTCCAGGAGTAAAATGATTTCACCCTCCAAGAGTTCCCATAGATGCACAGTGATTGAAATTGAAATCTGGACTTTCACCCTATAAAACTGTAAAATGCTACATGAAACCAAATAATTTTGAAGACTCCATTGAAAAGTGCCAGTAACGGTTTTTGAGGTACCTGTGTGTTGTGGTACCACATGGAAGCCTGTGATGATCGATGCCTGCGTAGTTAATTTTAGTGTTCATTCCCTGCCACACAAGTTGGTCAAAAAGTGTTTCCCCTTTTTCCCTCCATCTCTATTTCTGATTAAAGTTTTTAAAATAAACATGAAAAAATAATCTGAAATCTTCCAAGATGTCTCAAATACCCCTCAAAAGACAGGAAGCCCCCAGCTCAATTCCTCAATTTCCCCCTTCAAAAGGCCAAACACATTTTCGGTAGGAAAAAAGAATAAATATATTAGATACAATTTTCTAGTGCACAATATTCCTGTTTTTGTAACAAGTGTAGTAGAGTAAGGATTGCCCTACAAAGCTAAGCACAGTGTGTAAAAATAACCAGCCCATCAAAACACAGAACTTTGCCATATTATCTGCAGGAGTACTTTGGGTCTTATTTGTGCAAGAAAAGAGAGATTTCCTTCAGTTATATGTATCAAAAACACCTTCAGTTTGAAGACAGTAACACACAGTGTTTTTTTCTCTGAAAAAGCCAGAGAGACCTGTGCAGACAATTAATAAAGAACTCAATTTTTTTCTCTTTGTCATCCAAAAACAAATAGTAAGTGTTGGCTTCACAATCTCAACCTTGGCTAAAGTGTGGCCAAAACACAGCACAAAATCAATCTGTTTCCTTTTGCTCTCCACCATGCTACAGAACTGATTGCTCCACCTTCCCTCCACCAGTCATTATTTAGATTATATTGTCAGAGAAGGGTGACATAACAGAAAGCTTGATTCAGTCTCTCAGAGATATGTTGGGTCTAAAAAGGGCAATGGCACTTCACTTATGTTCACTGAAGAAAAGCTTGGAGGTCTAACTCAAAGACTTTTGGGATAAAAGAAAAGTTACATTCACTGTTACAACACAACCAGTCATGTGGAATTTAACTTTTTTCCTGTAGTTCTATATTTTAAGGCAAATCTGGTAGACCCAAGAAAACAAAAATTTCAAATGGCCATCGGTCTACAACTTTGCATTTTTCTCAATCAATGATGTGTTAGTGAAAGGTCTTGTTTGAGCAGCTGAAGACCTGAAGATTTACATTTTTAGACAGCGTGGAATAGTTTGCCAATGAGAACAAATATAAGAGTAAAAGAAAATTAAATCTGAAGCTTATTCAAATTCTTGGCCTCCATTTAACGGCAGCCCAGCTAAAGATCCTTAAGAGCCCTGTGCCTGTCCAGTTGTTACAGGTTATGCTCTTCTAATCCTTCCCAATATTGAGTTAAATTGACACAGTATCTGCAATTAAAAATAAATGGCAGAGACTGGGGAAGCAAGTGGTACCTTTTTGACAGGAACAACCAAAGATTAATTTGTAATGTCATATATCAGGCACACTGCCTTTATAGTGAGCAGTGTTATGCTACTCAGTCAAGCTTCTGTTGACGTGTTTTGACAAAATACCTTTCTTCAGGTTGTTTGCTTGATCCTGGAGTGCACAGGATTAGAGCACTGCTGTTTTATACATTGTATGATCTCCTAATAAGGAACAGTGCCTGGCCCCTTGACAATTTAAATGAAAACAGATATGACAGAGAATAGGAACAGTAATAGAAGCAAAGACAGAAGTGGAAAGGTGTTGTTTTCAGAGGAGGCTCAGATATTAAGAGCTTTCAAAGTCCGGTTGTTCTGATTGCTGGGCAGAGTGCAGAGGAGTCTGTTGCAAGCACCAATTCTGGATGATGGGATAGGACAGCTGTGTTTGCTGCTGTGTGGACATATCTCCTGGCTCCAAATGAGCTCAGGCGTTAGTATCTCAGAGCTAGCTTCTGGTGCAGACATCACTTGGAAACCACTCTGAAACTCTGAGATCACTTTGTTGCTTTTGAAAGCTTTATTTAATACTGATGCACAAGATTTGCTATCAAAATCCCACTAAAAATGGGATTGGAACGGAGGTTTCCAACATGGTAACGCCTTCTAAAATTGTGATTTTCTTGTCACTAAAACTATGGATTGTGAATGGTGGTAGGTAGGTCTGAACTGCAACCTGCATCATAAGTTTGGAGGAATATTTGCAGCTCAGACTTGCCTTCTCCAGGGGCTGTTTTTCTCTTCTCCAGCAAAGGCACAGAACACACATCTAGAGTCACCACTGGAGACCGAAGATGCTTGATTTTATAGGAAAGCAACAAAACCAAAATCCACCATGGATCTGACTGAGACGAATGTATTTGGTTAGTTTAAGGGCCAGGTCATGGCATCTTAGCTGTATCAAATGGCTTAGGAAAAGTATTTGTGCTGCTTGCTACTTCCATATGGGACTTGAGTTGGAATGACAATGCTTCCAGAAAAGCTGCAGCTGTGTGTAAGGGGAGGAATCAGTAACTCAAGCTCAGGGTGGCCTGGCATAGTATGATATGTAATGAACTGAACTGGTCCGTTTTCTCCTCCAGAAAAAAATGTGTTGACCTGATGACTCAGGGAGAAAATAAAATTTAAAAAAATAAAAAAAGAAAGAAGAAAGGAAAAAGAAAAAAACTAAAAGGAAGCTGGATGCACACCAGCTCAGCCTTTGTAAAGTCCAAGCTTGGCCTCAACCTCAACCATGAGACAGAGGAGGTCCCCCTCCAGGGAGCCCTACCAGCGTGTATCACAATGGTACCAGCTGAACTGTAGATGCTTTGTAGCAGGTAGCCTTTAAGGAACTGGGAAGCCAGCCCACTGCCTTATTGAGCTATTACCTCCTATACAAATATTACATTTACTATCCACATCCCTACCAGAGACATTGTGGTTTCATCCTGGCTTCTTAGGCACAATGGCTGCTGCATTCTTCTCAGCCCTTTTCCTTTTTTGTTCTTCCCTGTTCCATTGTCCTTGCTGCCCTCAGGAAAGAGGGAATCCAGGACACTGCTGCTTCAGAGCCCACTGCTGCCTACTGATCGGTGCAAAGCTGTAGACAGAGGTCTCCATTTGGCCCTCTTTTGTCTGCGCTGGATGAGCAAACCCACTTTAGCTTTACTCCTACCAGGAGCTTCGGACCTTGCCAAAGCAAAAACATTCCTGCTCTTAGTCTAAAATTACAGTGAATGCATCTTTATGCAGTCATTGCAAAGCTACACTAGAGCATCATGCCTTTTTAGCTGCTGCAAGGAACACCAAATAATAATGCAGCTTGCAAATTATAATTTTCAATACAGTAGTTGCTGGCTCAGGCAAAGCAAGTAAGGGCGGGGAGGGGGGCAGAAAGCCCATAAGGATTCTGGGTAATTTTTTTCCTTTTACCTCATTAAGCTTTGCTTCCAATTACATTTTAATGATGCTTGATGTCTTCTGTATACTAGCATTTACTGCAGTCTCTTTAAATTTAATCGTCTTGATAATGGGTTACTCTGACACTGCAAATTAGGGGCTGAAAGAAACCTTTTGCCACATCCAGAAAAAGCTGTATGTCCACTCTGCAGCCTGTTGCTACTCAGCAGGAAATAGCAGACTTGCATTGTAGTATTCCTTCTGCCTCACGGCTTCCTGCTTCCTAAATGGTGAATTAAGAATGAACAAATCACGCATGGAAAAAAAAACCAAAAAAACAAGAGAGAGATTTCTGAGAAGTTGTTTACTTCCAGAGTGTTTGAAACCACTTTGGGCCATGGGGCATCATTTAAGCTTGTTTTATCCAATTTTTGCCACCCTCTCTAGGAGATCTAATGGCTGGCTTCTTGCAGTAACCGGTAGCTAAGGGGAATTTCAGAAATTATTTTGTGAAGATAGACTTATGTTTTTCCAGCACCTCTCATCCTCATACAACAGGCATCTAGATAGTATCCATGCAAGCTGTAAACTCACAGTATCATATGGAAAGATGAAGAGAATAATATTAGAGGCTTTTCACGCACACATTTTCACACCTGCTTGTGTTCTATTTTGGATATTGCTTTCACTATTGGTTTATATGACTTCCCATCAAACTTCTAATCATCTGGCAACCTGTGGATCAAAACACTTTTTCAAAGTTGGAGATTTTCTCATCCCTTCTAGTTATAGGAGGGAAGGGAGGGGAGCAGAAGGGAGGGGAAGGAAAAGGAAGGGAAGGGAAGGGAAGGGAATGGAAGGGAAGGGAAGGGAAGGGAAGGCAAGGCAAGAAAAAAGAAAAGAAAAAAAGAAAAGAAAAAAAGAAAAGAAAAAAAAAGAAAAGAAAAAAAAGAAAAGAAAAAAAGAAAAGAAAAAAAGAAAAGAAAAAAAGAAAAGAAAAGAAAAGAAAAGAAAAGAAAAGAAAAGAAAAGAAAAGAAAAGAAAAGAAAAGAAAAGAAAAGAAAAGAAAAGAAAAGAAAAGAAAAGAAAAGAAAGAAAAGAAAAGAAAAGAAAAGAAAAGAAAAGAAAAGAAAAGAAAAGAAAAGAAAAGAAAAGAAAAGAAAAGAAAAGAAAAGAAAAGAAAAGAAAAGAAAAGAAAAGAAAAGAAAAGAAAAGAAAAGAAAAGAAAAGGAAAAAAAAAAAAAAAGAGCACAAATAAGGAGAAAGAACATTTGGAAAGGGGAAAAAACAAGTGCCAAAAGTTGTAAGTCATCTGAGTGGTGTACTGGGATTTAGGACATGTTCAGGTTCTGTTGAGTTCTAAAATCTCCCTTTCCTTAAAGTTTAAAACATTTGTTGAAAGGGAAATTCTGACCAAAAAGTGTTTCAAAGGAGCTTTATAGATTTGGCTCTTGATTCAAAGTTGGTTACATTTCCAAGATCCCTTTTGGTAATATTTTACTCTGCTAAATTATTATTTCACTAGAAAGTGACAGCACCTCCAAACATCATGAGCAATTTGGGTGGTTCAGTGCAATAAGCCCCTCTTCAGACACAGAGACAAGCAGTGTAACAGCGCTTTGTTAGCACATCTAGTTTGCTATTATAAAAATGAACCTACAGTTTCAGCTTGATCCCAACCTGCTAAGTGTTCCTCAACACAAAATTCACAGATTGTGACAATGGTGCTAGAAAGCTCAAAAAGAAAGGAAAATGGGGCAACAACACCAATTTCTTTCCAGCTGTTGTCTCCCACTTGTAATGGAGTACAGCAGTGGTAGTAGTGGTGGAATCATTCCCATCCTCCACCTCATAGCAACATCTCTTCTGCAAAGAGATGAACTACAGTGAGATGAGGATGTGATTTTGATTCAGAAGGTGGCATTGCTGATGCAAAAACTGAAGATCCTTTTCATCATGTTTACAGAAAGTAACTGGTTGGCTTAATGGCTCTCCCATTAAAGACAATAATGAAATAGATTATGGAATCTGAACTTATCTAAACTTTGTGACACAGACATTTATTTTCTAATTCTGATGGATTACTCCTCACCCCCACCATCCCCTGCCCCCTCCCCCCTACTTTTTTTCCTGAAGGAGCTGTTCTGATATATCAAAGGCCATAATTTCTGAAGGTCATGGTAGAGGCCTTACAACTCTGGGGAAGTGGAAGGGATTACTCCAGATGCCCCTATTCAAATAGCTCTTGTGGCTACACCCTGGAAAGGTCTAGCCGGTTGATATTTACATTATGGTTCTCGGTGGATAGTTGATACTTCTATTTGTTAGTTGCATAAACTCTAACCTCTGTAAATGTGATCAAATTGACTACCTTGTTTTTCTCAAAATGGGAGAAGATGTCTGATCCACCACCCTCCTATCATCCTACCCTGCTTCCTTGAAGGACCATGAAAGCGCAGTGGGCTGACTGTGTTTAAAAATATCTTTATTCAAGTGTTTGAAATTTCTAAAATGGGTATAAATTTATCTCTGAAAGTTGGCAATTTTTCAAGTAGCTTCATCCCTAAACTTTTCCAATACGTAATTTTTACCTCCATTGTTTTCTTTCCAACACATCTCTTTTGTGCTAAAACAAATTTAGAAAGTAGAAAAAAAATCACAAACTCACAAACCTTCTGATTTTAACCTTATAAATGAACTTGAGAGAAAATAATATCCATTACTGCCAAGACGTCTCTCCTACAAGCAAGCACTACTATTTTGGGGAAGCAGAATGTGTGGAAGGAAAATCCTGGCTGTTATTCTCAGTCTAAAAATAAACCTTTATTTATTTTTTATTATTTGAGGGGTTGGTTTTCTTTGTTTTTAAGGATCTGATTTAGGTTAAGTACGGTATAAAAACCAATCAATATCTCAAGGAAAATGTTTCACTTCAAACAACGCTCAGCCTAACACATCTCCATTTGTTCAGCTTCCTTTCCATTTCAGTGCTATTTTAATGGGGTCTCCTCCCTTTTGCTCTAAAATAATCCCCTTACATCTTTAGAATCAATTTCTCAAAGGCCCCAAATGCCATCCTGTTGCTTCTCCAAAACCCTTGGAAATGGACTGGAAACCAGAGAGGGTCAGGCTCTCTCTCTAGAGATTTCAAATGCCCACTGATTCAAACAGGCATTGCTTTCTTCAGGAAGGCTGTTCTCAGCACATTCGTATTTCTGTTTAAGTGCTCCCCAAGAAGTTGCATGAAGGCATAAAATATAATGCTTCTACCTCCAACCCTAAAAAAATGGGTTACTTTTCTGGCTTTGGATGAACATGACTCTAATGAATTCATTTTTCACCTGGGCCTGAATCAACATTGATACATGTGAGAAAAGTTTAGTTGAATCCAAGAAAGTTTTCTGTTTGCATCAGCTACAGAATTTGTGTTTACTTGCATCACTATTTTGCAGAAAGCAGCTACATTCTCCTATTTGCAAGTAGGGAAGTTAAGAGATTTTTCTAAAGTAAATTGAATAAATCCATAGCAAAATTAGGACTCAACCTTCATCCTGTGTTATTGTCTTTTTCCTTTGAGTCTTGCTAGGTGATAAACAGATCTCCTACCACCAGTTGATCTAGAGCCTGCATTCTCTTAATTATCTGCTCAGCTTATATTCCAGTCTAAAATAAATAAATAACTTATGAGGAAAAAGGATTCTTTCTTCAGATTCCCACTACCTTCGGTCTCCTTTTCCGCTCCACACACCCATTTATCATTCAGGGAACATAAATAATTGAGAAGAATAGTACATAAAATTAATTGTAGAAAACACAGGCTTTTAAATTCTCATCTGCATTAAAAAATAAAACAGGGATGCTTGAGCACTCCATTTTGTAAAGTCACTTCAAGCAGACTTTCTGTGTCTGCATAGAATTAGCCGCAAGACTTAGCAGCACCATTCATCCTGTGAAGATGTTCTTATCTGACACCCATAGATCTTTATCATAGGAAAACATTAATTGAATATTTATTGACGAACACCAGAAAGAGGCGAAAAAGAGAGGCTGACAGAGTGTGTACGGAAGGAGACAAAAAGAGGTGAAAGTGTGCTTGAAAAAGTGGGAATGGAAAGATTATACAACTGTTCCTTTTATAGATGGCCCTGACTGTTCTCCCTCCTGCTATATTTGCACTATATGATAGCAAAGGGATAAAATGAATGCAGTGATGTTCCTCAGCAAGCCCTTGCTCTAGACAAGACAACAGAATACTGTGACTTTAAAACTGGTCCTGAAGACCAAGGCTACAATGCTTTTTGCTGTTGCCCTCAACACATCCAGACAGAACAAACTTGTCCAGGACACAACTACCAGTACGGTTTCCAAGGGCAACCCCTACCCCCAGATCTCCACACAGGGGAGAAGCAGAGACAGTGAAGAAGCTCACCACAAGACCAGGTTGAATTGTGAACATCCTGTTCTACCCAGATTTCCTAAGGAAATGGGGCTCACAGAGCCATGCTGTGTTTATTACCTATCTCCTTGTCCTACTCTTGCTCTATCAATGTTTCTTATAGCAACTGGGCAATTTTAACCAAATGTGACAGAGTGAAAGAAATAAAATTCTTCAAGACAAAAAAAGACATTAGTTTCCATAGACACTTATGAGACTAGACAGCTGAGGGAAAACTTTGTAAACCTCTTTTGAGAGAGAGCTGACGTATGTTCACCTCTTTATACTACACATTGGAGAATCCACAAAAAAAGATGTGTGAGAGAAAGAAAGGAGGCTGGATAACACTGGTAACCGAGCTCCGACACTAGTAACACACTGGTAACTTCTGCTGCACAAAGACATTTTTGTCACCAGCACTTAAGTGCCTTCCAACCATAAATAAAGTCACAAAATTGATGTAAATAAAAAGTACTTTGTGCCCTCCCTGTTCTACCTCCACACCTGAGGGAGAAGCATTGTGTTAAGAGCAAAGACTTTGCTCTGATGATTTAATGGTAAATGTTTTTTGTGGCTTGCTGGAACCCAACACTCCAGGATACTCTGGAAAGAGGGAAAGTACAAAGAGAGGTAGAAAATTCAGTGAAACAGGGAGTAAGGAAGGGATGAGGTGGCAAGGTTGCTAAGAAAATTCTTTTGGGATTAGGTAAATGGAGTTCAGGATCAGTGAAATAAGGGCTGACATTAGGACATCTGAATCTGCAGCTCTGTCACAGGCTTCGTATGGATCTGTGGTGTCCAATTTCTTCGTATCTCAGGAGTCTGGCATATAACTATTTCTCCGGTGAAGATGCTATTTGGATTGGAGGAGAGTATCACTGGGATAGTGAAGTCCAGACACAACAAATGTCACTCAGAAACAGATATAGAACCACTATGTTCTGAATGATACACTTATGATGCATTCTAGCAAGAAGCAATGGGGTAACATTAAAAAAGGGAAAAATACATGCTGAATATCTGGGGAAGACTCATGTAAATAAGGTGATGCAGTAGGTTCCTGAGGGAAGTGGTGAAGGCTACTTTACTTGAGATGTTAAAACCCAAGCCAAATAAAACAGTAGAAACTATACATCAGGATATACTCTTGCATTGTTCTCACTTCTATATCTGTCCTAGCAACTGTGGGTGTAGAAACCAAGCTTCCTTCCCCCACCCCCTGCCTTTCTTTTTTTTTTCTAGAAGAGCTTCTAAACTTTCTTTCAGAAGACATTGAGATTCTCAGCTCACTCTCTGCTATTGACAGAAGACCTCAGGTTTGTTTGCGCCTTGACTGGGAGTCAGATAATCCTGACACAAACATTGCGTAGACACGGCGACTTTGCTTTTGCCAGCAAACTCACTGATGTGTGGCCCAAGGGTGTGTATGCCACTGTTTTTCTTCTCTTAAATCTTTGTTTTTTCAGTGGAGGCATAGTGAAAAGACAGACAATGCCAATTCCAGCACAGGGGGTAGTTGCCTTCCAGTCTGCAACCCACTTGGGGTCTTCTCTGCTCATGGGAGCCTGATGAAACATGTCCCTCTCCATGCTGATGTTCATTTTTGTTCAAAAACTCCTAAAGGTTACTTGGAGGAAAGGTGGTCCAGTGGTTAAGAGCTAACCAAAGACTCAAGAGATGTGGTTTTAATTCCCTCGGAGCTTTCAGGCAAGATGTTTACCCCGACATCCACATAGGAAAATGTCAAAACACTGCATTTCAACGCATTTGGAGACAAAGTGTTTCATGGTGGAAATGCCAAACGAAAACCAAAACCAAAACCAAATCTTTTTGCCTGGAAATCAGACTTTTCTTTTCAAAATGCCTTTGTTTAAAAGAAGAACCTTTTAAATGTGTGGCAAAACCAGAGATGTTTAGAAAAGAAACCCCAGTGATTACGTAACTTACACTCATCTGCCCCATAAGAAACAAGGCAAGAACAAAGGATTTCAGACTTTTCCTGAAAGAGATTACATTTTTTCCCCTTTCTTTCATATAAAAATTGTACATTTTGATTCAACTTAGACTGAAAGTAGTTTCTTCCTTCTGAAAACTATAATTCTGCTTTGACCATCCAACATGAAATTCAAGCTCTCACTGGGAATGTATAAAGGAAATTGAGGAGAACAAAGGAAAGAGTTGACAATGAAATAATTGCCTCTTGTTTTGCACTTGTTTTTTCAATCGCAGATAAACAAAACTAAGCTGGGAAGACAAATCTAATAGGGGTGAGAGTTTCTTTAAACATACGTTTTTGACACAGGGATTTCTGAAATAAAATAGTCTGGCTATCAGCCAGTTTCTCTGCTTAAGACTGATGTGACAAGTAATTAACTGCAATGGGGAATATATCTTTAATGTACCAGTTATGGATAAGTTGCCCTGTTTATGTATCTGTTCCTTTCTCCCCCTCTTTTTCTGACCACCAGACTACTTGCATGAGACCCTTTGAAAGCCCATTGCTTGGAAAGATTTTGATCGCAACTTTCCTGTGGTGGTGGAAGAACTCTGGGAGGGCATTCAGCATTTCATCCTCAAAGCATTTAAAGGAAGAGAGAGAGAAAGACAGAAAGGAGGACAGAAAGAGAGAACTAAGGAATTCAGAAGGATGCATTATTCAGCACTCTTGGAAATAACCCTTTTCACTGGCTCCACTAAGCCCAAATGCCCTGGAGGTTTTCACTATCTATCTTTTTCCAATGCAGCTCGGAAAAAAAGCTCACATCTGTCAAGATCACAGTTTCAAGAGTCCCAATTTATTCAGCTGAATGGGATAAAAGCGCCTGTTGGAAAAAGATTTGAAAGGGGGTGGTGGGGGAGGGAGATTGTCCAGTTCCTGCATCTATCTATCTTTCTAACTCCGTGTTCGTGTGTGTGTGCATGTGTGTGTGTGTATAAAACACACTCATTCAAATATACACACAAGCAAAGCTCTCTGCACTCCTACTAGCACAGAACTGTTTGTCTATCTTCACGCAGGGCAGTTCTGCAAATCTCACATCTGTCAAGAGCTGGGCAGATTTATGTATGTTGACCTATAGATATGCAACCTAAGCACATATGGATATGGTGTAAGGAAATCTAGAAATGTATGGGAGTCTGGGAGTGTGAGGAAAAGGAAATATAAGGGAAAAGCTTAAAAATCTTGTTGACTTTTTTTAATCTCTGCCCTTCTTGATCTGCTAAATGCTGTCACAAAAACATTTATTAATATGCAAATTCTAAGTAGCAATCTGGAGCCAGTCAGGTTGCGCTAATTTGCACATTAATATCCCTCTTCTGGTTTGCCTTTGCTCTCCAACGGAGGAGAGGAGACAGAGGAATCTCATGCTATATCCTTTTAAAAGGCTGCCATGGCGGTGGTCCAAAGTTTCATTTGAAATGCTGATGCACATTTGAAGTGGAGAAATACAAACAGCATCTAACTCAGATACAGAGGACAGGGCAGAGGGAGAGAATGGAGCGGGTATGAGAGAAACCACTGCCAGATGCTTTCCCCCAAATCCCATAATTGCGCCGTAATTGCAGGATGCAAAGGCGGTAGCTCCATAATGAAATTGGTCTCTGAAACTGGCTTTGGAGTTCAGATTGTTTTCTCTTGTGGACTGATTTATGTTTTCTCTGGCCTGTGTGCCTCCTGGGCCGAATTTCCCTATAGACTGTAGCTCACAGATGTGGGTAGGAGGATACGGGGAAGAAAGAAAAGAAGAGAGAAGGAGAGACAGGAGAGACAAGAAGGGAAGGGAAGGGAAGGGAAGGGAAGGGAAGGGAAGGGAAGGGAAGGGAAGGGAAGGGAAGGGAAGGGAAGGGAAGGGAAGGGAAGGGAAGGGAAGGGAAGGGAAGGGAAGGGAAGGGAAGGGAAGGGAAGGGAAGGGAAGGGAAGGGAAGGGAAGGGAAGGGGAGGGAAGGGGAGGGAAGGGGAGGGAAGGGGAGGGAAGGGGAGGGAAGGGGAGGGAAGGGGAGGGAAGGGAAGGGAAGGAAAGGGAAGGAAAGGGAAGGAAAGGAAAGGAAAGGAAAGGAAAGGAAAGGAAAGGAAAGGAAAGGAAAGGAAAGGAAAGGAAAGGAAAGGAAAGGGAGGAAAAAGCCATGAGTTTAAGGAAAAAAGAGAGGAGAGGTCCACTTAGTAACCCTAACTGCGAAGAGCTGACCTCAGGAAGTGCCTGAGCCTGAATTTGCTGAAAGAGTACTGTCAGGACCTAGAAAGATTTTTTTTGCCTTTGTCTTACACCTTTATGTGAGCATCCACTTAGAGCCACTTTTGGGGAAGAGGCTGCTGCAAGTGGTAGATTTTTGCTGCAAGCCAGCAAAGCTCTTCTTACAAAAAAAGTTGAGCTTTTGCTTAGGCAACTTAAGTAAGATACAAAACCTGCAAACAATCATGAGAGCTGCACACTAGAGCAGTAAAGTGACTGACCCTGTAATTATGATCACATTCCTGCAACTTTGATAAATTCTGCTCCTATATATGGTGTATTTTCTCTTGGGAAAGGTGAGGCTGGGGAATAGAATCTTGAATTAGGTTCTATACTTTATTAATGCAGCAAAATGCTTTAGACTGCCAGGGTTAGGGAATGTTTAGTTAAAACTTTTTACAGGGAATGTGAAACACTGAAGCAAGAGACTGGCAGATTCTCAAACAGTCTTTCAGATTTTTCCCTATGTCGGACTGGTGGACGTTAATGGTTGTACTCTTAGATATTCATCCCTAAAACCAAGAGAAGAGTGGTTTTGTGCTGTGAACCTGGTCAGCTATCCCTAGTACAACTTAAATTGATTGAGATCTCCATACCCTGGACTTCTTTCTCTAGAGACTAGGTTGAGACCTTCAACTTGCTCTTATCATTTGATAGCAGCCACTTTTGCTCCTGACTGCCCTAAGTCAAATGGAGTCCAGCGACCCTGAGGTGAAAAGATCATTTCCAGCCAACTTGATCAATAGCCTAAGTCTGTTCTGCAAAATTTTCAGGCAGATTTACCAGCCAGGTCACCAAGTGTCCTTACCCAGACTTTCACTCATGATGTTGCTAATGATGTTTTACTTACATGCTGCAAAAAGAAAGGGTTCTGTTATGGGCTCAAGCCATAAAGACCTTCAATCTCCATAAACAATTGTAATTTTCTGATAAACTGGTGCAAAAATATATACTTTCATTCTACACATTTGAACTAAGATATAAATGAGAGGTAGAAAAAGGGATCTGCTCATCTCATTTATAAGTGGAAAGGAGAGTTAATCAGGATGAAACAAGTTTTACATTTTTTATTTACCTTGAACATGAAATATCTACTTTAACCTGTTAGGTTTTTTTCACACTCCCTCTACCACAAATGAGAGACATCTCTCCCAGATATTTATCCCAGAGACGGTTACCTGCAGAAGGTGTGAGAGTGGATGCACTTTTCTATCATTGTCTATAGAAGAAACAGAAAAGCTAGTTTGGGTTACATATGCAATGTTAAGCAGTCTGAAATCTGATGATACGATCATCCTTACTCCTGGGAGAGAGAATGGCTACGGTCTTACTCTAGCCTTTGGCCCATACTTGGCTTATATTTATGGGGACCTGTATGTTGTGCCAACTTTTATCCAAGTCCAAAGTCAGTGTAAAGTTGCTAGGAAAAAAGAAGGATGGTGCTTGCTTGAAACAAGCATGTGGAGAAAAGTATGGGATTCACATTTGCTATCATGGGGGTTGATGCAGAGATGGTTAAAGAAGGAAATGCTGCCTTTGGTGAAAGCTGGACACACAGATAACAATCCCAGACAGGCAGGGGAAGGTGCAAGGTCAACCTGTAGATCACTGGAAACTAAGCACTTCCAATCCATTAATTAATTACACAGCTGGAAAGAGGGGACTGTAAAAAAAAAGGTGAATACAATGACATTGCTGACAAAAGGAGCCCTCTATTTATCAGTCATAATGAGCTTCTTCCGCCCCCTGCATCCTCCCTCCCCCAGTGCTGCAACTGCACTGTTGTGACTGAACACTTGGGCTCCCCTCTCCACTCCCCAGCCAGTCCCCTTCTTGCCAAGCTGAAGGTGACTCAGTTATTCATGTCAGTAAGGCCTGGGGTAGTTCCATCTCTACCAGGGTAGCTGGAGAGTAAGCATCACCCCACTGATGTAATACATCTGCCTGCTCTTCCCTTGGGCTGCTTTGCCCACAGCCCTTTTTTCTCCCCTCTTGACATCTTGTGCAATGAAGCCCTGTCTGGTATTGGAGAGATGAAGACAAAGAGTGCCACCACCTGCTCTGAACACTTGAAACTAATGAAGTGAATAGACAAGCATGTTGTAAGTAAGGTGTTTTTTGAGGTTTTTTTTTTCCTCAAGTGGCACAGAATTAAATCACTTGTTGCAGGAGATGATGATGCAACCAGCAACAGAAACAGACTTCAGTAAGACAGACTACATACATTCACATGTCTATTGGCATCCACAGAGCACAATGTCTTCAGAGCAGGAAGTCCTTACAACGTTAATTTCTGAGGAAAAATAATTCCCTAGTCTTATATTATGTCCTACAACTAATTGTTTTAAAGGTGGAATACTAGGATAAATGGATTGGTGAACTCATCCAAATCAGACCTACTGTTAAGCTAGCATCCTGCAAAAGAGCAACATTTAGGCCTGAGACAAGACCAGCATTTCTTCTGCCCCAACAGGGATTGCCAAGAGATCCCTCCAGTGTACCCTATTGCTGAGGAACAGTCCTGCTGTGCATAGGAGTGCTGAGACAGAGCTACATGATGTGCAAAGATAGGAAAACCTATTTTTTTCAAGGCAGGTGTGAGAGCACATCACTTTCTGAAAAGTGTACACCGTCTAGTTAACACAGTCTCTCTCCCAGTGCCAACTTCATTAGGTAGCTCAGAGGTCACGTCCAGGGGAACTGTGTAACAGATCAAACAAAACTGCATGCTTCTAGGAGGGGAGCTGCAAACTCATGAGTCTTACCCCCTCTGAACAGAAGACTAAGAAGGTGTGAACTTGTCATTTGGGAGGATGGAGCTGGGGTGCAGATGGCACAACTTTAATAGTCTCCTCTCATTTGCAAGGTTAAGAAAAGGAACAATGCCTATTACTGTCTCCACGCTAATGGATGCCTCTGAACTAGCAGAAGTCGTTCCCATTAAATTCCTGCATTATCAGGCCATTACTTGACAGGGCAAAGATTAATCGCAAACTTTCTGGGGACCATTTATTCCATTTGCCAATCTATCTCTCGCCGTTATGCTGCTTTGGTTGTGTTGTCAATTTTTCAAGTGCCAAGGAGTTTGGACCAATCCAGTTTTCTGTCCATCCATCTGTCACACACCTGTCAATCTGGTTCAATCTGAATGCGTTGTTTGTTTTGGGAAAGTCAGAGGGGAGGGGAGGTGGGTGGTATGCTGAGTGGTGTAGGAGGCAGAAGGCCAGTGTTTGAAAAATAAACAGAAAACAGATTAGCAGGCTGTATTATATAGAGAATAGAGGATTCAGAGAAGCCATAGAGGTAAGACTGAAAATTTAACAACATAAATTTAACATCTCCCCTGGTGCTGCAGGCTGACTCATATTGTTAGTCTGAGAAACTATGAATGGGGTACCTCAAAACACCCATGGATTTATGGTTATAGTTCATTTTATTGTACTGCTTGGTGCAGGGCAGTGTGTGAAATGGATTGAATGGGAGAATAGATCTTTTAAGAAAATAAACTTTTAACTCAGTGGTCTAAGTCATTATTCAACATCTTCAGAGCTTAGCACCAGGAGTGCTCAGGAAATGTAACAGAGGGAAAGTGAATTGTACAAACACTTGAGAGAGAAGTTAATTACCCATCCTGATTTCCTTTTAATCGGTATGCATTAAGGCAGTGAGTTTGTTCACTGCTAGTTTGGTTTTGAAGAAGACGACCTTTCCTCCCTAAGCTGTTTTACTTCACCACCAGTGTATTTGTCCTGTGACTAAAAGGTATTCTCACCTCACTGGTAGATATCAGAGAAGATTCTGCTGTTGAGCTCAGTTCACAAGTAACACCTTGTGCTTTGCCATGCAATTTGTGCGGATTTGTGATTTGGAAATGCACTTGGTTCTGAATTACAATCAGGGCAAAATCCATCTAGGTTCAAGAGTGATTTAATTGGACACAGTGGTCCAGATTCTTCTATGTAACTTCAGGTGCTTAACTAAGATACTAAAACTTGGAGTTCAGCCATCCTAACCTCTCAGTGTAGTCAGTGGAGAAAAGACCAAGCAATTCAAATATTAAGTGGTTGCATTCTCTCTGGAAATTACCCTCTCCCATCTTTAGCAGACTATGGTTATTAGGCAACCAGTATAAGTTTCTCAGGTAATTGTCTAAGGCTAGGTGGGTTGAATTTAAGACACAGGTCCATCTGGGATCCACCTTCGGCTCAAATGACTCTGATCTCCAGTAAATAAGACCCACCTGGACGCCTCCCTGTGCAATATGAGCTGGGGAGCTGCTTTGGCAGGGGGATTGGACTCGATGATCTCTTGAGGTCTCTTCCAACCCCTATGATTCTATGATTTTGTGATTCTGTGAAATAGGAACTCCTAGAGGTCAAAGGCTGCAACATCAGTATTAATATTCAGGGCTCTCTTGACGCTCCTGTTCATTCACTCCTCTTTCACAAACAATTTGCTAGGAAGCACATGGCAGTGATTGCCTTGTTCCTCCTCCCCATGATAATTAACTAGACTTTGCAAATAGCTCGACTCCATTCTGAATTAGTTTTATTCACACCTTACTTTGAGCCCTGGTACTAGAAAACTGGGGACATCTACCTCAGCAGGGATGTTCTTGTGGATAAACCATTGATTTAGGATCTTTAGCATGACAGAAAAAGTAAGACCTAAACTCTGCAAAAACAGCAAGCAACAGACAGCCTCAAAGAAGAGATGACAAATTTTACAGCTGACAAAATCCAGGTTCAAAATGTTTCATAGCAAGCTCCCATGAACAAAAAGTGAAATCAAAGATGCATGACATATGTGGTGATCCCAAACCCAGATGAGCTGAAGCAGGTAAATGATCCTCCCTTTAGAGAGCTATGGTGTGCTGGCTTTAAGAAGCACTAGGGGTGGAAGACATTGATTCCCTCTTTATTTACCTGCATGCAACAGTGTAGAAGAAAAATTTTGATTTTTCAAATGTGGCTAACACATGACCCACTTATGAAGATCACAAGCTTGTGAATGCTTGTGGAAGTCACTGTTGCTGAATTAGCCCTTAAGCATCTTTACTCCGTCTCTTTTGCCTTTTTCCCATCTTTGAAACTGATGTTTAAAAATGAGAAAAAGGGGAATGATGTTCTCAGACAACTTTGAAAAAGCAGGCCTGCAAACTTTATCCCATCGGTGTGGAGTGCCAGCTCCACTTTCATCAGCCCACATTACAGGTTTCTTACACTCAGTCCATTCAATCAAGGGAAAACAGGAAAGGCAGGTGGAATAGGACAGTTGATCTAGCATCTAGAGAGGCAGATTGGAACAATCCTTCTAGCAGGTCCTCAGTGAAGATGGAAAATAAATTTAAAAAAGAGTTCTTTCTTCATCCTCACTAATAATCCTCCCTCTCACCTTTCATCATACCCTTTGCATGAAGTATCAGAGAACACTGTCTCTATTTCTGTCTTCTTGCATTAAGAGACTTTGTAAAATGAAGGAAAGTACACGGGATGTTGGATTATTTCATACCTATCAGGAAACTCACATTCATACATTACTTGTCTGAATTCAGTTTCTTACAGTGACCAAGAGAAAGAGGAATGTTGAGGTGACCTACCTGAGGTACTCTACCCCTAACGATTCACATTGTACTCTTGTAAAAGCTTCATGGGGACCATGGGAGAGAAGGTAAGTAGATAATCATAACATTAAAGTTGTGTTCTTCAGGATGGGGCTGAGATATCCTGAACAAGGCTGGCTGGAGAAATCCACCCTGGTGAGAACACCAGTCTCCAGAACCGATGAATCCAAGCCATTCATCAACAAGAATATGCACAGGTAGGATACTTGTGAAAGCAAAAGGTGGGAAAGTAACCAAAGCTTTAAAGATTCCCCTAGCAATACTATTGGTGTCAAACACAGCTGCCTTCTGTCAGGCCCTCCTTCCCTGCCTCCAGGCTGTCACCACAAAAGATACTGGAAGGTATTCTATAAACATGCCATCACACAGGGCTGCCTGTCACTCTCTCCTTTTCATCTCCTTCCACTTTACTGCAACTGCAGGCCTGTACCTCTCCCCTTCCTCCTTCTACCTTCAGGGTGTTGGATTTGTTTTTTGAGGGGTGTTTTTTCGTGTGTGTGTCTGTTTAAGTTAGGGATTTTCCCCCCAAAATGAAACATACTTCTGAGCTCCCCTTAACACTCACTTCTCCTTTCCATTCAAAACTGACATATTGTGCCTCTCAGTTTTCTTTTTAAGTGTTCACTTCACTTTCAAGCTGGTTGCTACCTTTGTTTCTAAAGCAGACTCTTTTTTCCATTTATGAATATAAGTTTGTGTTGCTATTTCAAGGTGTTATTTTTTCAGCAGAAATGTCAAAACTTTCCACTTTAAAACAACACAATGGGGGAAGCTGAATGCTTCTTTGTGCTGAATAGGGGAAAAGACTAAAAGAACTGTAATATTCATCAACAGCGTAGAACAGGACAGTACTTACACTCCTCTTTCCCAATTTTAACAAAAAGCATAGAAAAGGCTGCCACATGGCTGAAAGAACAAATGGTGCATTACTACTATGTATAGAGGAACAGTTAAAGGCAGAAAGTGTGCAGTAATCTATTCTTATACCCAAATCTGCCTTATGACATGTTTGTGTTTCTTTGGTCAGTACACCACCAAGAGCAAGCCTGATTTCTGAGGCAGTGAACGTCCACAAAAAACATCCCAGGGTGGAGGAAGACCTTATTTGCTTAGATCAGCCAGAAGTAAGTGCTCCAAACTCAAGTCCTCTGCATAGCTGCACTATTCAGGCTTTACTTATGCCGGATTTCAGGCAGTAAGATATAGCATCTTAAACTGTCTCTCAGTTTTACCTCAATGTCTCTCATGCTTTTTTTCAGTGCCGAGCCAGAATCATTGAAAACAGAGGTCAATAGTTGATTGTGCAGGTGCCAAAGATGGCATGGAGTAAGCCAAAAGAGTGGGGAGATGTCTTTTTAAGACACATTTGTGAGAGACAGGTGCCTCACACAGAAACAGGATACTGCTGATAGGCTGTGTGTGTCTTTCAGTGGTAGCCTCCTGACTCCCATTGGGTTCCTCCCTGCACATGTAACTTTTAATTTTGGAAATAAAATGCCTTACACTGAAAAAAAAAAAAAGAAAAAGAAAAAGAAAAAAGTCAACATGTCGCTATTTAATGGTTGCTGATTCCATATTTTAATTCACTATTGAAGTTTCACCTTGCGCTGAAACAATTAGGAGTGCTCATATGATCAGTTACCAAGTCTCAGTTGGGAGGTAGCAATTTATGGCTCAGAAGCTGCAGGTGACAACTTCTGAAAGTGCCTTTCAATTGCATCTCTCTTCAGTTGTGATAAATGTATGTAATGATGTAAATGTGTATTTAGGGAAAAAAATGTTAAGGAAGAGTGATGTTACACAACAGTCACAACTACTGGTGCATGCTGATGCACAATGGTGTATGCTGTATTATCTGCAGCATCATAGAGTGAAATAATTGCACATGTTCTCAAAGAAAAACAGAAAGTACCACTGGATAAATCTAAATTAAGTCAAATTATTTATTTTTAAAAGCATGATGCAATGTAAAGCCTTTTGTAAACTGACTAGCACTGCAGACTTGAATGAGGTACAGAAGAAAGACCTCCCATGAATTCCAAAATCAGTGAGCCAAGGGGTGAACAAACTAAACTAACAAGTGCTGTAACATGAACATAGGCTGCCCCCATCCTTTTAGCTCAGCAGAGAGTTAAATGTGCTTCAGGATGGCACCAATAACCTTGCCCAGCCAGTCTCGTGTGCTGAGCTCCCACTGGGAATGTTACAATAGGTTCCAGCAGGGTGGGGATGAGCAAAAGGGGAGCAGGTTGCTAGTCTTCAGCGATACGCTGTTTATCCAGCTTAGCCATAAAGCAACGTAAATCAAGCATGTCATCCTACCTAATTGCATGTTCATATAGGACTTAATTGGTAATATTCCTGCAACCCAGCTTCTCAACCTTCATGTTGCATTGAGTTCCTCTCAGAGACTAATGAGCTTTATACAACAACAAACATTTAGGTCTGTTGTTCTAATTCATTAACATAATGGGCAATACAATGAGCAGTTATGATAATAAACACTAATAAGAGGTACTAGTGACACTTATTCCTAGCAATGCCAGGGCCATACGGTGTGTTTGTACAGTGGAAACCATGTGAGAAAAAGGGGGTACAGTCCTTCCAGGTCCTCTCTCAGTAGCTATGCAGAGTATCAGTTCCATGTTTGCCAGTTGAAAGTGTCAACAATCTATAAATCATTGCAGATGATGAAACTGGACTGAAACATCACAGATGAGATTTTTGCATGGTTTGGAGTTTTTTGGGGTTGGTTTTTTTTTTTTTGTTTGGTTTTTTTTTTGTTGTTCACTTGTTTCTTTACAGTGAAAGAATGTGAGAAAAGAACATGAAAGACAAGGGGAATAATGTTGTTGAGTAATTTTGTGAAATGCACTGTCCCACTCCAACAGCTACGGACTTGGCTGCTGCCTGAAGAAATGTAAGCTGTTCTCCTGTTTGTAAATGCACTTTAGTAAGTAGGAGAAAGAGAAGCACTAACAAGGTGAAAGTTTGAGGGTTATTTTTTCCCTTGTCACTCAGGTAAGCCATCTTTGTCTAACAATTACTTTTCCATGAAGAGCTGACACTGGAATTAACCACTGGGATTATCTGGTCCCAAAATGTACATCTATGTGCAGATCCACACTTGCAAAACTTTGAACCTATCTGTGGTTGACTGCATCTTAGCCTGCTAATACACCAGTCTCTCTTAGACTTCAGCTTGTGTCGAACACCATGAAAAGACCGTTCCTCCTTTTATTTCTCACAAAGAGAAAAACACATAATAATGAGGACCTTGCTGAAAAGTGTCCTGTGTGAAACTGATAACCTTCAGCACAAACCCATACCCACTGCTTTGTTACATTTTAAGCAATGATCTAAATAAGTGCAGATCTTACATTAGCTGGCCCTTTCAAAATTTGCTAATCTCTAACTGCTTCCTTCTTTATGGATTATGGGAGAAAATGCTTTAATCTAGTTAGGATGGCATAGATGCGCTGCAGGTAGTACAGACCTATGGAATCATGCTTTGTTCTTTGTCATTCCAAACTAACCACCTTGATTTACAGTTGGGTGCTTGGGAAGCAAGCTGTCATTTACCTTTTAACTCGATTGCTAAAAATGGTATCCCATTTATAGGACAGGGTTTTTTCTCTCCCTTTGCTCGTCTGTGAACAGATACCATTCATTTCTACAGTTATGTTCAGGTTCTCAGTGACGGGCATTCCATGAGCAAAGAAATATAAGGCTACAAAAATGTATGATTTCTGAAATTTATGGCCCGAACTCCATTACAATGGAAATATTTTTTCTAATTGAAATTTATGTGGCTGTTATGATACTAATTCAATTACTCCTTATATTTAATCCATCATAATTTTATCTTCTTGTAAAAGAGAAGTCATGTATTTCCGTGACATAGGTAGAGTTGATGAAGGAAGTAAGGGGTGAATCTGTACAACATCCTTTAGCAATTAAAAATAAGGGCAGTATTAAAATAAAATCATAGAATCATAGAATCATTTAGGTTGGAAAAGACACTTAAGAACATTGAGTCCAATGGTTAACAATAAAATAAAAAAGAATGAAACCACATGGAGTAAATACTAAATATCCCAAAAACTTCTAAAAAAAACAATGCAAAAAGCCACAAGTTCCAGATCATATCTTTGGAACATCTTAAATCAGATATCTATGGGAATTTAGAGAAGAGAGAAAAACCTTTTGCTGCAGTAAATAAGAAACCCTTTCAATCAAGTCACAAAACACCATCAAAGATTTCTGGATGGTTCTATGAATCTGTGTTATACAATGAATGGTTAAAAAAAAAAAAAAAGGTCTTCTGTTGGAGATGCCACATCTTCTTTAATTCTGCCATCCCTCATGGACTTTACACATGTCAAGAGTCTGTGCAATGACTCAGGTTTCCACACGTTTCCTGCCAATAAACAGTATTTAGATATAGGCAATGACTTTAACTATGGTGGGAGATAATAGCTGTAAGGACATCAAATGACCCCTCTGTTGACAGTCTCAGATATTTATCTTCTATACATGTGACTCACGCAGTGGCAATTTCACCCATATGTTTGGCTATGAAATTCCCTTACTGAGTCACAAAATGCCATAGGTACAGTTATTTTTTTTTCATAAAATAGCCAATGAGTTTCTTACTACAAACCCCACTGGGGGAAACAAGCTGAGGAGGTTGTTTTTTCCTCATATGAGATTCAGAGAAGACAGGGAAGAGTGTCTCATCTAAGCTATCCCAATTTCAAGCTTAGCATCTAAGACAGTCATTTAAACCAACAGTGTAATCAATATAGAGAGATTGTACCTCCACAGACACTCATTCTATCCCAAAATTGATGGTATCTAAGAATTATAAGTAATATTAGGTATATAACTTTCAGATGCTTAGGTGGAATCTGCTGTCTTGCATCAAGTACAGAGGCAGCATGAATCTGGCAAACTAGTGGTCAAAGATTCAACTTTTTCAATGCTTTTTGTAGTGAGATGTTGCATAAGCCATGCTGTTTATGTTAGGTGAGTAGAGCAAGTAACTGGAAAAAGATCATTTTGGCCTCTATTAAGGAGAAAAGCTAGCTTAGTTCCCAAAGGAAGACAGAAAGGCACCTACAGCAATCCTTTTCCCTGAATCTCTCTTTCGTTCTACTATTTTTCTCATAGAAAAACCCTTTTTAGGGCAGGATATACCTTTTCATGAGATTTGCACAATGTCAAGCTCACAATTTGCATGCATACTTTCTTAAGAGCCATTGACATCAAACCATGCCATCGCAAACATGGAGATTCATCAGTTCATGTAGCACCATTCACAAAACCTGCTCATCTTGCTTGCTTAAACTGTGATTCACAGCAGCTGCAGAGAGATGAGTGCATGTGGCACCTCCCTTGGAAGGGTTTTATTCCAACCCTCTGTCAATGTTTTTTACAGACCTGCAGCAGAAGCAAGCTTGTGATTCAAGGAGAGAGCTTATTTCGATTAATGGGGTATGAGCATGGGGAAAGACATGTTCATTTGTAAGCTGGGAATTCTGAGGGGTACCTTTGCCTTAGGATCAATATTGCTGGTGCCAGAAATGTCTCTGCCATCTTGCCCTCCCTTCAACTAAAATACACATCATTTTTCTTCCTCTCATGTCTCCTTCCTGGTTATCACAGATTTTACAAATCTTATCCCTTCCCATCAATGCAAACTCCTAGTGGAGTTTGGTCTTGGAGAAGGGATAGCAGGGAGTGAAGTTGATCATTTTAGAGAGGAAAATTACTCCCTACTTTCTCTTGTCACAGCTCTTTGTTCTTCACCTAGAAAGCATTACATGTTACTTGAAGGATATAGTATTATTTTCAAAAAATATAAGAAAATGAGGGTAGAACTCGTTGGTAACTTTGAATCCCATCTTTGACCGTCTCACCATCCATTTATCTACATCTTGACTGTGAAAGATGTATCGGTGGCAGCTCACTTACTTAATGATTTTAGAACTAGTACTACCGGTGCCCCAAGCCCATTTGCCATTAAACAGCAGAGACTAGGAGCCTTTCCACTGTACAGTCTAATTTCTGGAGGGAGAGGGGATGGGACTTGGTTTCTCTGTGTGTAATGAAAAGTTGATTCTCACCAGTAAAGGTTAGAAATCTTAACAGATCTGCATTTTTCTGATGTATATTTTAGAGGCATTTGTCATTATTCGGAGTGCAAATCCACAACACACAGAAAGGGAACGCTAAGGCTAGCCAAGAAACGTTAGCTGCCACAAAAGCTGGGAAGTGCTCTTTAATTATTTATTTACTTAGGAAAGGTGAACCCTATTGTTATCCCACAATAATGAATCTTTCTAGCTATTCATGCAACACACGCATAGATACAACTTAAACCTTCAGATGGGAAATCTCTGCTGTAAAGGCAAATGAACTCAGTTTAGGTTTCTGGCCTATAAGATGCTAAAGCCTGCTGCTCCTCCCATATCCCTGCAAAAGAACCCCGACAAAAAGCACGATATTTAGGTTTCCAGAAAGTAAGTACATTCATTCAGAAATTCTGAACATCTCTAAACCCTTTAACTGCAAATCTTTCCGTGCTTCTTGCCAAATTTACTTAAAACACGGCAGTGTAGACCAGTTGGTATCAGCCCAGACCTCCATCAGTGCCAGGCACAGTGCCAATGCCAACAGTTCTCCATCACTGTTCTTGTCTGACCCTCTACAAAGAACAGGGAACTGAATTTTCCTATTAGATCTACATTAAGTACAATGAGTTTTTAAGTTGAAATTTAACTTCCAAAGAGCCCTCTAGTCTTTTTGAAGAAGTGAAGGGAAAATACACTACTAGTTATTCCGTAGCCATTTACTCATTGCTTAAAAAATACGTCCGTTTGTCTACATGTAACTTCTCATCTTTGCTTCTGGCAGTGTTTGCTCTCTTAGATTTAAGAGCCTTTTATTACCTGGTATTTTCTTTCCTTCTGAGTGCTGGCCACATGGTCATGAGCTAACAGGTCAGTGCGTTATGTACCAAGATATCACTGGGTTGTGCACGTGTCTGCAACTCAGACCTTTTACTTGGAGACTGCTGTGCAATAATAGAATGACTAGCTGGCTGCTGTGTCTCACCAGGGTGGTGGTGACTTCTTCAGTGGCAAAAATATTGTTTGTGATCATTTAATTGTGCTCAAATCCTTCCCCTCTGTCTCTGCTTCCCCTCCCACTCCTCATCTGTTTGTGCATTTGGACATGTTGTTTCCCAATTTTTCCTTTCTGAGTTGGACCTCCCTGCCACTGTCTTCTCCTCCTCCTCCTTTCCTTTACTCTCTGACTTCTTGCTGCTCCCAAAACCTGCTTGCCTTGCAACACCACCTCCTCAGCTCCTGCTGGTGGGACTGGAAGTTCTGTTTCCTCAAGGAGTCAGTGTTAATAATGCAAGAAAAATCTCATTAGCTCGGATTCTTTAACTTCATTTTAACGCCAGTGAGCTACATTTCAACATCAGGAGCCAGTGATTTAGACTGCAACGTCTGTGAGACAGGGTTCTTACTGTGGTTATGCACAGTAATAACATCTTCTCACTGATGGTTCTTATGACTTCTGGGGGTCTAGTAACAACTATAATAAGTGATTTAAGTGATGCTCTGTGTAAGTAATTAGGTAGCTGTCTCTCCACCCCCACCTTCCTAAGACCTCTGCTCATGATTGCTGTAGTTTTTGAATATCAAAATTGTCAGGACCATTCCTGACTGCCTGTGGAACTGGACTAATTTGGTCTGAGTCTGCCTCAGTTTCTCATGGGCTGAACAACTATGATAGCTCATGCTTCAAGGCTATAAAGACTGAAAATGTAGTGTTTGCATCGTGCTTTAGCAGCCTTCAGTAAAAAGCTTCGGGTTAACTGCAGTGTTGAGATGTTACAGGATCAGAATACTGCATCACCTCATTATTTTAATCTCAGTTATGTTTCCAAATTTATTGGGTTTTTTGCACCTAGGATCACATTTCCAATGTCTCCAAGGAAAAGCAGAGAGGGGTTGCCACTGAGTTTCATTGGAGGACGGGAAGTCAATCACCTCTTGGAAAGCTATTCATTATTACAGAAGGACTGCTAAATCAGATACCACGTTCTGCGAACAAGTGAATGATTCTTCTTTCAGGCCAGAGAATGTTATGACACCAAGTGTCATAAACCCCTGTGAAATGAAACAGCTGAATTTCACAAAATTTCTGTCACTACAATTTAAACAAGACTATAGTAAGGAATGCAATGGTTTATCCAGTCTTAAGGAATGATCTGTCAGGATGCAAACGCTAGCTCAGGAATATTTAGAGCAGTAACACTCAATCCTAATTAACTTCAGGGATGTTGTGACTGAAACTCGCCCAGATACCCAGGCTAATAGCTCTTTCTTAAAACCAAGAAGAAATTGCCCATAATCTATTCTACGTAGGACTTAGGGTTGGGAAAATGAGGAAGTTTGTGTGATCTTTAAAGGAAAATTCCTGAACCTGTGTTACTTTAACAGATTCTGGCTCACAGGCTTTATTTGTTTTCAAATCTCTCAAGATCTCTCCATTCCTTTCTTTCATATATTTTGGCCTTAGGAGAAAATTAACCCTTAAAAATAAATAAAGGATTTATAACTAGGGAGAGGCCTAAATTCTGTATGTAACTGATGTTTGCTTGAAGCCTTTGGCAGTCCTTGTCTAGTTTCTAGGATAATGAGATAGATACAATTTTTATATTGCTATTGCAATAATAATAATTATCTTCATAAATTTATATTCGGCTTGTGGTGTCATCCTATCACCTTCATCTAAACTGCTTGGCACGGATCATTCTGTCTTTCTGGTGCTGGTCTAATTTAACATCTGGGAAATATCTGTTACAACTCACACTCAATTTTAGGATTGACAGATGACAAAAATACAGAATTGGCTGCAGTGTTTAAAGAAGCTTGACACATACTCCCAAAGAATATGATGGTATATACCTTCAGGTGTAAATGATACCTGAATGTTAGTATTAAAAATCAAAACAAGTCAGAAATATTTTATTTAGGAGACATCTGAACAGGAACTGCTGTAGGATGATTTGGTCATCTTCTACTACCAGCTCAGTTCTAGTACCAGAGATGGAGAAGTCCAGCAGTTTTTAGATTTATGCACAATAAGAGAGAAACCTTTATGCTTGTTATGGGCATTGCTAACTAATTTTCCCTTACTATGCATACTGGATTTAAAGTAGTTTAGATATTTTTCCAGAGGAAGAAAAAAACACTTGTTCTCCATCAAGTCTTTCACCACAACATGATTAAATCTTTTTTGCTTCAGTAAGTGGTGTTTTTTCTTAGGGGGCAGATGTTGGAAGGCAGAGGGGGCTGATGTATTGTTGAACAATGACAATTAAATGAATTTCATTTAGTAGGTCATAAAGTTAATGTGCCTAATTGGAACATAAGGATAGAAGAAAGAAAGGAAAAAAGAAACCCTTGTATTATCCTTTCTATTTCTTCCCCCTTTCTTTTTAAGGATAGCCTATCATTAGTCATCATGAAAGCTCTCGGTGACCACTGAAACAGAGGAGGGACCTTTGACACAGCTTGATCAATCCTAATTGAATAGACCAGAGGGACAGCGGCCAAAAGGAGTGGACCCATTCTTTGCATTTGACAGCCTCGTCCTTTTTAGTTTGTCAGCTGTCAGAAAACATTGGGGCACTCTCAGGGTGCATGCGAATGCTTTAAGTTGCTATACATTTTTTGCCACATGAAGAAGATTGTTTTAAGGCTTGAAAGATGTCTGGTCTGCTCAGAATATCTAACTTTCAAATGCAGGGAGGTACCTGCTATAGTCAGCGAAGCAAATGGGAACTTTTCTAGGTGAGGTTTTGCAGTTTATCATCAAATTAACAGAAGGTTTTGTTCCACTCCCCACCCCATATACGCCAATCCAAGTTGATCATCATTGCCTTTTATCATTTACAGTCTGTTTTGCAAAGGAGCAGGATATGAAGCAGAGAAGTCTGAGATTCAGTATTTTCTGTGACAAATCCCCCTTGAATATGCTTTTTTGTATAGTTCTGCATTTCTCTTAAAAAGTTAATAGCTGAAGGGAAAACCTAAACTCCTAGAAAAAAGGTGTGTATGGGAGTAGACATTCATGGTGTTTGCACTGCTGTAAACGGGCAACATACTTTTGACTTCTAAGAGGCTGTCCTACATAAGCCCTAACATAGCAAATTCTTAGAGGATTATAGAGGTGAGGACAGAAAGGAGACAGAAATGACTGCCTTCAGTATTCTTATCTTCCCATCCTTTCTCACCCAGCTGTGCTGGTATAGCATCTTCACAACCAAGAAAGTCTTTTCCCATGAGAAATTTCAAACTGTTAATAGGGGAGGAGTGTAGGAAGACCTAGAGCTGGTTAAACAAAGAAGAAAAAGTCTAAGGCTAAAGTACATCAGCAAAGACCTTCACTTAAAACTCACAACAAGCAATTTTGCGCTCAGCTCTGAGGCCCCTTCAGTAATGCTGACTTTGTAACCTTTCCTCTTGCCTTAAATTATATGTATTTTTTTCAATCAACTTTGCCTCTCCTGACTATTTTTTGCATCCAAGCACCAGACCACCAAGGAAATTCACTGTTTTCACATTGCTTTGACGCTGGCAAGGAGTTTAAAATGATGCAAATCTCAGAAACTTTGTCCTAATTTGATCTCCATCACAGCTGGAAAAATCCAAACAATTAAAAATGCTTGGAGGTGCTACCATCTCCTCCTGGGTTAGTCAAGGCTCAGTCACTACTGCATTTCACTTCTTCTCTCATATTTTGACAAGTTAGACAGGAACTTTAGAAAGTTCCACGTTCTTGTCCGGTCCCAATTATCTCCCTTGTGGCATTGCTTATAAACCACATTCTCTTTTCTGCTAAGGACTGTCCCTCTCCATCTATTTGGCAGACTAAATGCACACAAAGATCACAGCTCCTCTAGCCATCAACAGCATCAGGAAGACACCTTCTTCATGAGTTGCAAGGGAAGTGAAAATAGTCGTATTGACAGTTCCTCTGGGCAAACTTTGGAATTTTGTATCTATTTCTACAATGAAGGTTTTGCCACAAACTCTTCTTCTTGCCGTGCTCTTAAAAGGGTCCATCTCTAGGCAATTGATGCACTGCACAACATGAATATAATTAAACTAAAAGAGCAAACCACTCAAGAAAAACTAGAAAAAATGGGACTCTGTAAGGAAGAATGAATAACTTAAGAAAGGTCAAAATGGCAATCAACATTGTCATGAGTGCAAAGGTCTTAAACAGAGCCTGCATGGCCATAGAGGGAGTTGACAGACAACCACAGGGAAGGTCTGAAGCCAGGCTGTGATGGTGAAGGTTCCTGTCAGATTCTGGAAAGTTTCTCAGCACTGAAAAGCCAGGTGAACTCAGATGAACTGGAAGAACCATCTGAGCTCTGACAGGTCATACCTAACTCTTAATGTAAAGAATTCACAAGAATCTTCTCTCTCATTATTCATCTTATGCTAAGAGATATGAATTTTACCTCGTTGGACTGGTTACTCCTGTGACAGCTCAGAGGGGCTATGTGTCCAGGGACTGCAAAATGTTCTATTCTTCTATTGAATTTCCACTGATAAATGCCTCCCACCTTGGAAGCTTCAGAGGCTTTTAATTTCTGCTTAGAGTAAAATAGGTTCTGGTGTTGGCCACCACATTCCTTCTAGTCCCTGAAAGGGGAGAGGCTACAAGGGACATGGTGTAAACTATTTCCAAACATGTCTCAAGTCTCTGCTGAATTTTGTCCTCCAATCAAAAAACAAAGCTGAGGTGCAAATCGTCTTTCTTTGTCTTGCTGTTTCCAACAAAAGCTTTTGAATGTCTGGCTACCCAGGGTTCAAAGAGATGCATTGAAAAACAATTTAAGACCCAGCATAACTGAATATGACACCACATTCAGCCAGCTGTGGAGATTCATGCCAGTGCTTCTGCCACAAGACTGATGATGAATTACTGGTGGCGCCTGGAATGATGCTGCAGGCCAGAACATACCACCTTGATCATCAATGACAGAGAACAGGTCTACATAATTCTAGCAATAATGGGAATTCCTGGTTCTTATACCTCTTCTCCTTATCATAGTAAAGATAGGTTTAATATTAGGAAAAGCAGAAGGGAAGTGTGAGGTTTGAAGGTGGGTGGATATGAAAAATTACAAGCATAAGGTGCCAGGGTTGCTGGCAATGTTTTCCTCCAGCTTAAACAGGAAATTCAAGGTGCAAGACAACCCTGTCTATAAGTAACACATCTCCCACTTTGACTTCAAGAAAAAAACCTCATTTTACTCAGGACAGAGATACCTTCTGGAGAGCAGAGGAGAAAATAATCTGTAACTGTTACCATTGGTAGTCATCAGTACAATGATGAAACAGATCCTAAAAACACCGACTGCTCCATGTGGATTGCTGCAGGAACCAGGAGCTCAATCTCTGTAGCTTCTCATGCACTGAAACCTAGCTAGCTATTACCAATTGTCTCTACACACCTTGACACAAGTCAAGGACGTATTGAGATCATTCCACAGATGATGACATTTTCTTTCTGGTCTACAACCATGTGGGATTTCCACCCATCTTCCCTCACATGCACATTTCTTAAGTATTTGAGCACAAAAATGTTGGCTCATATATAAACATATCACAGTGCTTTAAAGGCTTCTTTGCCGCTCAGCAAGGAAAAAAGTTCCTAGTCCAGATTCTCAAAAAGCACAAGAAAGAGAGAAACCATAGGAATAAAGTTGTGTCCTTCATACATATGGAAATATCACAGCAGGAGGTTGAGGGCAGGACAGAGAGAGATTTAGAAACTAGAATGAGCTGGCTGGAAAAGACACATACTGAGTGATGGACAGACAGAGAGGGGTTAAGAAAAGGAGAGACCCAAAACAGCTGCTTTAGAAAGGACACAGGCTATGGGAAAACCAAAATAAAGAACAAATATCACTCTTCTTATAATTTTTTTTCTTTAACATTTGCAAATAAAGTCATTCTGTTTCAGCCTTCCTCTCCTTGAACCTCCCATATCCTACTGTTGACATAGTTAAGCCCAAAGATGTGTCTACCTCTTGGTAGTTGTAGCACTGTTCCTAACGCATAAGTTAACAAAGGTGCACCAGAAATCAAACACGTGTGCAGCAATTAGCAGCTTACCATTGGATTTAATTGCCATGGATCTAGAAAGCACTGTAAGAATTTGGTAGAAAGAATTCCTTACTCAAGTATTTCTTGAATAATTTGGTAGTGAAAGTTTTATGAAACCAGTGAAGAATTACTGAAGATGTTATTGTGAGGAAAATCTTTGAAAATATTGAAGTTGCCATGCCTTTAAACTTCAGCTGGAGCAGTAAAATTTGGTGTAATTGAGAAACAGTTGCTTAGCTCATTACAAAATCAGATGTGCTTTTTTGCGGAAATTAATGTGAAGACAAGAGGAAAAGAAAGGAAAAAAAAAAAAGACAAGAGAATCACTATATGGCTCATTACAAGTAAATTTGATTCTGTTCAAACAACCCTGACTACAGAGACATTTGAATTAGCAAAATGAGATACTTAGCAAGGGACTGGTACATCTCAGTCTTGCTGGACTGTCCTAGCTCTTCATCCCTGTAGTAGAAATCAATTGCAAAGACTCATTCATATTTCACGTCTGCTTATTACAGAGATGGTTTTTGTGTTAAGAATCTGAAAGTCCTAGATATGCTATTTCTAAAGCAGAAACAGAATAAGGAATGACACCCTTATGCTACAAAGCTAAAAAAGCCTCAGGAGTAAATTCCTGCATAATATTCTACTGTAGCAAGTGAGGGAACATTTTGCAAATTTTCTGTGTTTTCCCCTGCCCCGCCTTTTACATGTCAGAAAGTGACATTTGTTTCACTCTGTTTTAGTGATAAAATCAGTGCCAGTGTATCATTTCACTCATTAAAAAAAAAAAAAATCATGAAGAGTGAAATGTCAGTTTTCTCTAAAAGTAAGCATATTTCTCTCTACTTCTGCTGCTAACTGTGCAAGAAAGTCCATAGGAGGAGATTCCTAACCCAGCCATCAAAACCAATACTGACAGGCTATAACTTGTAATCCAAGATTGACCTCATTCAGTTTGTATAGGACTCTAGGGAGACTCTTAGGAACTGCATACCGGTGAGTCTGACTTCCATCCCTGGTAAGATGACAGAGTCTATAATAAACAATAAAATCATACAGTACATGAATTATACTTTCTGTTGGGAAATAGTCAGCATGGCTCCTGCGGAAGTCCTACCTCAGTAGTCTGCTGGAGTTCTAGCAGAGTGACAGTAAACACATAGGTAAAAAGCGAACAAGATTCAAGAGAAGAGATTTTTCAAGAGAAAGTCAATAGGGATTGGTCCTGGAAGCAATTTTATTCAACATCTTTGTCCATGAACTGGAGAAGAAATAAGCAGAAGAGTATCTGACTTTGTAGATATGATAATAACTTCTAGAAAGTCAAAATGCTTTTCTGTTTTTTAAGATATTGCAGACTATACAAATGGTTGATGAACTCTGAGGTGGATAAATCTAAGTTACTGCAACTAAGAAAAAAACCCAAACAATCCTAAATCATCACTGATGGTTCATAATGCTGAATACAAATCTGACAGTTATGGTTCAGGTGAGAACCTTCATCTTCGTATTGATAAGTGTCTGAAATCTTTATTCAATGTACTGTGGCAGCTGAAAAAGCCAGTGAGATATTGGGGGCCTTCATGGAGGTGTTGATAATGAGACAGGATACACCATTTTGCCTCTTAAAAGGTGTGGTGCCACCTGTGTGCCACATATTGAATTTAGGGAAGGTACAATGAAAGGCAAATAAAATGATCAAGGTGATGTGGCAGTTACCTCCTGAGGGGAAACTGAAAGACTGGGACAATTCAGGAATCCAAAGCAAGGTATCACCGAGACATACAAAAGGTGAAAGTACTGGATGAGCTGAATGGGAAAAAGTTCAACACACTGTGTAATAAAAGTAGTAGTAGGTTGGTTTCAAAAGACAAATGAAAAAGTTTCTTTATATAGTATGTGGTGAAACTCTGGAACCTGCTACGACAGGAGATTGTGTGGAAGGACAAAATCAGCTGGTTTATTTTAAAGGGACTAGACATTCATAGACAGTATGTCTGTAAAATTAAGATGAGGAATGGGAGTACAAAAGGAATAGCCTGCAGAAAGTGGTTGTTTTTGCATGCTTTCCCTGAATAGCAACTCTTACTGCTTCTGCTGCAGACTAAACATTGGGATAGTTACTTTGATGGTAGACATGATTTCTACACCCATATTCTCAGGCCATACATGCCAGTTCCGAATCAAAACCCAAGTAACAATGGTTGATCGGTTTTCTTCAAGCTAAATATCTATACTAGAAAAGACAATACAAGGCCAAGCTCAGCACTGTGCTAATGAAACTGCATGGCCCAGCCCAGAGCTTACTTCATTTGGCCAGCTCAAAGCTGTGTGAGAACTAGCCAGGGTCTATTTGGAAAATATTTCATGAGTGTATTTCATTTTGATCTGGTATGTCCAGGGTCAACAGTCTACTGGCTATCTCCTGGGACACTGACTCAAATCCCCTGCTCCTGCAAACACCTTGTCATCTATGGCAGGAGGAATTTTAAGTGAGTTATTTTTCTGGAACTTTGAAAGAAATCAGTATGATGCATACTGGCTTCTGACTGAGGATATATTTAGTGAAACACTAGCTCATTATTTATCTTCTGGTTCTTTTATACCCCAGGTGGGCCAGTGGCATGAATATTTCAAAAGAGGTTTTGTTTATCACTCTGAACATAATATAAGAAAAAAATGGCTCTTCTCAGAGGCAGCTGCTTCTTCTGATCCAAGAGTTTGGGATGACCTGTAGCTGTCATTTTTATAAACCTAGTCAGCAAGGGCACTGGAGTCTAAATGATACTGACTGATGCTATGGAAATAGCTTGTCCTCTGTGAAGACATTTTATCATAGCTCTCGTAATTGGAAGAGTGACTATAGATCCAAAGCAGGGATTCACCAGGGAAGTCCTTGTTATGGTGTTAGAAAAAACTTCTTTCTAGAAATAGGATAGCAGCTACGACCTATTTTTGGTAACCAGCTCATGACTAGGACTGTGGAATGGGTAAAATCCTGACCTTGTCTACTCCTTCCCAAGTCTGGAAACAGTGAGACTCATCTTTGTTCCATTGCAGGTGTGGGGAAGGACATGGATTAGGTCTGCAAAAAAATGGCCACAGTAAGTTAGGATCTCTTCAAGTTTTGCACTCAGGTGAAAGCCATCTTTGGCATGATCCCAGTGAAACACATTCAGCAGACAACAGAGTTACACATTCAGCCCATTTGGCTGTATGCAGTAGCTCTGCTTACCTTTTAACTCCAGAAAGGGGACAGATTGCCATCTGTTACTGCTAATGAAAAGTTGAGTGGCCCAAGACACCTATCCCTCAGGAAGCCTGTCCACAGAGACAGTCCTGAAAACAAAAACTTCTCTGAACTTGCATTAACCAAACTATAGTTGGGCTCCCCATTACCTCCTTTTTAGGAGACAATTGTGGGTTCCTCTCAAGTGTTTCAACTACCATTGTGCTCCCACGTGCCTTGCATTTGTCTCTCCAGAAGTACAAACTCTTCACCCGGTTCGTGCACAATTACTACTCCTAAGGAGTGAGAATACCTCAAAGTCCCTTTTGGGAGACAAGCACTGGTAGTTCTGTATGGAGAGATGCAGGTATAACTCTGAGTTCTATCTTCTCTTCCAAAGTAGACAGCCAAAAAAGCCCTGACTTTAAACAAAAGCATTAAAGGCCATGATGAAATAAGAAGTTTGTTTCCCCATAGGCTTTGCTGCTAAGTCCTAAGCATGTAACGCAAATTGGATCATGCAATTAGCAGTAAATGGCACAAGGATACCTGGCTGATCACATGATAGTTCCATGTGCAGTTTCTGAATAGTTCTCAGAAGGACCTGAAATGCAAAAAGTTTAAAGGGAACTTGGGGACCTAGCTTGCTACATGCTTCTACTCTGTATATTTAAGATTAGGAGACAGACCAGACTATTATGTGTGCCAGATGAATACACCATAGTTGCACCAAAAAAACCCTATTTCAACTGTGGCATAGCATGTTGCTAAATCTAAAGTGAGGACAAAGCTAGCTGTACACACTACAAGGCTCATCAATAGACAGTACTAATACTTCTAGTAGAATATATTTTTAAACTGGCCACGTTCTGATGCATCCTCTCTCATATTCATTCCTCAGAACCTCAATAATGATCTGTGAGAACTCCTCTAAAACCCACCGGGCATAAAATAATTTGCAATAGAGTTTGTCAGCAAAAAGTATTTTGTAATAAATAGATAACTTCTGGGTCCTGTTCTTGATGTACAACCGGTGAGATTGCCTCTGCATGCAATGATGACAATAGGAGAGTCAGGTTGTGGGGAAAAAAATGGGTTAAAACATTAACCCTTTAAGGGTATGGGCTATTTTATGCATGTCTTATTCACATTCTATTTTTTGTTAGGATAGTGTCACTCCAGAGTCATTCATTTATCTGAAGATTTTTAGATTTATTCCAGTGAGATCAAAAGACAAATTAAACTGACATCCAACAAATAGCCTTCCAAGTATGTAAATCAAAAGATATGAATCTGCAGTTATTGATAGGTACAAATTACCAGTAATTGGCCAGATGAGGTAAGAGGGTTTTCCTGCTCCACTTTTTCTCAAAAATCAGAGGAAAGAAATGGAATTATTCAAGAAACATTATTACAGGCAAGTCTTACCAGTGTTATTGTTCACTTTCATTAAAAAAGTATAAATTAGGAGTTCCAACCATTAAATTTGGCTGAAATTTATATGGATAAGAAGGGAAATCTTAAAAAGTCTGGTTTTGACCAGTTTCCAACTCAGCTGCACAGATTGGTATTTTTGAATAATTCAGTCAGAGAAGCGTTTGACTTTCTGAGTGATTTAGACATGTGAGTGAACCAGTTGAGGTTTGGTTATGTGATCAAAAAAAAAAAAAAGAAATTCTTTCTTCTTGATTTCTAATATTGCTTTTCTTCCAAAAGGATGAAATGTAGGATGCATACAGGAGGTGGACCATATTAAGAGCCAGAGAGATACAGTATCATAAAGCCCTGGAGAAGTCCTCATTTGAATTCTATTCTGAACTTCCTGGCTTAGGCCTCTGTCTACATCTTCCTGGTTTATTCTCTTTAGTTGTGCACTAACAACTTTAAGGCTCATGCAGCCTGTAAGCTGATTGCTTTGAATATAAATGGGTAGACTATTAAAAGCAGAATTTAGGCTTCTGGACTCATAAATCATAAAAGCAAGCATAAATTCTGTGTTTTAGTGGAGATTTAAATTCCTAAATGGGTTTTATAGGAGCCACATAAGACCTATTGACAATACCCCTTTATGATAAAAAGTAAATAGAAGTGACAAAGTCAGAATTCAAAATGCCATTGCTTAGCTCCCACTAGCCTGAAGAAGACCAAAAAATGGCTGGCGGAAATCTCAGAGGGAAACAAATGATAACATGAAATTAAATGTGTAATATTCCTTTTTATGCTGTGTGTGGGAAAAAAGCACTCAGAGAATGAGCTGGTACATTTGCATAACAAAAGAAATCAACAACAACAACAAATTGCCATCGTGTTCAAAGCTGATAATTGCACAGATGACAACAAGAAAGCGCCTTTCTTCTCAGCTCTCTAGGGGACGAGCCTTGTCGAGATGAGGAAAAAAGGTGGAAAGTGACCCCACTTGCTTTCATGAAAATTAGCAAGCTCAGAAAATGTCTTTGGTGCAAGGGGGTGGCCAGTGAATGGTGTGAATGCTAATGAACACAATGAGGGCAGAGGCTCAGCCAATGTTCCCCTAATCTCCATCAGATGATCAACAACTGGCAGCATACTCTTCAAACCACCCTCATCCAGCCTACCAACATCCAACTCACCTTGTCAAGAGAAGGTTTTTTTGGGAAAGGGATATTTGGGAGGGCTCTGGGGTTGGGTTTTTAGTTTTCTTTTGTTTTAAATTTGTATTTGTTTTTCTGCTGATGGTTTCTTTCAGGGTTGCACTGAATTTGAATTCTTCAGGCCCTGTGAAATATGGCAATCTCTATTGTACAGCATGGTCCTAAATAATGATCCACAATTTTCCCAAGCCATTTATCTGAACATCTCGCCTTACTGGGATGAAGGACAAAGCATTTGGAGTCAGTACTTCCTCTGGGGTTCCCAAGCAGTAGAAAAGTTCTTGTTCTGAAGAAAAAGGTACTCTTTTGGGCACCAGCAGATCACCAATTGTAACTGGTTTTGTCAGCACGAAAATATGTATTTGCTTTGTCTGCAAGATGAAACATAATTCAATTTATCCAATGACTTCCTAGAAGTACTGTGACTCCAGATGTCTACTAAAAGTGCTGAATAGTGGTAGTATTTTTTTTTAATTATCCAGTGGTAGGTGTCCTTGAAGAGAGCTCTGAAACACTTTGAAAGAATGTGACTGATGCTGAAAGACCTAGACAGAACAACAAGCTTTAAGAGATGAGGACCAATTGATACATCCCTATTTAACTCCCCACTTCTTTCTTACTATTTTCCATCCCTTCATCAATAATGCAGCAGACAACAAAAATGAAGGAAGTCACGGAATCTTATACTAGTCCTTCTTAGTGTAGGACAAGCTCTAGTAGCACAAAAATAGCTCCCATTGGCAAATCTCCACGGATTTGAGGGGTTTAAGCCCCTGAAATCTGTCCTTTACCTTATGGAAAATATCTATAAAATTTAACGGAGTTTTAACCATCCAATTTAAGAAAAAGTCCTTTCAGAGTTTGAAAAGTTTAACACAAAAAACAATTTAGAGATATGAATTATTAAAGTCAGTGTATATGCTATAAGGCAGGATGTGTGCATGTATTTTAAAGTTTTTGTTACAGAATTCAGCAGTAGTTTTAATTTTCTGTCATGGTCAATAGGACTGATTAAAAAGCAAACAGTTCCTCCTTCAACCACCCTCAATAACATAGAGAAGAAAAACACAAATGTCTAAAATCAGTCAGGTATTGTTTTGTTTTTAAATCCCCTGGGATTTTTGTATTTGTTGTCTGATGTCTAGTTTGCTTTTATTCATTCCAAAATAAATGGATGGCAGTCAGAGAGACCTTGAATAGACAGACTGTTAAGGTACTTACATGAGATCCATGGGTTCAAGCTTCAATAGCAGACAAAATAGGAACTTTTGCCTGAGCCTTTAACATTCTAAATACCTTAACCTGTCAGTCCTTACAGTTGGAAGAATTTCATCTTGTATAAATAATGAAACATTTGTTGGAAAAGGAGATACAGGCATGAAAACTCTGTCATTGAGGGACTCATTTAGGAAGACTACAGGCACAAATTCAAAACCTTCTTCGATGAACAATGAAAAGAGAAGGTAAAAGGTGTTCCTATCACCTGGAAAAATGCAGTAAATCATGGGGCTACATTCAGTCTCTCTCGATGGGTAGATTACTTCACCACAACCCTGGCCCACAGCTTGTGGTCAGTAAATATGAGAGGTCTTATTTTTATTCTAAATGATAGTCAAAACATTCTGAATCCTCAAATATTTTTGTCTGCTATCAAAATTAGGCTTTAAGAAACAACCCTGAGCATACAGTGATTTGGAAAAGAATAACCACATAGGTAAGACTGATGATGGATCCTCTAGCTATCTGCAGACTCCTGGTTAAAAGAAGTCTTACTTATCTTTCTAAACACACTTCACTTGAAAGCTACTATAGGTGCTCACTGTAAGACAAAATAAAATTCTATGTGTATGAAATATCTTCTATATGAAGCTCAGATGTTTGCAACCCAGGACCATCGTGCTCATGCTATTGAGCACAGCCAGCTTTGCTTCTGTCTCTGCTTCACCTCTACCAATCAAAAGAAAATTAGAGACCAGTTTCTTATAGGATATGGGGAAAAGTTTGAGATATTAACTGGTTCCAGATTAGTGACAAAATAAAAATATGAATCTGACTCATCTCCATGCACAAATGTGTGTATGTGGAGTTGAACATTTTGTTATTTACTTTGTTTTGGATGGGTTATAAGAGCAAGGCTTCCTTGTCTGAATTTGTAGAGCATCTCATGAAGACTTAATCAAATGAGTAAGTTCTTTCTCTGCTTGTTTCCCTGCCTGGCTAATGGTATGCAAGACCTGTAGGCAATGGATGAAGCACCAGTTGGCACTTCTCTGGCTGCAAGTTCCACTAGATGCATCTTTAATGGGTTACTCCTGCCAGGCTTCACTTGAAGCAGAAAGTCTAGGGTCTACAGACAGATGAGTTTTTCCAGTTGACAGCAGGTGCATAGGCTGGACTGAGAAAACAAGAAGGAAATGGAACTAGTTTGCATCAATCCTAGCTAAGTGCAACAATCTGAACCGGGGACAACTCTTTCTAATGGGCTGTGGGAGTTGTACTGAGAGTGATGAAGAGGTGGGCAAGCAGAGGAAAGGTGGGAAATGCTTTGAAGTGAAAGTCTTCAGACTAAACCCATCATGATGAATAATCAAGTACATATGCAAAACTGGTCTTGTGGTGCTGCCTAGGGGCCCATAAAATCAGTTGTCTACAGTGCTGGTCATTAGCAAAAGGCTGACTGTTAATACTGTTAATTTTGTGTAATGTACTTCAGTTTACTGATATGACAGACAGAGCTGGAAGCTCCTTCCTCAATATTTTAACCTAGTACCTGAACAAGGACAAGTAATTTCAGACTTCGTGAAATTAATGAAGCCTATTTGCCAATGGCTGGCTCATAACTAGATTCTCTGATGTTTAATAAAGGACAAGATCAATAAGCTGTTCCTTCAATGAAAGTACTGCTAGCACCTTTCCCCCCTCCCCATTCTACCTGTTTCCAAAATTCATTTTAGAACTGAATATATTTGAGCTTTTTACCCCCACTGTAATTTATCTGAAATCAGCTCAGAGTTTGAAAGTTGGACAGACACAGACTGATCATATAGTTTCCCCTTGAAGCCAGGTTTATAATTTTAGATTAAGTTAGAGCTGCTTAGGGATCTCCATGGCAGTACAATACCATTTGTTCAGTGAGCAAATTGTGATACCAAAATCATTGCAATCTGACCTGAGTTGATTAACCTGTGCCTTACCAAAAGTTGCCCCTCTCTGAGGGTCTGATATCACCATGCAGTCAGACCCTGACCATATGTATAAGAAAGCAGTGCCCCATAGTGCTGGGAACTATCTGGCAAATATTAAGAAATTTCACAGTTTCATCAGGGAAGGAACAGGGTTTTAACCCAAATTGGCAGATGGTAAAATGAAGGAAAAGGGAAAAATGGGTTATGTGAGTTTTTCAGGGAACAAAGAAAATGATCTTTATCTCCCACATATCAGCTTAGTACTTTCAATGATATCCCATCTTTTAAACTTTGATGATTTGGCATTTGGTACAATCCTGCAGTATTTGGAGGGTTGAGTGTAGGGTTTGTTATGGTTTTGTTTCCCTTTAACTAAATTAGGGTTGTTCACAAGATGGCTTACATCAGGAGCAGAACTATTACTTTTCTCTCATTAATTCACCCACATAACAGAACCACTTTCAACGTATGCAAAAAATGTCAACTCCTGCCCTGTGCTCTTCAGACACAAACCCAACCCCATGCTTTCATTACGTCAATCTACAGGAGAAGAGGGAAGGAACCCTTTCCAAATCCCGTGTTCCTGTTCCTGCTTGAAATTGGATCTCTCCCCCTTTTATTTATTTCATTTCCTGTGCTCAGTGCACAATGAATCTCTCCAGGTTCATTTATTCATTTCACTTTGGCAGTATGTCACTACACGGACAATCTATTGAGGATGAGATGGAAATAATATTACGCTACTGAGCTGATAATACCTGACTTTAATATCTCTTAGCAGTATCTCCATCGTGCTATGTCAGTGAAACAGATCAGATGGTGTAGGTCTCTAGTGTAAACCAAAAAGCCGTGGGGGGAGGGAGAGGGGGAGGGGTGGAGAATACTTTTGCTATAAAAATTAAACTTCTAATACATCAGCAGCAGAAGGTGAAGGGGCAGCAGAATCGCAAGGGAACAGATCAGCTATCCTTCAACTAGTGCCTCTGAGCTGGTAGCTAATAAACATCTGTATTTAACTCCAAGCACTTCTTTTCCCTCTTTTTTCTCCCATCTCCTTGTCTTGTCTGATCCCACTAATACACTAGGTTGGTTATATATAGCTCATTTTAGTGACATCATAACCATTCCGTTGGTCATTATCATGTTACTTAAACAGATTTACGGTCTATGTGTTTGAATAAAAAAAGGACGAAGGGGGGATATTCAAGGAGCCATGAGAAAAGATATTCAAGGTGCAGTTAAGACAATTCTATGAAGCTCAGAGAGTGGCTTTGCTCTCTAAATCAAGTCAGTAAGTCTGTCTTGTAGGTGAGACACAGGGAGGAAGCTGTGACAATCTGATTATTGTCCTTGTTCCTTACATTTTTTAGCTGTCTGATCTTCAGAGTTTGTTTAGTTTTCCAGTATCACTGTTTCTGTATCTCCAGCTTTCCTTTGAGAGAATGTCTTTTGTGCTTTCATGGCTAGATGGATATGCACATGCTAAACATATTCATTCCTTTGGTTCAGTTGGTATGGCAGTAGTGGAGACTTTGGCTCAACAGTTGGCTCTAATAGACCCCAATCATGGGTGAGATTTGATCCTGAAAGCCAGTAATTTCATCTGAGGATGAGGATGAAGTTGGATAGAAGGATATTTCTAATGCGTTAAATATCCTCTGCTGCCTTAGCAAGCAGCTCATCAAAGGAGTCATTATCAGCATGAAATTTTTAAATGTGTGTTTGCAAATGATTCTATAAAGAAGGTGCCTGGAAGAGCCTTTCAGCTCTTCCAGGTGAATTTCAATGGACACATAAGTTGTGGATAAAATGCAGAAGGTTGAAGAGGTCAAGCCTGAAATGAATGGACCTCCATTTAACTCTTCATGTCCTAGTGATCCTGGCTGACTTCCTTCTGCCTCTCCACCATCTCTCAAAATGACTCTCTGATGTTTGTCTTTATGTGCTGATAACCACAACCAATCCCTCCCCTACCTATTGCTGCCTGGTATACCACTGTCTATACCTAAGGTTGCAAGCTAGGAGTGTGAAATCAGAGTCAAAAGAAGAATTAAAACCCTGAATCTCTGGGGTTCAATTGCCTAATACTTATTTCTGGAGGAGCAGTCAGAACGAGATGGTCCTTATTGCTTTATTACAAGCCTGGTGAAAAGTGTGAATGAGAACTGTGTTAAGGCAGAATAATTTACCAGAGGAAAAAGCCAAAGGAAAGAAAATAAGAAATAAAGTTTTTAATGGGTTTCTGAACTTTCTGAGAGGCTGCAGACACAGCATCCTAGTTTTTGAGATCTATGCACTGATGAGTTTTCCCCTTTTTCTTTTGCTGTTAAACTCCCTCATGCAGCCAAAATACAAGTGGTCCCTTGGCACTGATTTATATTATTTTTAGCGATGTGCAGGCAGCAACAGTTTTAGGCCCTCAAAGCCTAATAATATTTTTCCTTTAAAGAAGAAAGAGAAAGAGAGTGATCCTCCACAGCAGATCGGAGCAGGAGGAGGTGACTGATAAAAGTTGTGACTGGCAGATTCAGCACCATAGCCTAATTAGATGGGAACTTGGCATTTGCTGTATGACTTCTGCCCTGCTAAAGCTCTCCTCTGACTAGTAGAGGGAATAAATTCAGGACCTCTTAAAGCCATCATGGTCTAAAATCTGTCCAGCTCTCTGAGTAACCTTAAATTCAAATGATCCTGACTACAAACTCCTAAAATAACATGTTCTATACCATAGAAAACAGCTAATTTTAAGGGTAAAGTACTAGAATAAGATTCAGAATTCTTAGGTCTTATGTCAGTGCTGCACCAAAATGTCAAAGTCACACTGGGCAGGGTGCAAAACTTAAGCCACATGTGTTGAACGGGCATGTTCTTTTGCTTATCTTGTTTGTTCAGGCAAAAAGAACTTTGGGAAGGGGCATTCTCCTGACATGTGAATCCATGATGTCAGGGTCTTCTAAAGCATAAATAGCCAGAAGCAATTCAGTACTGGCACATCTTCATCAAAACACGGAGTAGATTCATCAGTACGTATTTAGTAATCTACAGTATTGGCATTTACATCTGAGATAGTAATCTAGGTCACCTTCACAACTCACAGGAAACAGTCAATTCTAGAACACAATCCATTTAATTCAAATGTGGATGTCAGGAGAATCACTCTCTGGAATTGCCTATTTTTCTCCAATGACTGGGTATAGAGTCTAAGCAATTAGGTCAGATGTGTATTCATTATACACATTTATCAATGAATCCCAAGTTGTGACACCTTGAAGAAGACACCCTCCTCAAAGTGTCTAGACTTTCCATGACTGGGCTTGTGTTCAGTTCTTAACTGTGGGATCTGTGGTGACCTATGAGGACTCCCCAAGAGCTCAGTTTTTGTCATCATCTGCTAGAGCTCAGAGGGTTAGAATAGGAATAACATGAGCACTGATGAAATAAGGATTATATTAACAGACCCTTTTAGGCAATAACTTTTAATTTCTTCCACAGGAAAAAGAAAAGCAACATCCACCCACCTGCAAATGAGAGTAATTCTGTCTGCAAGGGAAGCATTGCGCTTTGAGTCCTTGTGAAACCTTGTTTCAAGTGTCAGCAACTGTGGTCATTCCCCATTGTCTACTAAGACATCTCTTTCACAAAGTGGGGTAGTAAAAGGAACACGATTTCCTCTGCTCAAGAGCCTGGCTTCACAAAGCTGGTCAGAACTTCAAATTTAATTGAAACTGTCCAAAAAGTTCAAAGGTTACAGCTGGGGACACAGCAGAAAGGAGACTAACAGACAGTGAGAGAAAGATTTCTTTAGAAGATGAACTAGAGAAGAATAAAAAAAAAAATAATAAAAGGAACAGAGCATAAAGAAAATCAACAACCCAGCCTGGAAAACACCCCACTGCCACAAAGGAAGCCATTCATTTACATTCGTGAGGAACCCAACAGCAGCTGGAGGTGTCTGGGCACTGCCATTCCACAGATGATGTCAGGCCTGTGGAAGATTTTTCAATTAATCTCTCTTGACCCCATGGCTTGAACCCTCATTCCTATTTTTAACAGCCCCATTCTGTTGGATGACCTTGGGACCCAGTGACCAATAATACCCATTTAAGTAACTGCAGGGGTGTCTGTAAGTATGCAAGGAGAATTTGCAAGGGGCTCATTATGTAGAGAGTTACTTACCACAAAGAAGGACTCTCTCTCTTTCATTCTTGCCTGAAGGCTAGTAGTTGGGGACCTTAAGCAGAGACTTGATCATGCTAAACACATAAAAAGTGCCCTAAAAATGCCATTCTGCATGTAGATGTTCCAACATTTGGAGAAAAGAAGAAAGGGCCTATGAACATATACCAATCACTTACACACATAATGAAGAAAACCATCAAATGCTTCACATCCCTTCTTGCTACTAAAATATTAGATAGAACAGCATTCCAAGTAAATCAAACAAAAGAAGCCCAGATCTTAGTTTGTGCAGCACAATGCAGCACCTAGGCTATTCCTGTTAGTCATTTTGAAAGACTAACACAGGAATGATTTGGCTTCAAGTTCATGCATATACATCAAGTGTAGAGAACAATTTTGTTTGAGTCACAAGAGACAAAAATGTGCTAAACCACTTTGCCTCACCAATTTTACAGAACAGTTTTATGCCCACAAGACACGTGCTTCAAAATATCCTGACAGGGATTCAGCATTAAGCCTTGGATGCAAACTTAACTTTTCTTCTAGTATGAAAATATATGTTGTTCCATTCTAAGCATTGGAAGGTTATGAATATGTTCTCTTTCTTGTCTCCAATAGTTGTGTTTCACAGGCAGAAAGATAGTATATTTCTCTGTTTCCTTTTAAAAAACCCCAGAAAACCAAAAGAAATTGTCCTCTGCTGAACAGTCCTATGATGACAGCAGAGGACAAAACCACTTTGTGGTGTGATGGTACACAAGCCTCTCTTTACTCTTCTGTTGATGGAATGACAGCCATCTTGGTCCTCACTCTAGGTTTTAACCAGCTATCCTTTCAGCAAAAGCCTTTGGATCAGAGAGGGGGTATGACAAAATATAGGATTAAGCTTAAAGGAGAATGAATGATAAACCCAGTAGACTGGGTTGGATCTGAAGATACCCACTGCAAATAAAAGAAGAATTTTCTTTGCAGTGTCCCCACTCTTGGGGTTCTGGAAGGTAAGAGATGAAGAAAAGGTGAAAGGAATTATAGTAGTTATGTGGGTAATGTTTGATTAATGCCATTAATCAGAACGTAAAAAACTCTCAACTTGGGTCAGACTCATATTTGGTCTGTTACAAAATAACCTGTTTCTGACAATGACCTGTAGCAGATGTTTGGGTAAAGTGTATAAATTCCATGGCAATTACAGAGTGATCTTTCCCCTAGCTATACTCTTGTGTCTGTAATCAGCAGTTTAGAAACTTCCCAGATTTTTGTTTCTGAAGCTTTCAGAAGGTTTGCATGTAAAAAAGTAAGAGAATTCACCAGTAAAGCCACACATTGCTGATGTGTAGTGGTGAAAACTGTTCTCTGTTGTAAGTATGAGTGAGAAGTGGACAACTTGGTAGTACTACTACAAACAGGTTTAAGTCCTTGACTAAAACCAGCTTTGGCATATACAGAGCATGTCATTGTTCTCTCTGTATTCAAGCTCCATACACATCAGATCATCCCAAAATGCACGAACCTAATGGATTACACGCTGAAAAGCTGGATACAGTACTGGAGCAGGAAGATTTCAAGGCTCTCTGAAAGTTCATAAATTATGATGAACCTGTTCATACAGCTTCTCTTGAAAAACTCTTGTCCATGTAATTGTCCTTGTACCGCTCCAGCTGGGTCATCGGCTAGCAAGGCGGCCAATGCACTCTGCCCTAGTAGTGTTACACAAAACTGATCCTAAGCAGTGATCAAAGGAAAGCAGAAGGGCAAAGTGCCAGCAGAACAAAGAAGATAAGGCCCACAGAAATCCATCAAATTTTAAAATGCATTGGATGCGCTAACATCTCAGAGGAGACTCAGATAAGGACACAAGTAACTCTTCTTACATATTCCTTTGAGGCTGAACTTTGATGCACAGCCTCACCCATCCTCCAACAGGTCCGCTCACCTCTTTGTTCGTTCAAGAGCCTTTCTCTTCTAATGGAGAGATTTCATTTTGCTGAGCTCCACTGATTATTAAAAAATAAGAACTAAAATCCAAATGCTGCTCTGCACATTTCTACACCAATCACACTAATCTCACTTGCCTTTGCTTGCTCTTATCACTCCAGATTCACCTAGGACCCACATTTCGTGTATTTCCAAAACAATATTGCTATTGCTATGTTCAGACCTTGTTTCTGTATTCTATATTTCCTGACATCAGGAAAAACCTCCCTTTTTTCTTGTCCACTCCAATAAGTTTCTATTATAGCTTTTTTTCTTCCCTTACCTTATACCTTTTAATTCCCCTTTCTCTTTAATTCACTGGCTCTGTACTGGTGTCGCTTAACTCTCAGGAAGTATTTTGGGACATGCTTGATTAAAAAGATAGAGGAGATTAAATTCAAGTAGTTCTGTATTTTTATCCTGGTACTTCCACTTTCCCCTGACAGTATAATATCTGTAATAACTGAAGTATTTATATATATAGTATTTTAACAATATTTCTTTTCAGTCCAAATATTCTAACTTCACTGTTTTAAAACTAAGAGATAAGAACTCATATGATGGTTCCAAAAAGAATTCTAAATTTCTGCTTTTAAAACACATTTTAGTGGTCTAGTTGGATTGTTATTTATATAACAGACCTCATGTTTTCTGGAAATTTAAAATGAATGAATGTCAATGTTATAAGATTTCTTTGATGTTATGTGGAATGCCTATAGTATTTTGGGTTTGCATCTCTCTCTTTTCAATCAGAGTTCAAGATACTGATGGAATCAGCTGATTTACAGATGTGGAAGTTTCAGGGGAAAAAAAAATATTGTGAGGCTTTGGTCATTACAAGTTTGACCCTCAGATAATCCTCATTCTCCTTAATTGAAAAAACAAATGAAATGTAATACATTTTACTTGTATATGGAAAGGTGGAGTGTTTTTTTTTTCCGCTCCATAAAAAGTTGTGCGGTTGTTTAAACACAACCCTGAGAAAAAAATTATCAGACCTCCACATGGAGTTTTGACTCATATTCTCTTTTCTTCAAGTCATATGCGTGACTTATTTGTAAAAACTTCCAATAAACATGAATCTGACAGTCAGCCTAATATGCTGGAATCAAAAGCTATTATTGACTTTGCCATATTGATCAATGGTGGCCCAAGCCCTGTAAGAGATTACAGTGTTTCTCTCTGAACGCGGCTGCTCAACTGTTCCCTTTCCGCATTAAATGAATGTTCCTCAGTCAGGAAGTGTTAAAATGACCTGGTTCAGAGCCTTCTGCTCCAGGCCTTGCCCTCCCATGGATTTGGCACACAATGCACTTCCAGAGATATGTAGATGCTGAAGCAGCAGGTTGCTACTTCAGTTTGGAGGTGGATTTCACATGTTTCTTTACCACACACCCCTGTTTTACCTGCTCATAGCAACACATCCATCCCCTTTCTCAGGGCACTTCTCAGTACCGTTTGTGGACTTTTGCTTTACCACTCTGGTGTGTGTGCTATTTCCTCATCATATAGACTGGGAACGGAGCCATGGGGAGTCCAATTGACTTGTCATATGGAAATCTCATGAATAAGAGGCAATTTGAAGTCACTTCTCTCATGTCAACAGCAGGAGTAGAAGTGTTGACTAGCTCATCTCTCCGTATGTTACTCAAACCAACCTCCTCCCAGCCCTAAGTTCCCAGAGAGTCACTAGGTGAAAATGATCTCTTCCTCTGCTTGAAAAGTATGGCAAGATGGCTTTTCTATGACATCAGTCTGAGATCACAGTAGCCCTGAGAAGGAGTATTTTATACCTAGAGGTGGCTTACAGTTCAGCAGACAGAGTAGCCATGGTCTTTTCTGAGCTACCTGGAGGTGTAAACCACAATGTCTCTGGAAACTGCACCACCGACCCCCTCCAATAAACCACAGCAGCAGCCATCTGGAAGGCAGCCACTGTGTTTTGAACTGCTTTGGGATTTAGGCTCAGGTAAGTTGCTAGTGGAAGCAACCTTTCACGAGGTGTATGAAGATTCAAAAAACACAGTGAATTTAGCTATTTCTACAGCTGCCCATTCTCTTGAAGCCAAAAAAAAAAACCCACAACAACCCAAAACCAAAGCACAATAACTCAAGTCTTGTGGAAATACATGATTTAGAAATGTTTAAATGCAGAAATGCCTAATGAAAATTTCTACTTCTCTTCTGAACAAAATGATGTAATCTGTACTGAACAGCCAGTTGCAAAAAGTGTTTCAGTATCTTTTCACACGAAAAAATTATACACAATGTTCAAGAAAAGTGAAATGAATACATCAACTTTGTTTTCAGAGAAGTCCTGTATTTTTCATAGATTTCTTTCCTAAGTTAGCATATTTCTGGATATATTCAGGAGAGAAGCAAAAGATTAAAGAAAGGCAGAGAGGTTCAGTGATCCACTCAAGACAGGTCATGATTTGTAAGTGAGACTGAAGCAGGTCAGGAACAAGGTGTGTACAGGAGCTACACAGAGGAAAGCTGGCATTGCTCTTCCCTGCGAGTAAGCCTACAGACAACCTTCCTGGATCTATTAATCAAAAGCCTTTCATTCAAACTGGGAGAAAACAAAACCGTGCTGTGAAGCAAACAATGGACATCGGCACTGAAATGAAAAGGATATGGAGAACATAAGAGTTTTAGAGCAGGTGGCATCAAACCCTTCCTGAGCAAGTCAAGGGCTCGGCGTCCGCAAAGCAACTTGGCAGAGAGCTCCCCAAAGCAATCTCTTACACAGTCTTCTGTAGTATGTAAATTTATTGAAATGCAGTCCCCTTTGCCTACTGGGAGATGTGTGCGCTGTGATCCGTCCTCTCAACCCACACTGACACAGGCAGCTGACATTGTGGTTTTGAAGATTTCCCTTTTGTTTTTGCTGCCAGCTCGTGGGAGGGGGAGAGAAGGAGGAAGGGGAAAGAGGAGGGCGTCATACACCCGCAAGTGTGTATAGGCAGGCCAAGAGAATCTGTGCCACGAAACACCCAGATGGCAGGAAAAAGTCACCTTTTACTAACTGGATCCAAGGCAGATTTTTATAGTGTGTGGGTGTGAGAGAGGGCAGGGGCTGTGTGGAGGATGTAGGAAAGCAGAGCATGTAAATGCACATATGTTTGCCCCAGAAAGAGGGAGAGAAGGACACGCAGTGGGTAAACAGGCTTCCATTTCCATGCATAGAAGGGCAGACTTGCACAGGGGAGAGAAAAGAAGTTATGGAGAGATCTATCAGGAACAGAAATCCAAGCACCTGATAAACTGATCCATTGACCTCCTCTGTGCAGAGAGACATGGGAGGTCGCCAGCTTCCCACTGCATTTGCATGGTATGTTACAGGACAATTTCTTTTTTTCCCCAGATCCCCTAAAATGGGCTTTAATGGGAGTAAAAACCTGTCTGTCCTGAGCTATAGTTTAACTGCACCCCTTGAGGTGACACAACCCATGTGCAAGTCAAAGGCCTCATGCTGTGACTTCACTGCCCTGATCATGAGGCTGTGTCCCCACCTGTAGCCCTTTGCAATGTGAATTCTGGGCTTTAGAAAGAAATGAGCTGGAAGAAACAATTCAAACCTACATTTCTGGGCTCATATATAGTATCTATAGTAATGAACTAAACTTTGACTCTGTGGGCATGAAAGCCTTGCAGATGTATAGTTTAACTCTCTACTTTCTCCCCAAAACTGGGTGGGTTGAGTCCCACTTGCCTGAAGCAGTCCATACTATCCCCTACTCTGTACCTGGGGACTGTGTTGGAGTGCTAATTTACATGGGCCTTCAACAGGCAGTGTGCTAACAACAAAATAGTAGGCACAAACCCTACTTGGGCTCAAGACCATGCCCATAATTTACCAGTTTACTGGATCCTGGGAAGGTTGTGACTTTTCCATCTCCAAGGTCTGAATCACACTCATAGTTTCCATACACCTGAACATTATGAGATGCTGGATGGCTTGCAGCTCTTGGCACATGAGCACAACTCAAGGGGGACAAGAAGGCTGGCTGGAGCTGGTGAATTCTGCTTTGGCTGGGATTATATGGGATACACATAAACAGTTCTCCAAATATACAATCTAAATATCCCATATTAATTGTATGTCTGAATCAGTTCTGATGCTCGTCCTAAAGGTGTCTAAAGACAATTCTCTTCATAATGGGAAGTATAATGAGATGTGTGCCAGGTAGCTTCAGGACACGGCCACCTCAGTGTTTCAAGCTAGAATGGACCATGTTGATTATTATTTTGACTTCCTGATAGCAGAATTTTTCAACAGTTCCCGGACTGAGGACTGAGTGTGCTCTGTATCCCTCACTCAGCAGAACAGGCCAAGCGTCACCCAGTGCTTCTGCAAATAGCAGTATTTTGCTCCCCCACCTCTTTTCTGATACCTATGCAGGAGAAGACTGGGCTCCTTATTCTTGATATAGTGCAGCCACCAAAGAGATGCCCTGCATTGTGCTAATAGGGAGGTGTGTAAAGTCACCTCACATGCTGGCATGTGCCACAGGGGAAATCCACTGGGAACGCCTTGACAGGGAGTATCAAGGCAAACCTTTTTCAGTGCCTTCAAGAGAAACCAAAAAGCAAATGAAAAAGGGGAAAAATAATCCCCTCACGTCTCCCTCTCCGAAGGCAACAGATGCTTAAAAATTCACCAGGCAAGGTCTGCTGTGTAACAGACAGTGGGGCGGAGAGGGTGGCTGCTCTGGATGGCTTCCTCTGCTCCCCAGACCTGCTCCCAGGGATTGCATCTGCATGTGCAATTTTGGCATTTCCATATATCTGGATGATTGTTATGCAGATCTTTGGTACGGGGAGCTGGGTCTGTTCCCTGGCCCTCCTCAGCCCTCCCTCTGCAAGGGAGGGAGCCTTGTGCGTGGTAAACAGCACGGCTATTAGTAATCCACTGACTGGCCAGCGACCAGGAACCGCTGCAAGCAGCATTTCCAGCTGACTCCAACGCTTTAATTGTTCACTCTGTGTTAAACAGGAATGCATTTCTCTGTCCAGAGATTATGAACGCAAGACTAGCCTCTCCACCCTCCCTCCAGCATTCTTTCCTTGACCTAAGGGAGGTTATTCCCTTTGAGAGGAGACACCCTGTTGTAGACTTTGCTTCGATAGCAGAAAGCGACACCTGATCATCAGTGATAGTAATCGAGGGCATGAACCTCAACCCTCATCCCAACTTCCCAGGTTGCATATGCTCTTGCTCACACTAAATGAGAGCTGATCCTGGATGGGTATTTCCAGCTTTGCTTACCATGAGCTGCACCTTAATGAGCGCCTGACTCAAAGCCCACTGAAGCCAATGGAGAGACTGCCTCTGCTTTCAGGAGCTTTGGATCAGGCCCGTAAGGAGTCATCTTCGTTGCAGCCAGCAGACTAGATCATTAGATGGTGTGAATCAGTGCAACAGCAGTGACTTCAAAAAAGTGAGGGTGAAATACATGAATTTCGGCCTGGGGACTTGCTTCAGGAGCTCAGCTAATGGAGGAAAACAGCATTTTCTGTAACAGCATAACAAAGCTGCAGTGCCCAGACTGCAAGTTCTGTTGAGCCACTGTCATATCTCCCAATATCTTCCAGGAAGTTCTTTGTGCACTTGGTTTTGATCTCAAAAGGGATCATTTAAAATAGATGTGAACTTCACTTGCAGAGTGCTTATGGAAAAGCTTACAGCTTTTGGAAAAGGAAAAATAAAGAGGCAAAAAAAGACAGAAATTTTTGCACTAATGCACCAACGTGTGTTACAGACTGCTGACATTGGATGGACTTGCATACAGACATTGAGGCATAAAAGCTGAGCCTCTAAACAGTTCTTTTAAGGAAATATACATACAATTAACTGCTTAGTGTGACTTGTTTTATAGCACTGCTTCAAGGCGCTGCAAGTATCAGTTACTGGGTGAGCTACTCTGAGGCCTAGAACCAAGTCCCCTGTAGAGCTCCCTGTGGGGTATCACAGTCCCTTACATCAGGCTGTATCCTTCCTCAGCACTTCAGGTGTTGTCACTGTCTTGCTAAATGGACCACTGGGGAAGCTGCATTGCCAGCAGGTCCCTTCCTCCAGGCTGTCATGAAGGAACACACATTCTATTACCCTCTCATTCTGCCAAGCAAGTATGGATCACATAATGCCAAATTCCGGCAATATAGATCAGATTTAGTGAGAAATGAATTCCATACTTTCCACTTCAACCTGAGACAAAAAGCAAAAGTCACTTTCTTTCTAAATACGAGAAATGGACCCCTCTGAGATACTCTGCTGTAGACCATCCGACTTTGAGATAGTCATTCCATTACAGGCAATTCATCTTCAATGAATTGTAGTTGGACCCAAACATTAAGGCAATTGTTTTAAGGACAGACAGGCCATTCACACCCCACCCTGACCACCGAAGGGCTGGAGATAATCATCTCAGATTTCCACATCTATCTTTTAGACATTTAAATAAATCCCATCCCTGAAACTTGGTTAGAGTAGGGGAACCCCTATACTGCAAGTGGAAAAGGCTTGATTTCTGCTGCAGACTTTTGTGGATGAAGCTACCAGTAGAATATCCGCGATCCTCAATGTGATGCAGATGAAGCTACTCCAGTTAGCTTGAGAGCTCACTGTGCTCAGGCAAGAAGTCTTTGGCTGTCCCTGTACTGTGAACAGATTTACTGTTGCATCTGTGTCTGTGCCAGGAAAACTTATACTAGTTTCTGAGATGTGTAAAGGCTCCTATCACGGATGAGACTGAACTGGCATTCATAGATCCGAAGAAAAGAAGTTATCACCAGAATATTTTAATCTCTCTCTGAATACACTGGCTTGGAATCCAGGTTCAAGCCAGGTTCTCCATCATCTTCTGAGCTCAAACATACAACGCAGGATGAGTTTGACAGAAAACCACATCCAGTTTCATGTGAAAACAGTCAGAAGAAAAAAAAAACACAAACAAAGTGCAAAAACAACAAACCAAGCAAACTAATGGGGGAAAAAAAAAAAAGCTGACTTAAAAACTAGGAAGGAAAAATATCAAACAAACTAAAACAGCTGTGCTGCAAATAACCCATAGTGTTTTTCATTATCATGCAGAAAGTTTGTTTCAGCAAAATAAAATAAACCCAAGAAAACAAGAAAAAAATAGTTTATGTATCCTTATTCAAGGTGAATTACCAGATTCTCTGAGTACCTAGATATCACTCTCCATTTGGGGTTTAAACCTTAGAGCCACGGGAGTATCTTGCTGTGCACAATGGCAGTGAGAGATTGTGTAGTGCAGAATGAAGCTGGAGTCCCACCATACAGTTTTACTAGGCAGCTCATTTCCCCATGCACTGATGCAAACATCTGGGTGTTTGTGTGCATGTTGACATTTATTTCTTTATTTTTTAATGCCACGGGGAATTGAGGATTAGATTTGTTATTTCCACTAACCAGGCATTAAAATACCTTGAGCTGATCATGCCCTTACTGAGTTTCAACTGAAGAACAGTAGGCAGAGAGAGGATGACACAACCCTAGGAAACAGTAGGAGAGATTAATGCAAACCACGGAGGAAGCACAAACAGCACACAGACATAGTACACCAAGTAAACTTTTTTTTTTTTTTTCCCCTTCCTCCCTCCACATAGATTTGCCACAAGAGGGAGTCCAAGAGACCCCCAAGAACTGCAGGATAAACAGATCGGCTTTTGGCAAAATAAAGGTAATTAAACATTTTCTACTGAGGGATGCAGAGTTCAAACCAATGTGAGCTGCTTTAGGTCACTGTGAGATCTGCATCGCTGCAAGATTTCTCAGAGAAAGCTAAATCAGACTTAATTTACAGTTTAACTTTTCCGAGAAAACAAAGGGAATAAAGAAGCAAGTTGATATTGTTAGTATTCTTGTTGATGTTGAAAAAGGTCTTCTCCCTCTGTGTTTCTAATTAAATAATATTTTGTATTTATAGGTCAATGAAATGGAAAAAAGGGTCAGGAGGCCAGAATCCAAAGGGCAAACCATGCCTCATCTGTATCACTATACACTTGCTCATGTGTATGGAAATACACACAGATATTTAAACACAAGTGTGTTATATTCTGTTCAGCCTTGCTGTTTGGTAGCAGAGGATGAGAGATGAGATTTCACGCTGCCTTGCATCTCTCAGTCTGACTTCAATGATGAAGGAGGAAACCAGCTCTCCCAGGAGACTTGGAAGGGCTGAAGGATGTCACCGACTGCTCTTTATGGCCATATCAGGTTAGAGAGGCACCACACAGAGAAATATAAGTCATCTCCCTCTTTATAAGGGAAGGCAAGAAGTAATGCTGATTGAGCCACAAGTATTGACATGCCAAAAAAATGAGTTGTGCTATATTGGGGGAAAAAGTGTCCCCATAAACTTCAGGAAAGATATCCTCCCCAGAAGATCCTTCTCCTCTTCTGTGGTCTATGGTGAGACTATCACCTTCCTGATCTAAAGCTGAGCAGTTATCTTTATCACTGACCTACAAAATCCTTACAGTTGAAAAGTTTATCATCTGAAGAGTCAAAAAGTTCCTTTTTCCTCCCCCTCTTTTGCCCTACACTAATGACATTCTACAAGATCGTTCTGAAAAACAGATTTCTGCATAATATTGGCATATTAGAAGGAAATACATACATAACTGGAGGAGGAAGGGACTCACACTACATCTCAGTAGTATGGGGCGGATCGTGTTTTCCGTATCATGTCAGCAGTTGTAGCTGAGTTGTGCTGTGCAAGAACATAGAGCTGAAATAGATGACACAAGGGAAAGGCAAAACAGCAGAGCTAAGAGATGTCACTATGGCCATAGAGCAAATTGGTGGGAGAGTACACCCTTATCCGTTATGTCAAGAAGACTCTTCCTTATATAATTTGTTTATATAATATAAAATTCATATTTAAATTAATCATTTAATTGGGTTGAATATGATGCATCTACATGGCTCTGTACAAGACTTAAGAGCTGAGGTATACAAAAAAGATGCCTGATGTTCAGGACAGTGATTTGGGAGCAGCTTATCAAAGGGATCAAGTTTGTGGTTGGAGATAAATGAATGGTTCAGGCAACACCTCCTGGACCAAAATCCATCTGAAGTCTTCGAGGTGACACTTGAAAAATAAGCCTGACCTCTTCCTCCTACACAGGAGGAGTGTGAGATAACATTCCCTGGCAAGCTGACTGTTCTCTGGATCAGCAGATTAGTTGAAATGATTACAAGAAAAGAATGGATATTTTCCACTCAGTTATTTACAAATTGTACCTAATGAATTATTGATCAGTCAAGTAACCCTCTGCAGAGCCCTCTAGGAATCTTTCCTTTCCAAGTCACGTTCACGGCCCCCTGGTCCAGTGGACCAGTGGAGATGTTTCAGCCTTTACACTAATGGGTTACCTGGCTGCTGAGGCCACCGTTGTTTTTCTGTTACTTTCTCAGTGCCTGCATGAAAATTAAACTTCATTAATTTAGGTGGAAAGAAACAGAAGTGGGGAAAAAAACCCACTGAAATGGTTTTGTCTAGGATAGTGTTAATTTTCTTCATAGTAGCTAGTATAGGGCTGTGTTTTGGATTTGTGCTGAAAAGAGTGTTGATAACACAGGGATGTTTTTGTTATTGCTGAGCAGTGCTTATACAGAGCCAAGGCCTTTTCTGCTCCTCACCCCACCCCACCAGTGAGTAGGCTGGGAGTGCACAAGGAGTTGGGAGAGGACACAGCTGGGATGGATGACCCCAACTGACCAAAGGGATATTCCATACTATATGATGCATATAAAGCCTGGAAAGAAGAAAGAAGAGGGGGACATTTGGAGTGCTGGCATTTTTCTCCCCAAGTCACCGTTACACATGATGTAGCCCTGCTTTCCTGGAGATGGCTGAACATACTTGTCTGTCCGTGGGGACTGGTGAATGAATTCCTCGTCTTGCTTTGCTTGCATGCATGGCTTTTGCTTTACCTATTAAACTGGATTTGTATCAACCCATGAATTTTCTCACTTTTACTCTTCTGATTCTCCCCCACTCTGACATGGGGGGAGGAGAGGGCAAGGGTGTCGGGGAGTGGAGTGTATGAGTGGCTGCCAGGGGCTTGGCTGTTGTCAGGGGTTAAACCACGACAGCTATGTTTCTGTAGAGAATAAAAGCTATATCCACTGCTCCAAAGCAGAAAATAATAGTCACCATTGTTGAAGTGGGTGAAGGATAAACACAAGGCTCAAATTCAGGAGATCTCATCTCCTTTCTTGTCTCTGCCACTGAAACACTGAACAGGTCACTGACTGTATTAGCCAATGTAATTAACTGCCAGCAATGAGAGTGTACAGTCTGTGCAGGTCTCATCCATGGCTCTCTTCACAGCCATTGGGGATGGGACCAAGAGCCCCCCAGTTTACAGTGCAATTCATCCAACTAAACATAGGCATCTGCTCAAGGCCAATGTGAGTCATGACCTAAAACTCACCATCTGTCTTTCCTACCTCTCCATTAACTATTAAAGGAGCTCAGAAGTGGAAGCTCTGTCCTACCCTGTACGGACCTAAAGGTAGATTAAATTAATACCACCACCGATCAATCTGTGTCCCAGTTCTCCAGCTGCAATTGGTATCCAGCCTTTCATGTTTTTGTGTACTGTGTATAGGTGCCTCTATGTAGATCCTTACTGCAACTTCCACGGAGGATAACACAATACAGATTTATCTGCATCCTTTTGTTTTGGTAGTTCTTTGAGAAAGAAGATGAACTAAAAATACAGGCATCAGAATCTGGAGCTTGGACAGAAATGTGGTTTTTGACTACAGGTATGTACAAAATACAGTGAGACCTCAACTTTTGTAGCTCTCCCTTAGCTTGTACACTCTAACAATAGCAACTTGAGTTGATCCATGCCAGACCTTTTACCAGCACAAGGCAGGGTCATGGCACCAAAGTCAATGGTACGACTTTAAATTATATGATCGAATACCTGCATATAATCTACACAGCAAACATTTGTGCTTCATGTAACTCCAGCTTTATTTTTTTCTTTCAAGGGAAAATAATAAATTTTTATTTACTATTATTGTTTTTTTGCATAGTCGGCAAGAAGGTTGCAGTCAGTCTCTTTCTCTCTCCTCCTCTCTGAGTACCAGCTGTTCTTCATGGGGGGATATATGAGCAGTTTTATACAGTTTTAATATCCACCAGAAATTACATCTCACTGCCTTTAGGGACTGAACCTTTAAAATTCAATTTCAAATAAATATAATTATAAAATAAGGCAGGAAAAAAAAGGGCAAGAGAGGGAAAGAGAGCATCAGAATTCAGTTCCTCACTATAAGAGCTTCAGGGCACAGCCAGTGGGGCTGTGTTCTTTAGCAACAGTAAGAAAAATGGCCTGGGGCTCTGAGATTAGCATGTTTATGTTTTGGTCATCACTCTCTGTATGAAGAAGGAGATGGCAGAATCCCATGTTGCAAAGGAGGAAGGGGAGCAGGAGGTTTGCAGAGGAAGTTTTTATATCTTCCCCAAATCTGTCATCATTGGAGAAACAATGGAAGAGGAAAGAATGAAAACACAGCATGAAACAGAGCTGAAAGGAAGAAAGGAGGACTGCTGAAGTATCATCTGGGTTCTTCCCTCAGAACAGAGACCTAGCTCCTGAAAGAGTAAGGACTCAGAGATCACAGCTGCAATTCTAGCAGGAAACACCCCCCCCAAATGCTAAAAATAAAAAAAAACCAACAAAAGCATCCCAAACCAACCTATCCAAGGCTAACGATTTTCAGCTTGTTAATTTCCTTCAAAAAAGACACAGAGTGGATGATCTTCTTGTTAAATGTAAGATGACTGGTGTAACTATGCAGACATGCTAGTCCTCAGAGAGTCACTGAATCCTACTTGCGTGTGCAGAGCTTCTAACAGACCAGCACTTTTAACTGGAGATGTCATATTAACATAAAATTAAGAAAGTACCTGCTTACAGATCTGAACAGTCCTGAGCTGAGAGGTGTTCCTTCTGCTTAGTGAAGCCAAGGGAAGCTAAGCCTATTTAGCATTTTGCAGCATTGATCTACTACTTATTGACAGTAATACAGGAACATTGTGCTGTAAGACTTGTTGGGACATCCGCTGGTGTCCTTCAGCACAACACCCAGGCACTGCTAGAAGAAGAAGCAGAAACTTAGTAGGTAGGGGAGGCTGAGGTTCTAGAGTAGGTCACTCTCAGGGTTTGTGCCCTGTGCCTCAGATTACATTGTTTCCTGGGAGCACAAATATGCTGAGAGACTTGCTTGGTTACAAGTATGGTTGGTCACTCCAGTTGGAAATAGAACTGGTGCTATTGAATCTTTGAGGAAACTCATGCTTATTGGGAAAATCCTTGTATCAAATAAATACAAGGAATTGACTGTGATAAATGAGGAGCTACCTGCACTCTCTATGCTGCCAACAGATACTCAAAGAGCTGAGCAACTTATGAGATGACTTTTGCATGTCGGTGTCTTATTCCATGCCCAGCACTCCACCCATACCCTCTCTCTGCCTCACTCCTCAGGAGGAATCTGCTCTGTCCAGGAGACAACATCAAGACTTCAGGTGAAAACTTGTGGCCACAAACTGTTGGACTGTGTCTCAGCTGGGCTCCAGCAGCTTACTTCTGGTTTTCTGAGACAAATCTAAGAGAGTATGCTCTCTGGAAATCACTGTAAGTAACACTTTATGGGAAGAAATTCCTTTTTCCTTTCATTAACAACTCTGAAATTTTAGGCCAAACAAATGGCCTAGCTGTGAAAGACTGAGAAAGCCTGAGGATTTTTGAGGACTCAAAAATCACATGAAAAGAGGAAAATAATCTGAAAAGTCTAAACACCACATTGGGTCAGACATCTCACAAAGTTGCTCTGAAGCCCAGCTCTTGCCTGCAGCATATTTTGAGATTTTGTTCTGGGCACCCAGCGGTCCCAGGAAACCTTTCTCCTTTTCCGCAGCAATTTTGCCAGTCACTGCTGGGACGTTGGTGAAAATCCTTGGAAGAAGATTTCCTCTACGGCCTTTCCACATCATGCTCCAGTGACTGACTTCGCTCAGTCCAATCTGCCCAACTGCAGCAGGACACAGTCAAAAATCAGTCAGCACTTAGGAAGTCACTTCTCTTTTATCTCACCTTGCTCTCTGTTTGCTCCCTTCCCAGGCCTTGTCCTTTCTTACACAACTTGCATATCATCAGATAACCAAGTAAATATCATTTCGGAGAGCTGCCCCCTTTTGCCATGCATCTGAATAAGCACCGGGTTTGCAGTTATTTGTTTAGCCACTGAGCTGAACAAATTAGATTAACACAACACATGCAGTGAGGGGAGGAGGACAGGAGGAGGAGGGGGCCTTCTAAGAGAGAAAGGAACGATGCTGGGGAAGTGCTGTCATGGCAATTAACCCTGCCTTGGCAACAGTGTCCTTGGTTCCCCCAGAAAATCTGCTAGGTAATTCCCCTTTCCTCTCCATCATGTGCCTTGCAGAACTGGGGCAGAGCTGCACAGGATCAAATCCGTGCTTCAGAGCTCAGGAGGTTGTGACAGTTGCATTTGTGTGAGGGGAGATGTGTGGGAGAAGCTTCCTTCTGCTAAATTCAGTGACATACTGTTAACAAGACAATACAACAGCCAGGGTTGGTTGCTGTTTTCTCCCTCTCTCTCTTTTTTTTTTACAGCCCAATGAGACCTTTCATTATATTTCAAACATGTTTCTTTTAAAGCTGTTGTGAAGACTCCCTCCTACTGCTTCCACTGCTCTTCCTCTTCTTTCACTGCAGCTGATAAGCATCTCACTCTGTCAGGTCCTGTTTTATACACACCACATGAAGCTTGGTGGTCGTGGCAAAACAGCTTGCTCTCCTCCCTTAGAGGTGGGCATCTAACAAGAAGTCCATTCTCACCCAGCCAACTAGTCACCCTCATCTCTAATTTCAGGGAAACTTAGCATGTTCTTCACCCACAGAGTTGAAGAACATGCTAAGTCAATAACATTTCCAAGACAGACCTTCTGTTGGTGTACATCAGTACAGCTTCTCTGAAGTCAAAGAACTTACTGTCAAGAGGGACCAGATTAGAGCATGCAAACATTGGAGAAGTTGTTATCTGTATTTTATGGATGGCACAGCAGAATCAAAAAAGGGTGATTGACATGGAATCACTGTCCTGTCCCAGAAGCAGGCACAAATCTCCGGCTTCATACAACAGCAATTCAAACACAGAACCTCGCTCATATGAAGCAGCAGTGACCATCTTAGAATCAGTACTCTGGAAAGGCCAGAGCCCTGTCTATCTTCCAAGATGAAATGATCAAAAAGATCATAGAAAAATTTCCCTGCAAAACCTGTTTTCAAACTACATGCCACCAGTAACTAACCCAAAGGACCAACTGTACAAAGGCAACTTAATCACTTTTGTTGAAAGATAACTTCTTTTGTGTTCTACAACTTTGACTAGAAGCTGGTATGTTTTTCAGCTCTCTGACTTTCTAATTGAAGGGTTTGAAAGCGGTGACCTCTCACTGTTGGAGACAGAGTACTGAATTGTGATTTTCTATTCCTGAAATAAACACTTCTGCAAATGGGGGAGGGGGAGAAGTCCCCTCAGCACATGAGAATGTCTCAGTGATTCCTCTTCCACCACAGAAGAGTGGACAAGTGTTCAGGTAATTGGAAAAGAGATGAATCTAATTGTAAGAAAAGCTTTACTAGATTAATCAATTTAATGTCACCTCTGATAATTCTTGAAGCAATTCCATGTAGATAATCAGGATGTATTGATAATCCAAGCTAATCAAGAAGCGTGGAGAGATGGAAAAGCCTTTTTCCTCAGTGACTGCTATTGTTACAAGACATTTTAGAAGGAATCAAAAGGATTTTTATTTTGTTGAATAAAATCTGTCTCCAGAAGATTTTAGTGTTGACAGACAAGAATTCAAAGATCTTAGTTTATCTAGTTGAACTGGAACATTGTTGGTCTTTTCAGGACTTTCCCAGATTCTATGGTATTTTCCAGTGGTCTTTAAACTGAAATGGGGACCTGAAGCCAGAAGATAATTAACCAGACTATTGACCTCAACAGTAAATAACATTAACAACAAGAAATACCTGGGGCAAAGTCTTCAGACTTTCATGTTTCTTCCAATTTTTTTTCCCCACTCATTTTCTGCTGTCCCATCTAAACATTCAAAGAAATCAGTTTCTTTGGAAAAGTAGTGGGGGTTTTTTTTATATATTTCTTTGATGTCAGCAGATATCATAATCTTTAAAACAGGAAAAAAGAAAAAAAAGTCCTCTTAATCATCTTTCTCAAGATACAATTCCTCTTAGTCAAATTTAGCAGAAATCCCTGCACTTTTCTGTAGCCCTGTGAAGGCTGCCATACCCATACTCTGCTGTGCTATAAGGACATAACTGATTTTTAAGGGAGGCACCTGGAGAAGCAAAGTCCTAGGTTTTGTGTCTACTTCCACCACCAACATGGCAACACCACTTTTGTCAAATCTCTCAGGATGAAACTTTGTAAACTCAAACTGAGAGCTTAAACTCAGGCACCACTGTAGGTCTTCTGAGGTCTGAAATCATCATACATAAGGCCTTTAGGTGCCCTGTGAGTGTCAAACCATGAATAAAGGCATTTATGCTCTGTCTCTGGTATCACCTCTAGGAAACTGTCTTCCCCAGTTCTAAAAAGAGACTAAAAGTGCATACCTCCAAAAGGGCTACTGCATGGAGCAGAGGTGCTGGCAAGGGCCTTTGGAGGAAGTGTCAAGTGCCAAGAGGTCTGAGAAGTCAACCTTCATCCTTTCCTTTGCATTCTCCAGGAATAAAATTCACTCCTACCAAGAAAGTGTCCGAAGCAAAGGTTCTACAGGCCTCAATTTGTGCTGCATGCTCCTCAGTGAATGCTATTCCAGATGCCAAAGGCCAGGTACAAACTTCACAGCAAGAGCTGAAATCAATTTGCAGCCAAAGTAAAAAGTCCAGGATATGTGTTCTGGCTCTTTTGCTTTCCAGCAAAGCCATGAAATGAGATGCTGCCTTTGGTTACGTGGTTAATTTCAGAAATGAAAAGACCAATAGCAAAACCAGTATTGCGGGCTACATGATTTTGAGCTTAGGAAAGAAGATGCCAGTAGCCTTTGCAATCCAAACCACCATGTGCCCTCTTGGAAACAGTTTTTTTCCCTTCACTTTTGCTGAACCAGAACTTTGTGGATGATAGAGTATAAACAAGTAAAGAAGCGATATGCCTGACATTCGGGAAGATGGATCACTTAGGCCTCTAATATCCCTCCAAGGTGAGCTCATCCCTGTGTGGGGCACCAGTAGCAGACCTGTACATTGAGGACGTTTCCCATCAGTTAGGTGGTGAGCAGGGCATGGCATAGGGATTGCACGAGCAGTGGGTTTCCACACCAAGGCTGTGCTTACTCACACTGCTGCTCAGGCAAGAACAGTAACACCCACCATATCCCCCTGCCATGTTTTACACCCCAAAAGGTGACTGCTTTCCAATAACATTGTATTTCTTCAAAAATAAAGAAATTATTTCCCCCGTGTGGTTTTCCGGAGACTACAGTTTGTCTCAGTATTGCTTAACCACATTTTTACTTTCATGACTCTTCCTTGACGTCCCTCCAGGCATTTACACTTTGGTTGGTACTTTGCTTCTCTATAACCATGGAGACCTGGCATCCTACCTGCCCAACATGGAGACAACATAAAACACAAAATAGGGAAAATGCCTGTGTCCAATAAAAGTTGTGGTTTTTAGGGTATTAACATCAAAATATGTCTGTGGTAAAATCCCTCATTTCATAAATAAGAACCAACCACAAAGACGAAGTGAGACCAGATCTCCCACAACTCAGGTTGGTGCCTTAACCACAAAACAATCTAATTCTCATGGGAGTTTTGGCATTTATATAAATTAGAATATATAAAATACATAATATGTAATATGCAATATGTAACAATATATAAGGGAAAGGTCTTGGAACTTGATTTAGAACAGCAAAACTCTAACCTAAATTAAGTGAGCTGTAATTCTGGAACGTGGAACAACAGAGACAGGAGCTCACCCAACCATGTCCTCCATCATTAGCAGAAATACAGATTCAGGAGAAGAAAAAAACCCAAAACCCCCTGAAACCCAAAAAACATATATCTCATCTCTGCCTAAGTCATCCATGGTATATCTGAAGATACAGAGCTAGAGACTGCATGGATCCTCTGCTATGAATGCTTCTCAGGCTGGCAGATGAAATGGTGCAACTCTTTAAAGGCTAGCCAGGTGAGGAGACAGCCCTGGCACTCCACTATGTTTAAAACGCCTATGTTTAACTCAAACTCTGTTATGAATTATATTGCATATTTTTAGCTGAGGTTAAATTAATTCATAATGATTTGTGCCTCTCTCCTGCCTAGTAACTTTTCATTAGACACACAGATGTCTTAATAACACTTTGGTTTGGCCTTTAGTTTCTCTTCTAACCAACCTCACTCACAGTATTTGTGCTGTTGGATGGGGATGGCTAAGGAAGTTATTTCTTTCTCTTGCATGTGGAAAGTGTTAGCTAACAAAGACTTCTTTATTGCCACACCAAGCTCCTTTGTGCTCTTAGTTCCCTCTGTATAATTCATTAACTACAGCTTCTTCTTACTGGGAGATGATAACTGAGTGGGCCATGTAATGTTGTCTCTTCTCCACTGGAATATAAGCAATTGCCCCCAGCTCCAAGTAGTCTATGTTGGAAGCATCACAGCCAGAAAACCTACACATGACAAGAACTACTTAAAATCCCACATGCAAAAGATACTTCTCAGAGTCCTACACCATTTGCCCTTAGGATCATTGACTGACTGTTCAGAAATGTGATCAGAAGTAAAATCCAGATGGATTTCCAACAGTCCAGGGACTCTGTGGTCCCAAAGAAGCTGGGCTGCACTTTTTGCTGAGATGTACAGGGCTGCAGATAGTTACAGACATGCTGTACATTGACCATCTTGGGAATGGTCAGCACTCAGCCTGGGCACCTGATCAGACATCTTGCCTCAACTTTCCACCTGGAAACAACAGCTTTTCCAGCCTTCTCCATCGAATTTGAAAGCTGTTTAGAACAGTTCCCAGCTAAACCTAGATGTCTGAATAGTGCTTACTGTACTGGGGCTCTGAGTATTGGTGCTTTCTCTGCAGACCACCATGTTGCAATCAAGAAATCATCAAAAACATATATATATCTAAACCAAAGAAAAATAACTACTCCTTGTTGAGCTGATTTTTACCATGATATGAAATTGTATACAAAGACCATAAAATCCCATGCTGACAGTTCTGAACTGTTTGGAAGAAAAACCCAATGGTGGGGGAACCAAAATGCACCCAAGCTCTATATTATATATATTATTGTATATTAGTAGTTTCTAGAGCTACTTGAGCTACTTCTCCTTTCCTTTTTTTTTTTTTTTTCTTTTCCTTTTTTCTGCTGGTGGGGGGTGAGGAGAGAGCGAGAGAGGGGCTAAGACAAGTATTTTAAAGTGAGAGTTTAACCCCATAAGGACCTCTGTATAATGCTTGCACAGCAAACTCTGTGGCAGCAGCAATAAAAATAATGAAAGGCTTTGTCTCTCTGTTGAAATGACACACCATGTTTTATAAACATTTCAGACATTTTCATTGAAAAATTGTATTTCGACAAAAGAAAAGCCAAAGACACCTCAACAAGGTTCACAACATTTCCATCCCAAACACCCTCCTGCTTAAAAAAAAACCAAACAAAACTGTTAAAAAGTTGCCTTATGGCATGACAATCCCTTGTAGCAGAGATGATTTTTTTTTTTAATTATTATTATTTATTTTTTCTTCACTCTGCCACTTTCTGGGTAAGCCCTCCCATTCTGTTCCCCAACAGAGAGTAAAAGCATTGCCTTTGACAGAATGACTCTGGATTGGAACCAGTATTTGAGAGGCCTCAATCGATAAATTTTTAAGTGCTTTAAATTTGAGGACAACATCTCACCTTGGTTAACATTTCTGAGTTTTTTTCACTTTTCCCTCTTTCTCCCCTTCCCCTTTCCCTTTAATAGTTAATCTGTTCCTGGGTTTTGCTACAATAAACTCTCTAGATTAGTATTGTTAATAAAACCCTACCATCCACCCCCTCATTCAATTAATCTATGCATCCCTTTTTTTTGTGTGAAGGTGTCTGATGTCAACTTTGATGATTTAGTGGCCATAAAAAATAAAAATAAAATAATCACCCAATAAGCTCTTAAAAAATAAGGGGGGGATGAGGAGAAGGAAGACCTGTGGTACAAAACTATAAAAGGTTAGATTAGACTTTAGCAGAAAAGTCTCTGTGATAATTACTGTTATCTGCTGATCCATAAACTCTTCACACAAACTGCAACAGTAAACCAAAAAACTGACACTTTAATAGCAATGTGCTTTGTAGCGCGGGGACATCTCTCCTCCTCCTTCCCACGTCTCTGTGCCTCCGAATGCTTCATTTCCTCGCAGCCCTCTGACAGGTGGAGCTGACAACCCGGATTCCTAGCAAGCAGTGAGCAGCTAGAGGTCAGCACTAATTATTGCTAAACTTTTGCAGACTCACAGCGTGATCTAGTTGGGAAAGGAGGAGGAGGACAGGGTGAGACGGACCATTGCTCTGGTAGTTTGGAATTTTTTTCGAAATTTTTTTTTTTTTTTTTTTTTTTTTTTTTTTGGTGGAAAGCAGAAGGAAATGAGGAGATGCCAAGGAAGTCTGGGAGAAAAGAGCTGTGCCAGTCCAAATTGTCCCAGCATTCCCTGCTGACCTACCACAGGTTAGGGGCTGGCCTGCTGGGAAGCAGCTCTGCAGACCTGTGGGTCCTGGTGGACAAGAAGTCAGCCATGAGTCAGTAGTGTGTCCTCATGGCCAAGGCGACCAGTGGTATCCTGGGGTGTATTAAAAAGAGCTTGGCCAGCAGGTTGAGGGAGGTTCTCCTCCCCCTCTGCTCTGCTCTGGTGAGGCCACAGCTGGAATTCTGCATCCAGTTCTGGGCTTCCCGGTTCAACAGACAGGGAACTACTGGAGAGAGTCCAGTGGAGGGTTAGAGAGATGATGAGGGGACTGGAACATCTCTCTTATGAGGAAAAACTGAGAGAGCTGGGGCTGTTCAGCCTGGAGAAGACTCTCAGGGGACCTGACTAATGCTTATAAATGTCTAAAGGGTGAGTGTCAAGAGAATGGAGCCAGACTCTTCTCAATGGTGTCCAACAACAGGAGATGGGGCCAAGGGCACAAACTGGAACACAGGGAGTTCCAGCTGAACATGAGAAAAAAACTTCTTTACTGTGAGGGTGACAGGCTGCTCAGAAATGTTGTGGAGTCTGAATCTCTGAAGATATTCAAAACCCACCTGGACACAATCCTGTGCAACCTGCTTTAGGTGATCCTGCTTTAGCAGGGGCATTTGGACTACATGATCTCTGGAGGTCCCTTCCAGCTTCTGGGATTCCTGGATTCTGTAACTCTGTGACCCTCAGCTGTCATAAAGTGGCACAGGTCCACCAACCTGAGCTGGTTTATATCACCAGCTGTGCGCATGACCCCATGATCTGCATCACAGCCCTTTTGAGAGTCACAGAGGAAAGGGATCTGACCACCATGTAGAGGGAAAGGGAGAGATCCAGCAGCACTGGGAGATCTTTCTGGACTTGAATTTTGTGACACCAAATAAAGAGCAGATTTATCAATGCCAACTTAAGGATGCATCTCTGGACAGGGAAATTGAATGCTCTGTTTCTCATGTTTGAAAATCATTTTATGAGTGGCAATTTTGTGCTGTTCCTGTAGATTCACACATTCTTAGCTCCTTGCAGATACTAAGGGGAAATCAGATAATCTAAGGGGAAAAAATAGCAAAGGAAAAATAAACTTTAAAAAAAACCATAACGATTTGAGTCAAAGGACTGCCCCATACATAGCCATGCAAGAGATACTCTGAAGTTAATGATTCTATAAAACAATTAAGAGGAAATTGAAAATTTGAATTATAGCTAAAGACTCTAGGCCAAAACATCAGCTAACATAAATCACTAAGGGCAATAGACCTCCACTTCCTTCCACTGGCCCCATCTTGTCTCATTTCTCATCCTTTTAGAATTTAACAGGAAACTATCAGCCATCTCTAAATATTTTGAACTACATAGTAAAATTCAAAAAGATTCACACCCAGTTTCTCACATCTTACAAGAATAGTGAAAACTCCCCCTGAAAAGATCTTACTTTCTATTTTATTGCATCAGGTTTATTAACTCATTTCTACAGAACACTTAAAATCTGATAACAACCTACTCAGTTCAAAGGGAATTTATTCTGAAAAACATCTTCTGCAACACTTTTATTTAAAATATCCTTATATGACCCAAACCAATCAACCAATAAATTTCCAAGCCAATAACAGTTGGGACAAAACCAACTGAGCAACTTGGAACAAGAGATAAACATAAAAATGGTCTAACAAAATTAATTAACGACAGAAACAAAAAAAAATATTTCATCATTTCTTCTAGATTCACAGACTCTAGGAATGCAAGGAGACACTGCGGGGTTTCTTTGTTGTTGTTGGGTTTTTTTTGTCTGACCTCATAGAAAATATTCTCACAGAATCTCATGCTGCTGTTTCTGCATCAGGTTCTTCCTGTTTGTCTAGGATAGAGCACATCTTAAAAAAACAGTCCAGTCTTCATGTGAAGATCCCTACTGATGGAAGATCCATTGTGTTCCCAGACATGCTGCCCAGCAGCACCCCTCTTTGCATATTCTTTCCAATCTTTTTTTTGGGTCTAATTACAACATGCAACCCCAGAATCATGTTACATCTATTTTTTTCATGTGGTAGCAATAGTCAAGCCCACACATATGCTCAAAATTTGTAGAAAAAGGTGCCCAGAAATAAAGTCCTGAGATCAGAAAACACAGCCCTTGTTGTTCCAAGAAACCATTTTCCTGATCAGTAGGCTTTCTGTGAGATTCCTGCATCAAATATATATATATATACTTATCAGTTTGAGGAAGAGTCTCAGTTAACTGAAAGGGAAAATGCATTTGAAACAGACAAAATATTTTTATTTATTTTTTAGCTACACTGCATAATTACTCTGTGCAACAAATTGCCACAAGGTTCCACAAAAGCCAAGACCTTACCGTAATTCCAAATAGGATTAGACATTTATATGCATAATGAGAACATCCACAGTTGCACTGTCTCGGATAAGAATTGCTGGGGAACTAACCCTCATGCTTCTAGGCATAAGTCAACAGCACAGGAACAAAATTGAGAAGGAACTTAGTTTGCTCTGTACTTATCCCTCGTGTGGATTTTAGAACTGGTTCTCTAACACCCAAAGCTGAGCACTATCTGGAGACAGAAATGGACCACTGGCTCATTCAAGCGGTTCTAGCAAGGTTCAAATATACAAGTTTCAAGTCCCCTCCTCACTTGGATTAATCTTTTTCACCTACATAGGTATTTTGTGTGCAACAGATATTCATATTGTCTAGAGCTCTATGAGAGGGAACCTGGATGTAAACAGGATATAGGACTGAACTGAATATGATCTTAGAAAAATCCACTTCTGGTTCTGTTAATGAGATAAACCCTCTGCTGCAATCAAGCAAAATTTATGCTTTTAGATAGTTTGATCCTAGGTTACACACTGGTGGATTACAAGGCTAATGAAAAATGCACATCCTTTGTGTGGGACAACAGACCACATCTATCCCATTGTCCTCCTAAGTGTTGCTCTCAGCTACCTGGCTTTAAAGAGCTCTGGCAAAAGACTCAAAATCAACATCTTTTTCATTCCATACTGAATTCCATGTTAGTCTTTGGCATACAATCCTGTCTTTTCTGCTTGGGTCTTCTAATACTGACTTTTTTTTCCCTTCAGGGGTTTGCATTGTGGGTATGTGTCATCCCGGCCGTCAGTGCACGCCGTAAATAAGTGAACTGTAACGAAGTGAGAGAAAGCAACATTTGACCAACTCAGTTTTGCACAGTCCCTAAGACCATTTAAAAGCTCTTGTTATCAACATGCTACTTGATTCTTTCTAAACTGTGAGGGTGTAATGAATCTGGCCTTTAATACCAGCTTCTCTTGCCCAGACAGGACCCTAAAGCACACAAGCCCTGAACACCGTGGCCAGATCCATCTCTTGCCCTCACCATGAGCTTTCCACCACAGCAAAGTCTCATTAGTTCAGACCAAGAGGCACACAACAGCATCCAGCAACCAGCAGATACCACTCAGAGATAAAGCAAAACAAAATCAGGGGAGGGTGGAGTCGGGGGTTAAAAATATCTCAGAACCTCAGCCTCTCTCCCAGGCAACTTTCAATCCCATTTATTTATTTATTAATTAAAATCATTTAAGCCACGGAAACAATCTCTGGAGACGTGGAGTCTCATTTAGATTTTTCCCCCCACCCCCTCTCCCTGACTGCTTGGAGCATCCTGGAATGATCTCTGCATGCCTCCTGAGGGTAGACATGGCACTAGCAAAGCCAGAGGCAATTTTCAGGCTCTTGTTAGGGCATGAAGGATCCACAAGAGAGAGCCTGTTCTATTCAACTTCTCTCTGACCACAGCCTGTGAAATAAGCCCTGAAGTTCTGGCTCTGCTGAAGTCAATGGCAAAATATCTATAGCTTTCCTGAAAACAAAATTATAGTCAGGGATCCTCAGCTTTGAAGATGGCCTCAGAGGCAAGAGATAAACTCTGTCCACCTTCTGTTGCCCCTTGAAAAAACAATCTTGAAGCATAACAGCATTAGGGTAGTGGAACTAGGTCTTGGCTGAGAAATAAAATAGAAAATATAACACCCAGGTTCAAAATACAGCGTGACTTCTTGAGATAGAGTTGGCCTAGCAGCTACTGACAGCAGAAACGAAGGAGCCAATAAAAAGCAAAAGATCCAAGAAGTAGTGCAGTAAATGGCTTCATACATTTAGTTTGCAGCTTCCTAATTCAAAGCTATGACCCTACTGCATGCCAGCAAACGAGGTAGGAAAATGCTGAAAGAATAGGTCTTGATTTGGATGTTACAGACACCCACCCCAAAACCGCATCAAGCTCTGCCTCAAGTTGTCAGCAAGTCTTGGAGTCCCTTATCTCACTGAAAGCATAACGTCTGCAAAGGCTGAGGGAGGAAACTGTTTCAGTGCAAAGACCTGCAGCTGTAGGGGAAAGAAGAAGGTGCTGAATCCACTCCTGATATATTCTGATGGGGAAACTGAGGCATGTAAATACACACAGCTATTGGCCTGATATTACCAAGAAACAAGAAGCATCATCAGGAACTAAGTCACTCTCTCCAAATCGTTGTTCAACACCTAGACTCCAACATCCCCCCTTTCTTCAACTGCAACACGTCTTTATCCCTTCCTGAAAGCTATTTTTTTTCCAGTTTAGATCTATTCTGCTATGCTGGGCCACAGAGATCCCAGCAAAAAGCTCCGCAACGTCAAAGCACTCTATAAAGTCCTCCCTCTGCCTCCATCTCCTTCTTGTTTTTTTCTTTCTCTCTCTCTTTTTCTTCCCCTCCACAGCCCCTCACATTATTCATCATAATCATAAAACATTCATTTGCGCTTCTGACCAATTGGAAGGCCCTCGTGGGAGGCCATAAAGGGGGGTGTCAGGGTTATAATGAATGTAAATGCCAGGTGTTTAAGCTGGATAATGTGCAATTTGCAACTCAAGCAATCTGCACAATAAGCAAACCTAACGTTATGGTACCTGATAGGGGCACGATGGCCATTCAGAGAGAATGAAACATTTTACGACCTCTATGTTGCCCTGATCTCATGATCTAATAATAGTCCAGACAAAATTAGTTCCTGCTATAATGTCTTCGAATCTTGGGGCAGGGGGAGGGGGAGAGGTGGATGGGGAGGAGGGCTATCAAGGAGTTGGAAAGGGGGGATGAAATTATATCAGGTGGCTGAGCTGAAGTTTCAGAGGATCAAAGGGAATTGCGAGCTGCATGTGCTATTTAAGACAACAACCTTCTGCTGAAAGTGGGGAGGTCAAAGACAGGGCTTTCCTAACTATCTTGCACACACATATATATGCACATGCAGAGCTGTTCCCCAGGATTTGGCTGCTGATGAAATAAAAATAGGTTGATCCTCGTGAAAGGGCTGATTTTCTGGCAGTGCAGGGCTGGACAGCCTGATTCCCCAATGCCTAACAGAGCGTCATTGCTCATAAATTAGGTAATCTCAGGCTGGAAATAACTGCGAAGGGGAGTTATTCCCATCTCGCCCCCTGACCCGAAAAACAAGTTTCATTTTCTTTCTTCCTTGAAGACCAGGTCTAGCTGGGCAAGGCAAGGGGAAAGGCAGGTCTCCATCCACTCCTCTTGCCCCTTCTAGCCCCACAGAAGAAACCAGTGCGGCTGCTGCTCTGCTCTGGTGGAAGGGGCACCCCAAGGAAAGTCTCTTCCCTTTTCTCCACACCCTGTGTAGTGCTCTTTAAAATGCTGTTCAGACTGTGAGGAACATTGGAAGAAAGGAGAAAAAAAAGTAAAAAAATACTCCTAGCAGCTTGTTGAGAACCTCCAAAAGCACGGCCCCCTTTGGGGAATTCAGTCAGGCTTGTTACTCTAACCCACGTGATATAAACACTTTCCTAAGTACAACAGCTCCAGAGTGTGCCCATGGTACCTCGGTGGAGCAGGAGGGAGTGCAGAGGCTAACCTGCCAGATAGGGAGAGCTGTCAAAACTGCAGGCCTGCCTGAACTCCACCAAAAAATCCTGCTTATCCTTCCCTGTCTCCACTTCTTGATTGTACTATACCCACCTCAGCCCTCATGGTGCTGCTCCAGAAGAGCTCCAGCACCCCAGTATGCAGCCTCGAAAACACTTCCCGGTCACTGGTCAACATAGCTTGTGTCCACTCTACATTGGAAAGGCTGCCTCATAAAGGCATCAGAACCATTTTTTTCCTCCAGAGTAATGTCACAGCCCAGCATGGCCATGTGAGGAGTGTCCAGCAAGCTGGATATGCTCCAAGAGTCTGCATCTTTCATTTCATAATGTGGCTATTTCTTTGGTTTGAATCCAGAAAAGAAACATTAGGTCCTGTTGTCTATGTGTTTATTTCTTCCCTAAACCCTTTACGATGAATTCTTCCACTGCATTTTTTGTGTTCACTACAGAGTAGAAATGTCTGTGTGACAGTCAGACAGACAGCCCACCTGTCTGACAGACCTAGAGAGCTGGATTCAATTCTGATGCTGCAAAGCTAACTTCGCCACTGTAACTACTGAAGAAAAGCTGCCATTATGCTCTCATGAGATTTTTGGTTTGTTTTTGAGAAGGACCTTGCATTCAAAATTTTCAACTGGACTAATCTAATTTTAGAGTTACATGAAAACAAGTTTTTTGCACCAACCCTCATTAATATTTTTAGAGTTTTAGGAGAGAAATTATGATAATTTAGTCACAAACTCTCCCTGAGAAGTTCCCCTCAGAAATTTCACGCATACACGAATACAATAATTGCCAAACTAAATATGATCAAACTTGGCTTGGTTTTTGGTTTTGTGGTTTTTGGGGTTTTATTATTTTATTTTTTTCACCCTGAATCTCTGTGAAATCAAAGAAACAAGCCAAACACAAAAAAAGCATCTCCTATGTATCCGATGTGCTTACCAACTGTACACTACATTTTCTACATGTCTCTCAGAGTTCCATCAAACATTTTTTCTTGCTGTATTTTTCTAAATTTTGGATCAAATTTGACACGTGACAAATAAGGACGTGATTGGTGTTTGCCAACATGGCTTTATAAAGGTAATCTGTGCCTGACAAATATGGTAGCTTTCTATGATGGGGTTACTGTAATGGTGGATAAGGGAAGAGCTGAGGTCATATACCTAGACTTGTTCAAAGCGTTTGACACTGTACTGCACAACATCCTGGTCTCTAAATTGGAAAAACATGGATCTTATGGATGAACCAACTCAGTGGCTAATGAATTGGGTGGATGGTCATACAGTCAAAGAGTTGTGGTCAAAGGCTCAATGTCCAAGTAGAGACTGGTGACGAGTGATGTTCTGCAGAGGTCAGTACTGGGACTGGTGCTGTTTAATATCTTTGTTGGGGACATGGAGGGTGGGATTGAGTGCACATTTGCCAACAATACCAAACTGTGTGGTAAAGTCAGCACATGGAGGGAAGGGATGCTCTCCAGGGGTACCTCAACTTGAGGTTTGAAAGGCAGGATCATATAAACTACATGAAGCTCACCAAAGCCAAGTGCAAGGTCCTGCACATGGATCAGGACAATCCCAAACATAACTACAGACTGGGTGGAGAATGGATTGAGAGCAGCCCTGAGGAGAGGGACTTGGGGCTGTTGGTTGTTCAGAAGCTGAAGATGAGCCAGCAATGTGCACTTGCTCAACTGTACCCTGGGCTGCATCAAAAGAAACATAACCAGCAGGCTGTCTCTGAGGTCCCAAGTAGAAGAAAAACATGGAGCTGTTGGGACCACTCCAGAGGAGGGCCATGAAGATGATTAAAGTTCTGGAACACCTCTTCTGTGAAGACAGGCTGAGGGAGCTCTGCTTGTTCAGCCTACAGAAGAGAAGCCTCCGGGGAGATCTAGTTACGGCCTACCAGTACTTAAAGGGGTCCTACAGGAAATGTGGAAAGGGACTGTTTACAAGGGTATAGAGTGATAGGACAAGGGCATTAGGCTGAAGGAATGTAGAATTAGATTAGATATTAGGAAGAAGTTTTTGAGTGTGACAGTGGTGAGGCATTGACACAGGTTGCCCAGAGAAGCTGTGGCTGCCCCCTCCCTGGCAGTGTTCAAGGCCAGGCTGGATGGGGCTTTGGGCAGCCTGGTCTGGTGGAGGGTGTCCCTGCACATGGCAGGGAGTTGGGGCTAGGTGATGTCTATGATCCCTTCCAAACCAAACCATTTTGTGATTCTCTGATACAAATCTCTTAAAATCTTGGTAAGTCCACTGCATACCTTCTCTCCCACTTCTACTTCAGACTTAGAAGACATAAAATGAGACTTCAGACATTTTGTGATCATAAACTGACCCATGGTGAGGTCTCATTTCACCTGAACCTCAGGTTGTCATAATTCTCATTTCTTACCACCTGAAACCTCTCTCCCAGACACTACCCAGGGCTGCAGACAGTCTCTATGAATTCACTCATTTCAGGTGACCTGCAAATAACAACATATACCTGGGCCCAGGCATCTCTCTACAGTTCTGAAGACAAAATCCCCAGTGAGGGTTGGAATTCCCAAATTTTTAAAGGATGCCCATTCTGTGTAACACAGCATACAGACTGAAGAGGAGTTATTCCTTGTCCTTCTTCAAGCTCCATCACAACCCTTGATAATGGAGTCTCCTTCCTGGGTCCGTATCAGGTACCTAAGATTTGCTGCCAAATGGATTTAGGCATTGAATATCAGAACCTGGCAAAGCTCAACAACTCCTTTCTTGTCAACCTGTGTTTCAACAACATAGCCCTAGGTGGCTGACATTTTACCAGAAACGGGGATGAAAGGTAGCTTGTCTGATTTTCTGTTGTAATTTCCTGGTTTGGCTTTTTAATTGCATGCGTGTGGGGAAAAATATATCAGATCTTGGCAGGGAAAAAATGCCCCTTCAGAACCTAAATTCTGCGGATTTTATTTTCTGGAGCAGATGATGGTCTTTGTTTATAAGGAAAATTAGGCCAAATCCAACATTTTCACAGATGGAGGAGCCTGAATTATTTATCAGAGGTTCGTGATTTTTCTTTTTCTTTTTTTTTTTTCTTTTTTTCCCTAACTGGTAAATAATCAAGTACAAAAAGGCTGATATTTATTTCAAGACTGGGATCAAGTCCACACCAGCAAAGCTAAAACAATTTCTCTCCATTTTACTCTCTCTTTCTTTCTCTCCCTCTCCTCTCTTGGATATATTCCATTTGTATAAATAATTAAACATTCATTGGGCCAAGAAAGAAGGAGGAGGAGAGAAAGAGAGACAGACATTTTGGTGTTGCCATTGAAACATACACAGAAAAAAAGTTTTATACAATGAAAAACAAATGAAATAGCATAATTTAGCTAGTTCCAGCTGTTTCAATTGAGGACACAAGGAACACTGAAGTAGAGACTGATGAGATAATATGTTCCCATGGAAACTCTCCTCCTAATGCCTAATCATTAAAAGGTTGGTTTAAGTCATGCATTTGAAAGCTTTGCATTACTCTGTCTTAAAATGTGTCCTTCTTTTATTTACTAGTTTCTCTATGCATTTTTCTCTTCTTTTCTGTGTTTAAAGTATATACAAATTATTATCATCAACTGTACTCATATGGCAATGAGTTCCACTGGATTAGAGTCTGGAGAGGCACAAATACCTGCAACAAGAATGGAGAACATTTATACTAGGTCCCAGCTGAATTATGACAATTTTTTTTTCTTTTTAACCTGTGCCTTGTCTAAAGCCACAGAAATTACAGACTGTGCTTGAACATTTGAAAGAGGTGCAACAATAGAAAGAACAAAAGGGAGAAAACAATCAACCAACCAACCAGAAGCTCTTATGAATTGAGACCATTGTGAATTAACCAGTCCTTTGCACTGAAACCTTACAGTGGCATGACGATCTAGGTTAGGATATATTCAGATTACTCATGAGGAATGCTGATCAGAACCACCCAGGGAAATGCAATCCTTATGAGCTTGACCTATCCATATTATACTAGTCTGGAGGCTCCCAAATCTTCTTTGTGGATCCATGGATTTAACTCCGCTCTACCAAAAACGAAACCAACCAACCAACTTCCCTACACACTATTGCAGGTCCCGCAGTAGTCAACTCTGGATCCCATTAGCAAATGGAAGTTTCAGAAAGAAGCAGGATCACATGGATCTAGCTGAAAAAAAAAAATAAAATTACTGCATGTGAAAAATCTTTTTGAACTCTAGAACTCACTCTGTGATGGAAATGAATATCCATAAAACCACAGTTTGAGAAATCAGTGATGTTTCTTTGACACTTGAAAAGAAATGCAAGACTTTCAGCAGGTTGAAGAAAGGATAGATCCCTTATCTGTACCACAAAAGGGTATGAAAGTCCTCATGCATACACATAAGTCCAGACTCTGACAGCACCTCCTGTGAAACACACAGTATTTTTTTTAGCACAAAGAACCAGTAGTAAAGGGAGAGTTGTGAGACATCATTACTTGAAGTTTAGAAAAGACTTGGCACAACAACCAGAAAAAAACCCCATTTGATCGGTTTGCTCAAAGTCCTGCAGATGCACTCCTGTCAAAGCAGCTGAAACTAAATTGGTTTTCTCTTTGACGGCCATTAAACCTGGGTTATGCTCCACTGATCTGTTGATCTAATGGAGAGGTCAATTTTCGTGAGATGTGGTGGATAGGCGAGCTAAGGAGAGGGGTCATTTTTCATTCAAGTATCTGGCTTTGGCTTTAAAAGAAATTGTCTTGCAAGAAGAGTGAGATAAATACAGAAAAGTTTAATGAATGTTCTAACCTCTTTCCCTATAAACTTCAACTCCATCACACTATTATGCTTTGCTTAATCTCAAGGAAATAACCTCAGGAGAAAAAAAAAACCAAAAAACAACAGGGTGGTGTCTGGACTAATCACAATCACAGTATAACAAATAATACTCTCTCCAGTAATTTATCAAACATCCCACTTGCATTTCAGCAAGATTTTCCCATACTATCTCCTTGCCAAGCTCTATTCACTTCCCTGCAGGATGCGGAAGGGATAGCTTGCTTGGGGACAAGGTAAGCAGGCATCCCTGCAGCAGCAGTCTTTGCTTCCCCACTCAGAAATATTTCAATCAAAGGCAGAGATACAGACCTGAAAAGGGTAAAAGTACCAGCAAGTCAAAGCATCTGTTAAATGAGAATCATGTGCACTGGGAGTGTAAGCCAGTCTTACAAAATGCTGAACAATCACAACTGTCCTTACAGTGAAGTGGAGAGGAGTGCTTCCCAGGGATGTGTGGCAAGGGATCTTTTCCACCTAGACAATTGTGAGTTCTGTCACCCAGGGATTAGATACGGGCCTTGCACACTGCTGCAGAACAAGGAATTTGGCTATTTGAATGTATTTGAGGACACACTTAGCAAATAATTATTCCGAGTCATTTTAACCAGCTTCTTTTTAAAGATACCTATTCAAACCTGAATGATTCTTTTAACAGAATAGGTAGATGGATCTTCAGAGATCCAAATAAGTAACAACTCCACATCTTCAATGAATTAGAGAAGTTAAAAAAAAAATTCATATGTTTTCGAACTACCCAAATATATTAAAAGAACGTATTAAAACGTTTATTTTGTCAAGGACAGCATGGCAAAACCAACTGAGTAGCCCTCCTCTGCAAACATTTCTGGCGTAGCTGAGTACATCTACAAAACTAAAACTTTATGAGAATTATTTTTTGAATGAAATGTCAGTAATAACCTAGGATAAAACTCAGTATGTAGCTAAAAGGCTCTTATTACATACCATTTAACTGTCACCGCTCAGTAATTGCAATTACAAATTACTGTAGCTTTACAGACACCAATCTGAGATTAAATACTTCAGAAAAGTACTGGATAGACACCCCAAAGTAAATGATCGCTGCCCTAGTTTGCCAATGATGTAGGCACTGAGTGTTTGGCTAAAACAGACTGATTTGGGTTGGCTGGGAAGACTGGTACAATGAAAGAAAAGAAGTTGCTAGGCAATCCCAAATCACAGATTGTCACTTAATCATCAAAGGAGACATGGGGAACACCTCAAAGGCATGGACTATGTATGAGGAGGAGACCTAATGCTGTACCTTACGGACTGTATTTGACAAGCTCTGAAGATCCAACAGACTTTTTCTCCAGATGGATAAGTTAACTGGGAGCCATAATTTTGAAGACAAATATAGTACTTTGGAACAAACATGGGAACAAAAGAGCATTCTGGACACAGAAATTTCTTGTTGGCAATTCAAGCTTCTGTTTCCACTGCTCACATGGAGCATGGATTGCAAAGGCAGAAACAAGCCCTATCAAAACTCTACCCCACTCACTCTGCTGCTGAGATGATGATAAAGGAAATTACTACAGGTGGCATAATAGCTGTGCTGGTTAGGACACTCTTGGAAACTGTTCAGATACAACAATGAGGAGATAAGAAAACCAGAATTGACAAGAACAGTGTGGAGGGTAAAAGTATACTTATGGAGGAATTTGTGAGATGAATAAGAAAGCAGCTTTGAAAAAGTGATACCGAAATAATCCTGCTGGTAGACGTCATACTTGGATCTGGCCTAGCATCCAATGCATTCAGGGGACATTCCTGCTCCTGTCTACAGCTCAGACAGCATGTAGGGAGAGCAGCCACCGCTGCAGGTCCAGCACAGCCCTGCTTCCCAATCAAGTGTAAATCGGCATTTGGATTTCAAAGACCTATTCCAAAGCACCTGAAATTTGTATCTGCAATTTTAATTGACTGAGACACCCTTAAAAGGAGGGAGCTAAGCACAGCCTGCAGGTACATAATGCCTGACAACCAGTGTTAACAAGGACATACTTAGCTTGCCTGAAGAAACAAACAAGCACGGAATTGATAACTACTTCATGAATGAGCTGTAACATGTTGTTTTAAAAAGATGCTGTCAGAAGAAAGATACAAACAAAACAACACATGTTATTGAAGGGCAGCTGCTATTATCTGGGCTATTAGCAAATGGTAAAAACTATTAAAGCAGAAACAGTGTTAGAAATCTAATTCTCTTTTCAGCATTAACACTATTTACTGCTTCTCTCTTAAGTTGGAACACAGAAAACGGACTAATCAATTTTCTGTCCTAGTCCTAGCACAATTTCTTAGCAGTGCCAGAAACAGTGTGGGTTTGGGCTGAACGCTCAGTGCTTAAAAGCTAGACAGACATATCTCAACAGAGAGAAGGGGTTATCATGGATGGGGTAAGTTTAGAAGACTCTTGACAAAAATATCAGGCTCAGTTAGTTCCATAGTTTCTGGGGAAGATGTCAAGTTTCCTTTTATTTATAGTTAGTTTTTAATTTCTAGTGCCATTTAGAGTGTAGCATATAGCTAGAGAAAAAAAGATAATAAATTTGTGAAATTAAATACCATCCTTCTCTCTTAACTCCCCCTTTGAATAAAGTTCTCATGTCCCACTCTATGCTCCTAAAGCAACTCTATGGCACAGACAAAACCCAGCTTCTGGATCATAATACTTTAGGTAAAATCTTGTTGCTTATGTTCCCAGTCCACTTTAACTGCTGTGGACTCTTTGAATGAAGTGGAAGATATAAGGGAAAGAGGTAACATGGCATTTAGGGCACCAAGAGGGCAAAAACACACATTAAGAGTAAGGAATTAGAATTTTACTGACTTTTTATTTTTAGAGTTTGGAAATGCTTCTGCTGAAGTTTGTGTAAAATCATGGACGTTGGAAGCACAGGATAAGCACTTTAAATGCAAGCCAAAGGAAAGCCTATTTCCATTTAAACTGCTTAGCCACACACTTGCAGACATGAAACAATTCCGCTGAGGTCCTCCTGCACTCAGGAAATTCTTCCTGGGTCACTGACCATCATTTAAAGGGCACATCTCAGCCCAATGTCCAGCGTGAATTTTTCAAATTAGCCTTCAGTTGCTGCCTCTGCAGTACAGAATTGTGCTCAAAAACCCTGAGCTTTTCAGAAAGGCTCTTATACCTGTTTAACAATCAAAAAGCAATACAAGAATATATACTTGCTGTATTTCACATGCTGTGCAAACACATACACAGGCTGTATAAAAGTGAGATGCCAGTTCCCTTGGAGGCTCTTTATTAGGCTCCATGCCTCTCTGAGAGCTCTGCCATGTGTGATTCAACCTAGTGATGGGGGTCTGGTGCAGGAATCACTGTAATCCCATGGCCTCTATTATATTCAGAAGGTCAAGAGGAATGTTGCCTTCTCTCCTCAAAAGCCTCTGAGTCCTTAATATTGAGGCAGGCATGGGAGAACCTTTTGCGATGGTTGGTTCAGATAAACATCCTAACAGCATGATAGTGTTGGCTTAACCCCAAAGCTATGTCAGCTGTTTCTACCGTCCAGAGACCTTTGTGTACCAGGGATGTGAAAGTCCTGCCAACATCAGAGACGTCTACTACAGAGTCCACCTCGCCATCCCTCCTTGAAATTCACCTTTACAGTGACACTTTCAAACCACTCAACACCCACGAGGCAGCTGGTGTGCTATCACTGCAACTTCCCAACCAAATCATAATCCTCTCTATATTACCTCGCTCTCCCTCCATCTGTTTGCTGCGTCCTCTCTCAGGCGTTTACATCTCTGAGCAGTTTGGGTCAAGGACCAACTTTTCATTTTGCATGTGGTAAGTGCTAAGTACTCCAGATCTTTTATGTTCAAATAGGACCTCCCCCTCTTGTGGCAGTGCCCTCTGTAACAAATCAACAGCATTCCTGAGGACTGGCCCAACTATGGAGTAGGATGGAAGTATCTCATGTCAGCCTTAAATCCCTTCAGGTTCTCCTCCCCATGTTTGTTGCTCGCAGCAGAGCAGAGATGCTGCAGTGACACCAGGGTAGTTTCACAGACAGCCCCTAAGCAGAAGCGGGACATGCGCCTTGCAGACACTGATGGAAAATCATCCCTCCTTCTGAACCACAGCCTTGGTCCCTTTGGATGGTGATTCCATCCCCTCAGTGCAGTCAGGACTGGAATTCTTGGGTCTGTGCCAGGAGTGAGTGGAAAAATCCATCAAGTTACTAATGTCTATTTAAAAATAACTGCACGTATTCCATTCCCTGCACCCCCCACCCCCCAAAAAATAGCAGCAGCAATAAAACCCACTACCTTCTTATTTCACTACCAAATATCTAATAACCTGCAGCACTAGCTTAAGTCCCAATTTTTCTTCCCCCTTTAATTAAAACAAAACAAAACAAATCAACCCTCTTTGGCCATTCATGTTTTAAAAAAAAGAAAAAAAAGTTGGGAAATTGCATTGGGGAGGTTATTTTATCCTGTTCCAGTACACTTAAAGCTCCATTTTCTCCAGAGAAATAAATTAAATAAGATATAATTCTTCTGTTTGCTTTAGAAAGATCAAGTGATTGATTGAATTAGACCTTAAGAGGACACCATCTTCCCCCAAAGTGCTTTAACTCGTATCCCCTCCCCTGCTCTGCATCAGGTCAGCTCTGTTTGCCCACTACAGAACAGATAATACCTTTCTCCGCTACTTCACTTGCCTACATTTATCTTCATGTCTCCAGAGCAGTCTCCCTCTCCTTCATATTTGTAGTGTATTTACATCAGCAGATCTACCTCTATGAAAAAGTTTAGTCTTCCCAGCTTTTTGCAGGTGTCCCATGCAAGTATTTGCACTGTTAAGGCATATACATGGATTTCTTTTTATGGGGTTCGAAGATACTGAAACAATGAGTTGCAACAGGATTTTACTCTCTGGGAAGCCCTGTCCTCTTATTGCTTTATGGATTCCAAGAATCTGGCCTTGAATATTGTGTGTGCAGCGACCCAGGCTTAGGGAAAGGTGGCAAGTGCATGAGGAAATCCCTCTTCAGGACAGCAATTAAGCACACCCTTAGCTAGATGTACAGCGTGTGCTTGATGTTGTCCAGAACAGGGCTGATTTCTCAAACCAGCGATGCAATTTTTAGGCAGAACCTGTCCTGCTGGTGTAATTCTCGTTTTCTTCTTCCTCCTAAATCCTTTGGTTTATTGTCATTGTGGGTACAAGGAAAAGCTTGCGAAGGAACCTTAAAAATGTATAGAATTTCCCTCCTGTACTCTCCAGTTTCAATCTCATCATTTTTAAACCAGCCTGGTGATTCTGAGCTCCCTGACGCTATCCTTGCTTTCCAAGCCTGGGGTTCCAAACACGCTGCCTGGCAAAGAAAGCGCCCGCCCAGGTTTTGTGGAGGAGCTGCCAGCGAGTTGTTTGGTAGCACAGTTAAATCAGCCACAAACCAGCTGTCCCAGGCTGTAAGGGAGCATGCCGGGCTGCTGAAACTCTTCTCCTGAGCCGGCATAAAATTGAGTCGTGTCCACTTGAGGGTAGGAGGACTGCAGGGTCTTTTTCACAAGCATGCCCCAGTGATCAGTAACAAATTCCTTCCTTTCAGCCTATCCCCCTGGTTTCTATGCACAGGGTTATGTCTGTATAAATATTCTAGGGACCTGGGACCTAGGGGCTGAGGTGAGGAGGAGGAAGCCAAAGAAAATACATTTTAACTAGCAAGGACAGTCGCTTCTCCTCTTTCTGTCACCTTGTGGGCTTTTGCAATAGAAGAGATATTTTATTTGTATTTAATAAAGCCCAGCGGTAGAGCTGCTTATGAATCAAGCCGCATCATGCATGGAGCTAGAAAAAATATATATTGGGATTTTCTAGCTCGCTAGAGTTATTAATCTGGCTCAAAGCCTGCAGTAGGATTTAATATATTAAGTGAAATTGCAGGCCTTTGCCCCTGTCTTTTCGCTAAGACAACAACACACATACGCCATATTAGATTCCATTTTTTGTACATTTCAGATAAGGAGTGGATTAAATAATGAATGAGATTCCCATTAGCTTGAAATTTTGCTTATTTCAGGCAACCTCCTCCCCCTTCTTCTTCTTTTTTTTTTTTAATCAAAATGACTCCACAGTGGAATATTTTTGCATTGATTTGAAGGGGTTTTTTTAAGCACTCATTAAATTTGCATTTACACATCTGACAATACTTTTTTTTTTGTCCCCGACACTGAACACTGCATTAAATAAAAATAATAATAAAAAAAAAAGATAAAGAGAAACCCACCCTGCTTTCCTCTTGAGTTGTGTGAAATATTCCTCTGGCAGAGTGAGTAAAGAGTGGAAGACCTTTGGGATTACCCATTACTTGAGAAAATCAAGTGAAAGGCTCCGATGTGGCTTTGGTGGACATCAGATGAGGGTAACTAGTTGATATGAGAGACAGAAGACACCAGTGCTTCCCATCATACTCACTCCTACAGACTTGTAGAGGATTGTCCCTTGCAAAGCACTTCAGGTATTCTCATCAAAGTAGTGGCATTCTCACCTAGTCGCACAGGTCCTCAACTACTGGCTTTACACCACCCTACAAAGAAGGTGTTTTCCTTGGCCTGCTGTAGGAAAAAACTACATAAATGTTAATATGGAGCTATGTAGTGATTTGATTCCAAGACGGAAAGCAGAGATGCTGGGTTCAGTTTATTTACCAATTAAATGGCAAGTTCTCCAATGCTATTCTGCATATAAACCCATAAATGGTAAGACAGCTGCATTGTGTGCTTGGACAGCCTAAGAAAAAGTTCTACAACTCTGTTTCTCTTTAGAAATGTCAGCAAGATATGTCCAATAGCCACATAATTATAGAATCACAGTATGGTTTGGTTTGGAAAGGACCTGTAAGACCACCTAGTTCCAACCTCTGCCATGGTGAAAGACCATCCTCCACCGGACCAGGTTGCCCAAAGCCCCATCCAACCTGTCCTTGAACACTGCTGGGGATGGGGCAGCCAGAGCTCCTCTGAGAAACCTGCGCCAGGGCTTCACCACTCTCACAGTAAAGTTTTTCTTCCCAATATGTAATGTAAATCTATCTTCTTTCAGTTTAAACCCATTATCCCTTGTCTTCTCACTCCATGCCCTTGTAAACAGTCCCTTTCCAGCTTTCCTGTAGGCCCCTTTTAGGTACTGGAAGGCTGCAATAAGGTCTCTGTGGAGCCTTCTCTTCTCCAGGGTGAACAAGCCCAACTGTCTCAGCCTGTCTTCATAGCAGAGGTACTCCATCCCTCTGATCATATTTATGGCCCTTCTTTAAACTCACTCTAACAACTCCATGTCTTTCTTGTACTGGGGACCCCACAGCTGGATGAACTCAATAATCCAGGGGGGTTCTTTGGAGAGCAGAACAGAGAGGGAGAATCACTTCTCTCAATCTGCTGGCTGTATTGCTTCTGATGCAACCCACGATACAGTTGGCTTTCTAGGCTGCAAGTGTGCTTTGCCAGCTCATGCAGAGCTTCTTGTACACCACAGACCCAAGACTGTCTCCTCAGGGCTGCTCTCAATCCATTCTCTTCCCAGCCTGTAGTTGTGCTTGGGATTACCCCAACCCATGTGCAGGACCTTGTACTTGGCCTTGTTGAACTTCATGCAGTTTGCACAGGCCCACCCATCAAACCTCCAGTCAAGGTACCCCTGGATGGCATCCCTTCCCTTCAGTGTGTTGACCGTACCACACAGCTTGATGTCAGCAAACTTACCTGAAGGTACACTCATTATCCAGTACTTGACCAGGCAACACAGTCAAGATCTAGCCAAGTTACGGTAGAGTACCAAACCCAGTTGCTCTTAGACAGCAATTTCTATTCATCTCCCTTGGAGGGGGAGAAGTTTCACTTCTCTGCATAAAGCCTTTCTCAAATAACAAGATAGGGTAGAAAGCAACCCTTCCCTATTGCATAGAAAAGCACTGGATGTGGGCATCAGCTTCATAACATTTACCCCTTCTCACTATCAAAACACTATATAAATATTTATCATCGTTATCTTGCCCTTAACAAAATTCTCCTGACATTCAGCTGAAAATTTCCTTTGCTTAATTTCCTACTACAACTTCTAGTAAATCTCCCTTTGTACCATCATAAGCAGTTCATCTCCTGCCTTGGAATTTACATCCTTGCAAATATATGGAGATAAATATCACCTTCCCTTCCTCCCCCTTCCCTCAGTCATCCCTTAGCCAAGCTTCACATATTTGGTTCTTTTAATCTCTCCTCATAAGTCAACTCTACACAGGCCCTTCATCATTTTTGTGGCTCTTGTCTGAACTACCTCCAATTTGCCCACATCTTACTGGTGAGAAGATGCCAAAATGCAAAAAATGGGACGAGCCACTTTCTGCTATACATATTGCAAACTTGCTGCTGACATTGTGCAAGGATCCCTCCATAGCCCATGGGACAGATATCCTGGAGGCTGGTTCCTTCATGATGATATTCAGCTGACAGGAAATGGCACTCTTAAGCTTCATGTGAAAATAAAGATATCCTAGCCTTATACCAGTCATGGATTATTATTTTTTTCCCCTCCTCAAATTATTTTTTTTCTGTTTTCAGTCACAAAAAGTGGCCGTAAAAAAAGTATTTTCTATGTTTATATTAAAAATCTGAAAACACTAATGCAACTGACTGCATAGTATTTTCATCAATATGAAAATATCAAGGAAAAAAATAATAATAATGTGATGTAGTCTTAGAACCAGGACATAATGAGCATGCTATCTTGGGGAATAACTGGACCTAGGATCCATTCCTCTCTTCTTCCCCTGAATTCCCTTTTGGTCCAGGACTGTGTGACTCAGCAACAAAGGAAAAGGTCCTGAGTGACTGCATTTCCCTACATTTTAGGAGTTGGAGGGTTGGTTCACTAGAGCAGATAAAACACTGAGATCTCCAGCCAGGCATGCAAATCCTTTCTTAGCTATTGGGATATACTGGCTTCTCTCCGGCTGCTTAAAGAACAAATGCAGTCAGCACAGTAATGACCTACCACCCAACACATAATTATATCCTTTTACCACTGCAATGTCCTCAAAATATTCCATTTTAATCAGAAAATCTCTGTGCTGGGAGCTGTACAGGCAAGGTGCAGAGCAAGCAGCCAGCTGCCACCCTCTCCCCCTACCCCACCCCCACCCTCCACTAGAACTCTGTTTCAGCTCAGCACCAATAAATGGCAGAAGCATGCAAAAGGATGGCTTGGGTCAGTCTGAAAACTCAATGATTTCTACATGGTGGCAGCTGACTACAGTTACTGAGTTTTATTTACAGCAGTAAGAAAGTGTTTTAATTGCATGGGAAATAAAACAGCAAAGGACTCCTCCCCTCTATTCCCACCTCACTCCCCCCTTTTTTTTTTTTTTTCAGGAGAAAGATTTAATTTACAGATCTATCCTGTAACAGATCCTTTGCACTTTTATTTTTCCACCAAAAGATATACTGTTTATTTACAAACACAATTAAATGTGGAGAGGAGGGACTGTAAATTGCAGGGACTCAGGAGGAAGGTCTACCAACCAGGCCTGAATTTAAAAGCTGGATTCCCTGAGTGTAAACTGTAGCAGTTACCACACACTTTAGTGCACCACCACTTTCCAGAAATGAGTAGAACAGGGTAAAGAGCATGAAAAGTTGGTGAAAGTCAGGACACCTGGATTCTCATTTCTTAGTTATTGTGCCTCAGTATTACACCATTTATAGTCTCTGGAAGTCAGATATTCTGCACCTAAAAAGCCAGATCATCCCTCCATAGAGATTTTGGAAAGTAATTCACATATATTAGAGAGGGATGGCTAAAAGGAAAATTAAATGCCTGTGTTTCCCTGCTGTTCTCTCTTTATCCGTGGCCTGGGGGGTAGTGGTCTTATAGGGGTTTGGATGCATTCTGAAATGCATGTTGCAACACAAGGGAAAGGGTTTATTTCTGCAGCTAGGTTAAATTTCCTACTAATAGGGAAAGCTAGATCCCTTTTGAGATCTGCATGTTTCTGTCCTCTCTCAGGATGTCACCATGGGCTTACATCTCCATCTTATGTTACTCTTTTGGATGAGAATTTCCCACACATTTTCGCTGATACCCTCCTTAGCTGCAGTCCCAAAACCTGTCCTTTGGGAACTGCTGCTCCAGCATTTGTGCCCCCGTGCCACCACAGCCAGTGGAGAAAACCACTGTGCACTCTGCTTGAGTCCCAGGGCTTGATCCACTAATGGGCACTGCCCGGTCCTCTCGGGGTAGGTCAGCTGTCAAAAACAAACGTGGAATGATTTGAAAATAAAACCCAGAGCAATTGGGTTAACATCTATTAGCCTGAGCCAGAGAGACTGTGGGTCTGGGCAAGGCATTCTTGAGGTGGCAGCTGTGGTAGCTGAAGCCAGCCCTTCTTAAGGATAGCTCAGCAGCAGCAGCAGCAGTTTGGAAATACAAATCTTCTGATGGATTCACTCATAGACTGCTGGATTCTAATTATCCATCAATTAGATGCGTCTGGTCCTGCCTTGCAGCTGAACAGACACTCTTTCAAGATCTCTTCCAAGTAGTGCACCATACAAGGATTTTCTCGATAATGATTATCTGTGATGTAAAGTGATATATAGAGCAAGTAGGGAAGGACAGATAGAAAAAAAAATTCTAATTTGAATGAGAGCTGGGAAAAATGGTCAGTGAGAGCAAGAAGGTGCAGGGAAGCTCTTCCCTTTTCCAGGTTTTGAGCAAAGAGCTTCCTCTCTGTTTCTTCTTCCCTTTCTTGCAGAAAAGAGAGACCCCTCTGTAAAACTCAAAGGCAGCAGAACTCTTCTGTAAGAAATCAGGAAACAAGTGATAAATATGGCTCAAAAGCAAAGGAGCTGAGCTGGCAACTAGTAACAGATTGTTCAAAAAACTGCTATTCACCCAAAAGAAAAGGATGGGAGGAGGGTGGGAGTTTGTGAAGGGAGAATCCACTGAAATGAAGACAAATAGATAAAAGTAACTGTCATCCGCTTTCATTTTGTGCTCATGATAAGCTCCTGTTTCAAACTCCAGTGCCCCACACTACCAGCTTGCTTTTTTCTTTAACCCCAGAAAAAATTTAGCTGTCCAAATTGCCGCAGGCCCAGCTCTGCAGCCTTGCTGGAACTTCCCACTTACCCTGTCTGAATCTAAGACTGGGACAAGAAAAGACATGACTTCTTTCATATTGCTCTGGGAGATCTTTGGGCAGCCCCCCTGTTTCTGGACCCTTCACTGTCCCTCTGCATGTGTCACAGCAGCTACATTGAGGTAATTCAGGTGGTGTCTGGGCAAAGCAAGGAAAGCACAGGGAGCTGGAGCCTCTGTGGGAAGCTGTGGAAGAAAAGGTATCCTACTGACTGATCTACCATTCCAGGGTAAAGCAAATACCCACACTTCAGAATCCTAATGGGCAAAATAAACTCTTCTGCTCCTCCCTGCATGGGCAGAGTGCACTTTTTGTGCCCTCAATACCAAAGCTAGAGAGAACACTCAGTCCACTGCAGCTGGGAAGAAGTTCCTGTTCAGAAGAGCAATGGCGGTGAGTCAGCCTCTCTTCTTCCTATCAGGTATCTGGCCAAAAAAACCCTCATAACATGTATATCTACCTATCCTAGAAAGAAGGAAAACCTGTTCATATTACATCATACAATCCATGCTGTCTGGTACAGGGTTTGCCATCCTTCCTTTATCTTGTCCAGGCAGTATCTGCACTTCTCACACTAGCACTGTGATCGGAAGGGTAGGATGTGGAAGTGTGCTGTGGAACAAAAAGTCATCCTGACCCCAAAGGGTATGTTGAAAAGCTGTGGGCTGGGGCCACTGGATTTCAAGGGAGGCACCAGTTAAAATCTTACAGGGAGTTGTGACCACTGTCCTGAACAAAGATGACACCATGGGCAGAACTTTGAGAAGTGAAGAACTTCTCAGCACGCCACTGATCATTTGCCTGGTATGTTCCCATCACTCTGTGCAGCAAATAATAAGTCACTCCCACTGAATTCAAAGTAATTTCACCTTCAATTTGGAAATAAAAATATAGTTAGCCACAAAGCTGATAGAGGAATATCTAAACACAGCAAAAGCTTTCTTTTTCTTTTTTTTTTTTTAAAGATAAGCTCAGAAGTTCATCATAGACTTCTTTCAGGAGGACTTTCCAAACTTCGTTGCCTCAGTTTCACCACTCACAAACTAAGGAAGTAACCATTTCCACTCTCTGACCAAAATCTTAGCAGCGTCAGTACACTGAATACTAAAATTGACATCACACACTAAGGAAATGTGCTACTGTTCTCATGATTTTTGCCTTTCTTAAGCAAAATACTTCCTATTTTTTGCAAATATTTTGAGATTTTTCAGAAAGGTTTGCAGTTGTGAAATATTCTATGGTGTGAGAATACCTAATTTTCACAAAGAAAAGACTGGGTGTGACCACAGGCAAAATAAATCAGTGAGACTCTGCTGATGTCACTGTTGCAATAATAAGGTTATTATACATGGGGAACACTTGGCCCCTCAGATATAATAACTGCAGTTTTCTCTTAACCTGACTTGTTTTGGTTTGGTTTGTTTTTGTTTTAAACACACCTTTGCAGGTCCTGCAGGGACACTGCTTGCAGGCTCCCTTGTGGAAAGTTGTCCTGCTTTTATGAAGTTGTGAAAGCAGCTTCTTTCCCTGCATACTTCTTTATTATTTGAAGCTTAGCCCGTGGGAAAATGCACAGCTTTTCAGATCAGACCCAAAGGAAAGTATGTCACCAGGAGGAAATTTTTTGCATACTTCAAAATTCTCTATGACATTATTTTTAATCTCTGAAAAAGGGTTAATGGCTTCTCCCTCAAATTCAAGGTTCCAATGCCCATTTATAAAGGTCATCATAAATCTGCTACAATTATCGGTTTCTCATCCCACAGCAACTTTGTCAATCTGTCCATGGCTCCTTCCCAATGAATCCTGGTTCAAGCTTCATTCCTTGCTTTAACTTGCACTCAGAATACCCACCAAATGAGGATGAAATGATGGAAACAGCAGTGTGAGACCCAACTAATGATTCCTCAAGCCCAGCACCTATTTCAGGCAGTAATCGGGAGACGTTTATGGATGAAGGATAAGAAAGAGCACATGTCAATCCCTCCTAGTCAGAGACTCTTCTCCTCCACATATTGGCAATTAGGGAAATTCTTCAGAAATAGATTATGTAGGTAATCAAGTCTGAGAGTCACCATAGGCTCCTTCTTTGGAAATTTGCCTGGTATGAATTTTCCTAGTACTTGTATGTACATATATGTATGTATGTGCTTAAACCTCCCACTCCAGTAACACGTTTTGATCTTCTCAGTGACCTGCAACAACTCATTCCACATTTTTACTATTGCTTAGGGAAGATTTCTCCTTTTCAAACTTCTGTCTCACATTTAGATATTTATGTCTCTACTACAGACCATCCCAAAGATGCTGCTTCACTGGAGCCAAGTTAACTTTTCCTCTGTTTGCCTCAATGCACTCAGGACTGACTGTATGTATCCTGGGTCTTCCAATGATACTGGTATTTTTCAAGGACATGGCATTTTTCTAAGCTAAGTGGCACACCCTCCGTATAATGTGAAAGCTTTGGAAATAATAATCACTTTCTCAAAGTATGAAGCCAAACAAATGAAGATTGGCTTGCTACAGATTGGTATCTTAGGCTTCCCGTGCTCTCCTATCTCAGTAATCCAGCCTCTTCTGTAAGTTCCACTATGTCCAAAAGACTGTGAGCTCTGTAGCTAGCGCAAGGTACTGTGCATGCCAGTTGCATTGGCTGGTAAGTGGGTGCAGATTGGACAGCTGCTGCCCTGGCTGAACTCTGCCCACCATCTCCTCAGGAGGGAAATGCATTTGTATCCCTTCTCTCTGCCAATTTTTACACAACTAGTGGAACTGCAATTATCATAAAAAGCTTTCAGGGTGCTTTAAAATGTGGTTGAAACCGATTGATAGGTTAAAAAGTATCATTGGGGAGCATAGATGGAAAAGGGGGTAGTGCAGAAGCAGGTGAACAAACAGACGTGGGTGGACTGTGTGACTCAATAATCTGTGTTTTCTTTGGAAACAAGACCAAAAACATTGCTCAAATCCAAGGAAAATGGTTTGCCTCACTCTGTTCTTCCCACCAGACCGCTCCGATTGGAGCCAGTCTGAGTGTTTACTGCATGCCCTCACGTGTGCTACCACAGTTGGGCGGGTGAGAGCAAGAGGCAGCAGAACTCTAGACTTTTCTGCAGTCTGGGGTGAGCCCCTCACACACAAATCCTTCCTCCCCCTTAGGCATCTGGTGTGTCAGATGTCTCCTCTCTCTACACCCACTGATGTTTCCTACCGAAGAGGAAGAGAAGAGATGATACTCCAATGATAGCATATTTCCTAATCACGAAGGTCAGTCTAGAGTGGGCAGGGAAAGGACACATCCCCTTTCCAATGTTCCCAACTACGGAGGATTCCCTATCAGTGTATTTCCATTTTTAATTCTTTGAGTGGGTCGATATTTGGGTGGGTCAGTAGGGAGAAGAAGGGGTGTGAAGAATTTAATCCTGTCTGTTTGCCAAAAAGCAACACAAAATCTGCTCCAAACAGAAACAGACATATTCGAAAGAAAAATGAGAGAGGAGGAGATTAAAGAAGTCTTGGGGGAGTGTGGGGTGGGGGAAGAAAGGATCTGTTTTATAGCTATTACTAATGTTCAAGTTGAAAGGACTTCATGAAAAAGATATTGCTGTCAAGAATGAAGATTTCAAGCTAAGTTATTGAGTGAACTCAGCTCCGACCATAGCCAGTGGTAGGACCACGTGACTTGTCCTTCTCTGAGGTTCTGCTATTTGAGACAATTTCTTCAGGGTCTAAATATGACAGAAATAAAAGTAGTGGAATATGGTGGCAATGAAGAATCAGGAAGATCCTGTTCCTCTATAGTGAACTTGACCATAATAGGGAAGCAGTATTATCCCAACAGCGGTTCTGTCAGTACCCCAAACCTCCTTGCCTGTCTCCTGCTATAGGTTTAACTAGCGTCTTACCTGCCTTACACGTCTCTGCCTTCCTCTCCTGCTTGCAAAATTACCATGAGAATGAGGAGGTCCCATTTCAGATAATCTCTCTTTCTGCCCTCCTTCCTTGCAGTCTTTCTTATCCCCTCTATCAGAAAGTGTAAAACAATGGCCCTTTAGGTCAAAATCTTTTGTTTAAATCTCTGAAAGATGGGACTCAAAATGGATTTTAAAAAGGTCAGAGATCTAAGCTTCCAATTCTCTGTGAACATGAAATGCCTGAATCTGCTCCAAGACTCCACTGAGCACAAAGACACAGAGATGGGAAAAAATTTACATGGAACTGCTGTTCCTGAAACTGCTTTATCATTTTGCCCCTCTTCCTCACATACAGCCTCCAAATAGAGAGGCCACAGCAGCTTTCCTCTGCAACTCACGAAAATCGTCAGCAAATGGGAAAATTTGTATCTTTCGTCTCCATGCTGCAATTCTCATCCTCTTTTTCTGTGTTGGTAACACAAAGTACCCCACTGAGGTACTGGTCCTTAAAGGTGGCTAAAGATAGAGGGAAGAGGATGGTCAAAGAAAGAAAAAAGAAACAACCTACCCTTGACTGAAAATAAAAGATTGTGGGGGGTGGGGGAGAGCTGGAATCATCCAACAGAGAACATATTTCATTGGCTTTAAAGGGCTCAAATCACAACTGTACCTGATTACCACGAAGTACATCACTCACTTTAGAACCAAATTTACCCACACAAACTTGGTGTTCTTTCCCTGTTTATTACTGTAAGTTATTGCCCTCAGAAATGCTGACTCATGTAACTCAGCTTATGGAAAACTTTCTATATGTTAAGGCAGCAAATCCTCACACCCTCTCTGCTGCTGTGCTTCATGTCTCTCCTACTACAAGTGTCAGCCAGGACATAAAGCAAGGAATTTCGTACTCCTGTTTTCTTATTCTTGTTTCTAACATTGATGATTTATGTGGTCTTGGGCACAATACTCTAAATTAGACTTCCCCTTTATCTACCCAGTTGTCTACAAAGTGAGAATTGAGCACCCAGGACTCTCAAAACCAAACATTAAGACATACTGAACTGCTTCCCTCAAAAAACATAAGATTTTTATAAATTGCATATTTTCCTTAAAGAAATCTGTTTCTAAAAAAGATATGAAATAGAAACTCAGCTTCTTATATAATCATGTTTCTAGTGGGCAAAGCTTTACAAAAGGTCCAAATATCATCACACAGGTGAAAAATATATACAGAATCAGAGACAGGAGAAGGAGAAGTGGCAAATCCAAAAGCCTGTCCTCAACAGAGGAGTTGCCAGGTCTCAACAGTTAATGTTGTCAAAAGCGCTTTGGAAGAATCTCAGGAGAAAGGTGTAAAAAAGTGCACAATGATTGTTATTTGCTTTCTGAAAGCTAAATATCACACTTTAAAGGCCAGTAATGCATGAGTCTGGAAGGGTTTAAGCACCAAGAGGGTATCTCTTCCAGCCAAGCCCAGACAGACTAGAACTAGGAGGACTTACTATTTACATCTACTTTACAATTAAGCAACAGTACAAACATAATACTACAGCTTCCGTTTAACTCGGTGCTAAAGCTCCTGGTCCCAATCCTGCATGGCCCTCCTGCAGATACTTAACTTGGGTTTCATTGAGTTCAAAGGGATTACTCATGCATGTAATGTTATTCATACGAGTGAGTGCTCACTGGATCCAGGGAGGGGGAAAGCAACCCTTTTCAAAGATTCAGAATATTCAGCAGTCTTTATTATTAATTATCACTCTGATTTACTTTTCATTTAATATCATGCTGCATTTCTTCTTCATATTTTATAAACATGCACACAGAGATCAGCATCTGCTGTTGTGGATTTCAGCAGGAGCAAACCCAATAAATTATCATGAGAAAGACTCATCTCAATTTTAATTCTGGATCAACAAAACCCAGGAAGCCCTACAAATCACACCTGAGAGATACCTTATGAGTGGTTTTTAGTCACCAGGGGTCTGGATTAGGTCTGGCTGGGAAATGGCTTTTCTTATATACTTAGATAAAAGAAAAAGAAAGATTGAAAAAAATAGCATTTTAATTTGATTCAGTCCATGGGAAACATAGTTTATCAATGAAAATAATTTTTTTTTTTTTTTTGACCGAAACTTATCTTCTTCTTTTTACCCTTTTAATTCATCAATGCTAAATCACTATTTTTGGGGAGGAAGAGAGAGGGGAAAGAAGCATGTTCCTAAGAACCAAGCTAGCTCAAATATGCAGTTACTCCCAAGCACAGTTCTGACAACATTTTTACTGATTCTTATTTGAATGCAGTTACAAATAATTCTTTGTTTTCTTTTTTGAGGTCCTATTCTCACTCTTTCCAATTGATGCCTTTTCTCATAGGAAGCTGGAAAAATCAGACACCTCAAATTGCATGAGTACTCCCCGTATTCTCAAGCAGGAATTCTTGTTCTGCCACAGCTTATCTGTCAGATTTTTTGGGGGGTGAGAGGTACTGCCTGTAATGGATGCTCTCAAATGAGCCTTCTTTCAGAACTATGGGGAAATGTCATTTGTAGTGACAAAATTGTCTGGTGTCACAGCCAGGCTGAGGACCCTACAGTCCTTTGCCAGCACTCAGAACACACTGGTGAGATGGGTTATCTTATAATTGACAAGGAGTAGGTCTTCCCTGTGGACAAGCAGTTGGGGTTATTGCCTCTTCCCAGTGTGCAATCCAGACAGATACTCCCACACATGTTTTATATAAACTTAGTTGGACAAATCATGTTCTTCACAGGAAACAACACCAGATTTGTGCACTGAAAGTTTTCCCTTAGGAGAACTTTTCAGTGCCCATGCAGGGAAAGGAGGGATCTTTAACATCAGGCTACTCAAACACCCCTTCCTGATCCTACTTGAAAGGTGAAACCATCTGCTAAGGTCACATAATAAGTCAGTGGAAGTCAACATGGATATCCAAGTCCCATCCCAGTGCCTTCTCCACAGCTTTATGCTCTTCCCTTTGTTTTAGCTGATGCCCTCCAAACTGACAAGCCCAACTTCCAGAGTCCTCCTGGCCCCGTCTGTCATCCCAGCTGAAAGAAACTCCATTCAGGCTGTCCAACTTGGGCCAGCCCGAGCAAGCAGAGCTCACAGATGGTTAAATGCATTTGACATTTCACTGCAGGGCCTGCAGCAGAAAACCTTGCCTGCTGTAGCCGGAGCCCCGGATAGTAGCGAATCAAGGCTCGTGGCTCCAACGCTGTGTGTGCACACTCTGCTGTGAGTTAATATTATTGGCTCGCCCCTCAATCATGCCTTTTCCAGCTAGCTGCTCCTGTCAAAGCACATCTCATTAGGCCTGAAGGCTCAATGAAATGGAAATTCATGTTTAAATTTAAAAACAACATATTGACCCTGGGAGCCAGTGATGTCTACATTTTTAATAACTTACTGAGAATAAAAGGAGTGTATGTGTATGGAGGAAGGGGAGGGGGTGGGTGGGCTAGGTGGCAGGAGAAAGAGGGACTGTGTAAGTGGAGGGAGGATGAGTGGATAGAGTGAATAGCCAGCCAAGGACTCAGGTCCTCTCCGCTTCCCTCCAGCTCCATTCTCACTTTATTCGTCCCTCTTGCTGCATGGAAAAGAGCTCGGGCTTCACTTAAAAAGACCTCACAGCCTCAGCAGCAGAGCATGTCCCTAACCTGATACTGAAACAAGGGAGGGAGAAGTGCATTGCCTAGCACAGCCTGTATGTATAAATATGTGCATGCCCATCCACAAGCACATGCACGCACACGTGTGAGCTCTGGTCCCCAGGCACCCCAGCGAGATGTGTTTTACTTGTACAGGGAAGTAGTGTGCTGCAGAGCGTGAGTAAACACAGACCCTTTTGGAGGAGGATATGAAGACAGCCATGCTGCATGTGACTTGCCATGTGTCACCAACCTCAGCCCCCTACGCCTCCCTGTGACGTCATTCCCAGTCAGAGAGGTACTTACAGCTCCCTCACTCTTTCCACCACACTGGTTAGGTAACCTGAGGGGGAAGAAGATACAGCATGTCTTCTCCTCTGTGATTACAGGAGGAGTGATGCTCGTTCTTGCTGGGCTTCAGTGTTCTCTGCTAGCACCCGGGGAGATGGTGAAGGGGAGGTGAAGATGGGAGGTCCTCTTACTGTGTGATCACTGTGGACCCCGTGTCAGTGTTTTCTGAAAGCAAGCAATCTGACAACGTCATCTTGGCTGGCATCCAGTGTGCAAAATCACACGCTGTGCCGATAAACCCGCGCTGGCTGCTGCGTCTCCAGATGGAGACAGGTCGCTGTGATACTGCACAGTAGCAAGAGTCTCCTGGGGCAAACTACATCTCAGCAAGAGGTAAAAGTCAAGACTACTCATTTTTGGGGAGAGATAAACTTGCAACAAGCTTTGAGATCTTTGTGTGGAATTGCAGTAGATGAGTAAAGCATGCCTGTGTAACAAGGGAGAAGTTAAATCACTTTCAAAGGAGCCCAGTTGTTTCTCCTGTGCTCCCTTCACTTTCTCAGCATAGTATTCCTAGTACTGATCAATCTTTTGGTGATTTCTCTGGTCTGGCTCAGAGGAACACGCCTGTCTGTATATCAAGAATGTGAACAAAATAGGATGGAAGACTTTCTGACCTACTTTCTTGTTCAAAGACATCCACTGCAATTAAAACTAAGCTCAAAAAATTGTAGGCATTTGAATTTCTTAGGTTTCCTCATTTTAACATGAGATCTCCTATGACCTACAGCTTAATCCCTCAGTTGTCCTGCAAACTGTCCTCCCGTCCTTTTTCTAGACTGCTTACTGCTAATCCTCAGATCTGCTCTGCCTTTCCTATCTTTCTTCTATTCAGTCTTTCACTACTTTGATAATTTCCCCTGCATTACTCATTTTGACACTGATGGTTTTTGTTTTGTAATGTTGGCATTTTCCAGATGTATTCAAAAGACTGTGTTCAAAGAATTTAAAGCCAGATTTCTTCTGTCTCACCATCTTGACATCGTATACCACAATTTCAACTCACTTACTGAACACCTTGCTCTTGGCTAAAGCATCTTTTCTAGGAAGGCATCCAAATGTTTATCTGAAAAGTTCAAGCAATGGAAAATTCACCAATTTGAAGTCATGACAAAGTTCAGTTACACTCACTGATTAACAAAAAAGCATACCTTACTTAACATTTTTTGTCTGTCTTCCCTTCACAGGTGTTAGTTCTTGGTGTCACTTTCCCTGATAAGCTAGAGAAATTTTGTTGCTCACATCATCTGAGTTACGACAACCTGAAGCACTTCAATTTCCTGAAAGCCCATTCCATCTGCCTCACCTTCCTAGGGAGTGATCCTCCATCCCTAACACCTTCTTCCTGAAGTTTCAGATATCACCATGAGCCCTGGCTTGCTCTTCCCCATCACCCAGCTGTGCTGGTGAAGAGTGGGCTACATATGTAAGAATATAAGGCGGCCATTCAGATGGGATTGTAGGGTCTGACAATCCTCTACCAGATACCTCAGAACTCCTTCAGACAGGAGACTGCACGTCTTACCAAAAGGCTCCAGAAGTCCATGGAGCTCCTTTCTTATCCTACCCAACTCTGAGGCCTCACGTGCAAGCCAGAAGAGAGAGAGAGGGGCAGGAAATCTGCAGGGGTCACATGGGAATGCTATTAAATAGCCTTTGGGCTCATAGCTTATTTATTTATTTATTAAACTAGATGAGGAGTGCAAAAAGGGATGGAGGTACTTTGTTTCTCAATTTGTGTCTATTATCTATTGAAATTTGACATAATGTCTCCACAGTTCCCCTTAATATTCCACTGTATATAGAATGTGACTAGCTCCACCATCTAATGTGACAGCTTAGGAAGATTAAAAAGAAAAGCTAAACTAGCAGTAGTTGGAGATGAGGAAAAGTAGCACATTTATGAATAATTTCAGCTGAATTCTAACAACATTGCATTCCCTGGACAGGACACATTTATTATCTTATTCACCATGACTACTGCAACATTAGTGATTTGTTACTGAATCAATTATTAATTCATATGAGTGAATAAGGCTCTGTCACTTAACTCTTCAGCTGGCCGTGCCCGTTATATACTGATTGCGATTTTTAACTCTCTTTTCTCTCCCCTTCAATCATTCTCCTTATCTTTACCCTCCCTGCACACCCATAGTGAAACGAACTGATGATTTCCGTTTCAAAAATCCTTTTGAAATAAAATACACTTGTTTTCCTTTTAATTACGAGTCTCTCCCCTGCAAAGCTCCTTTTTTGACACACCAACTTTGTGCCCAAATGGCCAAGGGGACAGACTCAGAAACTGGCTGGGTAAGACTTGGTCTCTGCAAGAAACCTGTTAAAAAGGTCCATTAAATGGAGACATCTCCCCTCAAAATCTTTTTGGGTTTCCACCACTGAAGTTGCAAAGCAAGACTTTTAAATGGTTTGAGGTGTTTGGTCACTAGGATATAAAGCACCCTGCAACAAATTATGCGGGTGACAAGTTTTATTCTCCAGTGGTAAGATACAGGAACAGATGAGCTCAGGGACTCAATCAAGGTCATCAACCAAAGCAGAAGCCAAGACGCAAGTAATACCCATGCCATTGGATCTCACACTTGCAGCTAATACACCACTGTCTGTCAGCTAGTTAGAGAACCAGGCAACAGATTTGAAGAGCTGGATTGTAATCAAGGCTCCATCACTGATTTACTGCCATGATCAGTGATGGTCACATCTGAATTTTGTCACCCCATTGCCTTTGAAAAAAAAAAACCCACAAAGAAAAGGGAAAGTAATAAAAATCTTCACAATATCCATTACAAGCAATTGAAATGACAGTCATTACTTACTCCTTGTCATGTTCAGAGCACAGCCTACCTATCAATGGTCATTAGGCAGAAGGTAAAAACAATCATTTTAACAGTAACTACTGTCAATGAAATATATTGTGATTAAGCTCTAAGCTTTGCCTAAACCCCATGTGTAAGGTGACAGAAGAATGAAAGCTATGTAGCTCCAGGCCAGGATTAGTTGTTATCTGAATTTCTCCTATAGTCCACTGGAGCAAGTTGCAAGCACCTCATGTGCCTCATGCAGGTGAAGTGTGACCCTCACTGCATTGCTAGTCTTCCTAGATCAGCCTGTGTCAGCACATGAAGGCAATCAGCCAGTCCTTAGTGTTGACCAAAGCCTGGCTGTCTTACATGATGCAAATGTAGCCGCCTGTCTGTTGTAACAAGCAACAAAGTCCTACCCTAAGCAAAGGAAAAGGTTACAGCATCCCAAGAGTGCTGCTTCTGGATCCCCTAGAAGACTTGATTCTGTGATAACATCTCCCAAAGGGACTTGGGTATGTTTACTAGAACTTGGTTTCAGAAGGTAGAAAAATAGTAGTTTTCATATCACACCTTTGAAGCACATCAAGATAAGGCCATCCTCCATCAGGGATGACTGAAAATGGAGGGTCTTCCAATACCTATCTTATAAAGACTCAGTCTCTGATTAGTAACATCATGGAATCCTTTGGATTATCAGAATTACCTGGTAACATAGACCAGTATAATGATAGAGATATTCCAAATTACTGTACTGTTACCTCCAGTGAAAATTTCAGGACACGATTCACATCCTTACTATCAAACAGCATTTCTCTTACAGTACAGTGTATATCAAGGGTCAATACAAAACCTTACCAGCCAGGTTTGCAAGGATAGTACTTAAATGACAAAAAATACTCAAATTATGCTTCGTAGTTGTTTAATCAGGGACCAGAGAAACAAGAAAACATTCTTTAGGGAGGTGATTCAACATCATGCTTGCTCGCAGCTGATACCTGATGGTATCAGGTTGTTCCTTTCATTGCTTTCACCTAATATAAAGGTTTCTACATCCATGAAAGGACTAAAGGTATCAAACTTATCAACAAAATCTCTCTTACCCCATCCTCCTCCCAAGTTCACAGCCCAAGCTGGGAGCACTAAAAGAACTAAAGTAAATAGCCTAAATGATGACAGGTCAATTAAAGGATTGAAATCATGTCCGATTTCATAATCTGAAGCATTATAAGTAACACAGGAAGGATTTGTCTACATGTGCAAGAGTAAATATTTGATTTTTATCTTGACATTGTCCTTTCAAGGAAAGTCAGAGAGGGGAACAGACAGAGATTATAATGAGTATACTAATGTATTGAAAAGCAAATGGTTTATGGTTAACAGTTAGGTAGCATAGGGAGGATGACACCAAGTCGCTGTAGTTGCTGGCAGAAGGGACCAGTCATGACAATATGACCCATTCTGTCTAAGAGGGGTGAAAAAGGGCCTTGATTAATTACTTTGTGTGGCATCAATTTTCTCATGAAGTCACAACCAGTGACTTCTGCCCCACACATCTCGCAAACACACGAGGTGGTACACAGATTAACATTCACATGCAAACACAAATACACATTGCACTGCCTGCTTCTCTCAGAGAAAGAGTGCATTTGCTACAGTCACACCAGGAAGTCAATGGTAAATGAAATTACTCTCAACCTTCTACAGTCCTATTCCAGCAAAAACTGTTCAAGACCTGTCTGCTTGTTTTGTCAATGTTCTGTTGATGTTTTGTCTCGCACTTGGTTTCCCCTGCACCTGCCTCAATGTTCTCCAATATTCCAGTTCTCTCTCATTTTGACAAGGGAAAGGAGATGTAAGTCTTAAAAGTCATTTGCAAGAGTTTTATTCCATGTTTCAGAAACTGAAATTCACCTCCCAGCTTTCCACAATTCTCATTATAATTAAAGTGGCTGTGAAAGAGAGGCAAGGTCTCTGCATCAGCTGAGCTGGCTTGACATGGACCTCAGGAAAACAAAGCTACTCATGGAAAACATTTGTTTATAAAAGCCTAAAAGGACAAAAATGGGGGAAAAAAATCCTCTATCATTTAAGCCTGCCCATAAATCTCGGTAAGACTGCAAAGTTGCAGCTTGCTTGGTATATTTTATAGACAGAGATCTTGCTGACTTGGCTGACACTAGCTAGGAGGCGGGGAAGGCAGGAAAGTTGAAATTTGGGGTGGGTAAACATTCCCATCCATCAAGTGATTGGATTTGCAACTAAAGCTGTGAAAGCCACATCAGATTAACGTTGCCAGGGCAGGAATGATGTGAAAATCATCCATCTTTAATGCAAGTGACAGTAGGGACAGGGAATACACACATGGGGCCAGGATACTTCTGGCCCCTCTGTACATTTAGGCCAAGGTGCAGGGAAAAAAAAAGGCTCCCATGCAGATCCATGCTATTTCTACTATTGGAGTATCTCCTCATCTTTTTGCACTTGGTGGGGAGTAGAGAGGAGGGGGTGGAGGACAGGGTTCAACAACCAACCCAGCAATTTCCCTCCAGCCTCGCATCTCCTTTGTTGAGAGCAGGGTGCCCTGATTGTGCTGAACCATGTGGAAAAAGAAAAAAAAAAACAACCCAAAAAACTACGAAGGTTTTTGTCCTCCAGAATCTCTTGTCAGAAGAAAAAAGCTGAGACCGAGCAATTTAATTCACTTAGAACCTTTGTGCCTTAATCCATGGAGCAAGGTTTTCCATCAGCTGCCGGGGGAAACAAGGGAAAGGCAGCTCTGTGCAGGCTCCATGGGATGCTGGTGCGTGGGTGTAGGGCAGAGGGGGATGCAAGGAGCTGAACTGGGATCGGCCATGGAGCTCCCACCCAGCCAGAGAGGAACAGATCAGGCATTACTGCACGCCAGCCTTCAGGAATGCAAAGCAGCTTTTGCGTGCAGGTCATTTCAGGACGATAATGATAATTAAAAAGAATCCTAAAACACACTCACACACCAAATGACGAGGGGAAGTGGAGGCTGTGGGTGAAAAGGGAATAGGTCCAACTCCTCCCTAGGGGGGCAGATGGAGGATGCACAGGAAACAGATTAGCTTTAAAAAAAATTAAAAAATGACACATGCAAGGAAAATCTACGGAAAGGAGGAGGCTAGGGAAAAAAAAATCCCGCAACAAAAGTCAAACAGAAGAGGTTCAGCCTGCATTTGGACAAAGAAAACTGGCTGAATAGCAGCCCAGGAGGCATGACTGTACCTAGGAACCACCTGCTTTCCATCTTCAATCCCTTCACACCTACAGAGCCCTGCCAAGGCATGGACCCTGGCATGAAACAGACAGAAGTCCACTGGGGTATGGGAATGTGAATGACCTCCAGCCTTATGAAGAATGGAATGTTGTTCACCCTCCCCAACCCCACTCACACCCTGACTCTCAACATTTCCAGCTGCTGAGGTGTCATTGCTTCTGCTCGCTGCTTACACCTCAGTTCTGCAGAAAAGGGACTGGACACCAGGATTTGTATGGCACTTGGAAATCAGAAGTGGAATTTTGTTTGCACGTGAGACAACCATACGTACACATAAATCCATTCATATACATTCAGATCCATTCCCCTCCACCCCTGGCTTCACAGAAGGCTTGCTTCTACTTTAAGGACACTGTTCAGGAAGGGCGGTTGTTGAATCACATTTCTCCATAGAGCACGCAGCTCTGAAACAAAATGTTATCATGAAAATCCCTGTGGGCTGAATCTGGGAAGGAAAAACAGAATCCTGACCTGCAGTTGTTAAAAATGGCTTTTTGCAAATGAATGTTAATGTGAAGAGCTATCTTACAGAGGGTAAAAAAACACCAGGAACTCAAATTGCATATACTTTTAGTACCTTGAAAAAAAAACAAAGCAAAATAAACCAAAACCAAACTAAAACCCCTGCACAGCCTGTAATCACTATTGGAAGGCAGCACTGGCACAGTTCTGCAGTGTGCTGAGTGCCACAAGTTGCTCCTCAGATATCCTGACAGCGATATCATGGTTAGAAGCTGTATGCCACTATTCAGACCCAGACCTCTTATACAGCTTGTACAGTGTGGTAGTCAAGCCCATGGGAAGGTGGTGAAAGAGAGAGGTCTGAGTAAGACAGAGAAGGAGCTAGCCCTGCTTCCTCCTGAGCTCCCAGTCTTGTAACCCAGCCAGCAGAGACACAATGCCCACAAGCCTTGAAAGGTCCAGGTCACTATGACGGCTTGAAAGCAGTCAAGCTCATGGCTCAAACAAGTGACACCAAGATTTGTCAGCAGCTGGGCCGTATGTTTGAAGATCACAGGTCTAGATGTCATCACCAAAAGGCTGAATCAGTACTTAGAGAAACCATCCTCCTACCTAGATGTGAAACACCAGTACCTTTCCACTTTCTCATCAGTCTCTCTAGCAGAAGCTAGGACCCATGCAATATCTACAGACAGATTCTGTTTGCTCAGGATCCTGACAGGAAACTGTAAATGATGAAATATCAGCAGCACTTTCCATAAAAAGAGGATGCTGGCTCAATGGTACTGTAATCATTAGAAATGAGTTGAATTCAAATGTTAGCAACTACTACAATTGTGAGGTACAAAGCAAACCACTGCTTGTATCCAGTACACCGTGCCTCTGACAGTCCTATCAACTCGTTCTTGACAAGTTGGGGAAGGGAAGTGACTGTTACCCACGGTTTTCAAAAGGAAATCAAGACCCCTGTGAGCCCAGACATCTACTGAGAATCTGATCTGATTTTACTGCTGCAGACGGAGGGGGAAGTAAATGGTGCTTTATGAACTCCATCATTTATTGACTCACCAAATTTGTTTGCTTTTGGGGAGGCTGGTGATGCTTTTAAAAACTATTTTTCTTCACACTCTAAACGGAGTTGCGTTTGTTTGGCTGGCTGCACTGGCCTGATGTAGTCACCATCACTGACCCTTATGGCTAAGCATGTTCCTTCTCCTTGTCCTGTTACTGAAAATGTTCCCCTTTTACAGCTTTTTTACTTGAAAGCCTTCTGACATCCTCTATAAAGAAAAAAACTGGAAACCCCATGCCTCTGCTGGCCCAGGAGCAGGCTGTTGTTGATTGAGCAACAGTAACTGGCAACACCTGGAGCTCCAGAGGCTAGACAGCGTCCCTCTGCAGCCTGTCCAGCTGATCATGGCTGTGGAGAGCTGCAGCAGATAGTCACCTGAGCTCTTCCTACTTCATACACTAACAGAGTGACTCTGGATTTAAGATCCTTGTATGACCTCAGGCAGACTGACTCACATGGGAATCACCATCCCTAACTGCAGCCAGCTAGAAGTTAGGCTGTGCTCCGAGGCAGTGATCTAGCAGCTTTCAGATGTTAATAGAGACAGACAGCAACCTCAAGAGATGTTTTGCCCCACTTCTGGACAAGATGGACCACACTCCCCAAAGACAGAGCAGTCCAGATGACTAACTTAGATTAGTTAACATTTAGGGAGTTAGGACTCAGGGAGATTACTCCTGCAGCCCCAGTCTCTGTGCCTCCCTTCTCTGCCCAGAGAGCTCTTATTCCCACACTCTTGCAGCATGTCAGTGAATGAAGTGAAAATATCACCCTGAAACTGAGATCCTTAGAGGGATGGAAACAAAGGTGGATAGGCGTCTATGGCAGACACAAGAAATTACTGCTAGAGCTGAAGAAAAGAATATGATGAAAACACCCCCAAACACCTTGTAAAGCTGCCCATGGACAAATGTGAAGGAGAACTTAATAGAAAGCCTCTAGCCACCAAACCCAGTTCTCTCTTCCAACACTTCAATGTCTGCCTGAGGCCAAAGGACTGTGAAGCAAAGATCTTGGACTTGTCTTCATTGCTGTCATAACCTCACTTGAACAAAAATCACTGACTATCCATACTCAAAAGAATAGGCCCAAAGCCTGGCCTTGTTTCCATTGGGCCACTAACCGAGCTCACCTCAGTGCATCTTGCACAGTTCTCACCAAGCAACACAGCTTGGACTCTCCATGGAACAAATGCAAGGCCAAAAGTTTTGGCCTCAAAGTACAAAGAAAGATGTCAATAAGCATTGAATTAATAAATCCTTATTTCTGGTACCTGAGTAATCATTGGATTGGATTTCTCAATGTATTGATGTCTATCAAAGAAAAAACTCCAGCTCCAGTAGAAGGACAGGGTTAACAGTTGCTTTCCTACATGTCTGAAACAATGCGGTCAAGTTGGACATTGGATTTTCTGCATGAATCTAACTGGTGGCCCTATTCTCATAATGAGATGAAACACATCTTTTAAACCAACTGTGAAAGGGTTGCCAAATTCTTTTCAAAGCTAGAAACAAGATAAAAAGCATGGGAAGGGGAAGTAGGAAGAGAAAGAAGGAGATGAAGCAAAGACAGAGACAAGGAGCGCTTGAAAATGAGATGTTTATTAAGAAGAATTTCTGCACAAGTGCTATGTAACCCCGGAAAGAGTCAGAGCTGGAGATACCACCAGAAGATGAAAACCTCAGTAAGAAGAGGAAATACAGCCTCAAAAGTCCCCAGGTGAGACCTCTCTCTGCCACGTATGCCATGACTCTGAGGAAGGTGTGGGAGCAATCTTGCTGGCTCAGTGCTGAGGGACTTGTCTCCTGCCCAGCTCTTCACGTCCACTCCCACTTACACTGCCACAGAATAACCTTGTGCTCCCCGCTGTGCCACTGCGCAAGGGCTGGCAGGGGAAGGGGCTCGGGGATAATGAATGAAGCTCTATATTAGCCACAGAAGCACAGGACAGTCAAATGAAAGGGTAAAAGTATGGTCATGAAAGACAAGCAGTCACTCCGACTGTGTGCTGGAGGTAATTACTGCTATATAAATAAACCAGAGGAAAAAAAAATCTTTTAAAAATCTAATTACCATGCAGCACTGTGGGTTTCAACCTTGGTCAAGTACAGGCAGACCTGATTTACACTCCATCATAAAATCCTAAGCACGAGGCTGGTCTCTCTCTCTTACAATATGAGTCAGGGAATCAGCACAGGACGCTTCTCGGAGAGGAGCTGCTTGATAGATAGATGTGCCCACATCTGGGTGGGTCAGCATCTCCAGCAAGCCCAGGACTATGTGAGTACACCACCTGCACGTATATTTATCACACTTTTCTCTCTGCAAGAAATGGCGACATCAGTTCTGGGAGAAGAGAAAAAAATAAAATAAAAAATTGCTCCCACACCTCTGTTTCACTGAACTTTTATATTTCTCATGAACCTCAGTAAGGACATTTCCCTTTTGTACAAAGCAGTCTTCTTCCATTCTAGCATGCCATGAAGGTGTTTGCGTGCAACAAATACAATTGTGTAAGAAAGGAAAACTGAGGTAGGTAAAGGCTTGATTTACTACTGAGACTTCTGGTTTCTCTACTCAAGCAGGAGTTTTGTGTTCTGCTTTCATGAAAACCTCCGTCTGAATCCTTTAACTATCATCCCAAGGCAAGTAATGACCCAAACTTACATTTTTATTTTCCATGCCTTTCCTTGTAGCAAGGCAATATTCATCCAAGAAGAACAGCAGGTAAAATGCTGCAGCCAACTTTAAACGTATCATCATTTTGAACCTGCAGAATTGAGGCACATTGAACAGCAGAGCAAAGTAAATCCTAAAGCACATATGATTTTCCTCATGTGGAACTGAGTGCTACACTGCAGCTTCTTAACTGCAGAAACACTTCTGACAGCAATCAAGTTCAGGCTGGATTTGCAGCTCTGTGTTCAGAGCTGTTGATGTAAGTGGACAAGAAGCAGATTTCCCATCATGAGCAAATGGGAGACATGTTTTTCCCCATCCCAGATTGAGAGAGAGAAATCAGAATCTATTAAGTCAATAGTTTGTGTGTCAGTCACCATGCACACATGCACATACCTATGATAACAAAAATGTAAGGGCAGTGAAATCTCTTGTGTATCAAAATGCACAGTTGTCTTAAAACCCCTGCGACTTCACTCACTTCGCAGACTTTAAATCTCTGCGTTGTTTAGAACCTGAAAGTCAAGCATTTTGCTTAAAGCCATATCAAAACATAATGCTTCAATAATTTCTAAACATAAGCACAGATCTTAAAGTGGTGGGACACCCTAGGGGGAATAAGAGCTCATTGTGTCATCTAATTGTTTCCCGTGCTTTTGGAAAACAAACAGTGAAACCAGAATAACTATTAAACAGTAACAAAAGTTAGAGGGGAAAAAAATCATCAGAGTTCAAAAATAAGATTATTTCCTTGTCATCGTTAATGAGATTTATTACCCAGCATCTGTTATCTTACCTTTAAAAAGTCAAAGCCCACTTTTAATAATTGCCTCTTGCTTTTGTACAGTATCTGGCACTCGCACAGCTTCCTTGATTAAACCTCAAAGCAGGTAAGCACTGTGATTCAGAGGAAGGAGGATTCAGAGGTAAAACAAATTGCTTGTAGTTTCAGAGAAATCAGTGCCAGAGCAAAGAATCAGAGGTCCGAGCTTGCATCCTGTTTAATAAAGCACCTTGCAGCTGAAGTCTTGGCTACTCTTCCCCACCATTAGCGCATTATTCCCCACCATTAGCGTGTATTTTGCAACCTTGATGGCAGCAAAACCTTTGTGGCTGGAGTAGTTACACACAAGCATAAACAGCCCCATCAGAAGAGAACCCCGCTGTTTAAACCAGTGCAGTAAAGCCGGTGGGTGCTGCTCTTTGTGGGCCTGGCCATGCACAGTACCTGCAGAAAGATACTGATGGGTGCTAACAGGCTGCAAACAGTTTTAGACCTAAAGGTTTGCAGACTGCAGAGAAGCAAGATTCTTTAATGGCCGAATGAATTAATGCACAGCTTTACCCAGGGCTGTGATGTGGTAGCAGCACCAGGATAGGAAAGGGGTGGGTAGCAGATTCCCCAGCCTGGTGTCACGCTTCAGCCATCGCAGGAGAATGTGTGGGGCAGGAAATAGCTCACCCCATCTTGTACCAGTTTCTGACAATCATCTTATTTTCTTGTTTTTTTAAGTCACGGTGTCACCCCATTTTGTTGAATTTCATATTGGGCAAAGCAAGCAAAAACATTTGAGCTGAAATTTTACTAGCTGTGAAAATCTCAGGTAACATTCCTGTAGCAGCAATTCTTGAAGTGTGTTTATCAAAACCATGACCCATGTCTCTAAATTTTATCCTATCTTCCTGCAACGCTTTCAATTAGGGAAAATCTAAGAAGAGAGTTCAAACTGTCTACTTTATATTTAAAAGTAAAAAGAAGCGGACAAATGTTAAAATGTTTCCACACAAATAAAAAGATACAGTTCTAAAAGCAACAAGAATAGCTCTTGGGAACAGCTCTTGTCTCTTGAATAAATACTTTGCAGTTTACAGCTTTCTATAAAAAAGATATTTTCTTTTCTCCATCTTTCTTCAAGCTACATGCAAGCTTTGTGTTGTAAAACAACAAGGAGTTGGATAAGCCAGAGACTGTGCCGCCTGTATGTGTGTCTGAATATGTGCATTTTGGAGTGGATTTAAGAAAAGTATAGGTACATGGACTGTCACTGCTCTAAGCACTGTGGTACAAACCTGCAACTCAAGGGGTGCACAAGAGATGCAAATCAGAGCCTCATAGGTGAAAGACAACAGTGGAAGGCAGAACTGCAGGGACATCAAGAGATCTTTCTCATCACACTGAAGTACCTATATTTTCTGCTTCTGTTCTCCACTCACCTTCCCCTTACTTCTCCATCTAGCTCTGGCCTCCACACTCATTGCTATGGAGTTTTTGCACCACTCACAGTTTACTGGACTTTTCCCAGACAATCCATCCTGCTTGTCAATTGGGATTTCATTTAAAAAAAAAAAAAAAAAGAAAATCATGTTAACACTGCAGGAAGGTTTATGATTGCTTAAAAAGGCCCCAGACATCTATACAAGCTGATTTGGGGAAAGATGGGCAGTTGTCACCTCAGAACAGAATAGCCCAGTGGTCACACACAACTCACACTCTTCTTATTCGGGTGATTTCTTTCAACAGACTATCCAATTTTGCTTACAGCTCTCTGATTTGGTCAACCTTCCCCTGACATGTTACAGCATAAGAATCATCAAGATAAGAAAGTACCATGAGAGATTCAGAAAAGTTCAAGAGCACAAGAGATTTTTGTTTCTTCTTTGAAAGGAATGGGATGTGCCACACTTATAAATGGTCCGTTAGGTTCCAGAGGTGCCCTACCTGTACACAAAAAGAACAAAAGTTTTAAGTGTTTAGCTCCTACTTTACTATATGTAAGTGACAAGATGTTGAAGACTTGAAGGCAGAATAACCATGTGAAAAACAGGAGTTGCCCTGTAAAATGCAATCCCTAAAAAGAGATGTACAAGGATCTTATCCAGGGCAAACAAGGTAATGTATATGATAACCAGGCTAAAACTGTTACTCTGTTATATCATGTAACTTATCCTTTGACACAGTTTTCCCATCCTGGAAAACGGGCTGATATATTTATTTTTCTTTTAATCTCACAGTAAAGTTTTGTGGATACAATCCATCCGAATTTGCTGAGAATTCTGACTAAATTTCTGAAAAAAAACAACCCTCAACAACCTAAAATCCAAACAACCACGCAGCAGCCTTTATTCTGATTCTAAAATATCATTGTGTTGAACTCAAAAAAAAAAAAAAACAAAAAAAAAAAGACTAGTCCTCTTGCTTCTTTTATCACTGCAATAATGTATATTTTTAAGGGAAAATTGGAATTTTTATAGTACCCCCTGCATATGTGTTCAGTGTTGCACAGAATTAAAAATAGAAGTTCTGGATTGCAAAACAGAAATAAATCCTAAATAAGGACATAATTAAACATGTAAAAGCATGGAATTAGGCAATAATAATTCTACTACAAAAGCAGGAGAAAAAGGAGTCCAATTCTCAGGCGGAAACCTGACCACTGAACCAACAAAACAAACCTGTTTTATCAAACATAAGATGAATATATGTATCCCAACCTCTATAGCCTGCAACAAGGATCAGGACAAAATGTGCACTTCTACATCCCATCTTTCCCTAACAAAAGATGCGATGAATGGTTAGGAACTGGTGCAGTTGTATAGTAGCAGAAGAAGGCACCCAGGTGACTAGCAAACTCCATGAGAGAACTACACTTGTCTAGGTACTGGGAACAGCAGACTCAGGCAATCTAACAGTAGTGTCTTTGGAGGCTAAAGCTTTCCTGACTCCACAGCAAAGTTTAAAAGACCTCTTGGTCTGAAAACCAGTAGAGATTATCTAGGTAACACGGGCTTTAAATCTGCCCTAAATCTGTCCCCTCTATCTGGCAAGATGGCATCACAGTGTTGCATCAGCAACACACCCAGCTCATCACCAGAGATTTACAGCTGTGTCAGACTAAAGGAGGTTGGGTGAGGGCAGCCGCACAGCAGAATATTTATCGTGCATCACTTAGGAGATGCAGAATATTGCTTGGACACTTTAATAGATGCATCAGTGTTAACTGATTTGCTCTGAGGCACCATATGCTAATCAAATGGGGTGCGATGCATAATGTCACATTAATGTCGTAATAAAGGAAATCTCGATGTGTTCCGTAATGTCTTTATGATTACCTTTAATTTTAGATAGCTAGTGAAGGAATGTGCATTCAATACCTGGATCTGCTGTCTAATTACCAAGGATATAACAAGAAGCAAATGTACGATAAAAGGCCAGGGTTTTTATTGGAGATCACTAGTGACAACATAAACCGTAAATAGGTCTTACAATCTGTGCAAGCCTGAAACGCCACAGTCTGATCGGCAAGTGAAATTGTTTTAGGCATATTTTGATTTCTTTTCATCTTTAGTCACCAACCTGGAAAAAAGAAATATGTAGACACAGAGGGATATAGCTTCAAAGCCGCTCCCAGGAGAATTAAATACATGGGTCCAACAGATGTTTTACATTTACTTCTACAAATAAACATACTTACAGTTCTGTCATTCAATTCAAGCCACCCCTTATGCTTTCCACAACCTTTCAGGTAAAGTCACCTTAAGCCTGCTCATTTTTTTATAAATGTCCTTACTTCTTCCTTAATGCACACGCACACACACAAATACATCTACTACTTCAGCATCTGAGAGTTTGAATCAGTACACAGAATAAGTTCTTATTAACAGCATTTGGGTTTCACCCAAATTTACCTAATCCTCAATTTTCTTTTCATAGGAAAATAATATTCACCTTTTATAACATGGGAAACTGAGGCACAGAGTTCAAATATTCTGATTCAGGTGACAGCTCACTTCAAAGGTGAGATTAAGTGCTAAGCCTCACAACTTCTAAATCAGGATCTGAGCAATTAAGTCTTGGGATGGAGTTCCTCACGTCAAACAATATGTGCTAGAAGAAAATGTTTGGCTGTGTTGTTTCAGGTAAGAGATGGATTACAAGTCTTGTACAAAAGAGGAATTGATTTAAAGTTATGACCCTGTTATCAAAATTCTCACCCAAATTCTGGTGTACATATGCACAAATCACCCTTTTACTGTTCATTGTAGCAAAAGCTTTTAAACCAGGACCCTGGAGAAAAGGTTTTGAAGTTGAGGTGGTGAAATTGAAAATAGAACACAACAAAAATAATGTAGGAGCCTTTCCAACCAGACCTGCTGAATGGTCACATTTCAGACCCTTCACACGGGTAGACTCCAAGGTGGCTTCTCCCCAAGAATATTCAACAGGTATACATGAAGAGAGTTATTTCAGACTGCTGTTGATGAAAGGAAGATCAGGATATGGTCGTTAGGACTGAAGGAGAGGAAGGATGGGAAAGAGTGAATTCTGGACCTCTGATTTATCTACAATCTGCTATGCCAGTGTGAATCAGAGAAAAGACTCTGCAGGTCAGTGGAGTCACACCAGGGTAGAAGTAGTATGAAACTAGATGAAAACCAGGCCCAGGAATTAGAACAGCAATGCTGCCTGGGCCCTAAGAGACAGCCAGAAACCCTTTGATAGAGTAAAATTCTGACGTGCTGCAAGAAACAACCTGCAAGTGAGTTCCCTATCGGCATCATTAATGCATTCCCCAAAGCAGAAATCGGAAGGCTCTTTCCAGAGGAGCAAAGCTGTAGAAAGAGGCTCCCTGTTTAATGACACCGGTGAATGTTTTGCCTGATGTGGAGACAAAGAAATTGGCTCCTGCTGGCTTGGTACCAGCCCATGCTGGGGCTGACTCAGAGCTCACACTCAGAACAGGTGCATGGAGAAAGGGAATGGGGAGGCCACTAAAGTAGTGGGACAGCTAGAGAGGGGCTTTACAGTTTATCATCCTTTCTACTCATTTGGCCTTCTGTAAGACGGAATTCATTCTTATTACAATCTCTTCCTCTGCCTTCCATATTTGTGGAAAATGTGGAAGAGGTTCTCAGGATGAAGCAGAACAAAATCAGATCCAGGGACAATCTAAGCCTCACAGAAGAAACAGATTTGAGGTCTGCACCTAGGTTGAGTCAAATTTTCAGCTGTTGCAGGATTTTAAGTCTGGACTTTGGTTTGGTCCCAGACCCTCCCCCCCAAAAATGGTGCTGTTACTAGCTATGTGAGATTTCTTCCTCCCTCTTTTTTTCTTCAAAGTTTCGGATCTCAAATAAATATTGCTGTTCCTAAAGCTAGTAAATGGAGCTGAGAAGAACCCCAAAAGCTCATCTGATCCAAAAAGAAAGATTACAATCCAACCACTGCTTACACATGCTTCACAGCCCCTGTGGATCAAAACAGCACAACAATCCTAAATAATACACTTTGTTGCCCAGTGCCACATCATGATAGCGTTCTGCAGCACTTTTTCTATGTATTGGAACTATTCCCAGTTGTAGTTTTAACCTGTCCGAACTCAGAAGTTAACCAACTCCTTAGAAGGTCCTCTGCCTGCCCGACTTCTATACTACAGTTTATGGTCCTTTCTATCCATTCCCTGTAATTCTTGGGGTTTTTTTTCCTGTTTTCAACCTTATATCCATGATTCCATTTTCTTTCCTCTGATTATGGTAGCTTGTACAATTTATACTGTCAGTTTCTGTGTTTATACATAGTCTAGTTTGTACAGGGATGACCTGACTCTCAACTTCCCTGCACTGTCTTTGTGCTGGTACCAGTTTAGTTGGATGATTCAAGAAAGAATTTGTCGCTCTGGTACACCTGGACTTCTCAACATTAATACTGGTGATTATGAAACAACCCAGAGATGACAAACACTTAAAGGCGGCAGTAGAAAGGAGAGGTCCTAGAACAAACTAGGGTTTATAAAAATATTTGAAAGTTAAATTTCTTACCCAATACACCATTGAAACACACTGTCCAATACAGGTAATGAAGTTCCTGTTTATCCTACAAATATTGCTGCACCAGAGTAAAAAAATTAAACTTAGCTCTTCAGTCCAGCTCCAGCAAAAACTGAGGTTGAACCTAAGTATTTCTGGGTTTGCCTAACCTGTGTTTCTAGCGCTGTTTCTTCTAAATCAGCAAGCTTTAGTTTCCACAGGGAATGTTTGAACTTAAGTCCTAATCCATATGAAAGATGGCAAGAACACAGAAGTGCGGGAATCGTAAATCTAAAGCCTTTTATTTTATTTTCTTTTTCATTGCCTGATTGTTCCATAGCTCTAAGCATTGTGGTGTCCACTGAGGGTCGCAGCATATTGCCAACAGCAGCTAATTAATTCTTCCTTTCCTGATCCATGTGGCTTCCTCACCCCTTATCCAATGGACTTAGTGTTTCTCTTCAAGATAGGCTAAATTAATGACAATGAAGCTAATGAAAAAGTGAAATATTTGTATTTGTATTTAATTCTAGAAAGTATCAAAATTAAGATGAACCAAACATTGCCTAGGCCAGAAGGATCAGTCCATGACCCTGGGATTGTTTTTCTGGGCTCTTTCCATCAAAATCAAAGACAATTTAGTCTGATCTTCAGTAGGGGACCTTTTGATTCTTAAGAGGTGTATAACACTTGTCATTTACTTTGTGTAGCATCTTTCATAAGAAGGGCTCAAAATATCTCTCTACATCAAGTTTTGCAATATCCTCCAGGGAAAAGTAAGCATTATTCTAATTTAATTAATGCATTGCCAAAGGCTAAATTACAAACTAAAGGAGACTGATCCTTCAAGGTACACAGCTTGCACATATTCTGGTGAAGTTAGTGGTTAGCGAAACAAGCTCCAAACAAAACTGGCCTCCAAGACCAAGGTCGATTTTCAGATCAGAAATTCTGGTCAAGCACTCTTCATCCAATGTTTTAATCAATGCCTTCACCCACAGCTGGGTCATGACCCAAGTGATAAAAATAACAGGATATATTTTAAATTAATTTGTTTGTGAGGATGAGTGTATAAAGTAGCCAATCCTGAAATTAGTTTCAAAAGCATGAGAACTGATATGGCCACTTTCTCCTACTAATCTGTAAGCAGAAAATCTCAGGAGGAAGACACTAACTTTCATTGGTTGGATTCCATTCCTTCCCTGGCCAGGGCTTGGCATATGGCCCTGGGGTAAATCATCACCCTCAGATCCTCTGTACAACCCCTCTCTATTTCCATCACCATGACACTAATGGTGAATATCTCACTATCAGTAATGTGGAAGTAAGAAGGAAGGGTAACCAAGGCATAGAGATGCTAAGTAACTTCTAAAGTCACACAGGATATCTACTGTAGCCAGGGAATTCAAGAGAGTTGATGCAAATCTTTGTGGAATAAAGTTCTGTCTGTTGGACGGCAAGGTGAGTGCAAAGATGTAAACTTCCTTCTGCCCATTATTGTTTACCACCCACCCCTTCCCACCTCCTTTGTGGTCACAAAGCCTCTTATTATATCCTAAATAGTTCCAGGCTTTCTCTACATTTGGAGCATCTTGATGGACTGATTGAGAACCATAACAAACATGGAAGAAAACAGATACCTAAAATAACTTAAGACTCCTGTTAGCTACATAATTATAAGAAAAGAAGGCAGGAAATGGGGGGAGAATAAGAGCCAAATGCACAGAGTTCCTCTAAAACCCATCATCATTTCTGTCTACATAGCAGCTGTAACAGAATTAAGTTAGCACATTGCTGAAAATAGGATCTCACCTATGGAGGAAAATGTCTACCATCATCTCAGAGCAATTTGCTGCTCTATATTCAAAATGCTCCTGAGTTTCTACAATAAGCAGTCTAATTGAAAACATTTGGTGTTAATGTTTGATGACTACAAGCACAGAAAAGCTAAGGTGTATTTTAGAACAGTATATGCACTTACTTTGCTTCAGGGGCAGGATAAGGCATCCATTAGAAAGTGATGAGCTAACTACAACCTTCTTGGAAGGTTTTATGACTGTACCAGGATTTAAATAAGTGTTACTAAATGTACCTCACATAGGTCCAGGTGTGAGACCAAGTCACATATAAGTACTCCAACAGTCACTTTGAACTGGGGAACAAGGATTTCAGGATCTGAAGCCAAATAAACAAGGCAATGAAGAGGAGAGACAACCCAGTAAGTCTACCACCAGCCATAAAACTACTACACATGGTGCAGCATATGCTGTAGGTGATTGCAATAGACCAATTTTACTGAACTAGCCTGTGTGTCCAGAACAGCCTTGAGAATGTTAGAAGGGAAGCAGGTGTATGAAAAATTCCTAAAGGCATCACCTTGACAAATACCCAAGTTTCTTCAAAACCTGATTCTCCCGTTGCGTGTTTGTGTTCTCTTTGGCCATGACTTCTGTCGCCAGTACAACACATATTCTGTTACAACCAAGTTAAGCTGTGAGAACTTGCATGTTCTGTAGAATATTAATGAAATTTTAAAATTAAAAAATTCTCGATTTTTTATTGTTTTTATTTTAAATGAAGCAATTCTATCAAATCTTTGTATAATGTGGTAATGAAAGCTATTAACACAAACACAAATAAAATATATTTATATTTTGACAATTTTATTTTTATTTTACCTTAAATTCCATGAGCACGCTACCATGTAAGTACATTCCTGATACTTAGAGTTTATAAAAGAAAAGGACTCATGCAAATCTTCTGACAGAGTACTTTCCTTGATTGTTAGTTAGGTATTCCTTAGTGCATGCTCCAACCAAGTGGCACTGTTATAAACCTATAAACAACCTGACCCATAAAAATTCAACACTAGCTTCTAGTTCTATATTGTTACTTACTATTTACTTTATTATATTAGACATCTCCCATGCTCCAGGTATTTTACAGCTCTTAGGATAGTTAATGCAATTTAAATATATATAGTGACTGTACTGAGTTCTCATTCGGGAAAGAAACTGTAATCTATCAGAAAAAAAAGCTAATTACAGTTTATCCCATTGATTTATTTCTCCCCAAGCCTCCCCTCCCAATTTTTTGTAAGCATTACAAACCTTAGGTTGTAATTTTGATATATGCTTCTAGATAGATTAAATACCAACTAATTCTCATATAAAACTGGTAGTTTGATCAATACAGCTAAAAGCTTCATTCCTCACATATGTTTTTCAGCTTTAGAACTATCAATTTTAATCTCACATGTTGGGATTAGATAATAATCAGGCCAGGAATTCAGCTCCAAAGAATTCAACAAGCCCTCCTATTCAAATTCTTTAGTCAGAAAAGAACAGTTGGTCCCTTTTTGGCATAAGAAGGATGGACTGGATAACCTCACCAGTTTATGCCCACCATACTCTTCTGTTATTCCCCTCCTCGTCTTCCTCCCTTTGTCTCTGTTCCCTCTCTAGGAAGTAAACTCTTAGAAGCAGACATTAGAGAAAACACCCAAACAGAGTTAGAAAAGGCAATTTCTGAGATTGTTTCCCAGGCTAGAAACACAGAGGAAGACAGTGGAAAACCACCAAGAAGGTTTGCCCTCATGTTCTGCAAAGAATTTAGCAAAACTGTTTTGCCCTTCCTGTGCAATACAAATGGATTTCTCACTGAGTGAGTCATTTCATTTCCCAGATAGCCCTTATGTCCTTATAAAGGAGGGCACAAGAGAGACGGGAAAAAACAATAAATAAGAATCACTTGGATTCAGCAGCAATGGGTGTGATGTGGGAACCTGATTAGAATGTCATAATGTAGCCCTGATATAGAAAACTAAGTAGAATGGAATGTGCAGCATACAAGGCTTGTGTTTTCAAATAACATATATTGTCACCTTAAAAATAAGGAGAAAAAAAGGAGAAAAAGGCAGCCAAGCAACAGAACTGGAGATGGATCTCCGAAAGGTTTTCTACAATAACTTTGAAGAAGGTCATGTGAAGAAGAGATGAAACTGGAGCCCTTTCCCTCCACAGAGGAAAATAAATGGGTGACACTATGCTAATGAAGAAAATTCACTCCCAGGATGAGTCATTCAGCAGCAGCAAGGTCTCTGTCCTGCCTGTTGATTCATATTCTTCCCCTCCTAGCATCCAGAAGTCATCTTAAAAGGGTTGGCTAGGTGACCTACCCACTAACAAGTTTGGGTTTGATTTTGTTATTTATTTGGTATTAGCATAGTGTCACCCCCTGGATATTTTCACTTCAGTGATGGAATATCCTTTGGGTTATCTTCTGTGGGGTGGGATGGAGCAAAGCTTGAAGCAAGACATGATGCCAGAACTACAGGAGAAACAAGACATGAGCAGGAGGCGTGTCTGTTGCTGGGAAGGTCAGCTTGGCCTCCACCTCACAGTGCAAAAATTAAGATAGGTTGTTTTTTTTTTCTGCCTTGAAATCTCATTGTTGCTGTATGAATAATTCCTAACGGTTCTATTTCTCTCATCTCCTTTGACACATAGGAGCTTTTAAACAGATCAGCCCCTTGGATATGAGAACCCAGATCTGAACTAGCACAGTGATGGGATATAGGTCCAATTATGCAAACCTTCCTTGAGCAAAATTTTTTTGTAAAAATCAAAATAAAATGATGTCCATGATCCTTGTTGTAACAAGAGTATCAGCTGCACAAGGACTCTACATCTGACCCAATCTACTGCAGTGTAAAAAATTATAAACATTCTCCTTCAGAACTGGAGCACTTCATTTTCATTTAATGACAACTATGATGGTCTTTTTAAGCAGCAAGCAAAAATTAAAGTACTATTTTTAAGTGTGTATTTTTTAAATGTATCACTTTATGGAGATATTACTAACCAGATAGCTGGTATAAACTGTCATAATTCTAGTGACTGAAGGCAGCTGAATCAATATTTCAAACTAGGTTCAATATTTGAATGCAGCAGTAAGGAAGGTGGTGTAATCCACTGTTATAGATTAGATGGCATGTCAATCCTAAATTGCACATTACAGAAAAAAAACCTTTAGTTAGAGAGACTTTTCCTCTAAAGATAGCTGTTTTTTTCTGAATGGTAAATATTCTTTGTACTATGTCATTTAGTTCAAGTTTTCCCTGGTGTCATACAATGCAGAATTTGTCTCCTGCATCTGTCACGTTGCCAATAACACTCAATAAAACATCAAATTAATTATCAAAAAGTATTTAAGATCAAAATCTTTGATTGCCAGTAATGAGATGTCCAATGATGCTAATCGCAGAAAAAGTGTCTGTTTAGAACTAATAACCAGAAGCACATTTCAGTGTGAAACAAGCAATGATCAGTATGACAAGAACAATAAAAAAGAATCAATTTCACATATATATTAAGCAAGGGCTCTCATACATGAAATATTCATTTTACACTTCACATTAACACTTATAACTTAGTAAATAAATGTTAATGTTTATTGGGGACTCCTTAACTTTCAGAAATGATCTTTTGAAAGGAAAGCACAGAATTATTTGGAGAACTGTTTGAAAAGGTGACTTTGAGTTCCAAAATTCAAAGGAATACTTTTCCTCAAAGTTCTAAAAGCATTGATCCGTCTTCACTTTTCACTCCTTTTTGTTTAAAAGCTTGATTTTCTATCAGCCAGGGCCCTGATTTTGCTCTCCCTGAAATCAAGAGCAAAACTCCCATCCACTTCAGCAGAAGCACAAGAGGGACTCCAATTCACAGTGTACCCTCTTTCTCAACTAGCCACAAAATCCTGCACTATCTTATCCCTGTCCAGACAGGCTGATGCTACATTGCTTGGACAGAGAGCTGAGGGACAAAGAGGGATCCAGACTAATGCAACAGACCTATTCCTACACCTGTAAGAATCACAAATATCTGAACGGAAGCTGAGCTGTGCTACACCAGGTTTTCCAAGTCTCAGCAGCAGCAGTATCTGGCTCTGATATGAAGCTGCTGGAGAAGACAGAACACTTGTGATGGGGAAATACGAGGTGAGCTTTGGAAGCCTTCCTCCTCACTCTTGTTTGAATAGCAGAGACTGTGCTTGCCTGGAGCTGCTGCAGTGGCAACCCATGGATCGTTCTCCCTTATATCATCATTAGCCTGAAAAAACATGTGATCCATGCTCCAATTTACCAGTAAGGATTGGATAGATGGTTTTGTTGAAGGCAGCTATATCCTGGCAGCCTGCTGCAGTGGTAGCAAAGGATATCTTCTACTCAGGTTGGATCAACAAAACTGTTCTATGTGAAGGTTTGGGATGCAAGAGGGACAAGCAGTTCCTGCAGAATGGTTAACTTTTTGTTTACGTGGGGACTGGTGGAGAAGGGCACACTAGATGCATGGGACCTCACTGAACTGTGTTCATGTTATATATACAAGTTTGCCCCCTTTATGGTTAGGTGCATCATGTCTCCACACGTTCCCTCACTGTTTTGGGTTTCCATGGCAACGTGGGGGATTGGAGGGGAGACACTGCAGAGATGGTTTCTGCAACAAGCTGCTAGAAGCTTCCCCAAGATCTGACAGAGTCAATTCCAGCTGTATCAAGGATGGACCCACTGCTGCCCAATGCCAAGCCAATTAGTGATGGTGGTAGCACCTCTGTGAATCACATTTAAGAGGAAAAAAATGCAAGCAGAGGATTTTTGCTGCCAGGGAAAGGAGTGAGAAAATGTAAGAAACTTTGTAGACACCAAGGTCAGTGAAGAAGGAAGGGATAAGGATGCACTCCAGGCACTGGAGCAAAGATTCCCTTTCATCCCCTCCAGAAGACCTGGGTGGAGCAGGTGGAGACTCATGAAGGGTGCTGTGACCCAGTGGGAATCTTGCCCTGGAGCAAGCTCCCTGGCAGGACCAGTAGGTTTGCTGGAGGGTACTTGTGACCCCATGGGCAATCAGGCTGGAGCAGTCTGTTCCAGAAGGTCTGCAGCCCTGGAAGCTATACTGGGGCAGTTGATGAAGAGCTGAACCACCTGTGGGAAAGGACTCACACTGGAGAAGTTTATGGAGAACTTTCAGCCATGAGTGGGACCCCATGCTGGAGCAGGAGAAGAGTGTGAGGAGTTCTCACCCTGAGAAGGAAGGAGCGGCCGAAACAACTCACGATAAACTGACTGCAACCCCCCAATCTTCCCTTGTGTCACTCAGAGGCAAAGGAGGGAGAGAAATCAGGAACAAAGTTTAGTCCGGGAAGAAAGGAGAGGTGGGGAGAGGTGTTTTAAGATTTGGTTTTATTTCTCATTATCCTGCTCTGTTTTTATTGTGTGATAAATTGGATGCACTTTATTCTGTGTTGAGTCTGTTTAGCCCATGATGTTAATTGCTAAATGATCTCTCCCTGTCCTTATCTGATCCGTAAGCCTCTCATTCTTATATTTTCTTCCCTGTCCATCTGGGAAGGGGTTTGTGATAGAGCAGCTTTGCTGGGCATATGGCCTCCAGCCACGGTCAACCCACCACATTCACACCACTCAGGGTGGTCTCCTGGGACCCTGTCCTAAACCTCTGTGCAGAATTGCTGAGTGCTGTCTCACAGCTGCCATGCTCCACTGAGGAGCAGCACCTGTGGGAAACACTCTTGCAGCCACTCTCAAGTCAGAAACAGAGTCCCAATTGTTTAAAAAGATGAAAAATTTTCATATGAAGCTCTGCTAGTGTTTTTCTGTATTGGTAAAACTGCTAGTTCCTGTTCTCTACTTCATGGAAAGTTTTGGGGAAAGGTGCAGTGATCTGCTCTGGTAGAAACCTTTACATAAAGTGGTAGTTTAAAACCGCTTTATGATGTTTGCCAAGCCAAACTTCACATCCAGGTGAAAAGTATGATATTCTGTCTAAAATCAGTATACAGTTCTTTTACTCATCTCTCTCCTTGGCATACTTTTTAAAATTTGTTGATTTTTAAAAATAATATTACCTCACTGAAGGAACACATCGCTAGGAATTGTACAAGTAGGTGCATGAATAGTGGAAATAATGAACATTAATTTTCCCAGTCTTCCAGTTTGGATTTTTTGCTATCAAAATAGTGTACTTAAGCTTAACTAAGGCTATTCACTCAGTGGGAATTAGGCTTTCCTTCTTCTATTCATAGTCCTACTTTCATTAAATTTGTAGGAACTGAATACCTTTGAGAGGGCTTATTCCAGACACACAGACACACACACACACACAAAAGAGAGAGAAGGAAAAAAAGAAAGCGCACAACTTGGCCACTCAGTTCAAAAGTTTGAATAAAGAATGGAAACTAGAGCTGCAGTACAAAAGTTTAGAAGTTGTGTTCTCAGAAATCCAGGCTTAAGAAAGAATGAAAAAGTATTCTGGTGATTTCCAAGTAGCTTTTTCACCTACTTCCTACTAATAATATTGGGTCTCCTTTTATTCCCTTGATTAAAAGAAAAGAGAGAAAAATGGGCAAGAAAATTTGATTGTAACAAAAAACCTTGTTATACTTGTTGATTGGTTCAACTGCACACATTGCAAGCTCCTGAATCCTTACACTGAAGTCTTCTGTCTACCCTCTCTTGTGTATTTCTCCACCTCTTTTGTTATGGTACACACCAGTCTTCTAGGTCTGGAAGAATTTCTAAACACTTTTGGAACTCTTGAGACTTGGTTGCAACCACTTACAGTACTATAGGTAACCATGGCTATTCCTGCCCTCGATTGAGAAACCCTGGGAAAAAAACATCCGGAGTGCAGACACAGAGCAGTGGGAGAAGTCACAGCATCACGAAAGCAAGGAGGTCTGAGTCCTGTCTAGGATGAAAGAGCCTCTCTGTGCCTAAGATGGAAATGCAGCTCCTTTCAAGACAGAAGAGCCTCTGGCCATACACAGTGAGTTCAAAGTGCTGTGTGCAGACCTGCCATGCCAAACGGGGTTTAACTTGCAGAGGGCAGCTTAATTTCCAGTTTCAGTGGAGACACACTGGGGAAAGATTGAGCTAATAGGTATTTCATACAAAATTGGAAGAAAATAACACCATTTCTCATACAGCACATGGAAAAACATAAATTTTCCATACCTGTCTTCTCTCAGTAAAACTCTTCAAGTAAAATTCTTCAAGTAAAACACTGCTTTCCTGCACAGTGTAACAAAAATGACAGCTGCCTCAAAAGTTGCGTTTTGTCACTTTTTGTGGCATCTCCTGTCTGCTCAATTATTCACTGGCCTAAGGGACCAAGTATCTATTGTCTGGACTTGTTCAAAAGCTTATGGTCTGAGCTGCTGAGCTATAGAAGACTCTTTTTATTCACAGGTAGTTGAATAGCAAAGTTTCTGTTGAGACAGAGGCCACCTAGTGCCAAAAAAGTATGATATTCTGCAGGATGGACACCCTAGTACCAGACTGATGTCTCCCAGGTACTGTGGGAGGAAGAGAGCTGATAATTAATAAATAAATAAAAATATATTTTTAGACTCACTTGTGAATCAAAACAACTCATTTTGATTCAGGCAGAAATCTAAAGTATTGAGTTATTTTCAGGTTATCATTCAATTTTAACACTTATTTAAAAAAAAAGATATTTTCTGAAAAGAAAATTATAAATGTAACTTTTAGAAAGGGAGAGAGAATTAATTATGTCACCTTTAAAGTGGACCCTTTTATCACGTTTCATATCTTTTCGTTATCCAAAATCGTCATCAAATTTGACCCAAATTAGTTAAGGACACACACTTGTTGAGACTAAGCTTTAACAAAAATGTTAAACACAGTCATTAAATCACTGGGACACAGGACAACAAAGTTCAAAATCTTGGTTTTATCACAAGTTTTCTGTAAATAATGTGAGGAAATTTATTGTTCATCCTATGTTAACTTGTCTAGCCCTTTGGCTCTTTCTGGAACCCCACCATGCAAACACACTCCCAGCCCCTGAACAGCTCACAGTTTGAGTCCTAGGCACAAAACTGGGAGAGGAAAAACAGTATGGAAAAATGATGAGACAATTCCAGAAGAACACATTATGCGTAAGACCTTTCCCTTCCCATACTGAAGTAGATTTTGCTTGTGTGTATGTGTACATATATATATATATATAAGCGAAAGAAAAGGTTTCAGAGCAGAGATTATCTCTTGCTGAATACATACTGAGCCGTAAGCACACCACCTAAGCAATACAAATAATTTCAGTTCTTACCAAGAGGCCTTTGTAAATACGTATCTGTTTCTAGATTTTGCAAATTCTGGGCAATATACAAGGCATTGTACATCATAAGAGGAAAGGTACAAGCTTGAAACAGAGTGTCTGGTCTTCTTACTCCACTACCTCTTACATGCTGCAAAGAGAGTAACCCTTCTGGCCATAGAATTCTCGTGTTCTGCAGATGCTGCAGGAGCCCATAGTTTTTTCTCTCAGTTCTCAAGCATACCTAAGACACGTTCCTTCACTAGACAGTATGATACCCTAATTTTTCACTTTAGTGTAAAAAAAGATGTTCCTCTTTGAGGGAAAACTAAGCTACTTTACACTTTTCCAGAATGACCATATTGCTAGGTGGGGCAGAACAGGTGAAGGTCAAATATTTGCTCAGGGTTAGGATGGCTCATGTACCTAAGTACCTGTAGCCAGCAGCACAGTAGGCAGCAGCTACCACAAATGTCCAGGCACAGGACAGATACAGAAAAGGTAAATTCATATGCTGTTTCTTAGATGTTAAATAACTTCTCTAGACAACTTATTAACTCATTGCTTTACTTGTTAGCTGTGCTATATTCTTGTAAGCAATTGACAGAAATTGTCAATTTACAGTTCTACTTAAAAGGTAGCTTTTTTCACCCTATGCCTTTTTTTGTTTTGGTTTGTTTTTTTTTTTTTTTTTTTTTAGTCCATGCAACTGCTATCAGAGGTGAGCAGCAAATTTCTAATCAACACATTTAATCACACTGTCTCTTCAGAGGGCCACTGTAGTGCTCACGTAATCTCATTTGTCTGAGTTTCTGGAAATTACTTGGAAAAACAACAGTGTGCAGCTGCAGAAGTGCTGCAGGGTGAATAGGTAAAAGAGGTGCTCCAGCCACTTCCTCAGCTCCAGCATTTCTCCCTCAATTTAGAAAATACAGAGGATCCAATTAGCAACATTGAATAGGGTTTCCAGAGCTATTGATGGGGCTCTGCATGGAGCACTTCAGCCAGCTAGAGAAATAGCACATCTAACCCAAAATATAACCCATACTACTAACACATTTATATTACATTGGCTAATTGGCATTGGAGAAACTAAAGTCATCGTGACTGTTGCTTAGGATTTGTCATGTAGGCACATCAAATACATGTTGGAGATTTCAATGGGCAAAACTGACAGCAAGTTAGAGGGGCACCAACTGTTCAATTTACCTCATTAACTCCAGGCTCTTAAGTAACCTGTCCTTCAGAAACGCTTCAAGAGATTTCATTGACTGTAGAGTGAACTGAAGGAGATTAGCTCCTAACTTGACACCTCAGCTGGAGTGAATCAGAGACCAGCAGACAAAGACACAGGTCTGAATCACAGCTGTACTTGCTACTTGTGAGCAAGCCTTCCTTTATCCCACTTCTCTGCCATCTCTCCCTGCTCTCTTCCAAGACTGGAAAGATCCCAAAGGCAAAGGACACCTCTGCACATCCGTGCAACACTGAACCCTGCAGGGTCCAGATTTTCACTGGGGTCTGCAGCAATTATTGATGCATAACTTTACAGTCTGAATTACTACATCACCGGCAGAACTCATTTTGACAAGGCAACAGTACATGTTAAAAAAAACCACCCTCTGAATTAGATGATTCTAATGGAAGTACAATCTTCTACATCTGAGTAGAATATTAATGTAGAATTGGAAACAGCACCTTAGTAATAGAAGCCTAGTCCCTAAGTTCTCTATATATTGAATGAACAGAGATTGGCATAGCCAGATGGCAATTCAGATCCTAGGTAGGCTGAATTGACCCCTGGAAGTGTCTGTGAATATTAACAGTTCCCCTTAATGATTTGGAAAGCACGTCTTAATTTACACTGAAGACTCTAGTGTATTCCTTTCCTTTCCCACCCTCCTCACAAAAATTGACATAGAAGACACCGAAGCAGAAAATCCCTCAAAAAAAAGAAGAAAAAAAAAGTCTTGAAGATTTGATTTCATCTTCTTTTTGGAGCTGTCTATGCAACAGATTGTTTTAACCTATTCAGTTGCACTTTCTGGACTAAAACACTATTGCAAACTGAAAATTTATAATTCTAGATTTTAAGTAAATGATCAAAAAGCATCTAAGTGCTATATAGTACAGCAAACAGGCAAATTCTGCGTCCATTGACAGAAACATCCAAGGTCCCATTCTTTTGCAGATACTGGCTTCAAATGGTAGGGCCACTACAGAAATGCCATTGGAACTGTGACTACTGTAAATGATGGGGAACAGAAAAAAAGAACATGAAATTAAGTAGCCCTTGCACTGATAGATTATTTTTCCCTATTTCCATGAGCATAACAGTTGAAGGGAGGAAACCTGGACATAGGCCTATTCATATGAACAGCTGCTCCTGCTAATTGCCTGTTGGTTTCTAAACTCCTTATTGGAAGGCAAGGGAACAGCATCCCCACCACTGGAACTATTAAAAGGTCATCTGTTTCTATCATCAGACCAGAAATGGAGACTCATCTCACCAGGATGCTTAGTCAGGAAGTTTAGGAGGGAACTGTAGCAGAAAAAGAATCATTTGTCTTAAATTCTGCTACTGTATTTCTACCCAAGATCTTTTCTATTTCCACCTGCTACAATGGGAGATTCTGCTTGGAGACTGTCGACTGAGGTTCCATTAGAACCTGCACGTTCACAGGTAGCATAGGAAGGCATCAAGGTGGGAGTATACTTGGGTGACCAGAGACATAAAAAATGAGATGGGAGTAACATTCTCTAAGAGAGGAACTCCATCCTCAATTGGAAACCGATCTTTTTCATTAGCCAGATTGTGTGGGTTTCAGGCTGGGAAATAAAATCCCAGGCTACTTAGTTTCATGAGGCATTCATAGCTGTTTGAAACCTCTTCTGTAACTGTTTGTATGTACCAGGTGTTCAGGGAGAGAAGACTGGAAGCAGAAGGCAAAACACAACTCACCAGCAACATATCAAAAGACTTTGAGAATAAAAATCTATGGGGGCCAAATAGATTTTTCCATGGGAGACCGTCACTGGACCATGAAGAGAACTGTTCAGATCTTCCAAAAACATTTCAGGGATGAACAAAAGGCAGGGTCTGTATCCTAACCCATTGAAGGTGGTAGAAAGATTCCTGCTAACCTCAGCGAGGTTTGGATCAGGCTGGCAGCTGGTCACCAGGCATTTGCACCAACAACTTATTAAGACCCTATGTTAGGAAACAATTTAATGCATCCACAGAAGTCAGAGGGTTTTAAAGGGATACTTCAGTCACCTTCTGGCTCAGGCTTTAGTATACATCCAGTCTCATCGAGTTTATGTAAAGAGCAGACATCATGAAAAATGTAATCAGCTCAGTAAAAGCTGAGTATTAGCCACTGTTAAAAGCCCACAACACTTTTGTTCATTATCTATATGTGATATGAAATCCAATAGAGGAAAGGGTTGGTGGATACTGTATACAGTATGGATTTTTTCATATTGCCAACAATTAATTTCTCCCACAAATTAAACACCTTTCATATTATTTTGTCAGCGAAATACCAACTTGCCATCAGTAGGGTCTTTTGGCAGGGTAATTTATATTTACTTTTTACCCATCTGTTAGCCTTAAGGCTTTCTGTTGTTTTGGTAGTGGTTTTTTGTTGGGTTTTTTTGGGGGGGTGGTTTTTGGGTTGTTTTTTTTTGGTTGGTTGGGTTTTTTTAATATCCTCTTCCAATTCTCCTTGAAAATTGAAAAGGATTAGGTTGGGATTAGGTTAGTGTTTTAAGCGAAGAGAAGCAAAGATGGATAGAGATACTTTCAAAGGCATAATACGCTGGAGATTCCTTGCTACCAATTGTCCCTAGGTGGGAGGATTTTCCATATTATTTTTTTTAAAACCCCTGTGCAGTTTATAATAATTTTTTGCTTCTTCAGTCAAAGTAAACTGGCCGAGGTATCACTTAGCTTCATTCCCTGAGACCTGACCAGGGGTCAGCAATTACCTTGAACTGATGTCTGACATTAGCAAATAGACAATCTCCTCTTGTTTCCCACTTGGTGAATCAGCAGTCCCCATGCTAATCGCGTCGACAGATTTTGCTAAAGTGGAGGAAAGGGAATTCCGGGTTGACAAATAGGTCCCTGGAGAAATGCACCTGTCAGTTACAGGAGAGCCTACATAGCACTACAGAGGCAAAAGCAACAGGACGGATCTGTGCTACTGAAAGTGATATTCACAGGGTCATGATGAAAGCGAGCTACACTGATGCACGCATGTTACCAGGGGAGCATGCAGCCAAGAGTTATTATCCACCACAGACCCCAGAAGAAAACGCAAAGCAATACAACATCTAAAAGCACAGCAGTGCAGAAGCAGGGGATGTACTGGTCAACCAACTTTGTTCTTCTTTTGTTGTTTCTTGCTGTATTGTTATCCAACACCTATACACCTCCAACAGCCTAATAAGCCTCTAGTTCCCTGATACCCAAAACACATTCCCCCAAACAGTTATTCCAGAGACAGGTACTAAACCTTCTAAAACTTACTATCCTCCTGAAAATTTTCTTTTAGAAACTTCAGAAAAAGTCCCTTTTATTTATATATATATATATATATATTTTTTTTTTTTCTTTACTTCCTTTCCAAACAGGGCTTTTACTTCTCCTATAGTGGACACAAAACTCTTGGGTCAGATTCTGAGCCAGAACCAACTACAGCATTTGAGGGTTTAGACTTGCAAGGAGAAAATCTGGAACTTCTACACCACTCAAAGTGGAAACTAAAATGTAGACACGAAGATCACCTTCATGACCTTTTTGTGAGAAATATGATTTTGAAAGGAGTAGGATAGATGGAAACAAAGTCAGGAGACTGTGAATGAGAAAGAAGTGGCTGAGCCATGGATTGGGGTATCTCTCTTATCTTCCTTGCTGCCCTCTGTAACTCCCATTCTCTGTCACACCAAGGCAAGCCAGAGTCTTGGCTGCACTCTGACATGATTTCATCCCACATTGGGAGCTGCAGCACTGAATGTCCCCAGTGCCTCTCTCGACTCAGAAATCCCCATTACCTCCCCACTTCTGTTGCAGCTCTGCTCACTGCAGCACTTTGCTTGGGAAAAACAGCACCAACATGAGCTGGGGAGAGCTTCTCATTGACATCTCCCAGAGCAGGAGCCAGCCCTGCACAATCCTACAGCCAGAGCATGGCAAGGCAAGTCAGAGTGAAACACAAAATTAATAGCACCAATATTGTTATTATCAAATTAGCACAGACTCCAAATCCTGTTGAATTGCAAGACCATCCTGCGATCAGCCTTCTCAAACAAGTAATGGAAACACAGGGAATATACTTCTCCCCTGCTGTCAAATTGTGCTCTTCTTTCAAGCAAAATGTAATTTTTGCTTTCAAAGAAATAAAAAGAAATTTCTTGGGAAGATGGCATTTCTGTTTTAATAATGAAATGTACATCAATTCAGTTTTGCTCATCAAGAATAGAGAAGCTTTAAGAGTGGCCTGAATTTCCAGTGTTCATGTGGCCACTGATGCCCAAATTAGCTCTGTTTCACAGCTGTTATTAGTAGTGCTTTGTGCCTGCTTCACAACTAACAAAACAGTTTTATATTAACAGAGGGACCTAAATAGATTTGTCCATTAAATGCTAGTACATTAGACCCAAGGTGTCCCTTACAAGTATCCCAGTGGAGTTTTCTAAACAATCTTGGCTAGAGCAACCTTGGGAGGCAAGTTTACTGAGAAACCTCACTATTAATAATAATGCTTCCAGGGCTGAATCCAGGGTCTAACGCAGAGCTGCTCTGGAAGTGTGACTAGAACTATGCCATCCTAGTGGGAAGAGGGAAAAATAAACTGTTAGTAGTAACATAAGAAAAAAAATCCCAGCAGAGAATGATGTGATCAAAGATTTAGATTCAAAATCCATTACATTAAGTAGAATCCTACTCCCCTTCCCCCCGTCACTGAAAATGATATTCCAAGAGCAAGAAAAGTATATTCCTGACAGATCAAAATAAGATTTTTATCTCTAGAGGGGAAAACACTTGTTAATTTCTTGGTGGGCTGGGCAAAGCAATGAAATTCATATTGTTGTAATTATTAATTTCTTCAGTAAGTGTTAAATCTCCAGGTACTATACCTATTGGCTACTTTTTTTCTTTTTTTTTTTTTTTTTTTTTATTTCCAGCAAAGCTATTGAATGTCTCATCTTCTCAGAGGAAAGAAATTTGAATGGAATTAAGGATGCATGATCACAGCTAGCAAAATGAGCAGAGATAAGGAGAGGGACAGAGAGAAAAATTAAAACCCTGATAGTTGAGACTGCCCAGGAACACCGGTGGAAAAATTACCTCTGCAATGTTAATTTGTCCTTATTTAGGTAGGTTTTCTATCCTGATCAAAACCGTTTTTCACTCCTTCGGTTGTGCCAATGAATAGATATTCATTGCGTCAGACCAAAGATATTTTCTAGAGCGGGATACTCTTTCAAGATGGTTTTGATCTAGGATTAGCACACTCACAGAAAAATGCCCGGTCTGAACGCAAAACTCCTGCAGAAGATTCTGCCCACAATCCTTTTCTGAAAACCACCCATGGGTTTGATTCCTGCTAACTTGCACAAGGAACAAAGATTCTGTGACTGCGTCTCTGCCCTCAGCTCTCCTCCCTCCTGAGAAGGCTGTACCAGTACAGCAGTAATGTCGTGTAGGCTGGACAGATAAAGAAAGCTGGACAGAAGATCACTTGACGGAAGTAACCATCTGTTTTTCCGTACTGTTCACCTTGGGGAACAAGCCTGATTCAGGCCCCTTTTCCCCAAACTGTGACCTGCTGTGGCCCATTATGGAAGGATAGGAAAATCATTAGTGAAGGTCCGGGACCAGTAGAACCATTCATTTGGGAAGCCTGCTGGGCAAGGGGACCACACTGCCACATCTCCTGGAAATGTAAAAGAGAAGGGCCACCAGGGAGGTGAGTTGAGGCTCCCTTCATTCAAAGCCAATGCCAGACAAGAGACGATTAAGGTATCACTTCAGATGACATTAGCCAGGAGCCTGATGCTTATAACAAACATATGAAAAAATCTTTAAGTCCCAATTAAGGAATTTGTTCACCCCAAATTATTTTTTTCTAGTTGATTGAAAATGCTGAGATGGTTGTGCTGGGGGACAAGCCAAAAGGTTTTGCTTTTAATCTTTTATTTTCTTGGTTGTGGGTTTGGTTTTTTTTTGTTTGTTTTTTTTTTCTTTTTGCTACTTTCTTCTTTTTGCTTGCTCAGTGCTATTCATAAAGCATTTCCACCTAGGGACAGGTTGTGAGGGGTCCAAATGTGATGATAGTTTCCATATCACTACCCGAGACTTGGAGAGGCCAAGGGGGAACGTACTTCCTACCAAGCTTAATATTTTCAAGGAACAATGCCCGTTACAAACCCACAGTGCCGCTGGGCCCCAAATTCTCCTTTTATTAAGAATCAGTCAATGCAACTCCACCTTGGGAAAAATCAGTCTCCAAGCCTCAGCCATGAGTCTTGCTTAGAAAAGAGGGTTCTTGCCATGCCTTTCTGGTTCCCTCCTTTGGCCTCTCAGCAGAAGACTAGGATGCTAATTGGAAAAGCAAGGCTAATTAAAACCAGAGAAGCAAAAGAAATTGTGGGGGAAGTGGAGAGAGAGGGGGAAAAAAAAAAGTTAAATTCAATCACATAATAAAGAACATTTCTGCCCTACTGTTCCTAGGAGGGATCTCGTAACAGTGGTGCAACAGCCCAGAGGCTACAAGGAAAAAAAATTAAGCTACTGTGTATAACAATGAAAACATCAAACCTTTTGTGTACCATCAAAATGGAAACCAAGAAATAAAGTTAAGATGCTAAACATGTGTTTGAGAAGCACTGAAGCATGCTGCATGTATTTGATTTCCACCTTCTGGGGAATGCAGGGAGGCATGACTGAGATCTATTAAGTCCAGTGATGGCCGAATGCTCCACAGGTGCATACAACTCCAGTAGGGGCACAAACCCCGAAGTTCAGACACACAAATTTTGAAGGGTTGTCCCACCAGGCAAATATGCTGCCTCTCTTCCCTCTAGAGAGAAGTATCCATCATCTCTTGGGATAAGGTGTCCCAACTTTTCTCAGCGAGGATGCTGAGAGATGCTACATGTGCTCATCCTTCAATTGGATACTTTTGTTTCTCTCACTATGGAACCAGCCTAGGTCCCATCCACCGCAGCAGAGAACTGCCTTTGTGTGCAGGAAAGTGGCATATGACCTGGAGATTGTAAGAAACCTGTCCTCACAAACGTGACACCTCAATTCCCCATGGCCTTTAATGCACTGGTGCATACAACAGCCTGCTGATGGAGAAGTGCAATAAGAAAGACCTAGAAAAAATAAGTATCAGGATTTTAAAGGTGAGGAGATGCTTTTTCCCCCATCTAATTAAAGATCTTTTTTGTGTTTAACTTCTCAAAGAATAAGTTGTGGTTTTGCCCCAGCTAGCAGCTAAACCCTGTGCAGCCACTCACTCACTTCACACTCCATACACACACCCCCACACACACCCTCTGGCAGGACTGTGGAGAGAATCAGAAAAGTAAAAGTGAAAAAGCTCCAGGGCTGAGAGAAAGACAATCTAACAGGTAAAGCAACAGTCACACACATAAGCAAAGCAAGACAAGGAATTCATTCCCCACTTCCCATGGACAGTCCGGCCATCTCCAGGAAAGCAGGGCTCCCTCACACCTAACAATGATTAAGAAAATGAATGCCATCACCTTAAATGTCTCACTCCTCCTAATTGTACCCCCAGCTTTATATGCTGAGCATGATGTCATATGGTATGGAATATCCCTTGGGTCAGTTGGAGTCAGCTGTCCCAGCTGTGTCCCCTCCCAACTCCTTGTACACCCCCAGCCTACTCACTGGTGGGGTGGGGTGAAGAGCAGAAAAGGCCTTGGCTCTGTGTAAGCCCTGCTCAGCAGTAACAAAAACACCCCTGTGTTATCAGCTCTGCTTTCAGCACAAACCCAAAATGTAGCACTGTAGTAGCAGCTATGAAGAAAATTAACTCTATCTTAGCCATAACAGCACAGAATGATAACACCAGGTTAACTCTCAGATGGTATAGAAACTTTTTGTCCAGAGTCAAAAGGGCAGAAAGACACAATGAGAGAACCCAGTCTGACGTCTTTTTCCCCTCCTCTTTCCTTTCCTATCTCTTTTGCCGGGGAGTTTCACATCTTTAGCAGAGTTCTCCAGTACCCCAGTGCCATTAACCCCTTTTCTGGCCCACAAAGAGCTCACTGTGTTTCCTGCAAGTGACTGGATTCTCCATGTCCCAACCACACATGACAAAGTAGGGCTTATGGCAACAAACATGGACAAGGTCATATTCCTGACCACTACTATTTTAGCAACCCAGAGATGTCTTCTTCAGCAGTCACAACATATATCTCAAGACTCATTTTAAAGCCACTGAAGCACAAGGAAATTGAATATTCACAAGTAAATCCAAAGCCTATAGGAATGTATTCAAGTCTCAACAAACAGCTAGGAAAGATTGTTTTCCCTCACTTTCATTTCAGGTAAGAAAGAGACTAAAATATTTGAAACACGCAAAATACCAAATGGAAAACTCATCGTACAATCTACTTTGTCTTTTTCCTCCTCTCAAGCTACCTTTTGTTATTAGCTTAAAAAATTATCTCATTAATAGGCTGCAAGGAGGAACACCATTCATGAGATATTTAGCTACTGGGTGTAGGGGGAAAAACCCAACCAAAGTTAAAGCAATATATATTGAGAGCTTGAACGCTGTTTTGCACTACAACAGGGTTGAGGGTGGCAGAGCATGTTACCTTTCAGCATTTCTGTCCCCCCACAGTCAAACCATCCTTCTCCAACCTGCTTCAAAAGAGCTTAGGAAGAGTTCCTATTTCTAAGGGATTTTGACCACACTTCCATTGCTTCCTCATGAGACTCACAGTACTTATGATAGGACCTTAAGGACAAAGAAAGGAAAATAAATAAATAAAAGCAGGCAAGGACAATTGCAGAGCAGCCAGTGTTAATGTCACCATATAAAGGGTCTGTCAGCATTTCCATTAGAAACTCCTATTTTTAAAGGTTTATAACTTGGCCATAAAAATTCACTCTGAACAGCAGCTGGAAACTTGGCAAACAAAATCTCACTCGGCCTCGATTGATTTTCTTTCTTCCTTCTTTCCCCTGCTCCCTATCTACCTCCATCGGCCATCATCCCCCTCCCCTTTCTTCTCCTCCTAGACAGTAAGTTAGGGTGGATCTAACCAAAGGAGAGTAAGAGCAGGCATCCATCCCCACACTGTCAGATGCACTAATAGTGCTCAAGTTTTGCTTTTTCTGGTTCATAGCGTTTCGCTTGTAACGCCCATAATCTTGTGGGGATTTTGCTGTACTTCCAGATATTTTGATTAATACATTCCCCAAAAAAAATTCAAGCCAGAGCTCTACTTTGGGCTGACTGGAAACTCTAAACCCTGCAACTTCTTTTAAGATAAGTACTTCATTATGAAGAGATACACATCACGAAAGCGCTTGTTGCAGCCAGTTCTTTGCGGCACGTGAAGCCTGGTCAGAAGTGTCAGGATGGCTCAGCTAGAAATAGGAAATGCTGCGTCTCCTGGTCTGTGCTGGTTTTGACCCACCAAATCCCTTCTGTCATAGGAAGGGCTCATCTACATGGGATGTTTAAGTGAATATGACAGCAGCCATCTTGGCTGACACTTGAGACTAAACTGGAGACTCTAAGCATGAAGCTGTGCAACTTGAATTAAATTGCCAAGGTGGACAGACTAGGCACGGAGAGGGGATGCATAACATATGCTGAACAGCGGGAAGGCAGCTCTGTAGGTGTTAGGAGTGACTTGAATTAAATGCAGTTTGCCCTGGTACAAGTCACTCCACCAACAGCAGCTCTGAGTATTCACAAATAAGGACAGGGAGAGGAAGGAGGAAAGGAAAATAGGTGTATCGGTTTCATTGGAAAGGGAGATTTAAAAAGGAATCCCACTGAAGGCAGGTTTTAAGGTGGTGCCAAGAAAACAAATATTGAGGAAGTGGAGGAAGGAGACTGAGAAAGGGAGGCAAAAAAGGATCGAAGTTCAGGTTCAGCATCATCCCAGTGTTTGAGATGCTTCTCTGAACTGCCTGAGTCAGCAAAAAGGGGATGATGATGGGGAGCGAAGGCCTCTATAGTGAATTTTCAATCCCAGTTTGCATTTGGGGGTGGGGAAGGAGAAGACAAAATATTGATGGTCTGAATTTGGGGTCATCATCTATCAGGAGCATGTGTGGAATTATATTCATGCCTACACACTGGGTGTTGGATCCTACTGAGGTGGGTTTTTTCCCTCCACTGCATGTCACAATATAATACAAGCTGGACAGAATGAGGTGGCAAGACCAAAATACCCATGTGTATCGTGGACCGTAATACCCACGTGTATTATGGATCATCTGAAATATTCAGTTGACTATTTTTATTTTTGCATTAATCTAAGCTGAATAAACAATTGTATTAGAAGGGCATAAGGAAATTACATCAGTATGGAAGTAGCTTCTTTATATCATGATCTCATTTTTCAGACTCTGCACACAGAATTATCTGTACAATGAGTCGTCTCCCTCTGCTTTCTGTTTTGCACATACTAAAGTGCCTCAGAAGAAATTTAGGGCAGTGCCTCTGTCCTTCTCCAGGTATTTTATATTTCTGCATATGTTAAACATGAGAAGTGAGTTTAGATGCACACAGTTCAGAATTGAATCCAAGCTCTTACAAAATTCATATTCAGGGGTTTTATCCAAATTCCATACAACCATGTTTTGTTAATGACCTAAGAGGTAAGCTTACTTATTCAGTGGCTTAGGGTTTATCCAATAAAACACACGAGCTCATCTAACTCAAACTGACGTGTCTCAATTACCTCACATGCAACCAAGTTAAAAATACTTATCTTTTTTGAAGAAATGCTACAAAAAGTTGGTACTTTTGGAGAAAATAATTTCAAAAACTAGCATAAAATTTAACAAGAAGACAAATTTACTTAAAAATCTTATGCTTACATTTATTTCAGAGTATGTAAGCCCAGCAAATGCTTGTTTTCCCCTATTAGAGTAGCAGTGTTCCCTAGCAGTGAAGGAAAGGGCAAGCAAATAAAATGTCAGGAGAGAACTGGGGCTGCAAGGAAGCTCACAGAGAAAAGAAGGAACACAGTAATTAGGAGAAGGACTTAGGGAAACAGTTACACCATCCCATGGAGTAAGAGATCAAGTGGAAAGGAGAGGAACCAGGAGAGACTTTGTTTTTGATGTTTTTAATTGATGCAATGCATGGCTGATGCCTGAAGATTTGCTACCAGTTTTGTTATTCTAATTAGCAAGTGTACAGACAGGCAAGCCAACATCAAAACCCTGATCCATCACGGCAGACCTCAGGCAGCTTCAGCAGCAACTGAGGAGATGGGTAAAGCACCGTGACACCAAACACCTACACTCTAGAAGAAGAGATTTATGAGCTCGTGTGCAAGACTGGCAGGGAGACTGTCCCTTATTGTGGGACAGAGACACCCTTGGTGAACTATAGCTGCAGTGGCAGATATAAGGCTGAGAATAAAAACAACAGACACAGGGCTAGTAGCTTAAACCTGTGCTTGAGAGGGGTGGGGTTCTTTCCTTTTTTTAACCTTTTTTAACCTTTTTAAATTTTTTTTTTTTGACAGTCATGAATTTGTTTGAGATGTAGATTTATATCGGTTACAATAAGCTAAGTAAAGTTACAGGGTAAGAAAGGCTAAAGAGGTGTATGTTTAGGGATGAAAGTGCCATGATAAATGAGAATACATTTTTGTAATTAAAGCAAATCTTATGTTAAAAAGGACTGGAGTCTGTTTGACTGGTAGATGGGGTTTTGGCTCTATTTACAGTCCAAAGGCACATTTAAACTGCTGAATCTCCCAGTCCCAAGTAGATTCTTTGACTGTGTGACAAGCGTGTTTTTCATTTTCTTATGAACTCCTCCTTATTCAGGGCACATCCCAGTTTCTGAAGGAATGAGTTGTTTTTTTTTCTTTTTTTTTTTCTTTTTCTTTGTGATTGCTGTCCAGAAGTTGAGCTTAGGAAATGTGACCTAGTTCTGTAAATATTTGACCTCCCTATCCCTTGCGCATCCTATCCTCATCTTCCTCCATTTCCCCACACAAACTGCCACTGAAATCCCTTCCCAATGGCGTCATCTCTCACAGGGTGGGAGAAGGGCAGCACAAAGCCAAAAACTGCACACAAAAAGTAGCAGTGCTGATGTTTTCCTCTGAGGGTATTCACTTTACAGTTCACAAAATGGCTACCCAGCTATAAAAACATCAGTGAGGGATTTAAGTGCATCATATATATATATCAAGACAAAATAAACTCAGATATAACTGGGTATATCAGTCCCAAGTAAACGACTCGAGGCATCACAGCTATATAGAAAGCTAATCTTGGTATCATATCATCCCAATTACCAGTTTATTATTTCTTTCGCTTGCATTCAAGGATGGATTTTCCAGTCTGATAAAGCATATGCCAATTTGAAATTAAGGACCAGGGCTATTCATGTGGAGAATGATGGATTTAAAAATTATTCTTTGATATCTTGAATTTGGAATTACTTCAACAAAACTAAAGGGAGTTTTCATTATCAGTAGTTGCAATATTTATTTATTTATTTATCCATACAGGAATTTATTTATTTATTTATTTATTTTTAGAGGGAACGAGGTATGTTTTGATCATTCATGGGGCTCTTTAAAACACAAACCAAATAAATCCCCCTAAGAGCAAGCACCTTTGTCCACAAAGATTTCCTATTCCCAGTCACCCCAATTTTTCCACGATTCTGCTTCTTCATTTTTTTTTTCTCCTACTTAAATGACTCCTTCTCCTTCTGCATGACTTCCCTCACATAGAAACCACCAAGTGCTGAACATATTTTTCTCTGAGGAAGGCTTCAGACTACAAAAGGTACAGTGTGGCATTTGGGTTGTTTCAGTTCCTCTGGATTCAGGCACACTGGATTCAGGCACTCCTAACTTGTGACACACTATTCCCAAATTTGCCTTGTAGTTTTAGGTAGAGTCCTATTGGTGCTTGATGTAGGATACCTGCATCTGGGGTCGTGCAGCATCATATACAAATCCTGCACACCAATGTGTGCATATGCATACACACATATGAAAACACGTGTTCAATAGACTATTAAGGGTCTTTTAATCAGAGTTCCTAACTTGTTCCATGCAGCCTTACGATCACCTCAAAATACCTTTCTGTAGAAAGAATGAGGTTGTGTAACATGATGGCTTAGAGTGGAAATAAGAACACTATGGCCAAGGAGACCAGTGGAGAGCTCAGGACTGAAACAATGAATTTCAGGCAAAGTGATACCTTTCAGCAGCCAGGTGGTCTGGGACAGAGTTGCAGAGTATTATCTGACCTCTGAGAATCAGGCCGTAGACATGGGACCTTATAGGAATAATCATATACTGCTGGTTTCTCTGCCTGCAGCCCCCATCTATCCTGTCCCTAGGTACAAAGCATTCAGTGACATAGCCCCATTCATTTACTCAGGGGAAATTTTGCATTCCCAAAAATGCAGATCACAATGAGATTCCTTCCCAAAACAAAAAGTTCACAGGGTCCCCTGACAGCTACAATTTTACACACACAAAGGGAAAGAGCAGAAGAACCCAGCTGTATTCATCAGCACAAGTTATTATAATTTCAAATAAAGAAACCCAAAGGCCAGCCAAACACTCTCTGGACATCCACATTTGTATGGTTTATGGCAGGTGCAAACCTAGAGGCCATTAAAAAAAAAAAAAGTCTAGTTTTTAGAAGGCATGTCCACAGTTTAGTGTCTTTTGAATAACATCATCACCTTCATTACATCACATTTACTTTGTGAATCATCTTTCCCAAGAGCTGTTCTTTTTTTCCTCCTTAACTTTCTTCTTTTTCCAAGAATTGGAGGCTTGAGCTCTTGAGCATCATTTGCCCCTCTCCCCCCTGCCCAAACTACTGTAATCTGTGGCACTTTATGCAGATATCAGATAAGAACCATATTAACGATGATGTTTTCCATGCTTCACTGCATTACTACAGGCTCCTTTGCTAGAAATGATGTGTAGCTAAACGTGTGTGGGAGTCTAGTATATTCATAGCTTCAGACAAGTCACCTGTTGTATCTCAAAAAACCCACTTTCTTTAAATGTTAAACTTGCAGCAAACATTTCATTTCAGCACAACCAACTAAAGCATTATTTATGAAGTAATAATTCTGTAAACCACATGGACCCAATGTAAAGTCTTCACAACACCCACGTAGATCCGATGCAGAGAAAACCAGTTAGCTCTACAGTGATTTCAAACTGGCAGTGGACATACCTGCTCTCAATGACTCTGGAGAGGGATCTTTCCCTGTTGTCTACCAAGGGACATCAACCACAGGCTGGCACTTCTATTTAAGTGGTGTGAGTATTCAGCCATCCAGGTCCCTCTGCCTTTCCAGTGAGTGATCTGCAGCAATTCATGAGCTCTCCTCTCCAATGCACCAAGGATCCTGTTTCTTTATGGTACAGCAGCACTGATTTTACCCCAAGATTCAGAATGCCCACATCCAGCCTAAGGAGGTGACATGCCAAGGACCACCATGTTAAGACCCACCACACTACACACTTACTATTCCAAATCCAGGATCAATGTGTGTGCAAGGATGGCTTTGTGCAGGATGACAGGAAGAGTTACCTAAAGGTTAAGTGACTTATTTCAGAACTTGACTCATTTGCAAGAGACATTTAACACTAGGAAACAGCTCCTATTTCCTCCTTAATAGGAAGGAAAATTACAGTCTCTAACAGTAACTCAAAAAGATGCTGGAAACCTTTTCTGACTATGGATTTTTTTTTTTCCCCCACTTCATTAGAACGGGTGGTTGTGAAAGGAAAGGCAGTAGAGAAGCTCCGGTGCTTCAGCATCCTTCAGAACAGCAAGGGCTTTGCAAAATGCCATATCAAACTCAATTAATATGGATGTATATAAGGGCAGCAATTTAGGTGTGGGTTTATGTGCGGCTAGATAGACACAGATATCCTCACAGTATGCTTGCATATAGATATATATTTATCTATGTATGTATATATAAAATCTTCAAGACAGATAAAATGCACACAGCTGTTAGCAGCTGAAGCGGGCCTTAATTACACTCAGGTTGTCATGGCAACGTCTGACAAGCTTTGCCTCCCTGGATGGGAACGTTTGCCCTCTTGGAGTTTCAGCACACCAAGAGAGAGGTTCTAAGGAAAATTAGAATAAATCACACAACTTTTCCTGGCCTTTGTGTCTTCCTGCCAAGGCAAAAGGGCTGGGAAACAGCATTGCTCCACAGGCTTGACACATCAGAACAAGGCATAAGTAAACTGGTACAGGAATTTAAAGGATGTTGGCACATAAAATACTTTGTTTTGCTGAGAACTAGCATCTCACCTAAGATCTCAAAGCATTATTATTATTGTTATTATTTAACATATATGAGGCATCATTAATGTCTGCAAGACTGGTACATGAAGTCATCAGTGGTTACATATGAGCTTTTACTGTTGCTGTTCAAGTAAGAAGACTGATGGGAGAAGGATGTTCCCTATTTCACTCATCGTCTTGTATCAAATCAGTGACACAGTCAGGAAAGGAACTTGGGTTTGTTCTAACTACAAGTCCATACTCTCTGCTTAAGGGCAGGCAGCTGGTTTAATATGCGTTCATTGGTGTCTCATGGCACTTCAGAATAAATTCTGACTTTCAGTGGAACAGCGCTAGAAGACATTCACACTAGGGAAAAAATAAATAATTAATAAAAATAGAAGCAATTGATCTGATTCTGGAAAAAAAAACCCCTCAAACCCAAAAAACCAAGAAGTCACTTCAACTGTTTATTTCAGGAGTAATTTTCTGAGAAAATACTACATACTAAGGATAAAAAACTTTAGAGCAGAGAGTTTGGAAAAAAGTCATACAGCAAAACTCTTACCTTTCCTTCTGTGGAATAATTCTTTGTTTTCCCTCCAAATGCTTTGCAAAAGTATTTATTTCCATGAATCAGATGTTCAACTAGCTCCCTCTTCCCCTTCATTCCAATTTCTTAAAAATTTTTACAAATAAGCCAAACAGTAGCAAATATATATCTAAATCACCAAACATCAAGACTGCCTTAATTCACCCTGCTCACATGGCTATTTTCCTGAATAGTTGACAAAAAAGCAGCACCATGATGTGCTATGTAATGGTAACGGTAGTTTCAACACATTATGGAAGCACAAAGTAAGAATCAATGATCTGAACTACAACTTCTAAAGATAAGGTGACTTCAGGTTTGATCTAGTCAACTTAGACTTTTATATGCAATGTAAAGCAAGAAGCACAGTGGAAGGTATCTCTGAAGGTGCCTGTCCCTTTCCTGGTTACAAAATGGGCCCAGGACAACCCACTCAGGCATAGGTTGATGTGGCTAATGACTTTGAGTCATTAGAGATCAGGCAAGATGCATCTTCTCCAACAGTTCTGCAAAAGCCAAAAAACATACAACAAGTAAGCATGTCAGTGGCAGCTCTGTTTAAATCAAGCAGATGCAGCTCAACAGCCTTACTTCGCTCTTGCACAAAAGGATGTAAGCAATGCAGAATTCATGTGTTTGTACAGCAAGCCTCCAAACACTACTATAATACATCTAAGAAAGAAGAACTGAAAATCCTAATGAAAGCAAATTTGCATACAAATGAAAGTTATTTTTGTATGCACTATTCCCCCACCTCCAGTTTCATTCTCTTCTCAGAACCTCAAGGATGCATAAGACACAAGGAATTACTGCTGGACAGAAACCTTGTTACCATTTCCCACAAAGAGAAGAAACAGCAAAATTTTTCATGAAAGATAGTTGGCTGTTTCTCTGCATTGATGCGTATAAGTGAAAAGGGGACAAAAAGAATTATCTATTTTTTCTCAGCTTAAGAAAGACAAAGAATAGTGTTTCAAAGTGGAAAGTTGAAATTTTCATTTCAGAAAACTGAAGCAGAAATGAGAAAAAGGATAATCCCCCTGAGTCTCCCCCAAAATTTCTGAGGGCACAATGGTCTAAAAGGTCTTATTACAAGATGACAGCTTTACATTAAAACCTCTCTTTAAAACAAAAAATATTGAGAAAATATTATTATTCTTTTTTTACTGAGCACTGAATGTGTGTTATTTTGTCTCTGAAAGCTTCTCACACATTAACTAAGAGCCTTTTGCATTATCTGTTCCTAGGAACCTATGCATCTAACTTCCACTCCCCTCTCGTCTCCTCCTCCCCCTCCCCCTTTAATTTTATTATTATTTTTTTCTTTCATTTCATAAGCTCTCAGCTTTTTAATATGAGAGCCTTTTATTTCTATAAAACTGCAGCTGCTTTCATTTAGTTTTATGGATTTAATGTATTTAGAGGTTCCAAGAGAAGCTCGGAGCTGGCGGTATTATCCAGACGTTTGCTGCTTAGTGCCTTTTCTAATGACAAGACTTATCTGATTCAGAACATTTCATATCTGTAGAAAAATTAATTCTCTTTCCCTTTGTCTTTAGGCCTCAAGATTTAATTTGTTCAGGGGATTCTTTCAAGCACTTTTTTTTTTTTCCCTTTGCAGATACCCTGATGACTTACTTCCAATGCTGAAGTTGTTCTTCCTGTTGGCATTTGTGTCTGAACCATTTGCAACTTGGTCATTACGTGCCTTCCCATCACCATGGCATCTGAGCTCCTTTCAGTATTTAATCTATTTTGTCCTCCTGCTCTGTGATGTAGAGGTTGCTATTCTCACCATTTGACATACACAGAAATGAAGCAGAGGGAACTAGAGCTCATATCTACAATTGATCCATATTGATTTCAATATGAACTATGCATCTAAAATAGTCTCCTGAACGTAACCTTAAGTGATTTACTCAAGGTCGAACAGGAAGTTTTCTGAAGGAGTGGAAGTGAACTTGGGCAGGGTATTTAAGTCGCCGTGTTTCCTACCAAAATACATTCCAACCTATGGTGTGGTATGCCTGGAGGCATTGCTTATGGCAAGCCAAGGAGACATGTTCATCAGAGAAAATTGGTCAATGGATAGTTGAAACCTGTTTTGATATTGACCTCAATGCTGAGAAGCACAGTAAGACATGTTGTGTATTTTAAGACAGTGCTGGTGATGAAATTAGAAGAGGTAACACTGTGCTGTGCTGGCTGCAGGTGGACATCACATGAGGCAGCCTGTCAACATTCACAAAAAACAGGTCCTTTTCATGGGTCTGATGATTAGACAAGTATACTCTTTTAAGACTACTTCGTCCTCTTATCAGATAACCCAAGGACAGCAGCAGGATGCTAACACATGGACCAAGACTTTGCAATTACTGAAACACTGATTTAGTTATCACTTGCTATTACTCTGTCACCTCTGTAGCACCGAGAAAACTGCACCTGTTCTGAAGCACAATTATTATCCATATCTATTTTCTCTATTTCATCTCTCTACATTTTGTCCTCTGCAATAACTCCTGAGGACCTTTAGAAGGCCTCATACTAGCCTTCCTCTTCACCCCATCTATTAACCTGATCAGCAATGAAAAAGTTCATTGCAATATTCATTCATCATTTTTAGGCTTTATGGTTAATATCCTTTAATACATTTATGGGGAATTCACACCTTGCAGAAGCACCATTTCTAATCACTTAAGACAGTTCACTGTCTTTCTTGGTTAAACTCTTCCTGCATTTTACTTGCAATATTAAGAACAAGACTGGAGATAGTGGAGATTCCTTATGAACAGTTTTCAGATATTTATTTCACCCACCCTGTTAAAAAAAATAATTAAATCACCATACATATATTTAAACGTTATTGGTTTTCCAGTCTAAGCCTGAAAACACATATATTAAAAATTCACAATAAAAGCAGTTGTAATTAGATCTGAATTTAAATTCCTGAAGTTGTGAAATGTTTGCAAAAACAATATTGTGGAAAATGGAAACCAGCCCTAGGATCAGACAATAAACTTTCTCCAAAATCGTCAAAACTTTTCTGTCTGTCTTTAGAGTAAGCTACCTGTGTCTCTTCCTTTTCAGAAAAAAAATCACCCTGAAACTGTACCAAGACTTGAATTTGGGGTTGGCTGGGACAGAGACTGGTTCTAGAGGTCAAAAGATAGGAAAAAGAAGAAACAGCCTTTGTATATACCTCCTCTCCCTTTCCCCTCCATTAATTCTTCTATAAATCTAAACTTGAAAATACTAGAAACAGAAGTTTGAATGAGAAGGAAACACATTCTCATGTTTTTGTTTCCACTTGTTTAAAGACCCAGGGGAAACCGCCCCCCCCCCCCCTCAAAACCCTGTAATCTCTATCCATTTAAAAGCTCATGTTTATGAGGCATTTCAATAAAATCTGGAGGAAGAGATTGGATACTTTGATGAAGAACAAAACCACAAAAAATACCTCCAGGTATACATACCATAAGGAAGATAAAGGTCACCCCTCAAAACCAATTATATGCATTCCCATGCACCTTCTCTCAAGATTTTTGATGGAAAAACTCATAAAAAGGTTGCACAGTATCAGCTGATAGAGGCAGGTCAGTTACTTACTGCATGTACCACCAACCCTGAAACAGGAGAAAGGACAAGGTATACATATGGGGCTGGCTCTGTGTTTCTCATCGGAGTCCCACAAGACGATTTCACATGTGTTAAATGCCTCACTGACCACTGAAGAAAGATTGTGCTAGGTGCTTCACAGAGGCAGGCAGCAGCTTTAAGAGCTTACAACCCAAAGAGGTAAGGCAGCGAAAGGACATGACAGCAACTAGTTTTCCATGTATTGCAGCAGAAACACCAAACGTTGTAACGGAAGCAAATGCCAACTTTTCAGCCCAAGGGAGTCCTTGAGATGGTGCTTCTCTAGCTCCTAACTCTATACATCAGCACCTTCTTTTTGTGTCCAGTTCTGGGCTCGCTGGTATAAAAAGGACAGGGATCTCCTTGAGAGAGTCCAAAGAAGGGCTACGAAGATGATGCCTGGAACATCTCCCCTATGAGGAGAGGCTGAATAAGCTGGGGCTGTTCAGCCTTGAGAAGAGAAGACTAAGGGGGGACCTAATTAATGTCTATAATTATCTTAAGCGTGGGATGCAGGGGGAATTGGTTGGCCCCTTTTCAGTGGTCTGTGGAGACAGGACAAGGGGCAATGGCTGCAAGTTAGAGCACAGAAAGTTCCACACCAACATGCAGAAGAACTTTTTCACAGTGAGGGTGACAGAGCCCTGGGACAGGCTGCCCAGGGGGGTGTGGAGTCTCCTTCTCTGGAGGGATTCAAGACCCATCTGGACTCCTATCTGTGCAATATGAGCTAGGGATCCTGCTTTGGCAGGGGGTTGGACCTGATGATCTCTTGAGGTCCCTTCCAACCCCTACAATTCTGTGATTCTGTTATTTTCTGCAGATAGGTTTGGGAAGAACCTGCAGAGGGAAGTACTACCCTGGGAGACATCAACAGAAGAGTACTGTTCTCCAGCTTCAAGTTGAGACACATGAACATCCTTCCTGGAAACCCACTTGACTAACACAGCTGTCAGTCTTTGGGCCAGTGCTTTGAAGTTCTCTTTGTCCAGCGTCTGGAAGGTGAGGACCTTTTTTCTCATAAGAAGAAGACACTACAGCTGGGATGGGGGGTCACAGCAGTGGGTGTTACTGCACATCACAGCTCTGCGGGTTCCTCTGCAAACACATTCTTCCTTCTTTAACTCCCCTACAGAGCTGCACATGGAGCTAAACTCCGTATGCTCCATTTCATATCCCTTCCCTTATAAACCTTTATTAAGGCTTTATGTTACACAACTATCACCGATACAAAACTATTGCGTTTAGGCTTCCAGGCGACTGAGTGCATTAAAACTCCTTGTGTGGAGTGGCAGGAACCAATTCCTCATTTTTACTGGCTGGGAACTGAACCTTAATAGGCCACAGAGCACAAAACTCATAAACCACTGGAGTAAAGGGAGGAGGAGAGATGTGGAATAAGGAGGGAGGAGGGGGAGAAGTTTGCTGCTGAGGTTATGAAATTATAACTGAAGAAAACAAAAGATGTGAAGCAGGGCACGGTGAGGAATTCTCTCCACACATAGTGGAGTTAACCTTGCCACTGATGCACAGCAGCTGGAGGGGAAACAAATAAAGCGGGACCATGCTCTTAACAAAAGAAAGTGTCGCTCCTTGACACTGGAATAGCAGCAACCTTCATCTCCAACCCTCGTGCTCCTCGGGAGAGGCTGGGGATTGCTGGCTCAGGCACAAGTTGCCTTTGCCTAGCAACCGGTGCAAAGTCCGTCTGTCAGCTTGGCCTACAGTTGCTACATCCCGCCTTCCCCCTTCTCCACATGCAGTGTAGGGTCTCTGAGGTCCTTTGTCAGTCTTGAGCTCCATTCACCTCTAAGCCCATCCAACGAACACACCACACCTGTAACTGCTGCAGGTAGCATTATGGTTTGCACCTTTATGTCGCTCATCCCATCCCGCTTCATCTTATTCTGCTTTTGCAGCCCCTCATTGGGAAACTCTCAGGGGAGAGACTACCTGCTATGAAAATAAACTTAACCCAATGGATTTGCCTACAAGGTGGCATCAGACACTCCTGCAAGGACATGCATCTCTTCCTGCCTGGCTGTGATGTTAAAATGTCCATTTCTGCTGATGGAAATACATTTCTGGGTGCAAGGATGTTTTTAAAACAGTATATGGGACAAAAGAAAAAAAAAAAAGAAAAAAAAAGAGACAGTTGGAAGTTAATTTCTAAGGACTGTTCTCCCCAGTACATATCAGGTGCTGTAAATACAGAAACAATTCTGCAGATTGTAGAGGAAAAGTCGAATCTACAACTCGGAACACTTCCCAGTTAAATTAAATTCTGCAGTCATTTATTTTGATGCTAAAAGTTACTGCCGGGATCCTGCCACGCTGTGTCACTCTGACCTGAACCACAGCGGGCTGGGGATGATACTGCTTCCTGGAATAGCAAGAAGTCATTTCTCTCCCCTGCCCAAGAAAGGAACTTATTATGAAATTAAAAAAGCTGAAATGCACAAGACAAGCCCAGTAAACGCAATTGTGCTCCAGTCAGCATCAGAAGAGCTGGCCAGGCTCCAAAAGTTGAAGCAAGTTAGTCCCTGCATCAGGGTTCCTTCAAATCAGAATGAAAGATAATCACCCATTTCAGGCACCAGAAAATGGAAAATTGAGAGATACATGGCAGCAGTTACCTTCCACAGTTTGAAGTTATCATAATGCCATTCTTCTAATTACAAATTGGACTTGTGAGAGCAAGGGCCAAAAGATATTCAAAGGGTAAGAGAGGGTCTATCAGGTAAGCTTACCTTGGAAGTTGCCACATCCCAGACCACCATCAGGAATCCCCTCACATCCAGGCTCCTCTTTCAAAGTATACAGTATTTTTTCACATTTTAATACTTACAGGAAATAAAAAAATCTGTGTAGACAGAGGAAGGTCATCGGAAAACCAAGGAGAGATTTTGTGTGGTGGCATTTTTTTCCCTCCTCTCTAGAAATATTTTTCCTTTGAAAACAAAATGTCTTTTTTTTTTTTTTTGGGGGGGGGGAGGGGGCCCGGACACTAGGAGGTGGGTGGGTGGGTGGAAATCTGAACAATACAGGAGAGTTGCTGCACAGGTCAGTGCTTGGAAAGTACCAGGCCCTGGGAAATTACACCCACAATTCAGCCTGGTGTCCAGCCTAACCCCAGGACTATGAGATGCTGAATTCAACCATGCTAACCCTAGACCAGCACTGTCAGGAGCAAGACAGACAGTTGTTTTCACCCTGCTGGGTTGCTAGGGCAGCACCAAATTTTCTCATCAAAAAGCTTTTCTCTATAAAAAGGTAGAAGAGACAATGGTTTTTTTAACATTTTTAATGATATCAAATTCAATTGAAACGAGCTACTTTGTCATCACGGCTCGTTATCGATTGCAGCTGAACATTCTCGGCAAAACTGGGATGAGCAAGAGTAAATCTTACATAAGAAGCACGGTTCTATTGATCACAGCAGCCGCCACTGGCCTTCCACTGAAGCAACAACCAGCTACTTTAATAAAAATGTAATCCTCCAGTAGAGAGGAACCCATCTGCTTTCCAATCCACTCTGTATCATACTCTTCCAAACGCTCTTGAGAGAGAAAGCAGACCAGTCCATCCCCCTGATAAAACACTATTACTATGCAGTGACACCATCACACTTGATTTAAGTACATCTGGCATTTTCAGGTGTAATGCCTGAAGCAATAATACTAAAAAACCAGAACAACCCTAGTTACGCCCTCTGGGAGTTGCATGTGTGTGAACTAAGTAACTTATAGAGTTCCCATTTCCATAGTATCAAGCTCTTTACATTCTGTAATGTATTTATCCTACTACTACCCAGGGGAAAGAGAGGTCAGCACTGCTCCTCTTGCTTTCCCACTGCTTGCTTAGATCTTCATTTTCTATTGCATGGGAGTTGGAGAACTGAATCTTGGTGTGAGCTTGAGGCTAAGAGGATTGGTTGTGGTCATGAGGGAAGACACTGCTGTGGCTGAGAGCTGGCTTTGACTCCAGGCTCTGCTGGAAGCCATTTGGTCAAACCGCGTGTGATAATTACAGCAGGTGTCCCTGAGGATATATTGGGACTTCTGTCTACATTTCTACTGCAGGAAATGACATCCAGCTCTCTGCAGACACTGTTGCACACATCTCCCTTACCACCATCTGCACTGCCACGTCAGCATGCACTTTTAGGCTAAATGAGGGGAAAAGAAGTCCTGGAGCCACTTGTTCTTGTGCTGAACCCTGTGACCAAGTCCCTTACCCTGTCATTCTCCTACTCTTCCACTGTTTAGGCTTAGACCTAATTGTGTCTGTCTCCAAAAGGTGCCTGGGGAGGGACATCAGTGACCTCCTCCTAGTCCCCCATCCTTCTCGCACTCTCCACAGCCCAGTCCTTGTACTCACTGGGACAATTCCAGAGCAAGGACCAGGACAGCAGACACACACATAGATTCAAGCCTGCTTTTTTGGGATAGTACTGGGCAGTTTGGATTCAGTAAACAGAAGAGGTTCAGGAGATGACTGGGAGCACATGGAAACAGAGAGTTGGATTTTGATCTCACACAGAGCAAACGGGCAGGGAGACATGTGAACTGAAGGGACATGCAATTGTGGAACAAAGGAACCATCTGCCCTGCGATCATAACTTAAGAACAAGCCTGCTTCCCTCCTTGTGGTGTAAGCCTGCTTCCCTTCTTGTGGTATAACCCAGGAACAATTCCTGCCAAACTTGTGGACCCACCAATCCATGGAAAAAGGGATGAGCAGAGAGAGCAGAAGTCAGCCGGGGGACTCAATTCCCCTCCATCACAAGCTGGACCCTCTCACAATAAAGGACACACGTAGCTCCTGTGTGGCCATGTGATGCTGGGTACTACAGAGCCTCTGCTCAGCAAGATGAGGAGTTAATAGAAGCAAAACAAATCCCCTTTATTTGCCTCAGGGTCAAGGGTCAGTGTAAGTAAATCATTAATTAACACGCTGGCGCCTCAGTGCTATTGACAGGGTTTTGTGTACACAGTGGGACTGTGGCACCCCCTCCAATTAAGCAGGCAGTGAACTTTCCTCCTCCTGCTGTCTCTCGCTCAGCTCAAGTAGGCTCACTTACTTCCCTGTCCTCATTGGAAGCTCCTCTCCGTTCTTCCTCTCAGCAAGGGGTACCAGCCGCTCCCACACTAACACATCTTGCCTGCCCAGCAGAGCTATCTTCAGAAACCAAGCCTCTTCATTTCATTGCTTTCCAACTTCATGCAGCACCTTCTCCTCTGAAAAAACTCACTGGCTGTTCATCCATCAACATATGCATCTCTTCTACCCCCCTGCTCAGGTAAAGCTGCACCTACAGCCTCTGAAGAGCTTGAAGGTGCTGGGTGAGAACTTGTCAGACTAGACACAGCAATGTCTCAAAGAGGAAAAAAACAAATCATCACCTCTTAGTCACTAGATTTTAATAAAAATCTAGGATCCTAATACCTTACTAAAGACATCTGGATTTCTCTTTTTTTTTTTCCTTAATTTTTTTCTAATCAAAACAGGTCTGTTGACAGCCTGATTTCTATGCCAGCTGGGAATTTGCCATTTAAAGAGCAGTCATTTCAGAAACTCCAGTGTCACAGATCCTCTCAGTGATCAGGCCCATGGTGTCAGGGGAGATCCTAAGAAATTTGTTTTACAATTTTCTTTGCAGAGGAGTCTGCTTGCTTTTGGTTGCTTTGGGCTCCAGAAAGGTCTTGGCCTGCTGTTTGAAGGTCTCAGATTGACAACAAAGACCCTCTACCTCAGAACCACATCACGCTGAGATCAATGCTGGTTTTGAAGCTTAACTTTGAGTCCTTGGGAACTTCAGCTGGAAACTGAAGATCAGGGTTTGTCATTCCCAAACCTGGAATTAAACATCCTGTCGGTATTATGAGATGGATAGTCCACAGTCTGCCAGTTCCCAATCTACAAATCAGAGGCTGTCCTGGCAAAATCCTAGAGGACATTTGTGTGGCTACTAATCAGATGCTCTGATCTACTTACATGTTTTTGAAATAAAAGCACCTGGACGGCCACAGTCCTCTACTTGTAAAGCACTGTATTAGTTCCATGTCATCTTAAAATCTTAGGTATACATTTAATGTAAGATAGGAATGACACGTTAAACATGGTCTGAACATGGTAGGACCTCTAACAATGCCCATCCTCGAACATCTACAAGTTGCTGTCATATTCGCCCGATTCGTACTACAGGTAATCCCCTCCCCTTTCTTTTTTAATATAGGAAATTGAGATAAGGGTCCAGTCACATCTTCATTTTACCATTGAGAAACTGCTACTTTGGGGAAACTGTGTGATGAAGGTCCTTTGGTACAAAGATGATCAGCTTTCCACAGCACCTTTGAGAGGGAGAACAAAAGCACAGTCTGTGCAAAGCCCCTTTTCTCTCTGCCAGTTGCTGGCACTGGAAGGTCTGATGAAAAGTGGGAGGGGGAAGAATGCAGCTGGGCATCTCCAGAAACTGTGTAAGGGCTTTACTTAGATTTTGAAGTAGCTCTGACAGACTAGTACTGCCCTGCGAATTTAGATAACTCGCAACCCTGCCTCATTTCAAAGCTTCAGTGCCAGTAATTTTAAAGGTGTCCCTAATGCATTAGAGACAGCTGAAATTTCAAGCATGCTGATGGGACTAGTCTGTCCCAACCTATGCCTCCCTGCTCTCCCTCACACCCAGATGCTCTCTTCTTGCACCTGCACATTGTTACCTGAAACAGTAATCTTCTCTTGTATCCCCTATCTACGTGAAGAGAACACCTACACGCTGGAAAAATTTCCTTATGCAGAGCACCTCTGGATCATGCATCCCGATATTTCTGGTCCAGGACAAAGGTTAAGGGAATCAACACTTTCCTCCCCTTTCAGAGTTTTCCACTGGTATTTGCTGTCTTTGTCTCTTAGCATCCAGTTCACAGCCCTTGAACTAGTTACATGAAAACGCCACCCTGCATCCTGAATCCAATGGATGTTAAAAGCAGAAAGCTGCTAGCAACCAAATTAACAGCACATAATTAGTCTCATGCATAAACCTCTTAAAAAAGTACAGGGCACTTGGTGTCAAGATTAGACAATTAACTTTGTCAGAGCACAGGAGAATGCGCTGAAACGCTTACATTTGCAACGTAGTATTAAGTCTGCAATTCTCACCGGGACTCGTGTGAGTAAATACTCTAGGTCAAAACCTTGACAGCCTTATTTAGATTTTGCTCACTTAGTGCAGGCTCTGCTCAAGTGAAGACCACATATAATCCAAGGAAAGACCTCGGAGTTTGGCTCTGTGTTTTGACAGCCTATAAAAGATCAGCTGGAGCGTAAGCAGGATCAGCAAAAGTAACCCCTTCCATATACACAACCCTGTCTGAAACCGGTGCTGTTTTACAGGCCAGCCAAAACATGACTGTTCACTGCAGCATATTCTGCGGTGCCCCAGCCAAGCTTTAAAAACATCCCAAACTGGGGAAGTGCTTCTGCCAATTCCCTTTATGGTGAGATGTGGCATCAATAGAGTGATCCATCAGCAATTCATATCTATGATCAAATCGGCTCTTTCCCTGGGGAGTGGCAGACCCGGGGAGATTAGCACCTGTCTCTCTTCTGTTTATCACTGGCAGGTGCTTAAGTGAAGCAAGATATCGGCTCTACTAAAGTGAAAAAAGCTCTGAAAAGATAAGATGGATGTGCTGGGCCACTGAGCTAACTGCTCACTCAGGAAACAGAGCAAATGAGTCTCCATCTGTTTAGCAAAGGTGGCTTTGTGAGCCGATGGGAGGAACATGGTAATTCATTAATTTGGCGAGTATTAAGGGTTGGTGTACATTTACTAGTAGAAAGCCTTCTGCAGCACAAAAAAAAAGAAGTTTACTAGCCCTTCAAGATCTGGGCACCTGGTGATTCTACAATTTCAGAAGCAGACAGGCACATGTTAGCTCTGCTCAAGCTAATCACAGAGCCGAAAGATCAAGGGATCCTGGGTCAGAGGCATGGATGTGAGCCCACTCTGATCTGGAGGCAGTCTGGCCCCATTCATGAACCACCTGAGCTAACAAGTCCCCCTTCTTCACAGATAGCAACCCATGAAGCTTAACTCTGACAGCTAAAGAGCTGTATCTTTGTATCCTATACTATTTTGCAACCATTTGGTGTAAACACCAGATAATAAAACAGCTTTTCTAAGTAGAACGTCTGTGTAAACTGTTGTAGGAGTCTCTTCAGGCTTGAGGTTTCATTAGATCATGGTGAAAGCTAGAAGATTATATTGTCATCATTATCCAAGTAAGATTTTTTTCAAATAGTATCTAGATATCTGTAGGAAGACCTGTTTCTTTTCTTCAAATTGTTAGGCGTATAGCAACAGAGCAGCACAAAGGTTGCACTCACTCAACTGGAAGTAGAAGTTTAGTACTGTGATGCTGCTTCTTGCACCGCTGAAGCCTCCAAGTTTTCACAATTCATAGGCTTTGCAAAAATATTGACTCACAAACACTAAAACACTTGCCTGACACAAGAATGGAATAGTCTGTCAAAAGCTGTGACCCAACATGCTGGTGTTTAGTGTCTGTGTAGAATATGGATAATTCTTTAACATACTAAAAGTAGATGTCATTTGGCCTTCTCAGTTTAAGGAAAAAATAGTTCCTTGTGAATTTGTTTAATGTAAATAAACCCTCTATTTATCTTTGTCTTTAATAAATTCATACATTATTAGAAAATCCTTTATACAAGAAGACCCACTGAGCTATATCATCTCATTTTAAGAGATTTCCTGTTGGTGGAATACAAAGCAGCCACCTGCAATCGCCTAGTGCTCAAAAGGATTTAAATAAACACACACAGATAATTAGATCAGTTAACCTTGCAAATTAAAACAAGCACATTGCATTATCTCCAGTTTATCCTAAAAGAAAATATGAAGTTGCCTCAGATAAATAGTTTAATAAAGACAGTGAAGAGCTTATACAAGCGGCATAATGCTAAATCTTCTAAGCATGTAGGCTAATGGGATGAAAACCCGTTTTCTGACTAGCTTCATTTTGGAGAGTTGGCTACTGGTTTTCACAGGACCAGAGGATCAGAATTAGTTAACGAGCTACATTGTCAGAGCAGTTTCACCTAACATCACTCAGTCAGCCTAAGCCATTGGTCTTGGGTCACTTTCCATTGTGCCTGAGGACATGGTCTAGGGGTAGACAATGTAGGGTTAGGCTGTGCTTGGACTCGATGATCTTAAAGTTCTTTTCCAACCTAAATGATTCTGTGATTCTATGACTCTATGAAAAGAATAGATGGGATGTCTGGCTACATTCAACTACAGCTCTCCAATGGCTATAGAAGAAAGTCAAACATTTAACCTTCATTAGGCTGAAGTTAGGGAGGGTGAATCATATCCAGAGTTCACAGAATGCCACTTTATGACTCAGGCATCCCCTTTCTTTTCAAAATGTACTAACTGCAATTGGAGTAAACTTACTTACACAACAAAAAAGCTAGGTACACCTCATTAGTTAGGCTACAGAGAAAAAAGTCCCGATTGAGAGTTGCTCCAGCAGCGTTGTGACACCAGTTGTCCATTAGCACCCGTGTGTCACCTTGGGTCATGGTAGGTCACTTACATGCAGAGAAGTTTTCCTTGTGATCAGCAGCTTAGATGTATAATATACTAGCTGCACCAACTACCAATTACCCATGAGTGCCAGTCTGCTAGATATCTGTGTGACCACTGATGACAAAGACTGTCCAGAAAACAACAGCCCATTTAATAAACTTTTCAAGGCTTTGAAGTGTATTTCTCTCCTTAAAAGAGACCAATGTTTTAAGAGAAGAAATATCACTGCATATTATCCAGTACTTAGATGTGGTTTTAGAGAGGAGAGTTTTCTGTCAGTTTCAGAGTAGGTTTACTTATTGGTTTTTAATCCTAGATGTCATCAAAACAGGATAAACAGAACATCTTGGTCAAAATACTGTCCTGGATCTGAGACAACATAACAATAAGAAATATGCTGAAAGCAATATTGTTCAGAAAACGTTTCAGTGCTTTCAAGGAGAAGAAAAAGTTTTGTTTGCTTACTTTTCCATTATCTCTGCTTGTAAGTTTTGGCAGCACCTTATGTTTTAAACAGGAAAAGAAAGAGACACAGTTTTATCAGCAAATGGGACCACATTACCAATCCTGCACAGAGGTAGGTCCTGCAGCCACAGGTCACTTGCTACTCACTTTCTGGAAGGTCGTCAATAGTCGACCAGCAGCCAGGAGCTATTACTCTGGCAGTTTTGTCACTGCTGCTGCTGACACCTGTTTTCATGACCAAACTGCTAACTTCTCAAAAATGTTTTGTGAAAAGCTGCTCTAAATGACATATTTAAGTCTCTTGTGTTTTGGTTTTTTTGTTGCTGTTTACTTGTTTGGGTGTGTATATAAATATGCATATATGAATGAATCCAAATACAGTTGAAGCTATTGCTGTGCAAGCACCCAGGACAAAACAGAGCTGGTGGCTACAACAATGGCAACATTTTTTTCCCCATTATTAAACCTAAAATCTGTGGAAGATTTGGAAACAAGATGATTGTCTACTAAGGTTAGTTATTAAATCTACAGAGAAATAAACTGGTGCCCCAAATAAAATAATAATTACAAAAAATCACAACAACAAAACCCAACAAAGAAGTTTAGACTGAGCATTTGCTGCTATATTACCTGATCTAATTTGCCACGTCACATGGGCCACTGAGTTTCGTGAAAATGTTACAAACCCTAGCAGAAATTGGTACCTACATAAGTAGGATTCACAGAAATAGACTGAATGGATCACAGGGGTTTAACTGGCTTTTCAGTGTTGGGTGCATTTAGGTTGCACACCAAGCATATGTCAGAATCTCAGTTTGATCTTCGTGTTTCTTTCTGTACACATAATAAAATTTCTAAGTCAAGGCTTGATTACCCACTGCCCTTGGTTACCAAATTGTTCTGGTTAGCACACAAGCCCAAATTTGCATCTGCTGCTTTGCAGATAAATCCCCTGGGCTGGCACAAGAGAAGGTCATGGCATTGGGAGTGCATCCCTTAATGCCATAGGCTGTACTATGCAGCCCTGTAAATAAACACAGGGGGCTTAGTTACCAAGGCTATCCCTTCTGCATGTCTTATTGGAACGTGAGCATTGAAGTGGGGGAACAACAGAAAAAAACCCCAAAAATCAAAGGTGAAAAACAACAAAATGTGACACCAACATAAAAAACCAAACCAAAGCAAAATGAAACAAAATACCCAGAAAATCATCTGGATGCTGCAATGTTAAGGAACAGATCTTCCCTCATGTATTTTACACCCCCTGCTTTCTGATGGATATCCAACACACTCGAGTTTCATTTCAGAAAGTAAAGCTTCTAAGCAGCTACCAAATGACCTTTGCCTCTCAGATGAGTATTTATGGCAGGCAACACATACATCAACAACAACAAAAAGTTTCCCCAGTAACGAAAATGTTTCTGCCAGCAATGTATCTTTTACAAGCTTGCAAGATGTACCAAGAGTCTAATAATCAGATTAAAATCACATCAAACTATGTTGGGAAGTCAAGGTGAAGGCCTTTGGATTGTTCTCATGAATAGCCCTATCCAGACCTACCAGGTGATGATAAATTCAGGTTTTTGCTTGGTTGGTGTTTTTCAAATTTATTTTAAGCACTTACAGTTTTTAAAAGCCAAGAGGTGGGAAAATGGTGTTTTAGCAAGTCTTGCAGCACTTGATAATAGTGAAACGCTTAAGAAAAAAACCCTGATTTCTCCTGTGCAGGGGAAAAGCAGTGGATCTGGTAATAAATATTTGGTCTTTCTATGCCACCTTACAAAAGACTTCAAGAGCTTTGTCTTCTTTTGACAGGTGGAAGCCCAAGTGTCATAGGCACAAAGTGATATGCCTGATATTATTCCTATTTCTAATAGTTAACCTAGGAATAAACTTGAAACCTCAAATCCCAGGATTGGGGTTGTATTTCCTCCCAGGATTACTGGGAACCAAATCAGTGGATGGGTTTACTTCTTCTATTTGGTGCAGAACAGGTCAGAGATTTAAGTAGCCAGATACAAGGAGAAAAGCTGAAGTCCCAGTGTTTTATTTCCATCTCCCATAGAGTGCTTGCCTAAAAGTCTGTCCTGAATCTTTAATTTCCAGATAGCATACAGCAGCATGAGGATAGGTGCTTGAAATGGATACTACGTCCACATTGCTCCCTGCTTTTCCCTCCCTGCAGAAGACCACCTGGGAAATACAGACATTCATGGACAAAAGAAGCACTGTCATCTGTCAAGTGGATAATTAGGTGTGAGGAGTTCAAAGTGTTAGTATCTGCTTTGCAGATGTAAGGAATAACAAAAGCCTACCCAGATATCTGTGTTACCTGAAGTGAACAGCATCCAGTCAACCTAACTAAAGCTGAGCATCTAAACTACAAAGACCCACCCATCTTACGGCAGCAATGCCACAGTAACCTGTGCATGTCTACAGTACAGGGAAGAACTGCTCTTGCATTCAGGCCCAGATTAATCACATTCGTACAGATCAGTAATTCATATAGCTTCAGACCCCCAGCTGATTCTGCACAAAGCATGTTTGTTGAGACTACAATAGTCTCATTTGCCCTTTCCACTCAAGTCCAATAGAAGACAACTGTCCATAGCCTGTAGGATCATGCTTTCTACCTTATAAAAGAGTCAGTGAACCATGGGGAAAAGCTGATGTTGAATATACCCAGGAAACTCTAGGATGGCCTTGGATGTTTATAATTTACTTTGCACTCTCTCTGGCCTTTGACAGCCAAACCAGCTAGCCTAGAGTTAAACTACTAAATCCCAGGGAGAGAGCTTTTGAGAGAGGGAAGGGTAAAATCTGGATAAAGACTCTGGGATCAGTGACACAAAAACACTGCAGTGCAAGAATATCACATCCACTTTAGCTTAATCTAAAAGTCAAATCACATGACTGCATTTTCCAGTTTAACTTGCATGTCTGCCACCACCAAGCTAGCTTCTGAGAATTGTATTCACCTACTCACTGCACAACTCCCACCAGCTTCCCAGTATAAGAAAAACAGCTACTGTGGAAATAAAAGAGGTCTATTAGCGAGACTTGGAAAACCCCACTAAGCCCTGCTCTTCTTCTTCCCACGTGTACTGAGAATGGACACTACAGATAGCTCACACAGAAAAAAAAAGGGATTTATCTTAGATCTACTTCCAGGGAATCCAGGTGAAGTTTTTTTTCACTGGTTCCAATGGGAGTAGAATAAAGCAGATACTAAACACATATTTAAGAAAAATCTACCCACCTATTGCCAGAAAATCCAATCTACTTTATCCCTCCCACAGTACTAAGCAGTGTTCTCTGCACAGAAGTGAGTCATTTGTAATTTACTAATCCATGGAGAGATCTCAAAACCAGCCACAGACAAAGCCTGAAGAGTCTCCTCATTGTCTTCCCTCTGGAAAAGTAAAACTGTGCTTTAATTCCAATTTCCAAAAGCCTCTAGTTTTTCTACAAAACAGTTTAATCCTGTGGACTCCCTAGATGACATCAAACAGACAGCAGTGGGACTTCACCACAAGGAGAGGCAACCTCTCCTAGACACGTGAACGTTCATTTCGGAGGCATAAGTGAGTCAGCAGTGAGCAGATATACTACGTGTACACATAGGCCATATGCTACTGGATATATCGTCTTTCTGTAGTAGATCTCACGGGCTCCAAGTTGTTAATGGAGTTCCCCGCCTACCCAAGAGAGAAGTGGCCTCTCATATCACTACAGTCATACCCAAGGCTGGTTTCACTACCAGACCAAGCAGAGTGATCTCAGCCCTGAATCATCCAAAGCCTGCAGCGAATGCCCAGGGACCAATGCCAAGTGTTATGAAACAGTTCACCCAGCCTAGCATCCTGAGCTTCAGCAAAAAATTGGCAGCTAGTGAGACAGATGCCTCAGCAACCTCACTTGTGCAGAATGGTTTTAGGTCTGACCAGTGGAAATATTTGCCTGTGGTGATGAATAAGCACGTGGTGGAAAGTTGTCAGTGCTTTCTGTGCCAGCCCTTTGAGGACTATGCTGATCTGGTCCACACAGTCCAGGTCATCATCTAGAGAGCTTAATACAACAGGATTTTACTAAACTCTTCCTGTTATAGTCGTCTTCTTCCTCACTGAAAGATGTCTCAGTATCACTTGATTTATTTCAGTTTAGGAAGGGTCCTCTTTTCTTTTAAAACAGTTTTAAAACATTCTTTTACTTAGTTTTCATAAATTTAGATCTTAATCAGAATTACAAGTATTATTTTAATTTAGATGAAGCTGTTGTCATTACATGAAATCGTTTCAGTGTACTTTTGAAGGAGATTTGTATAACACTCATTTTCATAGAGAATCTGAAAAACTATGAAAGTATTCTTTAAAAAAAATAAATATTTAACTCCATTTAAACAGACCAGCTTTCACATCTCCCACAAAACTGTTTTCCTAGATTTTCTGTTGAATGTATTTATTTGTGTGTAGGCAAGGAGGTGAGATTATGATCCAGAGAAGGACAGTCATCCACAATATGGATTTGAAAGTTTGTTAAAATATAGATAAACTTACTGGAGTTCACATCAAATCCCTCTATGCCTCCCAAGTATTACTCATATTTCCTTATATTAAAGCGCATGCATACACACTACCATATGTTTGGTATAACCATTCCATGCCTTGTGAAAATTTGGACTTCCAGTTAGGACTGTGAATTCATAATTATTTCAACAAGTTTTATCCTGTGCTGCTACACACCTGAGTAAACCACATCAGCCATCTGTAATGACCAGTGGGGATTTTTCTTGTGAAAGAAACTGAGACCTTAGCATAGCTTACTTTGCAAGGCACATGAGAAAAGAATTTGAAGGAATTAACTGAGGGAGAAAAAGGCACACTGGCCTCTCACTTTCAGTATGTGCTGATGAGAAAAAAATGTCTCCTGAATGTCTCAATCAAACCAATAAACAAAACAACTCTTCAGAGAGGCGCTAGCACATCCTCACTTCAGACAAAATAGAAAATACTCTTTATGCAGTGGGGAAATTAACAGTTATTTACCCTGCATGCACTCTAGAAGAGAGGCCATCGAGGCTAGCTGAGAAGTGTGTGATCCCATAACGAGTAATAACAGACTGAAATGGGTTCGTGTCTTTTACCTTCTGGCAAACAGTTTTTCAGAGTATGTCATCTGCATGTTTCCTTATCTTTAGAGGACCTGCGTGCCAACTACTTGTACCCTAAGAAGAGTGGATGCTCAAAATTAGAGGAGAACTATCATCTAGGAATGAAACTAAGACTCTTCTGGCAAATAAACAGACCCTGATAAAGTGGGCATCAAGGGAGGACTTCTAATTTTCTTCTCAAAAGCAATATGTTTCATCTGTATGCCACTTATAAGTGAGTACTTCTTTCCATCTCTACGTATCAGGATGAACCAGAAGAGTACCAAACCCAGTAACACTATTAGTAACACCCCTGAACTTAATTATTAAAAAGAGCTTTTTATTGATTGATTTTAATAATAGACTGCAAATGAAGGGGTATGAGGATTATTTGTTCAGAAATATTAATCAGCAATTATTTTCGCTAGCAGAAATATGGATTTTTCTTCCATTAATGTGGAGAGGGTTATTGCTTATTGTTTATACTCCTTACTTTTGCATTTTCATGACTGAATAGGAAGTGGTAAAGAAAAATATATTAGTTTTTTCATTCCAAGGTCCAAGCAGAATTATCTTTGGAAATTAATTTTAAAAGGATTTTTACCAAATGTTCTGAAAAATAAACCACCACAAAGCCTTAACTTGTGCAGAAAATAGAATACTGGAAACTAATGTGAACCTTTACTAATGGGATTTGCAAAATTGTTATTTGCATTCAATTTTCAGTGTCTATGTCACTTAAATTTTCAGAAAGCTTTTCAGAAGCCCCAAGAGATAGAATACAAAATATTCAAGCAAGTCAGAAAACTGTATATTAATACTTATATTTTCAATACAGCTCCTCTGAGGGTTTGCTTGAAGCTGTAGGAAAAAAAGACTCGTAGGAAATAGTTACCGACAGTAATTAGTATCCCGTATCCAACTTTCAAAACGTATTCTGGGCCCACCTATTTCTTCAAACAACAAAGGTTATATGGATGGGTTATTTGAACATCAAGATTCCTACTACAAGATATCAAAAAAAAATGCCATCAGAATGATGTAACAAATACTCAGTTAAGTTTCTCATTCTTTTCTTTCTTGCTTTTTATATCAGATAGAACTATTCTCCATTACAGTTCTCTGTCTTCTACTTGATATTATAAACAAAACATACAGCATGGGTATATTAAATCTCTCTCCAGAGTTTCAAGACAGCTATTCTCCCTTTTCTTTCAGCCAAGTTGAGCCTTTTCTTTTCCTTCCCCTCCTTCTGAAGAATCAAGGGGGAAGGGCAGGAGAAAGTTTCCTTGTGAAATCAAAAGCTACCCTTGAATCAAGCAGGTCTGATAGGCTGCTGAAAATGCAGCACAGAAACGTGTTTCTGTCAGTGAAAGACCTTGTTTGTAACCGTAAGGATTGCATGCAGCACATTGTTTGATCCTGGGAGGACTTTGATCTATGCTAGCACCTCAAATATAGCAAAGGATGTCACTAGGCTTTGAAAAAAAAAGGGAGAGGAGAGAAGGAAGAGGAAGGAAAGTACAGGTGTGCAGCACCAAGGAGATGACACTGAATTCTGGATGCATTGCTCGAGTGAAACTGGGCTTCAGAGAGAAGAGATGAGGTGTCACATGTCTGGAAGGAAGGAGTTTTCACCATCTACCCCAGAAAATATCATTCAGAAAAAGAGAAGATTCAGTGAAAGCATCTCAGAGCAGCTCTGGGCGTGAAATTTGAAGCAAATAATTCCTTTACCTACATGACCTGAGTTCATGTGAGGCATGAAACGAAATTCAGTGGTGTCTCCTCCTTGTTTCCAGTTGTCTCACCAGAAGTGAATACAGCTTGGCTGAGGTTCAGTGCTGAAAGTGTTAACAGCTAGAAACAGATGGTGATATGCAAAAGGTAGGCAGATCAGGACTCCTGGGCCACCACACTTCTGTGGGCACTGAACCAGAACTGGTAGGGTAAGATGTATGAGACAGAGCCAAGAGCCATCTCTAGATGTGAGCAAGTCAGAGATGGGTACAGGTCTGTCATAGCATGTGAACTTCTCTGGTGTGAGTGGAACATGTGCATTATGGCAGGGAATCTCAGTGCTAAGAAAATACATATGGGACCACCCAGTCTGCATACAAGCGAGTGCACATGTGAGCAGCATGGGAGTCCTTGAGCAGATAACACTGAAAGAAAATTATCTAGGACCACCACTTTCATATACCAATGTGTCATTCCCTCATCTCTCCCTAGAACACTGTTCATTCAGAAAATATGCAGCATGCAAGCTGCAAGCAATAGCAAGAAAAAAACCTAAAATTCTCCTTCACAAAACCCCTCCTTCCATCCTGCAGCCCAGACTGGGGGAGATTATGTATATGATCAAGCAAGACAATGCAAATGCTCCAGCTTTCCCTGTGTGCTCATTGGTGCTACAGTAACTTCCAGGAGGCTTGCTCGCTGCTAACCATCTTCTCTTTCTGTGTCCTTCAGTGAGATGTGGTGGAACATGATAGGCATCTTGTATTACGTCTTGGAAAGAAGCAGAGAAGAGGAATACTTAATACAATGCAGAGGTTCAGTGAAGTGACAATAGTCTCTATTATGCTTGACATGACCCTAATACAAGCATGGGACTGTTTGTAGGATGCTTCTTTTTATTGAAAAGTATATCTGACCCAAATTTTATTACAGATGTCAAATACAGTATGGACGAGTACAGTATGAGTCTAAGAGAAATTCTTCTTTCTTAAAAAAATAAAAATCATAAAAGCAATAGTAAGAATGTCACTCTTCCCTTATTTACTTTCAGGTCAATCATGGAAAAGAGGAAAGAGACAACCCTTTTCTGAAAGGCAAGAATCATCCTGAGCCATGACCTGATATTGGAAGAAAGCTTTTCCCTCACAACAGTTATCATCCTTTGTCAGCATCACATGAACGTCTAGGACATTGTAGTCAGAACCAGGAGCTGTCATTGCTAAGCACTGTACACAAACACAGATTGCATATGAGAGGAAAAATCCTACTCCAGAGAACTCTGAGTGTTTGTAAATCAAAGATGTAACAGTGAGGGAAGGTTAATTAGCTCCATTTTGCAGGTAGAATATCAAGGCAAAATTGGGTTCATTGACTTCTGTCACATAGGTAAGTATGAATCTAGATTTCTTAAATCCTCATTCTGTGGTCCTCAAGTCCTCAAGACCACAGTTTATCACAGGTATTTTTTCTCTACGCTTTCTCACAGACTTACTTTCCCACATAATGGAAGAAGGAGACCAATTTTGAGATAGGCAACTGAAGAGCTGTCAACATCTTAATGAAATCTGAGGTCAGCTACAGTAAACTACTAATCTGTATGGCTTAGTCCTGTTGTATTACAGCATGTCAAGACCCTAAAATCAAACACGTCTGGTATTGTGCCTCAATGATCCATGCAAAAATCTTTATCCATTTAAAAAATACATAGTATTGAAGGTAAATTAATTAGTAATCTCCAAAAATTACAGGGGACTACAAAGTAAAAAAAGTGCATGTGTGAAATTTGTCTTCAGACAGCCAGAATCAGGTGAAGCAATTGGTGTGGGCAGAGGAGATCCAGTGTCTGCATGCTTACTTTGAGTGAGGTAAGAAAGGGATGTGTATCAGGAAAGCTACATATGTCAAACAAAGATCATGCCTGTCGGTTTGGGTTTATTTCTTCTTTTCTGTCCTTTTCACTTGAACAAGAATTTTCCAACAGATACAAAAACTCAGTCTCAAATAAGATCATGACCAAACCCACCATGATTCTTCAAATGCAAAGATAGTGAATCGATATTTTCTAGTGAAAATACTTTCATTAAAAAGAAGAAAAAAAAAATCAAACAAAAGTCCATAGCAAGAACCTTATGCATTATCAAGCACATTGTCTAGACTAGGACAAAAAAAACCCCGAATCCAATAACAACCAAACCAAAAAATTCAATGAAAAATCCAACCAACAGACCTCTGTCAAGACAACAACGCTTATTTCCTCCCAATGTACAGAACCACTATCTTACTGCAGCACTGGGAAACATAAGCATTTCATATTAGTGTTATCATTGCAAGTGTGAGGGAAACAGACCCACTTCAAGGAGAAGTCATGGTTAGGAGTTTTATTTGATTCAGTCCAGGGAGAAATGGTATGAACTGTTAATTCTGAAAATGTGTCTTTCCTTGTGGGTTGAAAAGTGATTTTAGAATGGACAAACTGACATATATGGTAACTCACACTCCAGGTTGAAAAGAGTGAATCCAGGTTTTAGCAACTGCAAGAACTGGTGATTTTAAGTTTGTGTGGTAGATGCTATGGACTTACAGGTTTAGGATTTCTGTATATCACTGACCTGGCACCTGCTTCAGAAGCTAAACCCACTTAGAGGAAAGCAGTTTCCTTTGAGCGGAAAAAGAAGAAAATTGGAGTGCAGTTTCTATAAAGCTGATAGTGGGCACAAAGAAAAGTAATGTGTGTGCAAGCAGATGAAAGTACTTGTACATTGATGTGACCTGCAACTGGATGTTGTGCAGTCACTACATGCTGAATGGACTTTGTTGCTAACTGCTGCTTTAACCATAATTTTATTGAAGCAAATGCTCCATGACTAAAATCTTTCTCGGAGGAAAAGATTCCAACTGCCTTCCCTAAGTACTTGAGTTTTGATGAAAGTTTTCTGGGGAGTCATTTTGCACATGTATGTGTGTGCACAGGCTACCAGAAAGAGAAAACAGATATATTTCTAGGGTAAATATTTTTAAATTTTAGCATTCTCTGAAAGAAATTATTCCATTTTATTGTTTTATTAGGTTTTTTAAACACTGTTGAGTATGCTTGGTACAGATCTGATTTTTTTTCTGGTTGATTTAAGCACTTGAAAAATGAAGTAAGGAAGAAAAGGGTCATTCACTTTGATTAAAAGGGCATTAGGCTAGATTACAAAAAGCCACAGGGTAACGTATCATCTTAGTCTAAGTTCAAGGTTAGAGCTGGTATTAAAAGGCAAAGCAAGTGAAATCAAGAGGGTTGCTGTTAAACTTGGCTCTTATAATAGAGTCAGCGTCTGTTAAGAACTCTCTTGGCCTCTGGACAAGATACTGGAATTCAATAACAGCTAACAGAGACTTTCTAGGACTCTCAAGGATGTTTTCCAAGATATAAATGGAGAGACCTCCAGTGGCTCTGATCTGTATCATCCACCACAGATAGGTGCAAGACTCCAAGCAACATCTGAGGATGAGCAGTCCTGGCTGACTGGATGGGCTATGAATAACCATAATAACAACAATTATAAAGAGCATTTGCACATCAGTGCGAAAGAATGTGGAGCAAAGAGGATAAATGTGACTCTTAATCTTCAGCTATCTGCATGGGAAAGTATGATTAATAACTACAGAGGCTTAACATAACCTCCTCAGATAACGAGTGAGGTGGCCTTCTCCGAGCCCTGATTATCCTCTTCTAATGGGCTTCATTTATTGTGTAAACTAATAACTAAGGCCTAAGCACTGCACACTCCAGGGTCTGCAGGAAAAACACTGGGCCCAAATGTGATTAAGTTGGTGAAGATTTCCCAGCAACACAGTGTGTTGCTTGAGCGAGGGGGACCAGGAGGATGGAAGGAGAAGCAATGTATCCTGCAAAGAAATGAAGCAGAAAGTAGCACTGATCTGGTTTTAGTGTCAATCTGCTGGTATAAATCCCCTGCCTTTCAACTGGGATTGCTGTGAGTTTTCAGCTGGAATTGGTGGAAAGCCAGAGTACAGCCCCAAGGTGCTAATACCAAGAAAGAGAGGCATTGGTAATGAGGGGATCTGATTGCAATGCTATCCAGAAAGTCAGCAGCAATGCCAGATCTGGAGAGTAACTCGAGTTGTCAATCAGAGTTTCAGTGTTGGAGAGCAAAGAGGCGCTCAAAGAAAGCTGGATTCCCCAAAGTGAACGAGTTCAACAACACAACCCTGGCCCAGAAAAAAAAAAAAAAAAAAAAAAAATCTTCCAGCTCCCCTGGTTGTGTCTCTAAAGTGCAAGCACAGCTGAAGGGAGGCAGCTTTATGGGACATCTAAAGAAAGAGGATAAGATTCTCATTTGAGCTGCACTGATGTAAAGAAGCTTAAACACTGCAAGAGTCCATGGAATTACTCTGAATTTACATCCAGCAGAGAAGAGTACAGAATGAGACACATCCCCCCTCACCAGGAAGCATATTTCTTAGCTGCACAATGAACATCACATTAGATTATCCAAACTGAAATAATTGTAAATACCCAATTTATCTGGACCCATTTGTGCTGTCTACTTAATTGTTGCACTTCACTCAACAAGGACAATGAAATTAGTTTGGACAGGCTCACTTTAGAGGCATTACCACTGTGCTATGGCAGCTTGGGTTCAGAGTGCTGATGGAAAAGGTTTAGGACTTAATAGAATAAAAATAGAAGAGAAACACAGAGCAATATAGATAAATTTGGGACCTTCACTGGGCCATGTTTTGAAGGGTGTCACATCTGTACCTTACTCTTTGTAATGCATCCACATTTCCAGAGCCTGTATCATAGTTTCCCAAAACCCTACTGAGTCAAAAAATATCCATATTTTCTCAGGATCCCCTCAGCAGCAGTCTGCTTGTTGGCTGCTAGAAACCTGTTGTGCCCAGCTTCTCCAGAAGTGTTTTAGCCTATCCCCTCCCAGGTGTAAATGTGTGTAATACCAAGCAATGTGAAGGTGCAGTGGCAGAAAAAAATAACAAGCTGGTAGCAGCAGGCAGCTCCCACCAAAAAACAGCTAGCCTGCAAGGCTTGGTCTCACATACACACACCACCTCCCTTCCCCTGCTCTAGGTAAGCATGGACGCAGAAATCAATCCCTAGTCACTCCCTAGTTGCTCTGAGGAAAAACAGGTAAGAGAACACCGCATGAACAACCTACTCTGGCTGCCTTGTTTCTCCTGGGCAGCATGACTATACACTGAAAAGCTCACAACACTAAGCCTTATAATTTCAGGAAACATCAGATATACTCTGCTCTCTACATACGTGTAGCATCACAAAACATTGAAAGGATCAGCAACAGAAGTCTCTCCCTTTCTCTGGGAAAAAAAAATAAAATAAATCATGCTTTCCCAGGGAGAAGTAGTTGGGAAGCACAGTGCTCCTCCTCAGCTGCTGCAATCTCAACTCATTTCACCAGGCAGGCAGTACGTGAACACAGGGTAATGTTTCCAGCAAATCTACAAAGGAGATAAGAGGTGGCAAGGACAGACGTGCAGAGTGATATGGGATGGAAGACAAAAGGAGAAAATGCTATTCGGCCAGACATGAAACACTAGTGTGACTTTATTGAGAAAGGACACTGCAAAGTAATGCAAAAGACAGAAGCAACATCTCAGATGTTTACCAGGGAAGATCTTGAGAGTAAGTCTGCCATAAATAAACAGTCTCACAAAATCTGATTCCAGTTTTACTATCCTGGAAACAAAGTGTACTCCATTGGTAAAAGCTATAAATGAAATCAGAAACTCGTGCCAGCATGTCTTATAAGTTACATATTTACCATGCAAAGTCACTGTAGTAGTGTAGAAATGACTGAGCCATTCACAGAAGAAGAGAAAAATGAATTCACTACATCTGTTTGAAGGAGCAACCTGAGCTTGGAATGGATTAGTTATAGCTGGACAAGACTTGCTCTGCCAACAAAGCCAGTGATCAAAACAGTCATTTTTTGCAACATGCCAAAGGAAATATGCACTAGAAAGTAGCAGAGGCTTTGATGATTGTAGTTTACCATACCTAAGGGGAAAGGAAGAGAACCACTTCATTCTAGCACCACAGGATTCATTTGATGCTGAAAATGTATGCACATCAAGGTCAAAACATGGTACAGAACTCAAAGAAATTTGAAGATACATTTTTTTAAAAGGAATTGTATTTTTAAAAGATGAGGTTTTTAAAAGGGGTGACATGGTGGGAAGGGGAGGGGAAAAAAGTATGGGAAACAAGATATAAGAAGTTCCCATTAAAGAGAAAAATGGCAAATGTACATTTCTTCTTTGAAAAATAGGTTAGGCTTAATTTTTGTCCTTGTACTTACAGAAACTAATCAGAGAGATTTGACATTGCTGGGAACCTGCCAAGTGCAGCAACTCGTACATGTAGTGCCACTGTAAGTCTCTCACTGCAGCTACTCAACAGAGCAAGTCACTTTAGATATCTGCTTGCCTGAACTGATAGTGCAATCTCATGGTCAGTCATTCCCCACCACTTTCTCCCTGCCAAAGTAAAAGCGCAGCAGAAGTGAAGCACAGAAGCTAAATGGGTTACATCATGTCAAGTCTTATCAAAAGTTATGCATAAGCAGAGAGATGGGACAGGTTTTGTGACTCCCAAAAGCATTCCAGCTCAGATAGTTCTTTAAAAGGTGTTTTTAACTTTAAGCACAGTTTAAAACTTAATGCATGAATCATGCTCTTAGACTGTTTAATACAGAATACACAGCTTTTTAAAAGATCAGCCAATGGCAGGATTTCACATAGTAAGTCTTGCAGTCTGTCTACCTGCAACTGAAAGTCTTCTTTCAACACGTGTAAAAGCTCCTAACCTACAATGACCAAGAAATAATATTTCAGGTAAGATTCAAGTCCTTACTGTATAATCACTGTAGTTGCTCTACAGCATTCAGGACTGTGGTTTCATTTTCATTTGTATTAAACGTCCTATTTAAATTAAACTGGACCAGACACATCTCTGTGGGTTTCAATTACAGTAAATTTGATGGCAGAAAGACATCCTTGATACATGACTCTTGTGTATACATGACTCTTCAATATTTTTAATTCAAAAAATAGAATTACTTTTGTCTCAATATCTAAAGGATCTAAAGACGTATACACTGCATGAAGAAATTTAGGGCAGGGTGCTTCCATCAACGGAAGCTATGAGTAGTTGAACATACAACACAGAATTGTAGGGATTGGAAGGGATCTTAAGAATTGAGTCCAACTCCCAAAAGTAGTATAGCATATAGTATAGTAGGCAGCATAGCTACCAATGATAAACCTGTAGTATATGTGGGAATATTGTCACAAGTGAAAGTCCAAATCAGAATAATAATGTAGCATCTTCATTTATGTACTTTCTTGAAAGCTTACATTGGCCTTGTGCTACAGATAACAATCAGAATATGCTTCTCCTTTACTGTATAGTGCAAATCCAGGCAGTGGGTGTTTGTGGAAGGGTTGGCCTATGAACTAGTTAATGTCACACAGTATCTTCCACGTGATAGAACAAATGAAAAGTGAGTTGATTGTTAAAGGGTGCCTGCTCTTTTCTTCTGTCTCTCTATTGCTGAAAAGACAGAATGAGAATTGGATGTTTACTGCTTGCAAGTTATTTCTGGGTGTATCCCATCATCCCTTGAATCACTAGGGTGATGCAACTGGAAACCCCAGTGTTTAGGGTTCATTAGGTCTAATGGCTAACACTGTTAAAACACAAAGATACCAATCATGTTTAATTCCTATGGCTTGGAGCTGGTACCTCTCTCTAGTAAAGAGCCCGTGGGAGCTACTGAACGACCCAGCAGGTGTCAGGGATGCTCAGCATTTTGTGAGATCAGATTTCAGATGCAAAGATTCTTGGTAGAAATATGTTTCCTCATTTAGAGCTATGGTACTGTTCAGGATGACATCATTTCAGCAGTGACAAATATAGCTGAGTCTGCTCTTTCCTACACCATATAAATCCCTTGACCTCAATCAGATCACTGCTGATTTACACTTGTGTAAATGAAGTCAGAATCAAACCCATGGCATTCACAAATGTAGGCCAGAGTAAGCATTACTCACAGACAAGAGACAACCCTTCAGAGGAAGGAAAAAAGATCATTTTCATGCAAATAACCTTAATAATAAGGAACAAGAGATAGAAATAAGAGTATGAATGAAATGCAATCAAGAACTGTTCCAAGATCAGATTTGCTTCTAGCTTTATGATGCTGCATCAGCTGCTCTTGAAGTAGCTTAAGCCAAAATTTGACCTACCTGAAACTTGTTATATATAATTTTTCATCAGGGATCTGTGAGCTAACTCAATCCCTAGGCTTGGCTTTGAAGGTAGCTGAAGGTGCTGAGCTACTTGCAGGATCTGAGACGATTTCATTGCTGTGTTATATGAAAATGGAAATTTTTATTTTTTTTTCCTGAGATCCAGGTTTGCCCTCAAATCGTTGCACATTATCTATTTATTTATGCATAAACAGTGGCATTATGGTTTGGAGAATAGGGGCCCTTTGATGGGAGGTAAGCTTGACTAGCCTATGGGAGTTTACTGCTATGCATATAAATGAGGCCATACATACAAATATGCAGAACAGACAAGTGAAAATATACAGCATCTCTTTAAAATGAAATACTTTGATTGCTCCAATCACAAGAAGTTGTAAAACTACCCTGAAGAATTAACAGCCTCAGTACATGCTAACTACATCCATCATAAATTCGTCTTTAGTTTCTGTTATCATATCACTGTCTCTAGGGACCCCCAGTCCTGTCATCATTTGCCCTTTATAATTTATTCAGCTTGTACTTGCCTGAATCCTTTCTACTTATCATTCATCTTTACAGTTGTACATAAAATTAGATTGATCCTCCTATGGCAGACACGTCAGAGAGGAAAGTTGTCATTGAATAACACATAAAGCAAATGAAGGTCCAGCAAAAGCTTTAGTTGAGTAACTTGGAAATTGTCCTTTGATAGTCCAAAGGTGTCAAATTAGAAAGACAAGACAATGCTACCATTATAATTTATTTTTTGTGCAGCAATTTTCATCTGCCAGCAAATCTCAAACACAACTAAGAAGCCCTGTTCCCATTTTGCATATTAAGCTAAGCTTGGTTAGCCACTACAAATGTACTGAATACACCGGGTCTCAGCTAAAATAACAGGATGAATCCAACACACTGCTTCTGTCAGAATATTTGCACTGCATCCTTTTCCTCCAAAGCTCTTTGGACTGAGTGGCAGAGAAAGAGTTTACTTTGTATTCTAGAGGCTGCTGTATAGGGATACAGAAGCCAATCTTTAACTAGTGAAATGGAACTTTAATGTTTACCAAGCAGATAGGACCCAGGTGTTTCATCTCATCTGGTGAACAGAACAGCACTGTCAAACTACAGGGGTTTTTAGCAAATGGAAAGTGCATATGGTTTCCTCTCCCTCTCTTGTCCCCTCCTTTCTGCAAAGCAAGATCCAAAAGTCCTTTTACTGGCTGGTCAGTCAGAAGGAGATAAAAAGGGGTAAAAAAAAAAACCAAAACAAAAAACCCCAATTTTTTAAACCATGACACTGACACCCAAAGATTTTAAAGCACTGGAGAATTTCTACAGGACTGGTTTTTTGCAAGTCTGTTACCTCAAATCTGTTTTTATTCCTTTTCATCTTCATTTTTAACTTCAGAAAACAGACATGTTTCTCCCAAGGGAACAATTAAATGTGTTTTCTTTCAAAATCTAAAGGGCATGGTGAGCAGGCTGTGTGTTCAGCAGGCTACTTTAATCAATGGAACCCATCCAGCCTGCCACTGCTGACCAAATTGCAATTTACATTGGTAGAGAAAACTTTTGAAATGGGAAGGTGTGGGAATATAATACCATTTTTGGCATAACACTGTGCAGGTTGATATGCAAGTTAATAGTTTTCTAATAAAGTTTTGGAAAAAGCTTTGAAACACTAAGAAAGGACATAAGACTCTAAAATTACTGTGAGGTCTGCTCGAACAGTGAAATCCATGTTATATGTGCAGGACTTCTGAAGTCCATATGACACTTATGTCTCATTTAAGCCTTACTACAGAGATTCAAGAGGAACTAGATTTTCCAAGACACCCTCTCTTCCCTCCCCCTGCCCACGTCCCACTTAGGTGTCTTTTCTAACACATACATAAGAATCTGGGCTGGCTAAAACAAAAAACATTCAATTTTTTACCTTTTTTTAAGCAAGCACAAATTTAATTTCATTAGAGATTCTTGGGTTTTGTTTATTAACAACTGTTTTTAATACGGGTTTTAAAAGCTCACCTGTGTTCTAATGTTAAATGTGCATATTTTTGCATATGGTGAATAAAGCAAGATGTTTTTTTCTAGATGGTAAAAAAGACAAAGGATATCACAACAGTTAGGAAGAAAACTAATTATATTATGGATTGAGAAATTTAGCATACCAGTAGTACCACTCTCCCTTTCAAGAGGAATAGATACAATAAGAAAACCCAGTCTATTTCTCAGCCTGAATAAGCCCTGCAGATTGCTGAGGTTAACAATTTCTTAGCTACTTAATTTCATAGTTATTCTTTGCAAGTCTTACAGGGAGGTTTTAACATTATGCAAAGCGGCAGTACCTCCAACCAAGTATACATGGACTCTTCACTCCTATTGCCTGAGAGAGCCACAAAGAACTAGAGGAAAAAAATGCCACTGTGCTTATCATACATGAGCTCAGTTTATTTGTGCTATAAATAAAATTAGATCTTGATAGCGTAATTACATTTCTCAGCATTATCCTCTACCATTCACTTCAGAAAGGAAAAAGAAAGGGGAGAAAAAGTTGGCTTCACTATAATTTGTAATCAAAATGACAACACTTAAAACAAAATTATATTTCCCTGATTTCATTTCCTGTGGAGCTTTGTGGGGCAAATAGATAAAATTATACCAAATCTGCAGGCAGATAATTCTCACATCCCCTGCACTGTCATTGTCTAGATCACTTTCCTCAAGACCATGGGCTGTGTTTTTGATATTTCATTATCATTGAGAGATACATCAGCATCAGAAATCCCAAGGGTGAATCAACTTTTACTTTCTCTCTCCCTGTGTCTTGCTCCCCAAAATCATGCTGCCTTGCCTAATTTGCTTTTTTTTAAAGCTGGAGGGGGGAGGGAAAAAAAAAAAAGTGGTTTCCCACTCTGAAGGATTAGCACAGATTATGGTGAACGGTGTTAATTATAGGTGGGGAAAGAGAATAGCGCATCTCTCCAATCTGTTCTTGATTTCCCCCGTGTCTGTCTGGCTGGTAATAAGCCTCCTTTAATCTGGCAGTCCCCTTGGTAAAATCAGCACCACGGACAGCAATATTGATTGCTTCTGAGAAACCATCACAGCTGCTCAACCAAATTACCTTTGATATGTGACCTTTAATGTAATTACTGCAACATCAAAGCATTTCTATAAATTATTAAAGAACTAATATACTTCATCATCCAGCTACTCTATTATATGTAAAATAAACAATCACAAGTAAACGCTAGAATTTGTATTGTCCGACACTCAAAGTGCTCTTTACACACACATGCACACCCTGATATGTCAACCTTCTGTTTTAGGCAAAACAATTTAAAACTGTCTAAAACATCCTGATTCATTTAGATGAAGAGGATTCAACCGATAATTTTATGTTTTACATTCCATTCTTGTTGCTTCAAAATATCAATCATGATTCCTTCCTGCCCAAAACCAAAGTGCCATAAAGACTTTATTAATCAACGCATACCTGCTTGGAAGTCTTTTGATTATACCACAAGATGACTTTATGCCCCACATATAACATAGAAATATGTGAAACATATTTCTGTCATCTTACAAAGCACATCCAGAAAGTAATTACTGTAAAATATGTGCATGTAGCCACTCCACTAAAAACAAAGCAATACATAGCTAAAAGGCAAGGCATCTGAAGCTGGACACAAACTCCTCATGCCTTGCTATTTCCATACATTAGCATTCTTGTGCATATTATTAAAAGTGTCTCAATGTTGTCTTTTACAGTATGAAGAACAGAAATGTCAATATGGCAAATACACAGTTTACTGGGGATGAGAAAGAAGTGTCCTGATTCAACAGCTCACTGTGGTACTATTTGCTCTCTTTTCCTATACCAGCCTTGTTAAGCATTTTTGATACCTCCTCACTAGTGCTGTTTGTATCACAGGCAGTAGAGGGTGAAGACCCAGTGTTATATATGTGTCATTTTTGAACTCATGTGAATGAGGACTTAGACCCCTGACCTTACAAGTGTGCTTTTTTGGTGGGGTTTTTTGTTGGTTCTGTTGGGTTTTTTGTTTTGGTTTGTTTTGGTTTGTTTTTTTATGGCAATCAACTATGCTTGATATTTTTTGTGAACGTTATCAGGAAGAGGCAGGTAAGTCATAAATAATTCTCTGCTACTCACATAGGAACCATAAAACAGTATCCAAGCATGATAGTTTATCAAGAGACAAGGCTGGTTTCCTTAAATAAACTACAGTGACATCATTCAGAAGATGAGTTCAGAAACTTGGCAGAAAGCTCTGGGTTTGCTGGTGGAAGGTAAACCTCTATGCTGAGACAAATAGAAGTAGAAATGAAAGGGATTGGATAAGGCAGAGCTCAGAATTCTCAAAAACATGTTTGTTATTTTAGACAGAGGATTCACAATTCCCAGCTCAATCAGATCCTGATGTATCCCCTCAAATTGTAAAACGAAACAAAAAAAACTTTCTGAAGTCAGTATGGGCTATATGTGATAGAAATGATGTAAACCAAAGAAGAAGTGTTTTGACTGCAGCCTAGAATCAGTCAGCATAACCTCTGAAGCAAGTCTTGCTCCTAATGCTCCTAATGAATTTTGCCACTGTCCAAGACAACAGTTTTGACTTGAAGAGTTTTTTCATTTGAATTCTCAATTATGCAAACTGAGATGCAGAACTGTGGGCATATAAAGAAGTAATTTAAAGCAGAAATCCTACATCATCACTTGCACTGCTTCCTCAACAATAATCTGCGAATCTCACTGACCCACTATCTTCTTGAAGATATTCCCATCACAAAACCTCAGGATGAGATTTTAACTTTATAGAGAAGATATGAGTTCCATATTCAAGTGGATGGTCTGGCTCCTAATGAGGAGAGTAAACAGTCTTAGTGAAAACAATTGAAATTCAAGTTAGTGTCTTTTTAATATGTAACACCCTATTCATCACAAGTATATCTCTCATTTTCATAATTACATATTTGATTTCAAGCATATTTCAGAAAAAATTAGGTAAAATGTTATATGAAACATTCCTATTCAAAATATTTTCATTTTTTGTGCATGCAGTTCCATCATTCAGAGAAGGGAGAAGTGAAAAGTAAACATCACCTGTTAGGGGAATAAAAATTATTAAAAAAAAAAAGGAAGAAAAAAAAGAAAAACCTAAACCCCCAAAAGACTCAAGCTACTTTCAATCTGCAGCTAACAGGTTTCTAGAAAAAAAATAATCAGAGGGAGTTGTCAGCTGAGAGAAATGTATTTTTAGGGAATGAAGTATGTATATATTTATATAAGGTATGGCCTTTAAAGCAAAGATAGATGTAGATGAGCAAGTGCGTGGGCATCTCCATACTGGCAAGGTAGCATAGAGATAGGTAAATAGACCCAGGATGATAGAAACAAGCAGAGCAAAATCAACACTTTCTGCAGCATCATAGAGCAACTGATGTGTCTTAGGTTTTGTGCAAAGGTAGGTTATGGGTATGCAGGACTCATTCAAAAACTACTAATAAGACTTTTGAGTGAATATCCACTCAATTTAGATGTGACCTGGACCCCTCAGAATCCTATTCTTAATTGCATGATCACTTACTTTTGTATCATTATGAAATGAGCCCTATTCTAGGAACACTGGAGTATTACACTCAGTTTCCCACCCATGTACCTCCAGCTAAATCTAAACTCTCTCAATCTTTCTTTCCTCCCCTCCTCCTCTTCCTCCCGGTTACTGCTAAACTGGAAACCCATCCCAGCAGGGCAGGTCTTCCCCACATAATGCTGATTCTATTTTTAGTTATGCTTGTGTTGTCTGAACCTTAGATCTTGTTCATGTGAATAATTTTCCTCATTATCTTGTGTTCGTCTCTCCTCTCTCTCTTTTCTCCTTGTCTCACCGCCTTTCCAATCTGCTACAGCTGCTTGAATACTAAAGTAACTGAGTCAAACCACTTTGTCATGAGGAATATGTTTTCACTCTGTGATAACTCAATAATGTGATCTGTTTCTTGATTTCTTGCTGCCACACCTTGCTCCACAGAAGAAAAATAGTAAGAAGTAGCTCTTTGTGAGCACTTCTAATATTTCATTGTAGTAGTCCGAATCCTAAAGTCTATCTTCACCTCAGCAACGCTAGTACAATCCAGCCCATAATAAGTTAATTACTGTTTTCCTGACTCCTAATAAGAGCCAAAACCTTTTTGTTTTGTGCATGGAAACCATCCAGGTGGGTTGGTGGTATCTTGGCTTTATTAGCACAATGCAAATAGTCAATCATCCAAGCAAACAGAAACATTATGCTTCCAAACCCAAGATGGGAGCTCCATATGTAATCCATTTTTTATTTAAAAACAACAACAACAACAACAAAAGAAAGAAAGAAAGAAAAAAAAGAAAAAAAGGACTCACCCCTGGCAGTGTCTTCTGTTCATGCAGTGCACTCTGGGCCTTAAGAGCAGACTCCCTTTCGCAGTATGTTAGGAAGGCACAGCCTGTACACAAAAGGCAAAACCTCAGTAAGAGCAGTGATACAGAGGGGAACTGTTTAAAATTGAGATGTAAAGAAAATCACTTTCCCGTCATCACCCCATTTCTAGTCAATCAATCACAAAAATCGCTCCTTGGTAGATCAGTAGTAGAGTCAAGAAATGAAGCTGTTGTCACTTTCTCTAAACTCCGATGAAAAGTAAGCAACAGCATGGATATGAGCACTTATTTCTCTTCTAATACATGTTTAAGTGTCAGATACAGAGGTTTGTAGGGGATTAGGGATCTCAAAGAGCACACATGCTGGCAAGGTGGGGCATGAGATCCCATGCCCGCTCCACAGAAGCACTGGGGAGAAGCTCCTTCCTGCCATATCATCCTGAAAGTCTCATGCCCTTCTTTTGTACCAAGCACTTCAAGTAAAGAGCATACAAGGACTTGGGACTTCCTACTGCAGAGGGCTACGCCTATTGTTTAGCCTGACTTGCATCCACAAGTAGCCTCTGTGTTTGCATCACACCAGAATGTCACCACCCTGCACTTGCTGCTGCAAGGCCTCATTGGCTGCCAGTCATGCATACAAAGGCAATCACAGCAAAGCCCAAAAATCAATCCAAAACATCCATGTTGTTTTACAGATCATTAGAACTTCAGAGATGCTCCAATGGACCATGTTTTTGATTCTTCCAAAAAGTTGCCTTACCAACTACAAAGGCTGTATTCCTGTCATGATAGGGGAGAGCAAAAAACACTGCTTTGCCTTCTCTCTCCACCTCCATGTTTCCCTTCTGGTCAATGTTGCAATGTCTTACACCAGTTGCGTGTGTGTCTGATGGGATCAAATTATTCCTTCTTACTGCAGTATACTGAAAACCTGCCAGTTGCTGCAGCAAAAGAAGTGCTTGTTATGCAGAGGGCATTTTCTCTGAAGTTACTACAGAATGTTTGCAACCTCACCAGCTTCTTGAAATGGAGGGATCATATCTTTCTAGGCTCAGGCAGCATGTCCATCAAACTATGGGCATCTTCCAAGGCCAGCACAAGCACAGAGAGACTGGCAAAGAAATAAACACATCCTATAACCTCTTCTTGACCTACCCACCTTCTCCCCATGCATATAAAAACAGTGTGCAACAGGTGAATAAACAGTAGACTATGACCTTCTTTTCAGCTCTCATTGCCACCGTGATTTTTTTTTGTCCACATGCTGTTCACTGATTTATTAAAGTTGGTTACTTTGAAAATATTACTGAAGAAACACACATTTGTTCTTCTTTACAATAGATTAGTGTATGAGTTTTTAATACATCAGCATCCACAAGAGCCTTGGACATATTTTTCCTCTAAAGTTGTATGTTTTTGGGGTTTTTTTTTCTTCTTGAAGACAGCCTTGTGGAGGTCATACTACTCCTCTCACAGTGAAGCTACAAGCTGGATGAAAGTTTCAATTTTGCATTGCAAAACCCTCTATTTTTTTCCCTATTTCTTACCCTATACCATTTTCTGAAGGTCTTGTTCCTTTCGGTCTATTCATGCCAATCACCTTTATTATGTTTCACTAACTGAGACTCAGAAGCAGAAGCTGACAATCAAGGAAGGAGACTGAACAACAGAAAAAGTTTTCATACTCTAATTGGTATTATTTGGACTTTTTACCCCTCTAGCTTTATACGGATACATTTTCAGTTAGTCTGCATCTACCAGAGAAAAGGGAGAAACTGTGGTGGAGAGTTTACAGCTAGTAGAAGTAATGGATTGAAAAGGATCCTTAAAAGTCACCCATAGCTTGATAATCAAATGGGAAACTACGCTTAAATTTAATTTCAGTGCTAAATCACAGGATGAGAGCTCTCTGTTGACTAGACACAATAAGACAGTCTCCCTTTAGTAGCAGACGTGGAGCAGCTGATACAGTCTAATTAGGCACATCATAGTGCACTGTTATAGAGATAAACTATGCAGTGTAAAGCTCCCATAATGATAGCTATATTTTTCTCCTCATTGTGATGGCCATGATGACAGTTCAGGGTAACAATGTCCTGCAACTCCTACCATATCATGACTATAATTCAGACTGAGTAGACAGAAGATGACTGCTCTCCAAAAGAGCAAAGTTTCTTTTCAAGATCCACATAAAGTGTGTGTGTGGGCAAATTCTCATCAGGAATAAATGTCCATTAAGTCTTTTGCAAAGATATTCGTGACAGTTGTAAAAGTAACAAACTCCCAGAAACAGTGTTTAGTAGAAAGCATGCAAACATCACTGATTTCCAAAACAAGAAAGACTTTGACATTAAAAAGAAGAAATATAGTTTCTCATATGGTCAGACAAAAAAAACCCATGTCTTTCAGAGACAAAAGAAATATTTTGTGGAGGTATTTATTTTTCCCTTGCTCCTTAAAAATGTCATGCACATGAATTACACTCTATCCTACTCTTGTAACTTATTTAGGAAAAAGAATATCTCATTTACTTTAAGTGAATCCTGACTGTTTAGAGACAATAAGAAGTTCCATCCCAGCAATGGCCAGCTGGAATAGAGCTGAATGTTCACAACAGGCCTTGAACCCAAACTGGAAAAGGCCAGTTCATGGGGTTATTTGTCTTCCCCTTACTTATCATGAAATTGCCCTGCAAAGGAAAAACCCAGCATCAGCTAGAATAGTATTTTTCAGAAACACTAACATGAGGCTTGTGATAAAATAATAGATATCTATTATTCCATCCTGCAAGAATTTCCCTATTTCAGCTCCTTGTGCATTAGGACAAGAGTCAACAAGATTTCATGTCGTGTTGCCCTCCTCCCCCACCACTATAACAACAAAATACTTGATTTGTGCTTTGTATTGTGATGCTTAATGTAATTACAACTGTAGCACCTCTTTCAAGTGTTGCTTTTGCTAGTCTACCTATTTCAATGTGCATCCATTAAACTCCTCCAAAAGATTTTTCCTTCCTGGAGAACACTGCTTAAAAAACAGAGAACTGAATACTCAGGTTAACAATATGTTGCAGTTGTGCATAGTTGGGTGCTGAGAGAGGACCAGGGGCTGCAGAAAATGGCTGCTGGAATCTTCTGAAAGCCTGCTGATAGTCCCTCTGAGAATCACATATAGGAGACAAAGACTCAGTAGTCTTTGAAGAAGTAGCTGCATTTTGCTACCAGAGAACTGAGTGCTAACAAGACCCCAAGGTTGGCCCATTAAGGGCATTGTGATATATTTGCATATAAATGTAAGCAGTTGACAGACACAAAAAGCTGGGAAGGCTGGGGGAGGAGGCACCCCAGGTGCCTGAGAGAAAGATGCCCCTGCAGCCCTTGGAGTGGCTGGTGGAGAGGACCCATGGAAAAGGTGGAGACCCCACCTGCAGCCAGTGGAGAGGCTCCACGCTGGATGGAGCCTGTGGAGACATAGAGAAGATGCTGTGACTTACTTTGGGATGAGCCCCTGCCAGCACAAGCGACCTACAGAGATGAGCCAAACAGGTTCGCTGGAGGAGGCCTATAGCCCCGTGGAGGACTGGGACTGAGAGACACTGTGATTTGTTGCTGCCTGCCAGAGCAGAGATGAAGCCCGGTGGGAAGAGATTTGCCTTGGAGAAAGTTCCTGGAGGACTGGTTCTTATGGGTGAGATCCTACCCATGCAGCAGGGGGAGGGTGTGTGGAATGGATGCCCCCATCCCGGCCGAGAAGGAAACCAGCTGGCAAGAGACTGACTGAAGCCCCCATCTCCTAGTCCCTGCCCCCTCCTTGTACTGTGAGCAGGAGGGGAAGAAGGGAGCAAAATCATGGCTAAAGGGAAGTCTGCTTTAGAATGGAGGGGTGGGGGGAAGGTGTTACTGAGACCCCCATTTCCCCAGTCCCTGCCCCTCCTGGGCTGCGACCGGGAAGGAAGAAGGGAGCAAACTTCTAACTAAAGCCTGCTGAGGAGGGAGTGGTGGGGGGAAAAGTGTTTACCTAGTTTTATTTGTTTTAAGATTGTTGGTTGCACTCCTGACTCTGTTTTTTCACTGTTTTCTCTTTAGCATGGTGTAATAAATTAGATAACTTTCTCTTCTGCACTCTGTGCTGAGTCTGTTTTGCTCGCATCACTAACAAGTTTGACTCTTGAGCGGCTTAATATATTTTTTTCTCCCCTGTCCAACTAAGAAGGGGAGTGATGGACTGATTTTGGTGGGCATCTGGCCTTTAGCCAGGGTTAAACCACCACACAATATAGGATACAGCACCCTAAAAAATGAGATGATGTTATATGAAGCAATTGTAGTAGGTCAGAAAAAAGTTAAATTGTTGAAGAACGTTACTTTTTTTTTCATTTTTATTTCCTAGATGGAAAACAATTTCAGAACAATCCATTTTCTGAAGCTTTTGATTGTGTACAGAACCAGTTATTTCACTGAAAAAACCCCACTGTTTTAGAGTAAACTCTTAAGCACCTCAACTGAACAACTTGCCATCAGCTGGATGTGAATCTGACTTCATATTCCATTACATACCATTTGTACCACACAGCCCCCTGGAACAGCCTATGTTCTATAGCTTAATGAGTATTTCTGAACATATTTCTTAAGGAAAGATAGAGTGAATTCTACGCATCATTTCTGTCATCTACTTGTATGGTTGATAATGACTAAGTGAGTACAGTGCTCGAGAATTATATCTGAATTTCAACAAAAAAATCTAATTGACTAATTATTGATAATGAAGGACTTCCTCATAGCTGTTTCTAATTTCAATTTCAATTTTCTGAAACATGCCAAGTTTTCCAGACATGTGTCAATCAGCTAAAAGATGCTTTGTTTGGATTATGTCTTTCCAGCTGTTCATTTGCTACCAGTGGACAGCTCTTTGGGCTAGTGCATAAACATCTGGAAACTCCCAGCTGGCAATTAACTCTCAACCTATTGAACTGCAGTCTCTTGGAAACATGAGGACGTATCAAGTGGTCTCCTGGGAAACAAGGTTGTTAAAAAGAAGGGGGAAACAAAAACAAGAGCTTGAGATGGGAAAAAAAAATATATAAAAGCTCTATTTTAATTTTACCTCCAGGGAATTCAATAACGTAAATAATAATTGCATGGAATGCAGATGGATAATGATGCACTTATGGAAACTTCAACCCCACAGTAACTCTCCTGAGTATTTTGCACAAGCCTGGAAGGCAAAACAATCAGGGCACACATTCTGAACTCAACAGAATAATTCTGAAAAACAAGAATTATTTCACCCCACCAGTACTCATTTTATCCCAGGACGAAAAAAACCAGAGTGTTTTCACGCGACATCTTGACTTAAGTGAATCAGTTGACTCTCAGATATTTTCAACCAGGTAAGTAGAGTTTTCTGACTGGCTTCAAAGCTCTGGTCATCTAAATGAAATAGAGCTATGTAAAATTAGTTATCTTAGGGTCTATGATCAATGACAAGTCATTTGTTTGATCGAGCATACAGGAGAGGAATCAACCTCTGTAGAGCCCCATCCTTACACCTTACATCAGGTGTAAGAACTAGCACAAACATCTCTGGGGCAAGCTTTTAGCTTCAAGTTGGGAGGTTCACAGCCACCTCTAACCTCCCAGTTACCACAAGTGTATGCATTATTGGCGTTTTAATTAATCCTTGTTCTTTATGCTGGGAAATTAAGGTGATGCATTCTGGAGATCTATAAGGAACTGTAATGAAGGGGTTTTTCCCTTCTTGTTTTATTCTGGCAGACAGCCAGAGGTATATATCCTGGCAGTTTTTTCTCTTTACCCATTGCTTAGATCAAAGAACAAGTACTTGATAACTCATGACCTTTTCTTTGTTTGATGTGTTTTGATGACATCTTATGGTTTTGTTAGAAGTACATAACCTCACACAAACTATGCCTTTAGCTTTTCCATACATCTAGATCCAGAGGTATCATCTAAGAGCTAGACTATAACCATAATCTTTTCCAGGTATTTGTGGCCTGTTTGAGTCTACATCTAATGAAAAATCCTTATGCACTTCAACAGGCTTTGTGGAAGAGGTCGCTAATCTTTCTGGGTCCATGTTTACTCTTTGGAATTATGAGGGAAAATTAAAAAGTTTGTTTGGTGCTTTAACACTCTTGGATGAAAGCCAAGATCTAAAGCATATTCTGAGCTCAGCAATGTAAATTCAGTCAAGGGAAGAGCTTGCATGTAACTCAGCAGAACTATGCAATTACACCAACATAAAATTAATTTCATGATTTGACCCATAATCTATTGCCTCACTCAGAAGAATCCTTATCTTAGACAATGACCTCAACAAAATTGGTGGTAATCCACAACAGTTACAATTACCTTAAATTTTGAGAGGGTTGGCTCAAGTGGACTAAGACAGTTTTTGATTTGCAGGCATTTGGGATTGTAGACTATGCTTCAAACCAGACACAATATTTCAGCTGATAGATGATAACTTTTGAAATTACAGCCCTTCTAATACCTGTAAGTGTAACTACTATCAGAATCATTGCCCAAGAAAATATAAGACTACCACAAAGCTGTCAGTATATTTGTTGTTCTTCTTCTTTGAGTCAATTATTGTCATGCTTTTAGTTGCAGTAATATTCACTGTCCTTGGCTTCTGAGTTTTCATAAATTGGCCTTCTTGTTCTGTTTTATGTTAGATTCCTGTATCACACATCAACTGCTGAACAAAATACTTTTTGGTTAACAGTTATGCAAGAAAGAACGAAGAAATCAATTCATAGTGACTACCACCATAGAACATTTTCCCCACCACCTTTAATGCTTCACTCCAGCAGCACACAATGGAGTTTGACAAAGCAAACTGAAATTCAATGATCCCTAGTGTCAGAACAAGGGACAATGGGCACAAACTGAACCACAGGCAGTTCTGTCTCAATATGAGGAAAAACTTCTTCACTTTGAGGGTGACAGAGCACTGGAACAGGCTGCCCAGAGAGATTGTGGAGCCTCCTTCTCTGGAGATATTCAAAACCTTCCTGGACACAATCCAATGTAACCTTCTCTAGGTGATCCTGCTTTAGCAGGGGGCTGAAACAGATTATCTCCAGAGGTCCCTCCCAATCCCTACTACTCTGTGATTCTTTGATTCTGTGAACCATCCAAGACCTTCATGCTGTACACAGAAAATGGAGGAAGAATCATAATATCGCATACCTTAGACTACATGCTCCAACTTAAGAACAGCTATTTAAGGACAGTTACAGTCCTGTAGAAGACTTGCTTTGAGGAAAAAAAAAAAAAGGTATCTCTAGGAAATAGAAACTCTTAACTGGTCACAGGTCTGTGTGTGTCATTCAGTCTCTGTGCCCTAATTAACTTCAAAACATTTAGACCAAGGTCTTCAAGTTATCTGCAATCCACTAGAGGTCTGTCACCCATTTTCCAAGCTCTAGGTTTGTGTTCAAGAGAGCTCTTCCTCTTAAAATAAACAGTTCCTTACTTCAAGATTCAGGGATCTGTTACACAGAGAAAGATTGTAACACTTAAGAAAACTCTTGCCTTAAAATCAACATCTAAGATTATGTCTCCCAGCCAGGATTTCAAAGTGAAAAAGAAATCTTTTTTCTTCGCTTTAACTATCCAAGCTCTACATGTCTGGTTTTGAAACAATTCTCATTTGCTCTGTCTACAGTGGACTGCCCAAGGTTTAATCACTTGAGGGTTTCAGAGATTGAGCTGAATTTTCTTGAGGGGGACACAATCAATAAAGACTTTTGGAACTGGAAATGTTTTATCCAATTTCTTCATCTGTTTCTCTCTCAGTGATTAACTACCTTCTGACAAAAGTTAACATCTTTGCTGGTAAAGAACATTCACTTGGCTAGAACTTTCTTTTTCTCCATCTCCCCTGCTGCACAACTACTGAAGACTAACTGTTTAGAGAAAAAGATAGGAATAAAAATCTTCCCAGATATCAGCTTCCCTGTCAATTATATTGCAAGGCAGATTAACATCCGAAATGCCCTGCTGTGTGGAATGCTAATTTTCTTTTTCCTCTTATGTTATTTTCCATTAACTATTATAATGCTGTCATTTTCCTACTATAGATAACTTGATAGGGGTCTGTATGTAAAAGCATGCATAAGGCATACTCATATACATCCATGAAGCAATATTTAAAAAAAGATTAAGAGACTAAATCTGGAAACAGAAGTTAACCTTATTTACAGAGCATTACCTCACAAAAAATGCATTTATGATATTTCAAAATGAGACATGGATATGCACAATCCAAATCAGAGTCCTTCCTTATACTAAACAGTGCGTAATGTAATTAAGCACTGTCCAGGCAGACAGCAGAGAAACTAGAGTAACTGTTAGTGTATGTAAGCATTTCAGTGAAACACAGACAATGGTTTCATCTTGATTTGTGACAACTAAGTTTTTAATCAGAATACCACTTTTTAAAAGCCTACATTTCTCATTGTAAAGTTCAATGAAATCTTTAACCAAGACTTGGTTCTCAGTCCCATGGTACAATTTCTGATCAAAGCCTACAGCAAGATAAACTTATTCCAAAACAGCCAGTAGTCCAGAATATAATGTGCATGAGGCAAGCAGAGTCTTAAGCCCAGGGCTTCTACACATCAGAGCAGAGTGTATTGTCACTAGCAGACTGCTAAGAAAGCATCTCTATTTCTTCTTCAGTAACTCCATAGCCACTTTTCTTCCATCCCACAGCAGAACTGGAAAGCTTTTGATCTCTGAAACCTTTTTCCTCGGGAAAAGTTTCTGTCTTTGATTCACATAAAGTTTCTCCTGTGGTCTTGAAAGTTCCTTCAAGTTGCTTTGAACCTTCCTTTGCTGACTGGTACACTCAAGATAAGGACTAGAATGAATCATTGATATGACATAGCATATACCAGAGTTCTGTTTTCCTATAACTGCCAAATATTTAGCTTTAAATTTCATCTTGAAACTTCCAAGATACTTTTGATCATCTGAGCCCAAGTCAATTCAAGATTCACTGCTCAAGTTTCTACAAGTCTATCCATCCAGAACATCTTATTTCCCAGGCCATGTGTCTAATTTCCCAGCAAACCATCAATGAACAAATTCCCCATTAAAGAAACAAGAATATAGGTTACTGATTAAGATAGTTGTCTAGCAAAGACATTGCTGATGTGCCTAATAGAGCCTGCAGATATTTGATGCTTTGAATTACAGTAGAAAACTTATTTTTAAATAGACCAGCCTCATTTTTGCTTCTTATTTGAAGCCTAATAACTGCAGACTCCATGTTGTAAGGAGAGATTAATGTCCTCAGGCCCTATGCATCAAATAATTAGGGCACAGTTTTGATTTTAAAGTATAAAAATGCTGACTTTAAACTGATATGCTTGATCACATGGTTTTCTGGACCAAGAAACAGTGTTTCCGGTATTACAGAACTCAGTCACTGATGAGAGTATTATGGCCAAACTCTAGGGACCACTGAAGCAAAGATGGAATAAGCAGGTTCCAGCTCGTACTTGGTAAGGAAACATCAAGTTTAAGTTAAAACCCTGATCATCTCTCAGCTTGTCTCACTTCATCCTATTTATTACTGTAAAGAAAAGTCCAACATAATTGTGTTATCCATTTTATATCAAAGAGGAAGAGGAAGAAGAAGAAGAAAATAATAATAATACTAATAGTAACAATAATTTTTAAATAATATTAAGAAGAAGAAGAAGAAAGAGGAAAAATAATCTTCAAGATTTCTTATTTCCCATGTGGTAATAACCATAACTACAGGAAATATCAACAGTGGTTTTCTTGCCTTCTTTACTGGTTAAAGTCTGGAAAGTAACTAGAATCAATCCTTAAGTTGGAATACTGTTTTCATTCAGACAGTCATGGGTTAAACCTCCTTAGAATATGTGTATTAATTAGACTCTTTACCTGCTGTTCTGGGTCCTGCCTTTGGAGTTCTTTCTATTGTCGGCAGCATATGAATAACTCAGTGTATTATCTAAAATACTTAGCTGTTTCAGAAACTTTTCCTCCTTTTCATTTTATTTTGATTTTTGGATCCAATTCTTCTGGGGAGACTTCTTCAAGAATTCTCAGTTAGTCTTCAGAGGTTACGCAATTTTGAACTACATGCACTTTGAAGGCCTTGAATCTTAGCAAAATAAACCTAAAACAACACCATCTCTAAAAAAATCAGAGTGCTCTCAGCTTTTTTCAAACCTTGCCATTATGCATCCACATAGGGTTGGTTTGGGTTTTTTTACTGCTTCTAATCTTTCAATGGGTTGAGAAACAGATATTTCATGGAGAAAAAACTTCAACTCTATGTGCAGGAAATGTGTTTGTACTTTAAAACCTAAGAAAAAATGATGTTTTCACCCTTAAAAAAATCCCAGGGCCATGCAGTGAAGATCTTGTTGACAGCATCATGAAATGATTAGTTATTTATGCTTTGTCTTAGGAACATGCAATTAGCTTGTTCCAAATACAAACTTGTATGCACTCCAAACAGCCTCATATTCTTTCTTCTCTGAGACAGGGCATATGTGTCAATATAGACTTCTGACTTCTCCAGCTCAAGCTTGAAAACAAAAGGCACTCACACTGTAGGAAAGAGCTATTATTAGACAACTTTTAGCCCATTCAGAAGCAGACTATTGTAATTATGTCTCTAGAATTATTATCCTTACCAAGTTTGCCAGCCCACAGTTTTCCAATTCAAGAAGTTCAGAGTGGAACCTTTAAGACAGCTCAAAGTCAATGTCAATATATTTCTATTACTTATGATCAAGTTTTTCTACTCACCTTGCATGCAAGAGTTGTAAATGAGATGACATTAGATTCTCTTGGCTAAGTTCCACAGGGTTTTGTTAAGTTTAAATTCAGGTAAGTTCATCTGAAGCCATCTTAGGACTTTTATATTACAAATCAAATCCAAACCCACAAAGAATGTATTTCCTGATTCCAGCTGATATAGAAATGAAAATTTTTAAGCAGCAGCTGCTCCTGCAAGATGATCATCCTGAGACTGGAAGTCTCCAGAAACTTTTAAGAGTCACAATATGAGCCAGAGAAAACTCTACAATACCAGCTGGCTTCATGAGATTTCTGGAGACAAATTTCAGCTGTCAGAACAATTAACATCCAGGCTCCCATAACCAGATGCTGTTTTCCATATGTTTTGACTTTGAATAGTTTCTTCTATCCTCTAAGTGATGTTAGGAGCAAACAAGCATTGTCTCTTATCTCCTATTTCTTTCTTCTTACCCTTTTTTCTCAATTTGACTTGTTCATTAACTATAGACAGTGGAATAGCATGAAGTAGGATCAAGTTTTTTGCAAGCAGTGAGAATTGAAGTAATCTTCTTAATTAACAGAACTCTTTATACTTTGGGGTGAGAACCACAAGACATATACTCTGTACATGAAGAGAAAGCAAGGTGAATTGAGGTGTTCTGGGAATATGGCAGAAGAAAGATGGCTTCTCAAAGGTCCTATCTGTTAGAGCACAAAGGCAGAAAGGTAGGTGCCAAGAACTAGCGTCTCCACTGCTTCTCTGTCAAAAAGCTGTAAGTTGAGCAATTGTTGCACTGCATAAGCTTATTTAGGAACAAGACAAACCATGTTAAGGCTGGAAGAAGATTTAGCTGCCTGTCCAAAGCCACACAATTGTTTGTAGTAAAGGCCAGCCTTGAACCAAACCTCCCAAGACTCTACCCAGGGCTGCAAACACCTGCTTTTCTTAAACTTGGAAAAATTCCTGCATAGACTCAAATACATTATGTCCCAAGTAGATTCTCTTAAACAACTAAACCAGAAAAACTGTTGTCACTTGCATCCAGGTGAACTTTCACATCTCCTATTGTGGGACTGATATCCTGGGTTAGAAGTTAAAAACAAACAGTGCATGAATTTAAGTCTAAAATTCCAGTTTCTACAAAAGGTATAAGGATGTAATCTTTGAAGTGAAAAAGAAACTGGAAATTAATTATAACAAGATCTGTGTAATTTACAAAGCTTCAGTGCACTGGGTTTAAAAAGGCTCTTGTCAGTGTGAAGTGAAGGAAGTACAATTTCCTGATGAATAGAGAACACAAGGTAAAGTGTGTGGCAATCACTACCAGAGAGATATTTTCATCTTTATTTTTTTTGTTGTTGATCAACTTAAAAATTAGTGAACAATAAGTACATAGTGGATTGCTTCAGTTAAACATTTGATAGAGCTTCTAGCACAAAATTTTTGCTTTGAGAATTTAATTCACAGTAGATGGATGCACAATGTATCCCCCAAAGCACTGGGGACTTGCAGAAAGAATGTGCGTGATAAATGTCAGTCGCTTCAAGATGGAAGAGCTATCTAGGAAAGAAGAAAATCTGGTCTTAAGCAGCACAGCAACAAAGTTTTCACATGTGAAGAGAAATGGAGAGTAAATCGCGACAGATCGTAGGGCCAACTGAGACCCTTAAATAATTTGCCCAGCCACCTGAATCCCTGCTGGGAAGAACTAGCCATGGCCATCACCTTGCATGATTCAGCTCTTAAAACACAAGTAGAGAATACCCAGAGGCAAATGTCAACAGGACATATGAAGCTGGAAGTTAATAGTGTCAAAACACACTTCCAGATGTAGTGGATGACATCACATACAGTAGTGTATATGCCACTTCCAGATCAAAGACAACTCCTCCCTTTTCTATCAATAGAAAAAAAAACCAAACCCTAACACTGAAATGATCCTGTCAGCTACGATCACCCGGAAATGTTCAGAAACACATGGAAGGAGAAAAAGGACAGAAAAGATGGAATTCAGAGATAAGCAATATAAATTCTTAATGGGTTTGGAGGACTGGCTTATGAGGGAAGATTAAAAGAACTAAATATGTATACCTTGGGTAAATGATGACTCAGGGGGATGGATGATAACCAGATACAAGCCTTGAAGGTGTAAACACAAAGTATGGAGAAAGGTTGTTCAGGGTGATATCAGAAAATATTAGATAGGTATAACAGCACAAAATTCAACAACAGTACATTTAGGCTGAGCATGAGGAATGTTTCCTAAGGGTTGGGATATCAGTGTTTGCCCCTCTACCTACCGCCCGTCACTGTACAGCCCCCAATGTAGAATTTGCATCTAATGGATCTGTTAATTAAGAAAACATTAAATTTTGTATTCTATTTACATACATGAACCTAGAGCATGACCACAGAAACAAAGGTTTTACAGAGCCTACAAGTTCAGGGACAACAGTGGAATAACCTTTAAACATGTCTGAGGTTTGTCTATGTGTGTATTTTGGAGGTTGGGGATACAGAAAAGGCAGGAAGAAGAATTAAATCAACACGGGGGCTGCGTCTGTGCAAACTTTTAACTCAGCAATTTTCCAACATCTTTCATGTCACTGTTCCATATGACAGTTCTGTAAGCTTTTCGCCTCTGTAGTCCATTGTGAGGCATAAGGAGAGATAAATGCTTGCAACCCTAGAACAAAATCATGACCACAGATTCTTATGTGATTTAGTACAATTGTAAGCTATAAGACAGAATTCTATGACCCTACAGAAGGTAAAAGTAAATATTGCTAACTGTCTCTCCTAGCCATTAGAAGAGATCAGTCCTTCATGGGACTTTTATTACTCAAGTCACTTGAAACGAAAAACAAAAGTTGATATTGATCCAAGAGCAAATGCATTCATAAGGACTCTATTTCCCTCTTCTTCCAATTTCTAACTTATCCAACAGTTTAACACATTGTTTAAACCAAAAGAAAGACCATTATTCTAAGAAACCAGCTTCAATGACCTTTCTTGGTGAAAACAAATTAGAATGCCAGCAGATTCGTATGGAAAGTTGCATTGAAATGCAATCCATCCATGGTGAGACGGGCAATTCACTACAATTTTTAAGGGGCTGGAAAAAGCTGAGCAGCCAGCCACCCACCAAATCTTTCTGAGTGGTGTATTTAATTTATTTTTTTTATTTTAGAGAGATCAATTTCAGGGAAAAAATGAGAGTCAATTACAAAAAAGCAATTATAATTCTACTAGTGGCTCTTTTTTAAAGGTTTAATATGACATCTTGCTTGATATTTATTTCTTCACTGATTTAATATAGCTGGGAGAATCTCTAAACTGATAATGAACACAATGTCTGTACCAACACAGTACCTGAAAAGAGTTCCCACTGGAACAGTATTCATACTGCAGAGCGGCCTTCTCAAAAGAGACTAGTGGAAGCCATTTTGCCAAAGACATTAAAAAATGGATGAAAGAAACTTTCTAGGATTCCTTCTGAATACCGTGGACTACCAGAACTTTTCCTGTTACCAGTCTATGTATCACTGGCTAGTGGGTGTGTGGAAACACACATTAATGATGTGGTTTCACTTTATTATTTTTTCCACCAGGAAAGCTAAAAATAGTGAGCCAGCTGCTGAGCATCTCTGGAAGGCTGAAACTCACTAGAGAATCCCTGCTGATGTCAGAAAAGTAGAAGAGTAGAGTTTAATGAGTTTCAAAAAACCCAAACAACAAATAGTGTTGTCTTCAAAAGGAGTGGATTAGAACATTATATAAGGATGATGGTACTAGGTCAGACAAAGTCCATCTTGTACAATATCCTGTCTCCAATGGTGTCCAGGAGCAGATGCCCTGAGAAGAGTATAAAGAGAGGATGTACATAATGTTTCCTCTGGGTATTTTTCTCAGTCTCCAGCCTTGTGGCTCAGGGACTTCTGGACCAAAAGTGATCTCTGTGTATACAGCAATCACTTGATGAAACGGAACTCTAATTTTCCAAGCCATTTATTATCTTTTAACATTTCAGTTGTTATTTTTTCCTGTAAACAGATTTAAGGGGGCTTGTTTGTTTTGTGAGTTGTGTGGGGTTTTTTATGAGTAACAGTGAATGCATTTTTCAGGAAAGATAGTAGACCCCTCCCTGCCTAGCAAGATGCAGTCTTAAAAACATGCACCATAAGAGACTGATTCAGGAACCACATATAATCTGATCTCATGAGCAGTCCAAAAAATAAATTAAGAGGTGACAGCTTTAGAGGTGTGACCCTTAGAGTTCCCAGCATCTTACCAACTCATTTACAGACAGCTGGGAAACCTTTCAAGACCTAAGCAGATCAGCTGGGAGAAACTTTGAGTTGAAGTGTTTGTTAAATATTTTGGTTCCAGTAAATCAACACTGCTCAATATGGAACTAATTTATCACAGAATTTCTTCTCTTGGTCTACCTCTGCTGATAAACCAAATTTCTCCTGATGATACCTTCTGCATGTTAATAAGAAAATACCCATAAGGATATATATATATATATATATATAATTTTTTTCTTCCCCATCAAAGGTGATAAAATCTCTGCATGATCCTTGGAATTTTTTGAGAATGAAAATACAAGATATTCTGAGATGGTTGGTTTTGTTTTTTATAAATATAAATCCAAAGTCGGGAAACATTAGAATTTAAATTGCCCCTATAGCAAAACTACATTATGATATGTATACTTTATAGGAGTTTTCAGTTATATGATTACACATTATTTTTCCATTCTCTACAATCTGGCTTCTGTCACTGGGCTGTCTTTGTTCAGTACTTGTAGAGATCCTAGCAGATCAGCATCCTCATCAAAATTAATGCATGGAGCCACTTTTTCCAGTATAACTGAAGTAATTCACCACCTGAATTGAAACATGTGATATGATTACTGTATGATTTAATGGCATAAAATTAGGTTTATCAGTATACATAGAATCATAGAATAATTTTAGCTGGAAAAGACCTTTAAGATCATCAGGTCCAAGCATTAAGCCAGAACTGCCAAGTCCATCACTAAACCATGTCCCTAAGCATCACATCTACACCTCTTTTAAATACCTCCAGGGATAGTGACTCAACCACCTCCCTGGGCACCCTGTTCCAATGCCTGACAACCCTTATGGTGAATAATTTTTTTCCTTATATCCAATCTAAACCTCCCCTGGCACAACTTGCAGTCATTTGCTGTTGCCCTATCACTTGTTACTTGGAAGCAGAAACCAATACTCACCTCACTAATGTTATGTCATAGCTCAGAAGACAGGATTCCTTACATTGGGAAGGGGCAAAGGACTGAAAAGCAGAAATATCTTGTCCTAGCTATTTCTAAACTCAATACTGGATATCTCTGAAAGCCCATCTCTCCCCCTCAGCCCCTGACATACACACAATGCTTCCTTTACACCACTCAGACCCTACACATGCAGTGATATTTTTTTTTCCTATCCTCTCTCTTCAAATAGATTTCAGAGATGCATTACCAAGGATGCATCCTGTAAGAACTTCATACCCAGAGATGGTAAGGACATGTTTTGCACATCCTTGCTTCAGTTTTAAGCATCTTTCCAAATTTAACAGCTAGATGGACAAAATTTAGCATCTATGTCTCATGCAATATCAAGATATTGCTTTGATATCTACACATTATGATGTAACATGTTGGTGTGAAACATGACCTTTGACAATCCATGCTCAAGTTCAACCAACTGAAAAGCTTTTTCAGTGACAACCCACTGATGCACTGGACTGGGGGCTGATCTTTGTAGATAATGACTGTGTTATTCTACCTCTTGTCTTTGCCCTCTATGGAATACAGCCAGGTATCCACAAAGTCTCTCATCTGCTCTATATTACCATGTCTAAGACTTTCACAGTCCTTGAGCAAATGCCCTGCAGCCATACCACTGCCCCTTTGGCTACAGTTCCCACAGAACTCATGAAACTCTTGTAAAGGCTTTACTCACAGCTGACATCCCACACCACTACATGCCATGTCTTTTCCCTCACACATGATTTTGCACTATATGTTACTTTGTGAATGAGAGGGCAAGTAAAAACACCTTGCAGATATTCTTTCTTCTGGTTTTGGTAAGCAAGATCCATGTAGGCCTTGTCTTTGCCAGGTCAGTGACTGCCTGGAAAAGTAGCAAGTCAGTGGCCATTCGGCGAGCATTATATGACAACATGCCATTGAAGTGAACATACAGGGGTGCTGCTATTCCAAACTAGTAATTTTAGATCTCATAATGCTCCTCCCTTCAAGTGTAAAAAAAAGAAAGGATAGTGGCTTCATCTCAGTACCACTGCCATTAACAAGGCTGTTCAGAGGCCTTGGCATGAACAGGGAATACCATTATCTAAATCTGTGTTCCAGAGGTGGAATACAAAATCTCAGTCCAGAGAGATATTACCAAATTTGTGTTTTATGAAAGGCAATAAGAGCTTTGTCTGTCTGTCTAGCAAAATGGGAAAAAGCTCAGCACAGATAACTTTGCTAGCTTCATCCCCACAGTAAGTATCAAGGAGAAAAGAAAAAGCATTTAAAATAAAGGACAATGTTGCACAAGGACAAATAAGTATAAATTGACCATGAATAAATTTGATTTGGGAATTAGAAAAAGGTTTCTAACCATCAGAGGAGTGATGCTCTGGAACTGCTTTCCAACAAGGATAGTGAGAGCAAACGACCTAATTAGTTTAAAGATGAGGCTTGATAAACTTATGAAGGGGATTATGTGACATGCTTGTCGGCAATAGTAGGGAGCAGATTCTGATGATGCACAATTTCTCCCCAGCCTTGTGCTTCAGGGTGAAAATGCACTAAGAAAAAGAGAGAAGGGAGGAAAGTCCCTTGAAAATTGTATAGAAGTTATGAAATGAGAAACTTAGAAATCCGACATTGAAATTAAGGTGGGGGAAGAAGGGAAAGTATTTCAATTGGAAATTTGGGCAAAGCGCTCCAGTATTTTGAAAAAAAAATCATATAAGCAGTAAACCAACTTGATATTTAATAAAAAGCAGTCCATATATTTATAATTTTTGTTGCAAGAGGCAACATATCTAGATAAGCATATTAGTCATGCAAGACATATTTTCTGTTCAACTCTACAAATTAAGAGCAGCACTCTTGGCTGCATAGCAGTAGTAGGGGAAAAACAGAACTGTCAATTTACACCAATTACTATGAAATGGAGCTTGGGAGGTCAGCTCATCCAACCAGCTACCAAAGCACATGGTATATGTAAATAGTTTAACATCTTTTGTCCAATCAATTCCTAGAACCCTTCATAAATAAATAACAATACTAATAAATCTATACTTTGGAATCATAATGCAATATGTATTGTCTCAGTCTGAATCCTGTTGACCATTAAGGTGGCAGGTGAAGGAGATTTAGAATATAACCATTCCTCCTTTTTCATTAAAAAAAATTTATGCTGTTTTTCAGCAAAGTCAAATCTGTCCCAGGATTACTTCACCAGCAGTCTTGATATTAGCCATTATTTTTTCCTTAAGATAACTGATGAATTTCCCAGGAAAGATCAGTCTTGATATGCAAAGCAGTCTCACACTACAGGGGAGATTATTTTCTAAGAAGAATATAGAGCAAGTACCTCTGGACTCTTGAGAGATCCTAAGGGTGTCTGAGATTCACCAAACAATTCAGAGGAGGCTTTTGCCTGACCATTTCACACTTAAATGTTTCCTGAATTAGATCACTGAAATTGTGGCTATTAAAGCTACAGGGATGGGCCTCCCCATTTCTAGCGTTACAATAAGGAAACCAGGCTGTGTAGACATAGTCCAGGGTGTCAGTTCTCACCTCAGCCTTCACATAACAATACTGTCTTCCATCCAGAACTGCTATATCTGATGAGCACAGAGTGTTAAACTTCCTAAACCACAGGGTTTTCTAGCTATGTTGCAAGTGTTTTGCAATCTTCATTCCAATTGTGAACCAGTGCTACAGAAAAGGGAGAGATTCCCATCCCTATTTCACAGATGTTGAAATAACACTTTAAAAAACCCAGAAAAAATTCAGACTCTCTTTCCCATCTATGCATATAGAGTACTTAGTAGGTCAGGGCTGTTTATCCCAGATACCAAGTTAAAACCAGTATTTTGCCTCTTTCAGCTTTTCCCAACTTGTCCATAGTGCATTTTACCTTCTCTCAACTTAGTCCATAAAGAGATTTGGGATCTTTTCTGGAATTGAAGATGTTCTACAGCTACAAGCTGTTATAGCAACCAGCCTGCCTACTGCTCTCCTGGGCACCTGCATTATGCAGAGCTTGGTGTTCTCACTCTTCACTTCAGGATTTGGTGCGACACTTCTGAAACACAGCAGACTAGATAGGATATTCAAAAGAGATAAAAATCCTTAAAAGTAATTAAAAAACTTAACTTATCCAAAGTTGTTTGAGACCAAAAGAAATACAGAAGTCTTGGGAGAGAAGCACAGACAGTAGGAAGGATGTAATGTAGCTTAAATGATCTAGGGCCTGGTATTAATACCTTCCCTCTTTGTCTCCCCTGTTTGGTTTTACACATTAAGAAAGAGTAATGAGTTCCTTTGTAAAACCTGTCCTCCAGCTCACTTTCACGATGCATGACCGGCCCTCATTCAGCAGATCATCCAAATCTCTCTGTTCTTTTCCTGTGGAACAGAAATGACACTTCCAAATACCTAAATACCTTGAACATCTAAACTCCTTCACGAAGGGCAAGCAGATCTTCCTTTCCTCCCACTACAATGTCAATGTCTTTTCCTCTTACTTCTGCCACACATTGCTCCTGAGATTTCCTTCAAAGATGAGCCTGTTCTGGAATCAGACACACCATTCTTGCAGGAATACAATAACATATATTCTGAAGTACACTTACAAAGAAGTTTAAATGTATGTGAAATGGCTCATCATTCTGTATCTTTAAGAGACGAACAATGAATGTCAGAATCTTCTTTAAATTCTCCTAACTCACTTAGGAATCACTTTCTCAAATCACTCTGGAAACTTCACCAAATGTTTTATTCCTTTACTTATGCCCTTTTAAAAGCTGCCAAGTTGCAGCTTTAAAGCTTGGGCTTTATTCCACCGATTTTGTGAACACAAGCCATTTGTGACTCAATTCCCTTAGACATGCAAGAGTCAAGGAAGGTCATCTGGAAATGGAGAAAGATAGGGAAGAAGGTGCAAGGTCAAAACAATGACATTATTCCTGAAAGAAAAGTCACAAATTTTAAGTTTATTTGGGATTTTGTTCTGAATCAAAAGACTGATAAATCTTTTCATCCAAGGCAGGAAGCAGAAGGTCCAAAAAACTTTAAACAGACGGGCATTTTAGTGTGAATAGTTAGTTTCTGTGTCAGTAACCTAACACTGCATCTTTAAGTCCACAATATTTTCATCTCTGAAATATTGGCGTTAATTTTAGAGCAGCTGAAAGACCATACCAAGAAAACTCTGGCAAAGAGTAAGTGGAGTCCAACCCACCCCCAATCTTATGATTTTATGCCAATGACATGAAACATCAAGTAAAGACTTCCAAAATACTTATGTCACTGCACAGTGGCATTCTATGTAGTTCAGTACTGTTTCTGTGAAAGAAGTTCATGCACTTCAATTTAGGCATCTCACTGAAACCAGTGAAGATACAAGGATCTTCTCTCTCTAAAAGCATGGTTCTAGCTTTATGATGTCTGGTTCAGCAAGAGAGTTGATGGCCAATTCCTTCCCTGCCCATTCTCTACCCTTCCATGTTCTTGCTTGGGGCTTTGCCTCCTGATGTCCACAGAGAGAGATTTGCTTTAGGACAGGTTGCTTACAGTTCCCATCTGCTTTGCAGCAGCAGATGTCAGGCTCTTTCAGGAAGGATTTGGCAGCATCTTCTCCACTGTTTGGTGTTGATCAACCAGCATGGCTGTAGGAAGCATTAAATAACAGAAAGAGATGGGCCAGGTACAGCAGACCCGTCCCCTCCATGGCACAGGTAAATATGCACTTCGAGCACAAAGCCTTTATTCTCTCTTTTCTCTCTGTCCCTTTGATCAAGCACACCATGGGCTTGCATATTCCTTGTATTGATGGCCAGCATGTTGGGAGTCGAGTGCAGGCTTACATCCAGCTTCCTTACACAGTGCAGAGGTACCCTGAGGCACTTGAGGAAAAGCTACAGTAAGATAAATCCTCTTGCTTCCAGCACAGAATATAGACAAAGCGACAGCAGATCTGGATGGGGAGCAGTTGGCCTTGTTACAAAGTGTAGGGAGTGAGAACAAAACTAGGCTCTGGGCCTGCCCAAAGTTTGGCTCTACTCCTCCATGGCTTTATTCCTACTGCAGCTACAAATGTGTGAGTCTACAATTTAGTAATAATACACTTCTTGACTGACCTTTCCTGGCAAGTTAATGACAGGAGAGAGTAATAAGGACATGCTTTTTAATCTAACGTCAGTCAATAATAGTATACAACTAATAGACTTAGACATCATACATTCAATAATTGTTTTTACTTAAAGCCCTTACAGTTTGCCCACTGAGACACAGCATGTCAGCAGCAGTCACTGCCTATTGATAGGCACTGGCAAGACATTTATTCATACCTTTCTGGCTAGTTTACCTCCTCCTGGAGCATCCGTCACACGAGTATCTAAGCACTGAGATATACATTCATTTATATATACACGCATTTTGGCTCAGCTGCCACAGAAGCTGGTATCATTATACATTTCTCAATAGAAAGCTAGCTCCCCTACAAGTACACCCATTTATTTCACTTCATTGAAAGAGGAGTTTATTTATACTTTCTAATACCTGGAAATCCAAAGCAGAATCAGTATTTTCTTCATGTTAAGAGGTGTATGGATACCTGGGATGGCATTCAGGTAGGCTGAACACAAAGCTTCTTCCTGTATCCATGTGTATCTCTTATCAGTTTTCAAAAGATGAAATAAAATGTTGAAGAGGGTAAGAATCACTCGGAACTCCAAAGGGACTGAGTCAGCAAGGACATGACCTCGGACCATGGCCAAAGAGCAGAGGGATCCCTGCACTATCTCCTGCAATATTGCAAGATGATGCCTCACCTAAAGCTACCCATCAGGGAACAGCACCTGAATTGTCTGTCACCCAGCAGTGATACAGGGTACAATTCAGCTATTATTGCCACTCAAGGATTAATCTTTCTGGAGAACAAAGAACAGATTACCAGCAGTTCCATTAGAATTGAGGTATCTAGAATGACAACAATTAACTTTTTTTTTTTTTCATGGGCATTAGTATTCTTCTTCCTCTTTGTAGAGAGCAGGAGAGGCACAATTAATAGTTATTTAGATAGTAGCTGCCCTAGGGTTAAATTGGTAAAAACACCCTTGTTGCTTGTTATTCTTATTTTGTTGGAAGGATCAGGTTCATCCCATTTTACATGGGAAAGATGAATGACCCAGTCCACTGGCAAGGTCTAAATTGCAGCCCTTTGCATGCTGAAGTCTTCCACCACTTACTCTTGTCACAAACAGCACCCTGCAATCCATTTAGTTTCATTTACAGCAGATTAATTTCTCTCTGACCTTTGGCTCTGCTGTCAAACAGGCCTGAGACAGACAAGAGCTGAGGAACAGCAAGTGCATTTGATGATGTCAATCACTGGACCTCAGGGATATTCTTAACTTCTCACGTGCCAGAACTCCACAAACAAAACTTATTTCCTTCTGTTTCCAGATGTCAGTGTCCACACCAACTGTGTTGTTAAGGAAGCCCTACATATCCCCCATAGCTGCCCACATATAAAGACAGAAGGCAAATATTTTTCTTATTTTAAAATAATTTTCAAATCTCATTCCTCTCCTCCTCTGACATTTAGATTTATTTTCTTTAGGTTAAGTTTTAAAGACAAATTCCTTAATGTAAGGGTCATGCTGCTCAAACTGCTACTCCAGCAAATTTATTGCCTTATTGCCGTTTGCATACCATTACACAGTGGGGCTTGCAGCATCATTACTTTGCTTTCAAGGCTCCATCTCTAAGAAAATAGTGAGCTATAGTCATTCTGCATAAGGAAAAGGACAGTTAAATGCAACTACTGTCTGTCTTGTTCTCCAATAGAAAGGTCTCTTTCCCACTCAGCTCCATCAGGAGTAAATGCCTGCCCAGAACTGAGATTTTGCATGGAAAAGAGGGAAGAAAATTTTCTTTCAGGACACCGGGATTGCCTGTGCTTAGAATCTGCTTTTGTAAGTCTTCCTTCCAAAGGGAGAAGAAACTATATGTATCAATTGTCAGAGTTCTACTCATTGTTGGACTTCTTGGGACAGAAAGGAAGGCTGAAAGAATGGGAAAGCAGTAAAATGACAAGGCCTGGTTGGGCTCATCTGCAATACTTAGCTCCCAACTCAGCAGTACTCAAGAGCATGATGGGAGTTGGACTTCTTGCTATTTCCAGGGCACCACCTGGCAGAACCACAGGACTTCTCATGTCACCTTGCCTCAGTGCCAGTCTCTTCCTCCAGCACTACACAAGTCCTTAGGCTTTCTTTCTCTCCTCCATGAATTTTTCATGGGGACTTCAAGGTTTACTGCAGCAAGTTAGACATTTCCATTAAAGAGAACACACTGAGTGGAATCAGAGGCATCTTTTAAGTCTCTGTTCAGGAAGTCCTTCTGCAGAGTTGGCAATCGCTTGTGGAAAATTATTTTCCAGAGCACATCCAGACCCTCTTCCTGCAGCCATATGCTGAAAAATCACGCTTCATAGTCTGAAAGGCCCAAAACGATTTGAAGGTCTGTCATTTTTCCTTTCTCACAACTGTAAAAATTCTTAAAATAAGTTCCCTATTACCAAAAGAACTTAGATTTTTCAAAAGCAAGCAATAAAGGGAAATATGCAGAACTGAGTCATTTCTGCCAGCATGTTTCTTGAAAGTAATGATCTCCCTCCTCCCCTCCTCCTCCAGCAGATCCACTTCCTCTTCCAGAAAAAAAAAAAGGAAGAAAAAAAAAAAAGGAATATATATGTAGATATTTCTCACCTTCGTTTTTAACTACTGCTTGTAGCACTTGGGACTAAACATAAATTTTTCATCAACAAGAGGAGTTTCTGCCACTGCCCTATGACATTAAATACTCACAGATCACTTTATATTTTGAGCAATGTTTCTGGCCACTCTTTCTTTGTCTCTTCCATTTACACAGCTATTTTAGAATTGATTTTGTTTAGTAGCTAGCAATGTGGCACTGCTGGTTTCAGGTGCTGAACTAGTCCATCAAGTGATAAGTTAAAAAACGTTTTAAAGATCCAAACACAAAAACACACTTTCTCAAGTTCTTCCCTATACTTAGTTATATGCAGAACACCTGAATGCATTTGGTTTCAAGAAACATTATTAGCTTTCACTGGGGATTATTTCTTTAATTTAAAAGAAAAGATGACAGAGGTGGAATCCAGTTATTTTGAATTCTGCCAATACTTTTCTAACTTCCTATGTCAGGTTTCTAAAGGTGTGAGAGATGTTTTAAGTGTTTTGGTGTCCTTAGACAAAGACCCTGCATGAATCCCTGAATCCACATGATTGTAACTATTATCAGTACTGTGCAATTTTTATATACCTGTGAATTTTTACCCATGACATTCCAGGCATATGAATGTGTGCAGAAACAGATATGCAACATGGTGCAAACCCGCTAATGATTAGCACTTAGGTAGTGCCTTTTAGTAAAAAAAACTTCAAAAACTCTCCAAAGTTAAAGGAAGCATCAGAGAATAAATATCACAGGTAGAGAAAGAAGCCAAAAAAACTCATACTCAGTGCTAACTGCTGTGTCATCGTCAACCAGCTGATGGGCATGGCTATGTCCATACAAGTCCACCAGCCAGCTTCCTCTCTAACCTAGCATTTTTGTTTCTCAAGTACATGTATGAGAATTGGAACAGACAGGGGTGGGTGCTTGAAGAGTTCACTCAATACCTAACCACGTTATGCTCTTCTGACCAATATGAATGTCTTCTTCCTTTCCTCCCTTTATTCTCACACCCCAAACCTGCCCGATTAACTCAGAAGTGGTTTTCTAAAATGGGTCTAAGAACTGAAGCATGCATTCATGCACAGCTCCTTTTTCAAGACCATGAAAACAGAAGTGCAGTTGACAAACTGATGTATGCCTTCTCTCGATGCTTCCCCAACCCCTTACAAGATCTTCCAAAAGCAGCAGATGTACAAATGCTATAATGTGACATGGGGATTTGCTCTGGGAAAGTAGTTTTATTTTTAAATGGCTGAATACACTGGCGAGTAAAAACTTGCCTACGCCACCAACACACTCCTGCCTCTTACTGTTATCTTGGGGCTTTTGCAGCTTATTTTATAAAAATATTTAAATTTTGCCTTCCTGAGTTGGGACTTCGTCTTGGTGGCTGTTTTCCAGATATAGGTGGTCCCGCATAGTGCAGAGCCTGTGGGACAATTATGGCAGCAGAACTGGAGAAAGCAAAAAATTAATTTCAATGCCTTGAAAGAAGAGAGTTTAGAGCTTTCTCACGTTGATTTCTTGAAAGACTGTTCCTCTTTGGTCCCCATCTCCAGCTGAATAAATATGCTACAGAAGTTAACCATATCAAAGTTATAAGACCTCACTATCACATGTTAGAGACACTATGTATCCACAGCAAGAAGAGGTTGCCCAGCTCCTCCAACATTATTATCTACAGGTAAGAAATGGACAATGACCGTGGAGTTTTACTGTTTCCCAGAAATGACAACCTGGAAGCCAAATCCAGATCTACTGATTCCCTCCCCACCCCAAAAAAATCCAACACACAAGAAGAAACAAGTTTATTGTTTTCTACCTTGGAACTGCATGATTTTCTTCTAACCTCTGAGGTGGCCAGAGACTTTACTTGCTATGTCTCATACGGTAGATTTTCAGACAGCAAGGTAAGGATAACTCCTTCATATCTCCAGATGAAAGCTGCAAACTCTTTACAATCTATAGAAACCATTGCCTGCACCATGGTGCACTCACCATTGCTTTGATGAGTACTATTGATGTCCCTACAAGACTTCTCCAGCCCCAGAGAAACATCTGTCTCTGAGCCCCACTGCACTACAATGGCTAACCAGGAGACAGTGTGTCAGGTCCTAAATAATCACACCCTGTCTTGCACCGAGATCTCTTCTGATGTCTTTTCAAAGGACAGATCTTACTTTCTGGACAATGGCAGTTTCTGTGATTATGTATATTTAAATATGAAGGGGGAATCAAGAGCAATTGTAAGGGCATGTGGATCTGGTCTTCTGCCAAAGTGCTTTATTCTATAATGAACTCTTCCTTTTAAGCCACTTTGCAGACACTTTGGTCTGAACCCAATATCAATAATATAGGTTAAATTTCACATGCTTAACAATATTTAACCCTGGGGCCTCTTTTTGGGCCGTTAAACACCAGACAGTACACCAGCCTGGAGTACTGGGATAGGAGGTGAAAGCTGGGAAGGCAGCCCATCGATGGGTAACTAAAAAGAGAAAGGAAAACCTTGACCTGTGCTGTATGAGTTCAGCATTGCAAATGGTAAAGCAGACCTTCTCTTTCAGGCTGTTTGTAGTCACATTTAAATAGTCAATAATTCATCACTTACAGTGAGAATGTTAAATGCAGAAAGCAGCAGAATGTAAATTGAAATGGCTAATCCTTTTTAGCATGATCCATTAACAACTAAATATTAAAGGTGAATGGGAGAATGAGAAGAGACTTCATGGGCGAGTGCATTGGCCTTTTGCCTCTGAGGAAAGGTCTGTACTCAAAGCTTCATTAGGTTACAAGCATAAGTGGGTCACACAGGCCTAACAGACATTTGTCCAGATAAAAAAAAAACAAAACAAACAACAAAAAACCCACCAAAAACCAGAGTGACAGCCTGCAAGTACAACCTCAAGCCTCAGATAAAGCTGAGGTTATGAGAGGACCCTGTTCAGTTCTCTGCATCTCCTGAGCTGTGTGTGGTACTGAGCACGTTGCTTTGTTTCTATGGCTCTGCCTCCCATCTGCAAGGGAGTAGTAACTCCTGTGCATCTCCATGGTGCTGGAAGGATTAGCAAGTTAAACCAAATGCTTGGGGATTGTCGTTATGGGGGAAGGGAAGAGGATATTACAAGTGGAAATGACACTATCTAAAATATTGGTGTCACTCTGTGTGAATACTGGGATGTAGCAGCTGAGCTGAAGAGTAAAGTAGCAAAAGAGGATGGAGCTTAGGATGCAGTTTTCCACTTTTACTGTGTTTTCATTTAAAATCCTAACAGAAAAGATTAAAATCCTAACAGAACAGTATGATGTCAGAGGCAAAGCAGCTTAACAAGTACTCCCTGTTGATTTGGGATGACGATTTCCAAACGCTGAAAACAAATCAAAAGATTGACTGTCCCGTTTTAACCAGGATACTGAAGGACTAAAGGACCAGCTCTGAAAGTGGGCATTACAGCCTTTGAGTGCTTCAGCTTACCATATTCAAATTGAACACTGAGATCACTACAGATGTTGTCCTTATGGCCATAGATTTGGTGCTAGAATAATGTTCTCAATTGTTTGTTGAGATACTAGAGTTCTAAAAAGGAAGAAAGTATTATCAGAGTGATGCATCAGAATGGTGCCTGAGGGGGCTTTTTTTTGGTGTATTCCTCTGGGACTCTACTCATTCATCATCTCTCCAAGACCACTTATTTACCCAAGAGTCTGTTGGGTGTTTGTGATTTGGGTACCTCCCACCCCACAACCACTCTTGTTTCTGAAATCTCTGAAGCCATTTCTTTCTAGGCAGTGCTCCAGAACATTGCATTTCTACTGGGAAATGATGACTGAAAACAAACATAGCATCTACTTAGCAACAGAAAGAGAAAGAAGGAGAAGTGACTTTTCTTTTAGTTTTTATAAAAGACGCAATAATCTCTCGCCTGAAGAGTAGTATAAGTGCTTCTCATAAAACATCATAAAACAATACAGTCCTGTTAAACCAAACAACATGTCAAAGCCCTATTTATTCCTTTCATTAACCTGATCTAATCCCAAGAAGTTTCTAATGGAACATGCATTGAATTGATGAGTCTTCCTCCAGCCCCTCTCCTTACCCAAAAGAGATGGAACTAATATAAATATATCTACACCTTACACTCAGTCTTAATTTGTTCAAACCTTGGAAGAGCTTAAAAACCCACCAGTGCCTCATGGAAAACTGACAAATATTCTATTTAGAGAGATTTTGGCTGTTTATACCCTTGTTTTTCCTATGGTATTCCCTTCCCTCATAGCAAGGGCTCATTCACATTGGGGACGCAAGTTTATTTGCTGAGGAAAGGGCCGTGTCACCCAGCACAAACCACCCCCTGCTAATGGGGAACTGTTCTCAATTGTGGTATGAGTAATTCTCATTAGCACCCCCCTGCTAATGGGGAACTGTTCTCAATTGTGGTAAACTGCAGCTTCCCCTTTTCAAGACCTCCACACCCGCCACAAAATAATCTTGCCACGTTTTATTTTTTAACATATTTATATTTTAATTAGTATATTCTCCCCAACTCTATAATGCTCATCACAGATTTTTCTCTATTTAGTTTCATCCCCAGTTCTTTATGAACATCAATTCAGAATCCACCTTCCAGTAACTAGATTTTTCCAAAGGTTTTGCTCCAAAAAGTTTGAACGACAGGTTGTGGTCTCTGGAAGGGAAGAGTCCTTTGAGAGAAGAACCACCCCTCAAGTTTTAAGCAAGGATTTTTGTGATGCCAACAACTGTTGGAAAAGAAATGGACATATTTGATTTAGTTCAACCTGGGAAGAACAGGCAAACATGCTGCACTTCATTGCTTTGTCTCTACCAGATAGCAAACGTTAGCAAGGGTGCTGCTCTGTGGAAGGCAGTAAGAGTATATAAGCAGATGGTGTTTGAGCATTTAACCACCACAATCCAAGCATGACTTGGCAATGAATATACTAGAGGCCTTGTTTACCCTAGAGCTTTGGACAGTGCAGCTGCTATGCCAGTTCTGATAGAAATTTTCAAGCACAGGTATGTTTGGTGAGGGGTAGGGATGGACAAGAGGCAGAGTCTCAAATTAAGCAGTTACACTCTGTACACAAATTCTCCAGACACTCACCATTGATGGTCTGCACACCAAGTCCTAACCAGGATAGCTGATCTGTGCATCAGCATCTGATAAATAAGAAATATTTGGCTCGTACAAGATCTGCCAACCAGTACGCGAAGGGCTGACTGTCTTCTCAGCAACTAGGAATGTAGATGTGTTTTAACTGCCCAGCTGTAAACTTCATCCTACCCACACCCTCGTCACACATTTATTCTCTACTATCTGCATGAGGCTGAGAAGACAATTTTCAACAGAAGCCTGTCTTCTGTCCATGATGAAAATAGCAATGGAAATTTGGAGATGCTAGTTACACGTATCTAAAGATGGCAAGGGAGCAAGATGGTGTCTACTGGAATAGAAATTAGGGAAATAAGCAATAACTCCATATTATCAAGGAAGAATATTAATCTTTGAATGAATTGACAGCAATTTAGACTAAAACTATTACAACAAATGTCCTCTTTGAACATAAAGACCAACAGGAACCTGACAGAACTATAGTTCTCTGCAGAAAAGCCCATATCCTGACCTCCAAAATCAGATCCCTAATACCCCGTATTTCTTAATCAGCCAACCAAATATAAACAAGTACAAAACCAAATCCAAATTGCCTTAACGTCACACTGCCTGCAGTGCAATGGTGAGGTGATCCCTTGCCTCCCATTACCCACCCCAATAATTCTTTTATATGGAGTGTGAAATAATTAGGAGCAGCAAAAATAATTTAGGAAACAAGAAGAAACTAATTGTATAAGCTTGTTTGGGGAAAACACAAAGGACAAAAGCAAACCTGGTAGAGATGCTGACAGATACAGTACCGGTATATTAAAGCCCACACATGTATTAATAATAAGCTAACTAATGGTCCCTTGCACAATACACAATGAATTTACTACACAGCAGCCTGCTGCTGTGATGCACTGTGGCTCCACACCACAGAGAAGATCACAGTTTGTGAAGCAGGAGAGTTTAATATTGTGTCCAGTCCAATGACTTTACACTGTGTTTGGGGAGAGACCAAAGTTTCAGAGTGCAGCTCTGGGAACCCAAAAATCTCCAAGCCAGCAATGCTGCTGATTACATCCTCTGGATCCAGGCAAGTCACAATCTACCTCAGTGCCCACCTCCCCAGAGTGTTAGATCCAGCAACCAACATGTGGCATTACACCACAGCAGCAGTGCTCATGCCTTTAACTAATGTAGTGGCTCAACATGCAGGGATTAAACTCATCTTTCTGCTTCAAAATGTGTGTCTTCTCAACTGAGCTAAAGGATGCTCTCCATCAGCAACACGAGCCAATGGAAACACGTTTTGTAGAGGGTCAGATTAGACATTAGGAAAAAGTTCTTCACCAAAAGGGTTACTGGGCATTGGAACAGGCTGCCCAGAGAGGGGGTTGAGTCACCAACCCTGGAGGTATTTAAAAGACGGGTAGATGCGGTGCTCAGTGGTATGGTTTAGTAGAGGACAGGTACAGTTGGGCTCAATGATCTCAAAGGTCTTTTCCAACCTAGTGATTCTGTGATACCTAAGGTCTTCTTTTCTTTCCTTTCCTCAGAGTCTGCTGGCAAGACAAGAGGGTACCTTAGTTTGCTAAATGGAGAAACAATAGTATGGTGCTAATTGGAAAGATCATTGAAGATCTCACAAGAGGCTGAGGTGGTGGGGAACTGAATCCATAGCTACTGCATCCATGGCCAACCTTGACAGCTCAAAGATCTTCAAAATCTGGGAAAGAGTCAGAAGCATGAGGTCAGATAGTTTGTCCACGACTACTGAGCATGAACCTTGTTTGACTGGGACAGTAAACCATGACATCTGGCAATATAAGCTCTTCCTAACAGCAGGTGATTTGTAGACCAGACCATATTTTGATTTCAAGACAGACAGTTTCACTCTCTTTAAAACTGTTTTGTACCACATCTATTTGTGCCCAGAACAAACAGATGCAAGTTGTGGATTTCCAGACATGGGCAGGTCACAATCATTTTAGAAGCTGCTATGTTCCAGGGCAAAAACGGTCCCATGAGGAAGCTCTGTTTACAGGGGTGAGCTGCAACCAAACAATTTTTTTAAAAAAATCCACAACACACAAAACTGCACAACCCTACAAAACACAGCTTTGGCCTTATGCTTAGAGAGGAAATGGGGCATTAGTCTCACCCATGTAACAGCTGGCCTTTCAGGGGTCCCACCCTATGCATTTTACACTCAGACAAAGCTAAAGTTGCTGACTGTCTATACAGCCCAGCCTAGATCTGCTTGCAGGCTGTTGTTTTCTCCAGCAGCTCAGCATCACTAGCTGAGTTTACAATGTACCCTGATCTTTAGCTGTTAAAAAAACCCAAAACCCCTCTGTTCTCTAAGTAAGTCACTTGTCTCAATGAAATTAGCCAAGTATACCTGATCCTCCAGAATTACCTCTCCTGATCTCAAGCTTTTAGTTCAATGCGCTGGTTTATAAACAGCACACTAACATACTTTGAAAGCCCCTTCTAGTTTTTTCTGAGGGAGAGGCATTCACTCAGGCACACTATTCAGCCTGATCTGCCTACCCAAAAGCTTCTCTACCACTTCAGTGCATTGCTGCTTCCTTCTCCAGCACCCACCGCTGCTCCTGGGCAGCAATGCTGTTTGTTTACCCACCTACTGCACGTCACCCCAGCAGTGGCTGAATGTCAATGGCAAGGCTAAAGGTTTCCTCTGTGTGTGTGCAGAGTTTTGTAAAACACTTCAGGATCAAAGGTGCCAGTGAAAAGCAAGGGTATTATAAAAGCCCCGAGTCTCCTCACAGCCAGCTTGTCAACTAATTACAGTTGTGTGCTTTGCTGAGAAGCTCTGAAAGGTATCAAGAGCAAAACCCCATGGCATCATCTGACATTGACAATGTTGTAGCCGGGGGTGCTGCCATTTTTTATGCTTTCAGGACTGGCTTTGAACTGGATGTGAACTTGCATAGATATGTGCCTGATGCACAAGTCAAGTGCACCAGTGCAGTGATCCACCACACTTTCCATCACTTTACACTTAACTGCATGCCAAGCCTTCATAAATTACACTTGCTGCTTTCCAGTCTGCCTCTGACGAGAGCACAGTCGACCTCAGTGTCACTCCTGCCAGCCGTGCAGAGAGGAGGCAGCAGAGAAGCTTGGATAGAGGACTGTTCAGCAGAGCTTTTCCTTCTGAAGGAGTTATCACAAACTCACTTCTTTCTGCCTTTCTCTCCCTGAAAAGCTGCGGGTAGATCTGCAGCATGGATGGTCTGACAGTGTAGACCTTGACAAGAAAATGATTTGTCAGGGGTTACTTGGGAAGAGTCCAGGAAGGACAAAGCCAGAAGCAGCGCTTGGTCACATGAATCACAGTTCACAATCTTAGACTGTGCACTGGCCTTCTTCTGAGAAAGCCAGGTATTTCTGCATCAGATGTTCTTTGTTTGATCCTGCCTAGTCTGACACACATGGATAACACCTCCAAGCAGGTGACTGCATGGCTTAATTGAGGAAAGGAAACCAAGACAGCCACATCCTCCAGCTTATTCTAAGTGATCTAACAACACATCTCTGTGTCTTTACACTCAGTATAAGAAACACCAGGGGTTGAGAGGGATTTTTTTCCCTCCCCTTCCTTGTTCACAATCACTTAAAAAGAGATTTTTCTGGCTCTTAACAGGTAGTTTATGAAAGGAATTAAATGACATTGTTGCCTGCAATAGCAGGGGGCAGACTCAGTGACACAGGGGGTCTTTTCGAGGGCTGTGTCAGCCTATGACTAACGTCAATAAAAATGATTTCATCCCAGCTTTTACACGTAGGCAGGAGAACAAACAACAAATTAATGAGAACAAGAAGCTCAGAAAAGCTGGAGGGAGGGGGTGGAAGAGAACGACAGAGCACACGTGCAATGTTCAGTGTGGGGAAAGCAAGCGTTCAACTTGGACTAAAATATGACTTACGAGGCTGTTCATTTCCACCCCTACTCCCACATACCTGAAGGGAATAGAATTTAAGTGTCCCAGCTCTGGCTTTGTAAGTGATTTGACAAATTGTTTTCTGTGCTGCCGCCACAGTCACCCAAAATAGGTAAAATATTTCATTTCAGAAAGGAAAACATTTACATGAGGACTTGACCTTTAACTCAATGTCAGAAGCTCCCCAGGTGGGAGGCAGAGACTGATGGGAGCTTCAGCAGAGTCTAGAAACCTCCTGGAGTAATTACTGTCTCCATGGCAACAAAACACTGACATAGGAAGAGGAGGGAAAAGGAAGGAGAGGGTTACAGACCTAAAAATCACAGGGGTTCCCACTTACATAGTCCAGCTATTAAAGAGGCCGTAGGTCACTCTCTTGGAGTGATAAGGGCTTGGACAGCCCAGACAGGATTCTCCCTTGGCTCAATGGTGGATCTAGTGTGGGTACACCTTCAGAGTACCACACTGCAAGGCAGGACCCTAGGAAAAAAATAGGATGAGAGCAGCCTCTGCCCCCATTCGTTGCTCAGCTTTCTGAGCTGAGGCCCTCAAACAAAGGGTCAAGAATCACAAATGCAGCAGAACTGCTACCAGCTCTGAAAACCTTAGGTCACCTGCAAGTGGGGCTACAAAGCCACCAAAATCCTGAAAAAAGAGAAGCACAAGTTTTTATTCAAAACTACTCAAAAGCATTCCATTTAGCAGGGGAAAAAACTCAAAACCATAAACCAACAAACCAAACCCACAGAAGAAAATGTAGAAAAAAAGACTTCCTTTCAGAGTACTGTTGGCCTGCTCTCATGATCACTGAACAAGCCAAGTGGTCTAACTGATTTTTAGATGTTTCACCATAAAATTACGGTTTCTGGTCAGGAATTTCCACAGGGAGAATTAAGCAAGGCACCAAGTCAAGAAGCAAAACTAAACCCTCTTAAAACCAAAGAATATATATTGATGACCATCTCCACAGAATCACAAAATGCCTGAAGTTGGAAAGGACCTCTGGAGGTCATCTTGTCCAAAAACCCCAAGATCTTCCTCTCTTTGGTCTGTATCAGATCACTCAAAACATGGAGAAGTGATGTGGGTCTGTTCTTAACTCCAAAAACATTCTGCCACAGAAGCAATGTTATGTTCAGGTCCTGTGTGACACTGAGCACCTGAATCTCTTTACCCCAAATCTTTGCTAATGGCTGGAAGTGCTTTGAGAGAGAAAGGATGGCAGATGGGGAGGAACAAGAATTTTGCTTCCTGATTTTAGTACAGAGAAGATAATATTTTTCATCTTGGTGCTAAGCAACAGAAGTTTCCTCCTCTTCCATTCAAGGTTTGTGTTTTAAGCCATTTTCTCCTCTTTACTCACTTCTCTTCCTCCCCTCCCTCCATTTACTTACAAAAGCTGTTCCATTCAGTTTAATTGGAACAGATGGAAATATAGAAGGTTCCTTTTAAAAATATAAATAAATTATATACACACAGACTTATATTATGATCTGGAGAAGGGAAAAAGCATCAAAATCTCAGAGAGCAGAGAATATGAAGTGCTAGTACTCATTGTTCTGATGCTGAACTCTAATTTTAGATGTGTTTACAAATGTGTGCCTCCAAAAAAATTACAGAAAGTGCTGTTCCATAATATATGTTTTTGCTTCTCCTGCAGCTAATGCTTTTTCTAGGAGCTAGCAGTTGAAATCTTCAGGCAAAGCAATTCCATCCCTCAGATATAGGGAAGAAGTGGTCTATGAAGTTCACCAAACACCCTCCCCACACACATACACATGCACACCTTCCCTCTCCACATAAACAACTTCTTGCATTTTCCCACCACCCCCTTCTTTTGACCCTGGTACATTTAACTTTTTCTACAATTACACTTTTTGCCTCTGAATTTAGTGCTTCTGGCAAGTCACAGCCATTGGATTGACAACCTGAGAGAATTTATCCAGAAAAGAGGTATGGGAAGCCATAACTCTCTACCTACCATGTTCATCCTTGCATGCCATTAAAGGATTTTTCATGAGTAAATCTCAATGCACCTACGGAGGTCAGTATCTTCACTCCATTTGCTAGTGAGAAGATGAAGCCTTGAGGAATGCTAAGTGACTTGCCCAAAGCCAACCAAGAGACAAAAAGCTTTGTATGCAATCCACCTCCTGCAGGGTCAGCCTTCTGTCCAGCTCATCCACCAACCGTCTCCATTTTAGAAGGCAACACATTTCCTTCAGCTCTTACACCAGCCAAAGTGAGGTCAGATGAACACACTGTGTACAACAAAAACCACAGATACCACTGGGGTTGTCAAAAGCTTCTTCATAGTGTCCCTCTGCTCACCATAAATAGTAAGATACATACTCCTACTCATTTCTTGTAGGCTATTAAGGCAGCAATCAATAATATTACTGCCATCATGTATAACCCTGGTTTTATACAATGCCTCTTTTTCAGGCGTGAGGATGATCAAATTTGCAGATAAAATAGAAGTCTGAAAATCCTACTTGCATATCTCCTCCCAGCACCGCTGAAGTCCTCTGAGCAAGTACATAACACCTGAAAGATGCTACCAGTCTGCCAAGGGACAGAAAACAAGAGCAGAAGGCTGCATTTCATTCACATTGAGAAATTCAGATGAGCTGAATTTAATTTACTATTTAATTCAATGTTAAGAACATTATAATTAGCAGTGTCCTCTATTTATCAGCCCTGTTGACTACCAAAGCTCTTTCTTTCTATCATACAAACACAGGAAAAACCTCACAGAACTGTCCAGAACGTGGAAAGATGAGAAATGGGGTGGGAGTGGGGTAGGGAAAGTCAAGATCTCATCTTGTTTAGGATGTTTTGTCTACCTGAAGTTATTCACTGTCTTTCTACCTACACACTACTACAAAAGATCATTAGATTTCCCACAATCTGCAACTGAGAATTATAAATTGGTAGAAGAAGGAGGGAGGAAGGGATAGAGGGAGGGAGAGAGTGAGGAAGGGAGGGAGGGAGGGAGGGAGGGAGGGAGGGAGGAAGGAAGGAAGGAAGGAAGGAAGGAAGGAAGGAAGGAAGGAAGGAAGGAAGGAAGGAAGGAAGGAAGGAAGGAAGGAAGGAAGGAAGGAAGGAAGGAAGGAAGGAAGGAAGGAAGGAAGGAAGGAAGGAAGGAAGGAAGGAAGGAAGGAAGGAAGGAAGGAAGGAAGGAAGGAAGGAAGGAAGGAAGGAAGGAAGGGGAAGGAAAAGGAAAATATGGAAAGCTGAACCTTCTTTTGTTATTTACACTCTCTCTCAATGAACATTTTTCCAACTACATGTGTCCAAAAAGAATAGGAAATCTGAGGCATAGATGAGTTAAGAGGTATACCACAGGCTCAGGCTAGCAAGACTCAGGCTGAACTTTGAGTCTTCTGCAGATGACCCAGACAATGCCCAGATGATCTCTGCCTCACCCTCTAATATTGAGGAGGTCAAGAATTGTACTCGAAATTTATCAAAGATAGATCAGAAATTATCTGGATAAACAAGAGAGCAGAAGTACATGGATCTTCTGAGGATGCAGAGGGAAGAAAGAAAGACAGTGAACAAGTACATGTTACATGCAGGCGGGCAGCAAGGTCAGACTCCACCACACCTCACCCCCTGCCTCCTAAAGAAATATTCTCCTCCTGCCTCTCAAGTAGGTTAATTCAGCCTCTGCTGTACAAAACAATACAAACAAGACAAAAGGTTCACAATATGACTGATGTCTCCCCACCCTTACAATCCTTCATATAAAATATTTCTACCAATAGACATCTCCCTTGTGCTTTCACAGAATCATGAAACAGTTTGGATTGGAAGGTACAAGACCTAGTTCCAACCACCCCTGTCATGGGCAGGGACACCCTCCACTAGACCTGGTTGCCCAAAGCCCCATCCAACTTGGCCTTGAACATTTGCAAGGAATGTGTGGCCACAACTTCTCTGGACAATATGTGTCAGAGCCTCACAACCCTCACAGTGAAGATTGTTTTCCCTAATATATAATCTAAATCTACCCTCTTTTAGTTTAGAATTATTTCTCTTTGTGCTATAACTACACAGTCCATCTCCAGCTTTCCTGTAGCCTCTTCAGGTACTGGAAGGCTGCTGTAAGGTGTCCCATTGAACTTTCTCTTCTTTGGTCTTAACAAACCCAGCTCTCTCAGCCGGTCTTCATAGGACGTTTTCTGTCACTTTTTCTGAGTTATATCATTTGGTAGTTTCCTGGCAAAGGGAGATGAAAAGAATTGATGTAAACTTACATCCCCTTGATGCCATCCTAAACCAACCTTCTTGAAGTTGTGCCAGGTAAACACTGCATCAGATCAACACCACCATGCTGCCTGCTGATGTGGAAGATGTGGGTTCAATTCCCACCTTCACTACAAGCTTCCTAGGTAAGAGGTGAGTTTTATTTCCCCTCTGTCTCTAAAACAAACATTCCACTTCGTTATCCCACAGAGAATTTGTGAGGATGAGACCCTAGTGGTGTTTCAGCAGCTCAGATTCAAAGCTGGTGGAAATTTTCTTTTATGAATCCTTTAGAACTCAGGGAGTGGGGCTATGACCCCTCAAGTAGCAAAAATCTCCATGTGCTCATTTCTAAAGTTGCTGCAAAAGAGAAGAAAAAAATTCCAGCAGAAGTTCCAGGCAGAGAAACTGTTTCTATTGTCCATTTATTCCCTAAGCCAATTTATTAAACAAAAAAAGCCCAAGAGCCATGTGAAGAGACACATACCAGCACTTTTTTAATCCCTTTCTAGAACAGTATATTCTGGTCCATTCTCTAAGACAGTTAAGGACCACCCTATAACCTCAATTTCTTTAGAGGTACCTCAGGACAAAATTTCTTTTTGCATGCTGCTGACAAACAGCACTGTGGAGCTACTGAGGTAGGATCAGTAAACTTTTCCTCTAAACAGGCAGTGCCCCTGAAACCAGGAATTGCAAGGTACTGGGTGAATAACTAGAAAAGACAGAAAGGAGTGTAATTTCATGGAGACAGATCATTCTAATCAGACAGACAATTTAAAGATGCATTTTGTCTTTTCTTCTTTATTGGTAATACACATAAATCACAAAGGTAATAAAATCCTCCGTGCTCCTCCACCCCACCAATTACCTGCCCATGAGCTCTAAGAGAATGGAAAGCATGAAAGAAATTTTGCCATGTTTTATTTTGGACCATCAGGCAGCAGTTTGTACTGATAGATGTATTTTTGAGAGCATACAGCTGCCTTATTCACTAATTAAGGCTTCTGAGAGTGTAATGAAAAACTGTGTGATTTCACTGCATGGCAAACGGCCAGCACAATTTGTTCCAGATACACAAAAGAGATTTGAGTTGCAGATTATCGAGTATGGGTAGGGTGAGTTTCTTGCAGGTGTGCAGCAAAGGCAAGGGGAAGGGTGCTGGCACCATATTCCCAGCACATTTGCAATTCCTACCATTGGAATTTCTTCCAGAGACAAAACCCGAGAAAGCACATTCACCTCTTGTTCCAGTATAACCACCCTTACCTGGTCAGAGGATGGTATATGCCATACGTACCTGGTAACACTAGAGGGAGCATGTAGAAGAGGAGGAGGAGGAGGAGGAAGACCACTTACATTTTTGTTGAAAGAAGATAGTATGTAGGTAGAGCAGTGTGGTAAAAAATGTATTCAAGTAAAGGACAGGATCCTGTTTTCCATTCCTTCGATTGATGTGTATTAGCTAGTGTGGAAGTCCCTAACCATTAAGCATCCTTTGTTCTTGCTACCAGAGAAAAGAAAGAAGCCTCCTCACCTATGGGTAAGAGAGGATACCCGTAAAAAGTTTAGACTTGCTCAAAATGGAGCAGCACTCATGCAACACAACTCAGATAAAACAGTCTCCAGACAACGGCCGGTGTATGACCACATCTCTGAACAAAGTAGGTATTTCAGCAGTCAAAAAGATAGAGCCTAGGCAAGATGCCAAGACCAGGAGCCCCAAGAATTTCTGACAGGCTAAAAAAAGCACCAACTCCACAATAGCATCTATCCCAGAACCACAGCCATATATCACCCTGACCATACTGGCAGCAGCCCTGAGTTAGCAGAGACTGAAAAAAAAAAAAAGATGTACACTATCAAATTTACATACATCAAGCAGACAACAATATGACCAAAATTATAAAGCTACTAATACATAGCAATCCGCCAAATTGAAATTCTGGACTCTTTGGATACCCAACTCCATGTCTGTATCTGTTGTATTATGAACATAATCTCTATGACTATCAGCAGCTGGAACATACAAGGTTTGCTTTCCTCCGTATTTGGACGAAAGCCTCACTCTTTATCTCATAGCTCCATAAACTGCACTTTTCCCGCCAATTTCTCTGCACTGTAATCCAGATTATATCCCAAACCTTCAGTCAGAAGCCATCAGCTTTCAGATATTTAGGAGAATACTGATCCGTGGAGAGAAAACATGTCAGAGAATGAGATCCCTCTCACTGATGGAAATAAACACATTTTTTGAGATAAATCTCAGCTTCAGGCACAGTTTTGACAGTCTGATCAGTACAAGAAAAAGTCATCACTAAATACATGCAGGATCTTTAAGGGAAAGCATTAAGGCATTCTCAATAGGAGAAGGAATAGGCAACTTAACTTCTTATAGATTCATTTAAGTTTAGTAGAGGGCAACAGTGCTGCCATGATCTGCATGTTTATCTACAGTTTTAGAAGTCACTGGGAGTCACTGGGGTGTTTAAAAATTATGTTGTACTTAGTAAAAATGAATTGTCAGCCAGATTATTTTTAAAGGGGTTTGGAAGATAATAGTGTTGTCAAATATTGGACACCCCCATTTAAACATTGCAAGTTCCCTGCAACGCCACCCTTCACCCTTAATGTAGCTGAGGAACAGCTATATTTCTTCGGTAAGTTATTATTCCTAAAACATGACATGATTTTTGTTTTGTTTTCAAAAAGTTCATTTTGTTTAGTTGCCTTTCAAAATAATTATTTGTTACTTAACAAAGAAAAACTCATTAGAATGTGCAATGCATTTGTATCCTACTTCCCCCCTGCCCTCAGAATAAAATTTACTATTTTCCTGCCTGCCCTAGCTCACAGTGAAATCAGTCAGCTGTCCTACGCCTCAACAAATCACAGCAATTAGCAACAAACACCACCACAGCACAAACATTTCTAAAGACTGTCCACAAAACACATCCAGAGACAATATTCAGAACACATGTATCAAGAAGCTCTTAAAACACCAGTCATGGAAAAACTAATTAATCTGTTTCAAAACAAACACTGTGGCCAAATGCTAAGTGACATTAAACAGCCTGTAAAAGACTTCTACAGGAACAAAGTGAACCTTTGACATGGTCAGCGAAGCAGTTACTTCGATTCAGGGAGGGTGGGGGTAAGGGGGAGATGAATTGGTGTGAGGCAGAGCATGCTCAGAGTAAAAGAAGGAGAGAATCTCCTGTTCAAAACACTGAGCCCCATACTGCCCTGGCCTAGGTATATCTTACTATGACACATTATGGGAACCAGAAATCAATGCTCCCACTAAAACAGTGGCATGATTTTTCAGAACTGCTGAGCACAGAGATGCCTCCATTGATTTCAGAGCAATCTGCTGTGTATTTGGTATCTCTGAAAGCTGGGCCACATACTTAGGTGCCTATATATAGTCTTAAAAGTCTTACTTTATGCACCTATTTAAAAAACAAGTTACAAAAAGTCTCAACCTCTGTTCCTGGAAGTACTTTGAGTAAAGAAGTGAAGACCAAGAGGGGCAAAGTATCACCCCTGGCATTTCAGATCCTACCACCCTCCCCACAAGAGTAGAGCTCAACCTGTTGCTGTGCCTTTAAAAACTCTGCATGCAGATACCATGTACCTACCTGTGTTCAGGTTGAACCCCTGCTTCTTAATTATGAAGGAGTGTGGAAACATGGACCCCTGCCTGGATTACTAAAAGAGATGTCAATACTGACATGGTGGTCAACAACAAATTCTTCAGTACTTTACTCTGGTTAGGCCCCATGTCCTTAGCTACTAGCTCAGGAACAGTACCCCAACATGGTTTAAAAGCTGTTACATAACACCCCAGCACAGATGCATTTCCCTTTAAAAATAAAATAAAAAAATAATTAAATATATAGTTTATAGTGAGAATGGCAGGTCACCTTGAAAACATCAGAAAAGAATATAGCACTGGCAGCTTTACATGATTTAGAGATGTTAACTAGTGACTTTACCAGCCTGCACAGCTTCTGTAGTATGTTAGGTGCTTCTAAAAGTTTATGACATTGTCTGTTTTTAAGCATGATAATATATGAGGGTATTACCTCTGAACAACTACCGTGCTTCATTTGACAGAACAGGTCATAACAAGCCTTCACTTTACACCTTTGAAGCTTTGAATCAAGGGTAGGATTTTGTCCATTTCTGTACTAAAGCGGTTGAAATTGAGGTCCCATTTCTCTCCTGAACACAGAGCCTGCGTTTCTTCCACAACACTAAAGAAAGTGAATACTCTTAAATCAGGGACATATGTTGTTCTAACACCTAATATTAAGCTGTTACAACACTGAAATATGAAAGGATTGAATATATTCCTTCAGTTGCCACACAATGAAGTAAGTCTTTATATAAATCCAGTTTCATACTGTAAATGCTTTTTTTGTTACCGGGGTGAAGGGTGGGGGGTGAGCAAAAAGAAACCTGCCAAAGATACTGCTCTATCCAACATCATTTCTGGGTTTTGGAGAGCATTTGCCATTCACCACTATGCTTGTAGATTTCACTTGACTAGAACAGACCCAGAAACAGAGATTCCTCCCACTTCACTCTAGATGCGTGGCTGAAGCTCTCAGAAGAGTGCGATGGCCCAAAGTTATTTATGCATGCAGGGAGAGGGTTCTCAGGAGGGCTGTTTATAACCACAGCCTGCTGGGTCAGGCCCAATGTCGATATATCCCCATATCCTGTCTCTGGCAGTGGTCAGTAACAACTATTAAGTGAAAAAGCAGAAGAACAGGACGAATATGTATGCTCTCTCCCTAGTGTACTCTCTTAACCTCTGCTATCTGCATCTGAAAGACCTGCTGACCCCAAAGTATCAAGCTTAGACTAAAAAACCCAAGCAAACTCGAGTGGAGTTATCTAAACATTTGTCTGGTCACTTTGAGTTTGGGAACTTCTGACTACCCCATAATGCTGCAAAGAGCTCATCAGTGCATATGCAATGATGTAGTTACTGAAACTGCAATATCACTGCTTCAGCATCATAGGAGGATGCTCTTTTTCCATTGAAAGATACCAGTAGGAATCAGTAAAATCATTCAGGGGAGCTCCATCCAAAAAGCAGATATGCCATGAAACCAAGACCTCCAGAGGAGGGCCATGAAAATGATCAAAGGGCTGGAGCACCTCTCCTGTGAAGACAGGCTAAGAGAGTTGGGTTTGTTCAACTTGTAGAAGAGAAGGTTCTGGTGGACCTTATAGTGGCCTTCCAATACCTGAAAGGTGCCTATAAGAAAGCTGGGGAAGAACTGTTCATGAGGGCAAGTAGCAACAGGATAAGGGGTAAGAGTTTTAAACTAGGCAAGGGTAGATCTAGGTTGAATATTAGGAAAAAAAGTCTTCAATATGAGGGTCGTAGATGACTGGAACAGGCTGCCGAGAGATGATGTGGAGGCCCCCATCTCTGGAGATATTCAAGATCAGGTTTGATGGGGCTCTGAGTTACCAGATCTAGTGGAGATGTAGCAGCTTACTGCAGAGGGGTTGGACTAGATGACCTCTAAAGGCCCCTTCCAACCTTACACATTCTATGATACTTCTTGAGCATCCAAGAAACCCAATATTGCAGAAGAACTACGGGCAGTTTTAAGGAGGGACACAGGCGCTTTTGGAAGCACAGGTAGGAGAGACAAGGAAGGGGTGTTGATCTCTATGTAAATGACCAGCAGGAGTTCATGGAGCTTCTGTCTGGTGATGGATAAGATGCCAGTGAAGAGTTTTTGTGTTGAGATTAAGGGGAGGGAAGGAAAAGGAGACACTATAGTGGGAGTCTGCTACAGGCCACGTGATCAGAAAGACTGAGTGGCTGACGCTGTCTATAGACAGAGAGGAGCAGCCTCACATTCAGTCCTCATGGGGTACTTCAACGACTCTGATACCTGTTGGAGGAAAAAACCTGATTTTCCAACAACAGCTCACTGTCCAAGTGGAGACCAGTGACAAGTGGCATTCCTCAGGGATCAAAACTGGGACTGGAACTGTTTAACACCTTTGTCGGAATCATGGACAGTGCAATCAAGTGCACCCTAAGCAGGTTTGTTGATGACATCAAACTGTGTAATGTGGTTGAAATGCTGGAGGGGAGGGATGCCATCCAGAGGAACTTTGACTTGAAGCTTGAGAAGTGGGCCCCTGTGAACCATATGAACATGAACCATGTGCTGTGTCTTGAATATGGTGTTGGGCAATCCCCAGCACAACTACCAGATGGGTGGAGAATGTTTGTGAGCAGCCCTGCTAAAAAGGACTTGGGGGTGTTTGCTGATGAGAACCTCAACATGAGCCAGCAGTGATCACTTGCAGCCCAGAATGACAATTGTATCCTGAGCAGCACCAGAACCAGCAGGACCAGACTCCTCTACTCTGGTCTCACAAGAACCCCTCTAGAATACTGTGTCCAGCTCTGGGCTCCCCAGTACAAGAAAGACACGGAGCTGTTGGAGTGAGTCCAGAGAAGGACCATGAAGATGATCAGAGGGCTGAAGCATCTCTCCTATGAAGACAGGCTGAAAGAGTTGGGCTTGCTCAGCCTGGAGAAGAGAAGGCTCATGGGGACCTTATAGGACCTGAAAGGGGCCTACAAGATAGATTGTGATGGACTCTTTATCAAGAACTGTAGTGATAGGACAAGGCTTTAAGCTTAAGTAGGGTAGATTTAGATTAGCTATTAAGAAGAATTTTTTTTAATGACACTAGTATGGTGAGAAACGGGCACAGGCTGCCCAGAGAAGCTGTGTCTGTCCCTGGCAGTATTCAAGGTCAGGGCTTTGGGCAAACCGGTCTAGTGGAGAGTGTCCCTGCCTATGGCAGGGGGGATGGAACTAGATGATCTTTAAGGTCCCTTCCAACCCAAGCCATTCTACAGCATTAGTCTTGTTTTGCTAGTAAGTAGCTGGGAGGGTGTCTTGCTTCAAGTTGCAGAAGTGTTAGGAAACAATGAGACTCCTGATCCTCATCTCAACTGTGTAATCCCCAGTGCCTGCATATTCTGTCAGATCTATAGCAACTATTGATGAGGAGCAAAAACACTGCCACATGCTGGAAAGTTTTCTGTAGGGCTTCCTGAAAAACACTTTGAGATATTGAAATGTTGTTTTCAAAAGGGTTTTCTCAGCATTACATTTAGCTAAATATAATTTTACTATTTAATATTTTAATAATATTTAACTAAATTTAAAAGCCTGAAATTATTATTGGGTTAAGAAGGCTACTCATACGGAAGAATTTCATGAAAAGTTTTTTGATAAGTTGTTTTTCTAGTCTGTCTTTCATCTAGCAGCAAACACACAGTTGTACTGCTCTTCAAAAGACTTAGAGTAAGTCCGGTGGGTACCTCTGGTGTACAGCCTACAATTCCCAGCATCCTATGTAGAACACTTTCAGGCCCTACTGCTTTTTGTTCCCAAACTGATACACTGACCCAATAAACAGGTATCATGTTATCTGTTTAGCCTGTTCAGTCAATACGTTGCTATTTAAGTTGCATTATCACCAAGATATATTTGGTACAACATCCGTGGGGATAGTATTACAGAACACTTAATTGTTTTCTACCAAAATGTAGGGCTATTCAATCTGCTAGTCAACAAGAGGTCTTGAAACATGACCCTATCTTGCCCCATATCTGCATTGCTTTCCCAGTCAGTTTGAGGGCCAGTACATGATCAGTGTCTTCTGGACTCCAGTACTGGCTGCAACTGCAGTGGACTGCAGAAAACTTGGTATTTGTACGTGCAGAGCTCACGGCGCAGCGTCGAAAAAATATCACAGAGCTGCTCGATGTCCTCACCCTCTCCTAAAACACTGGCTGAGTTGAAAATCAGCCAGTGATGGCCAGTGTGATTCATAAACGGTGCTTTAGGGCAGAGTGAAGGAAGAGACCAGATACCACTAGGCGAACATTTAAATGGTAGAATTTGGGGTTTGTGGGGGAGTGTTTTAAATTAGCTCCTATTAAGCAGTGAGCAACTGAATGAAAGGAAAATGCCTGGACTCACAGAAATTACTATCCCTGCACAGATTTGCTAGGCAGCCCCAGACACAAGGGAAAACAATATTATCTTCTCCTTTGCATGAATTGCTTATTGCCATGTTTCTTCAAAGCTTCCCAAACAGAGGGGAAAACATCTCCCACCACCAGGCTCCACCAAGGTGACATGGTTGCTGAGAGACTCACAGTTGCAGATCCCTACTACAGAGAGGTAAACAGACAAATCCATTCTGCATGTGTGACCGAGGCTTGTGGCTCAGCCACTTCCAGCTTGCTGCTGGCAGCCTGGATATTACCTCTAAGATAAATGAATAAGAGTTTAGGTCTTATTGGATTACTGTTTATTGAACTTTATAAATTCCAATTAACAGACCCCTGAGCAATAAGAGACATGTAGTGTACTCTTCATTTTATAGTGCAATTATTACTGAGTTTATCCTCAGCTGAACAAGAGGTATTAACGGATAAAACATGGGAAAGAAGACATACTAATAGATAAAAGCAGATATTGGAGACAAGGAGATAAACAGATACAACCAGGAGAAAATGCAGGACGCAAGAAAGAGCACACGTGTTTGGCTGATTAGGTTATTTCATTGCTTATTCTACTATTCAGGAGGCCTACAGGAAATAGATGAGACAGTTACACAGATGAGTTAAGTGTCCTAAATATGCAAGCAGAAGAAAAGAGGTAGGGAGGCGTGAGGGCTGGGGGGAGGGAAGAGGTAAACAACAGTCAAAATAGGACAGAATTTGGAATTTATTGCTTTCACAGTTGCTCTAGAGGCACGAACATGTTGAGAAAGATCTCCCTATTCAGCGTTTTTCCAACGTGCGGAGAAAGTTGCACTGGTGAAGCTTTGGTACTACTTAAAAGAAGGAAACATGCTCAGGGTGTTCATCCATCAACTAATTTATACAAACAAGATGAAATGCGATCCCTCCATTCCCACCCCAATATCTGACACAAAACCATGCTGCTAACACAAGATCTATGAAAACTCCAGTCTCTTAAAAGCCGAGATGAAAGGAAAGGTGTTTTTAAAGCACTGCCACTCCAGTTCTTTCAGGCCATCCTTGTCTCCCTCCTCATTCCCACCTACCCTTTTTGTTTTATTAAGCCTGTGCATACTGTCTGCTCCAGAGGTAAGAGGAGTATGTATGTGCATAAATTCCAGCAGTTACTAGCTACATCAATCTAGTCCTCATTGCCAGGGGTTCCTGGTACTTTCATGTGCTAAATATAAGAGCTCCTCTACCTGTCTGCTGCAGGTATTATGAAGAGGAAAAAAGGAAAGAGATTTGTGTCATCTTCATTTCATGCTTGAACTTCCACATTATGGTTCTCCACTTGTGGGAATATTAGCATGATAGTTTCCAGTTCCTCTCTGCCATCCCACTGTGGTGTCAGAGCCTGGATGCCCTCTACAAATTTAGGCATCCTTCAGAAAACTCACAGCTTACAAAATGATGCAAAATGTGGGTGGTGATTGTTTTGCTTCCTAATATCCCAAGCATAGTTAGCATCAGTTACTTAATGCAAAGCAGGGACCCAAGCAAAACTTCGTTTCTAACGTTGGATGGCTGCTTCATGGTCGATGGAACCCAGCAACACTAAAACAAGCTGAAGACATCGTTTCATCAGCATTTCTCCTCCCTGTGACATAAGGGACATAAGGGTCCGGGAGATGATCAGACATGTTTTGCAATCACTAGGAAGTTAAAATAAAATCAAGTGGCTACACCTAGGTGTTGTGTACACTTGCAATGAAAGCTAGGCACAGTTACAGTCTGAACATAAGGCTTGCAAACAAAGGGCAGGATGGCAGAGCTGCACAAAAGGAGGAACAGCATTGTTAGGGTATTTAACTTCTACCCCATCTGTGACAGAGCTTGAAACTGGTCCTAGAACTGTTCACTCACAAATAATTTATTCTGGTAATGAAAGAGCTGCAAAGGAGAACTTGCAATGATCTTGTGCATTTTCCCTGTTGAAAGGAAAATATATTTAGTTGTCACAACCTCATCCAATTTTTATTTTTTTTTTCCTAAATGTCCTGAAACTGAACTCCACTGGAGCTGCTGGTGTCAACTGCAGTGGGTAACTGACTGTAGCAAATACCCCCCACACTAGTAAGAGATCCAAACCTTAATCATCCTCTCTGAATGTTATCTAGCAACTTCTGCCCATGCAAAAGACGTGTAAGAAGTTTGATTTGGTGTTGCTTTGAATGAACTAGCCTTTTTGAATATGAGGAAGAAAATGTGAAAATCTCCTCTGTAACTGCTTTTTAAAGCTTTCCTCCAAAAAATCCGTATGATTCTTCCATATTAGAGTAAACATCAAGTTTATGAAACTTGAGGGCCTCAGCCCTCTGTTTTCCAGCTCCCATTCCTGCTCCTACCTCCAACCGTATCAATCACAGGAAGGAGTTACACTTCAAAACTACTTTCCTGCATTCTCTTCCCCTTTAGACCCTTGGAAGCTGTAATGTCCATCCCCTTTAAAACTATTAAGTAGCAATTAAGTGGCTATTAAGTGGAAGAAAATATTTCTCCAAGAGTACGTCTTGTTGATAGAGTACAATCTGCTTATGCAAACACTGGCACAACACCGGGTCATCAGCATAGCTGCAAACACTTGTTCAGGTCAGAGGTTGCACAGTGCCTTAACAGCTACATGAAAGACAGCAAACAAGACCCAGGTCAGTGAGAGCTAATTTACTCCAGGAATTTAACATACCTAAGAAAGTATTACAAACTAATAATGGCCACCCCTCTGCATACCCCACGTACCACCTCCTGAGCCCCTCGATCCTGCAATAGATCATACAGAATGGATTACATTAATTTTCTATAAACTATATCAACTTGAGTGACATGTCCTTAAGGGTTAGGTGATTGATATCCACAATGAAGTCTTATAATCTAAAATCATATTAATATTAATATTAAAGATTTTCTGTCCTTTATGTGCATCATTAAATTCCGAGTATAAGGTGAAAATGACAACATACATTTTGACAGCTTATCTATAATAAATATGCAAATCTTGATACCAGCATGTCATCATAGACATTGCTGCTCCTTGAAATATCAGAGAGATCCTTTCTTTATATGACATTTACAGTGAAAGATCAGATATAAAGCATTTTGTATGACTGAGATTTTCATTGGTTTAGTCTTCAAGCACAACAATAGGGTCTTCATATTCCATTGGCACTAACATTGCCCCTCCTGTCTCCTCTTCATGACACCATGGTGTGGAAGAAGAAATTTTTCAAAACCCAAGTGTTTCCACTCTTTTGTTGCTCTTCTTGTAGTAAATTAATTTTAAACCAAACATACTCTCTGAAGGCATCTTAGCAACTCTTTCCCTTAGGCTCACATACAGTATCAGAGGAGATCATGCAATACATTAGGGTTGGATTTAGCCCAGGAGAGGAATTAAATGAGTTAATGGATAGGATGGCAGCTGTCCTTAACCCTGTGAGGGCACATCAGACCTGTGCAGTCCCACCCCACTCTACATACACACTATAGGACAGTTAGAAACCCAACCCTGATAGAAATGACATTTCAGAGCAGTTCCCTGCCTGTTTCTGCCTGCTAGTCACACAATCCCCACAGATACCCACTCCACCATGTAACCGGGTGCACAGTATCACATGCTTCACACAAGTTCGGAAGTCTTTAAGCAAGATCTTCCTTCATTTCCACCCTGTGGCTTGCTAGGACACTGCATGTACAGTGGGAGGCAATGCCACTCCTGGGCTGCAACACACCAGCTGCAGTGAAGAAATCAAACCCAACTGTCCTGCGCTGACTTTAATTCATTTTGCTTCCCTCAGCCTTTTCCTACCTCCATTCTCCTTATCAGAGGCTGCTGCCAGACAACAGTGGCAGGAACAGTGTTTTGTTATGTGAAATTGCTGTGACTAGCACAACAAACATCTAATTTTGATTGGGAATTTGAAGCATAACTAATCTAAACAACTAATCACAATTTTTACACTACCTTGAGAGAGAATGCCTACATGTCCATGTGCACATACAACTGCTCTCATTATCTCCTTTTAAATTAGTCCTCACATCTTCTTGTCAGTAGAAAAAGAATTGAAAGGAAATATAAAGAGATTTTCAATGAGGACAATAATTCATAAGAAACCAACTCAAGGCTATGAAATTTATTGTTTCAAGGTCTGTTATAAATGTTTATTCCTGACAAGGGCAGGGCACAGGTAAAACAGACACAAAAAGATCAGAAAAACACTGAGCCATCTTAACTTCTGTTATCTTCTCGCCAAAGCCCGATACTGGCCTTAAAATGCAGGATATTAGCAGGGCAACATGAATGCCTAACGTGTGTGATGGGGGCTTCGCCACAGAGTCCATATGTGTATCTGGATGGTTGTGCTGAATGGGAGATAATACAGCAAGGTAGCTTACCCTACACCCAGTGAAGGATTAAAGACTCTGCCTTTACTGTATAGCAAAAGCACGAACCCCAGCAGTTTGAGGAGAATAACCCCCTTCCATTCTCAGGCAAGACAGAAGATTTATAATTTGTTCAGGTTTTGAAACCTACAGAGATTTTATTCCCGCCCCCACCCTCCCAGCCCCCTCAAAAAAAGGAGTAGTTATTGGCCAGGGAAGATAGCACCTTTTTCCATAGATTTTTCAATGCTCTCATGTCGCTGTTGACTTGCAGATACAACTACTTACCTTCCACCAAGTCACAGAAACCTATATTTTAGGAAAATGCTTTTTAAAAAGCATCCTCCCTCCCATGACAGGCTTGCATGGAGCACTTTAGTCCTTCAGAAACTCCGCTTCCCAGTATGGCTAAGTTTTTTGGAGCCTGTAAAGGAAATCCTGCCGCCAGAGAAGGAAATATCTGTCAAATAAGGCATCTCCCAATTCATCGTGTCAGCAGCCAACCTCTGCTTGCAGTTGCACCACACAGCAGCTGCACACTGCCAGATGTGGTTGAGGGCTGCCACCTTGCCTGCCACCTAGGAACCAAAGCAGCTAATTTAAGAGATGCAACTCCAAAACCTGGGCTATAAATAAAGGGAGCTGTGTGGGAAGGGCTGCAATCTCTGCAAATTACAGAGACACGGATCAACAGGACATGTTGCCAATGCTGACCCCAAGACAGACTATGTCTACAGATAAGGAGGGGGCAAGTAAAGGAGGCTTTATTTCCTCTTCCCCTGCATCCTGCTCACAATTAACACTCAGCTCCTGTGTTGCATTCATCTCAGACTAATCCTCCTCTGCTTTATTTTTTATTTGTGTTGACTTGACACGCCTTAATCCCTGAGTCAGCTCCTATTTCTTGTTAAACCAAAGGTAAATTATACCAAGTCTACCCAGCAATGTTAAAGCCAGCAGGATTTATAATGCAAAGCACCTGCTAAAAATACCCAGCCGAGGATACCAACCACAAGCGCTTTCTACAGTGCCGGAGACAAACATGTCACACACAGAAGATACAAAGCAAGGCAGGGATACACCATTACAACTTACAAGAGGCCCAGGTCTCCATCCTGCACCCGTGGCCTAATGAAGGAGAAGGCAGGGGCAAGAGCACTTTGCTCATGACTTCTGTTCATGTAACAATTTTCCTTGCTCCCTTCCCTGGGCGCCATGGCTGTGCCTCCTCTCTCGTGATCATCACCCATGTCACTTGCTGCACCACGCCTGTGTAGTCCCTCAGAGCAGACGGTGTGCTAGCTTGCCATCACGCATGTATTCCTCCTCACTCACAGAGACTCCGTGCAGAGGCGTTTCATCTCACCCAGGGCACTCGCTGCCTGTGCATACTCCCTCACCCTGAGCTTGCACATGCTGCATCCATACCACGCTCCCATACTCCATTTTCCCCTCTCTCCCCATTTCTGTCATCATCTTGGTGCCCAATGCCCTGCCCGACTCTGCCTCTTGCATTTGCACACACTGATGTGTTCTCCCTGCATCCATGTCCCTGGCGCTGCATGCAATTTGCGCTTCCTCTCCCTTCCTCCTGCCTACCGACATCTCTTCCAAGCTTGCAAGAGCTCCCGTGCCAGGCAGGAAGACGTTTTTTGATTCATCCACATTATCAGCAAAGTGCATCCAGATCTGAACAGCCCTGTCAGCTCTTGAGAAATGAAACAATAGCAAGTATCTGGTGAATTTCATGGTTATCAACACTCCTAATCAGGCAGATGAACTGGAAAAAAAGCATTCATTACTTTGAACTAATGATTCCTTAACATCTTTGCTTTTCGAGAGTTGACTCGCTTCAATTTCCTATTTTTATTTTTAAATTAATTGAAAACCCGGCCCTTTTTTCCCAGGAATTTCTGCAATATCCCAGAGCCTGGGGTCTTGTTCCTCCTCCAGCTTCTGTTTGCAGAGCATCATTATCATTATGTAATGATGTTTCTGTTGAGCTGGCAGAATTGCATAGTAAAGCGCATTAACCTGGCGATAACGGATCACTTACATTTTTTATCATGATCTATTGCCGAGTTAGCACACCGGGCCACTTCCAATAGCACTGCGCACTTGATAAATTAGTGTGCTGGCCTAGAACCCATGATGGAATATTGTTTGGACTTCTGGTGGCTCTGCAACTAATCGTATTTTTCCCCATCTGTTTGCTTCGCTTTGACTTGGAGCTGTCGATGGGGGAGGGGTGCAGGAGAGGAGAGAACAAGAGATCTGTATGTGTAAGATTTATCCCTTCGCACTAATTGTTTCAACCGCTCCTTCATTAGGACCTCTCCCATCAGCTCATTCCCAAAAGATACCTTCCAACTCTGCCCAATCCAGGCAAGGTGCTGAGCACCTCCTTACTGTTTATAGGGGGTAAAGTTTTCCTGTGGCTTCTAGTGGTATCTGTAATCAGATCGTCTCAAGAGCCACCTCTCAAGCTGTCTCAGCCAAATCTGGAACAGGACTGTGCTCTCCAAAATTTTATCTTCCTACTGCAATGGTCTCATTTAAACCCATAAGCATGAGGAAAAAAAATAATTAAAAAGCACACTGCCAAAGCATGCCTCAAGCCAAGAGAGAATTCAAACTGTTTATGTGACCAACAGCAGATCCCATCTGACTTCTGGATCCTCACCCACAGTAGAAATGGCAATGTTTTTTTGAACTCTGTAAGTTTTTTGTGAGGACAACAGTCAAGACAAGGTCCCTTCAGAGAGGTGGCAGGATCAAAGTATGAGTGCCTGCAGTCATCACAGTTGAACTTTCAGGCCAAGGAAAGGACTTATATACTGCTATCTCCTCTTTGCTCAAATTTCTGCAGTGGACACACCTACCACATTGCGGGTTTTTTGTTTCCTTTTTCATGAAAGTTCTGTGTATTTTCCCTACACTTCAACAACCGGGGTCAAAACCAAATTGTATTGCCGCTATTTACATAGGGCCTACAAAGCCAGGTTACAGTGCTAGGTAACTCTATGTATAGTCCATCGAGAGCTGCCCTCTTATTACTGCAAGCTAAGCAGGTCACTAGAGAGACCTGAAGGTCCCAATTCTGGAAACTTATGCATGTAAACCTTATGCCACTGCTGACCACAACAAGTTTATTTGTGTACTTAAAGTTAAAAAACCTTCATGAAGTGCTTGCAGGATCAGAGTCCTATTTCCCTGGATGGTAGTTCTGCTGCTGGTAAATAAGTGCCAGGAAATAGAGCAGAGACATGCTGGTTTGTGCATCCCCAGGCACATGGAAGACAGAAGAAAACTCTAATATTTACCAACCTGAAAAAACTGTAAAAACCTGTCGTTTCCAGCTTCTCTGACAGTACTAGCAGCAGAAGAGTGAAATAAATTAAATAATCATGCCATAAATACTAATTAATTGCCATTAAAAAGTACTCAAATCGTTTAAAAGAAAAATGCAGCCATTAATCAGAATAGCTCAGGTACCTAAATAAATATTTACTATTATGCGTGCATATTTAATCTACCTACCCATCAAAGACTAATGCTCTGTTCCTTGCCAGTGAGGCTTATTAACATCCTAGAGGGATAAAACAGTGCCCCAGCACTGTGCAGGAATGGGGCATAAGGATTTAGGAGTAAAACAGTTGCACAGGTAAAAGCATAAGCCTAGAAATGTGGTCCTATAAATAGACTTACATTCGGGAATAACCTCATCTTATTAGTTGTGTTTAAACTAAAAGTTCTGGGCCCTAATACACAAACTCATTGTCCCAAGCAAGCCCTTCTGAACTGGTAGATCCCTTCCTGAAGAGCTCCTTAAGCCCATACATCAAAGTCTTCTCAAGATCAGGATTTAACATATTGTATTAATGAGAATTACTTTCAAGCGACTGTGCAAGAACAGGTCTATCTATAGCTTTCAGAAAACAAAAAGCCTCCATGTTTGAAGTCTGCTCAGAGATGATTTGTTAGGGAGGTGTGTTGGAACAATTTTCAGAAAAGAAAGAAAAAATCAGCATGGAAAGAAAACCAGAACATCTAAGCTCTAAAGAAGGGGGAAAAAAAGACATAACTAGCTTTGTTTGAGAACACAGAATCCGACTCAAAGCTCACAAACAAGAATTAAGGATACTCGCCATCTGGAACAAAGAGATTTAGTAGTGTACTACCTACTGCAAGATGGACTCTTTAGGGCTTTTGTAATGTCCCTGCCCCTCATTTTAAAGAGTCATCCCCCAAAAAAGCAGACTAGAAAGTGCTCTCATTGAAGGGAAACTTTAACGAGATACAGCTTGGGGGGAAAGAAATGGTAAAAAAGGAAGACACTGGGGGCTTGTTTGGATGCTATTATGTGATGCTTCTGGGGTTGTCCTGAACTTCTGCGCTCCTGCTTTCTGAGAAAATTGCTTTTCCAAGTGTCTTTAGGGGAAATTAAATATAAACAATTATTAAGTATTGAAAAGATGATTTTAAAGTGTTCTCAGTAGGCAGTTAGTATGATTGCTATTATTTCTAATAAATGAAGGGGGGAGGTTTGAGGGGGATTTTTCCTCTCTTAATGGGGCTTTGCTAAAAAATTTACCTTTTTTAATAAAATACAAGTAGATATTTCAGTAATGACAAAACTAAAAAGGACTCTGTGTGACTTAAAGAACAAGTAAGACTGTCAAGCTTATAATTGGGGGTTACTGCAAGAGCTTATTTGGGATGATTTTCTAAAACTCTTGCTAGCAACTTGCACAGAACAAGTTAAAGGGCTGTAAGCAGGTAGAAGCTACTCTAGGAAGCAATCATTTTAAACACTACTGCCAGTAAAATAGCGAATATGTTTCCTTCTTGCTAACTTTTCTGATATCTTATTTGTTTCTGTTGAAAGAGAGTTTCAAAGCATAAGCATTCTTTAGCAGTTAAAAGAATTACTACCTGATAACTCTAATTTTCCTAGGGAAGCACCTATTCTTCCTGAAAGGAAGAAGTTGGAATACCACATCCTAGGTAGAACATTTAGGATAAAATCTTACATTCATAGACAAAGAAATATAAAGTACACTTCTTAGTGACTAAGAGCTAAATCTCAAACTACAGTCAGGTACATATATATCCCCATGAGTACATTTACTATCTATATAACTTTATAGATATAACTCTACATCATTCTTATTGTGCATAGATTATCTATTCATGTAGAAAAGCCCAAGACACAAAAAAAGGTGGGGAGAGAGTGGGTAATACCAACTCCCTCAGCTTTGGGCATATCTGTAGCTTTATTGACTTTGGTGAAGTCATACTAATATTTACTAGCTGGGAACATACATGGCAAAAGCAGTGAGTGGGAACCAGGTCTGGTCCTGCAACAGCTTCTGCCCTCAGGTGGAACCATCTCAATCTGGAGAGTCATCAGAAGCAAGATCAGTGCTTTGGAAAGAAGCCCGGCAGGGTCCACCTTCTTTTCTGAGCAAAGCAGGTTTATCACCTCTCCTAACTATGTTTAAGAACCTCCCTTTTCCTAACCCTATACTGCTGCCCCTTCTTTAGGTAATACTGACAGGGAGAAGAGCAGTTTTCAGGAAGTAATGGGGTGGTTTTAAGGTCTAAAGGTAGGAAGAGCTTGGGTTGTAAAGACAATGATTGCTTGGCTGTCACTTTCCCAGAAGAGAGATGAAGTTACCAGGAAATTTTAAAAAAGGAAAAAATAGAAAAAAAAAAACCAGGAAAAAAAAAAGGAGCTGACTCTAAATGTTGGCTATGCCTGGAGAAGATATCTGATGGGAGAGTCCTGTGCAAATGTTTAGTGTTAATGGCATGAAACACCTGCTGACAGCATGTGGACAATGTCTTCCAAACTAATGTTTATTCTCTGACTGCATAAAACTGATATTCCCTGGCATTGGGAATGTTGAGTTAGTGATGGAGAGCACCTGTGCTTTTGTGGCATAGAGAGAAGAGAGAAGGCTTTCTTGTGACTCACCTTTCCGTAGTGTTGAAGAATGTCCTGCTTTCCACTGATGACCTTGGGGTTTTGTTGCTTTGTTTTCCAAGCAGCATGTATTCTGCTCTGCCGTGCAGCACTACAGCTAAGCAGGTGAGCAGAAAATGGAAGCTGCTTCATGTTGCTCAGATGCAGTCTGAGGCTTGGATGTGCAAAGGTAAAGCAGGTGGGACATGTCACTGTATGTGTGTTGAGTCTCTTGTGTGAGCAGGCCAGAATATATGTCTATCTCAAAGTTAAGTCAGTCTTCCAGCTGTGATACTTCCCAGAGATCTTTGCAGGAGGTGGATAAACTAACCTTGGTGAATCTGGCAACCCCTTGAGGAAAATATTCTCCTAGGCTGGTTCAGCAGGAGGATCTTAATGTAAGCAGTTTAGATTTACTGTAAAACTCTGTAAGTTTTAAGATGATGGGTGTGTTTTTTGCTGATTCCTTCTGAGGATTTATCGTCTTTCTTGTTTGTTTTAAGTGTAAGGCAGGTTCAAATCAATGTTTTAGAAAACAGCACCTTGATTCTCTGTCCTTGACCTCAGTCTGTTTTTCTTTGCAAAGAAGCAATGTTTTTTCTGTCAACTGTTAGAGAAACTACAAGCTTTGTGTTTCCGTGACCTAGCCTAGTTTTAGTGCCAAGGAGATTGTAACAGAAAATCCTCAGAAAACTCAATGCCCTAAATGTTTCAGGTGAACATTTGTCTCATGTATGTATGTGGAGAGAGAGTGGATTCAGCTGGGGATCTGAGGCATAGAAGAAAGCAAGCAGATGACTTGGTTATGCTAAGCATAGCTAGGGGATGCTGGTGCCAGAGATGGCTCTCTGGACTGATACAGGTGAGCGAGTAACCCACCAAGTACGTGGCAGTGATTTGATGTGACAGCTACTATTGTTGCCAAAGCAAACACTGTGCACCAAAAAGAATCAAGATGGTGCTTTGGAATATGCATTAACAGAGGATAAAGATTTTTGCTGCCTCCTGTGTCTTAATTCTGGACCTGAGAGAGTGATGCTCTGATAAGGGCATTTATGTGACTCAGAGGAGACCTCAGATCTGGGCCCTGTTCCAAAATATGGATTTGTTAGAGAAGGCGTATTTATGCTGATGGACTAGGTGCTTTTGGGGTTGAGTAGAAACTGAGCAGGGCATTTGAGGTTGGGGACATAAGCACCACGAATTATGGTCTAGACATATTTATTTATATATTTGTGGCTGTAGCTCCAGCTTTTTCCTTTATCTCAACTCCTCTTATGTAACTGTGAACAGAAGCACTTTTTACTTTCTAGGGGCCAAGATAAGAATATAGATCGTGAGGTGCTCTTGCATGATGATAATAATGGAAAGTGTTTAAGTCTATGAAACTCTTGCTGACCTCATTGATGGCTTAGTGCATGGTGCAGCATAAGGAAGACTGGGCTGGTGGTCAAAAAACTTAAGTTCTTTTTTTTTTTCCCTTGGCTGCTGAGTTGCTGCATGGCCTTGAGTGTATGACTTCCTCTCTTCTGTTTCTTTTGGCTTGCATTTTTGTTAAAGCATGAACAGTACCTTGCACTGTGGGGCACTGATTTCAGCTGAGCTTTCCAAACACAACCATATTGCATAAGGCCAACTTATGAATTATTTCTATTGGTTGTCTGATAGAAAACAAATTTATTCTTACTCTTGTAGTAGAATGTCATTACTATTGCAAGGAAATGGAGTTTCTCCCAGCTGTGCAAAGCTGGTGACAGATCTAGGGAGCTTTGAACTTCCTGTGAATTTGCTAATGCATGAATCGTCACTGACTGGCAAGTAGAATTTCCCTTCATGCTTGTTTGTGGGTGAAATTCATTCCTCTCTGTTCAGGCTTATATAGTTATTTAAGCTGAAGTTGACGTAGAGGGCTTAAGGATTGCATAGGTGTGCAATTGCTCTTTACAGAGGGGTTCAAGCTTTTGATCTCCTATTTTCTCTTAACTTTCCTTTAAGATGAGATATGTGTTGGAGATGTTGGAAGTCTCTTCATATCATCTGGGGTTTGGAGCTAGAATCAGAGTTGGCATGCAGAGTTAAACAATGTTGTGAATAGATGATGCTCCACTGAAGTCAGTTGTGTCCTGAATCACATTGGGATTTAGTTCAGTGACTCTTGGTTTTGCATTACTTGACTGAACGTCACACACTGTTTCCTGCCTGCTGTAGGGCCAGAAAGACCAAAAGACCTGCTTATTTGCATATCAGCTTCTCTTCTATTCTAGTGCTAAGCAGAAGCACATGTTTAGACCCAGACCTCACTAATCATTTCTTAAACCCAAAGACTAGATTAACTAGCACAGGCTAGTGATAAACTTCAAAAGACTTCTGGATTGCTTACAGGAAACTCAGGGTTCTGTGTATCCTTGTAGACTACCGTAAACTGTTCTGTGGGGATGTATCAAGACATCTTGAGTGGGGTAAACTGCCTGACAGCTGGTGTTACTCGTTTACCTTCTCTCCTTGGAAAGAGAGTGTATTTTTACCTTAGTTTTCAAAAGACAAGTCCTATGTGATAGTAATGTCTCTGACTCTGACTATCCACTTCTCCACTCCAATGATTTCTGAACCTATTTTCCAACCTCAGATAATGTGACTAGGTCAAAAATCTGAGTGACTAAACCAGAAAAAAATTATGCAAACAGATGTTTTGGTAGAGGAGGTATTTCAACTACAGATGCCTGTGAGAATGACCACAGGGATTGCTCAATCATACTAGCTCAACAGAACTTCAGTTCTGTTGGTCAAAGTCTTTCAGGTTTTCCATGTTTCCCAAATCATTTAGCTGTCTCAGAGGACACCTATTGAAGGAATGCTCTCAGTGAGGCATTTCATACCAAGAGCACTGAGGAGTAAGGAAAGAGACAGTTTGATGCTCTTGGGTGTCTCCTGTGATAAGTTAGTGCAGCCAGCACTGCTTTCTGCCACACCTCATACTGCGTCCTTAAGGGTCTGCTTAATCTGTTTTGTAGGTCAGACCAGGCATGGGTAGGGATTGTCTAAATTATGGTCAGCTTTGTGGTCTTACTTGTATTCAACTCATTTTGTTTCTAGTGCCTCCAAACACAGGAAGAGTCATGGTCTCATCCTTAGCTTGGGCATTTCAGGGAGTGGCTGGGCAGGTGGACAGATCAGGGTGTATGTGAGGTAGGAGAGACCAGTGTGGTTTTCACCTACAGAAACCAAAGAACACCTTGTGGCCTGCATTCTTCTCCTGAGGGTATGAATGCTTCGCTGTTTTCCCCTGCCGAACACAAGACCTGTTTTTCTTTCCTTCACTTGTGGCTATTGTTTTAAATTCTTCCTCTGACTCCACGTGACTCCATAAAGCTCAAGAGTCTGTGGCAGGGCAGTTTGTCCTGATGGACTCTCTAAAAACACAAAGACAACAGCTGGAGCAGTGTGCCTATGCTCTGAGGTTCCTAAAATCATTGTCTGTAACTTAGCCCAATCTCACTAAGTTCCTTGGTTGCTTGATAATTCAACACTTTACATACCCTGCTAGGAAACAAATGCTGAACTCATTAAGAACATGTACAGGAGCTTCTTCAACAGGCATTCATCTGCATGTAAACGGGCAAAAGATTCCTTGCATCAATTATGCCAATGGATACCTTTTAAGATTACTTCTTAAGAAAATGTGGGTTTTTTCAAGCACTTCTGACTACCTAGGGGTTGTTCTGTCTTGCAGTGTGTCCTTCCTGTGTAACCCTGAAACTCACTGGAAAAATTCAGCACACTATGATAGAGAGTAGAGGTCTCTGAGACTATTCTAAACTTCATTAACAGGATGACTGATAGTGAAATCACTGCAGAAAAGGCTACTAAGCTCACCCTTTATTAGACATTAGGGAATCTGCATAGAAAGTGAGGCATCAAAAGTGAAGCATCACCAGTTCTCTCTGCTCTCTGAACAACTTGTTTTTAGCTCTGCTGGACCAGAGTGAGACAGGGGAAGTACAGACTTAATTCCCCCACCCTGGCAAGGGAATATGCTTAGCCCCTGACATCATTATAGATGAATCCCTCCAGGGATATTAAAGATGGAGAGCATAGTTCAATCTTGGTGGCGTCATGTCCAGAGGGCCAGTGGGAGAAATCCTCCTTGCCTAGTTAGGCTTAAAGGGAAACTTAACACGAGGAGGATGACTAAAGTGCATTTAGACCGAGTGATTTATGTAAAACTATAACCTTTATAAAATAGGATTAAGTGCCAATGTGCTTACATTTGGATGGGGAACACTTGTTATTTGCCCTGCAAGAGTTATGGCCAATAGGTCTCTGCAAACGGAGACCAAGGAAGAGACAGAGAGTCTCAGCCACTTTTCCTTTTTTCTTTTTGCTCCTGCCCCCCTCCTTCTTTCATTAAAGCTGTACATCATACGAAGTGGCACCAGCCTCAGAGAGTCTCTGACAAAACCGTTGCATGGAGCCTCAGGACAGAACTTGCTGCAGTTCATGTTCTTTCCCTCTGCCCTTCCTCTCCCTGCTTTTTGCTTTCTGAGTGTACATCCAATAAGTCAGATGAAACTTAATCTTGTTTGCTCTGTCTCTAATTCTCTCTTCTTTTCTCCGTTCTCCTTTCCTCCTGCTGCTCTGCCTCCTTGTCCCTCCTCTGCCCTCCAGCTTCAAGTTGTGTTTTATGTTGCTCTAGAACAGCAGCCCTTTTCGGGCTTACCTTTATTCTTTCCTGTTTCTGGCCTTCTCCCTTAGCTGTGGATCAATAATTGCAAACAGAAGACTAGGGAACATCAGTGGAATAAAAATGAATTGATACAGCTCAGTCCCTCTTTTATATCTCTTAAATTGTTGAATGGGCTGATTTTACAGCAAAGGTGTGGGGTTTTTTCATTTTTTTCTTTTTTTTTTTTTTTTTTTCTCTAAAGCCTGCAGATATTGGGTGCTTCTGCTCAGAGACCCAGACGGTGTCTTGAAGATGGATCCTATGCCCAGGAAGTGCAGGCTGTTGAGTCAAATGATGCACTGGTCTGTGATGATTATGTGATGATTAGGAGGAAGCTAATATTGCAAGGGATTTGCCACAACCTCTCTGTCCATATAGCAGAGTTCTGTGTAGCTCAGGATCTGCTTTGGGTTGTGGGTTGGTGGGGTTATTTTGTTTGGTTGGATTTTGGGTTTTTTCAGGTTCTGGATATCTGTAAAAAGTCTACCAAGAGACTGGTGCCTGCAGCATGAACTCAACTCTCTAAGAAGATGAACGTGTATTGCCTCACATTTTTAATTACTTCTTCTCTGGTCTGGGCTTTTTTCAAAAATACAATTTTAACCAACAGACAAGGTGTCTTAGAGCTATTGAGCTGGGAACAAACTCAGGTTTGTGCCTTTATTTTTGTGCAAAAACTTTCTCCTTTTTTTAATGACTTCCTGTGTGAAAAATAGGAAACACCACCCACTTGAAATAATGGATTTGGGAGCTCAAACCACCTAAAAATAACCACTGTCCAATGAAATCTGACTCAATTATTTCTTGGTTTTAGGAAAATCTTCTCTTTACACACTGGTGGGAGAACAGAATTATTGGTAGACTTTGCTTTTGACATCCTCTACTGCTATCTCAGAAGGAAATTGTGAGTATAAATCAGCTGGGGGCTCTGATCCAGCTATTCTCTTCTCTTTTTGAGTGCAGATTGCTATGTTTTCCTCCCTGTGAAATGGGAATTAGACTCATGGAAATGCAAGGTCTGTAAAGCTGATTCTTATCATGCTCCAGTTTTCTGCTGGTATTATTGCAATGACTTCTGTGTTCATTGCTCCTGGTATATATTGGGATTTATGAAGATAAGAGTTGGTGCAATAAGGTTCCTCAGTATTAGTGAGAATAATTAATTTCTAGTCTGATCCCTAATATGGCATGTGCCAATTATTGATGGATGAATAGAAAAAGGGGCAGAGCCTTTGCTCAATTTGGATTCTTGCTCCTCCAAACCTTTTCTATATACTCTCAACTTTAGCCAGGAGCTGTAATGTTGCATTTCTTCACTAAGTCCTTTCTCAGATTTTTTCATCTTGACTCAATATGATCTCTCTCTCAAATGGTTACCTGCAGCTGTCAGGATTAGGAGCATTGATCTGCTCTCTAGACAAAACATGAAGTCACTTTCAGAACCCAGCTTTCTCAGATTTCCAGTTCTTCTGCTCTTGGCTAAGCTGGCCATACTCTAACAATAACTTTTCTTCCCTTGACCCTGCTTTAGTGCTGGAGCTCAGAGCTGCACATTGAGCAGGGAGCCAAGAGGGCATGGAGGCAACCTGAATTTCCCTCTCTCAACGCCCAAGACATCCCAAATCAGTTTGATTACAGTTTTGCTTGAAAGCTGCTGGATCCCTTTGAGCCTAAATGGTTGTCATGTTTTACAGATGGATTATTCCAAATCCTTAGGGGAGGGAAAAAAATTAACAAGCAGAATAAAATAGAAAACCACTGTTGCAATAATCACACCAGCTTCAGCTGCCCGATGGCTGCTGTTGTGTAATGCAATCCCTGCATACGGTGCATTACCAACTTCCAATATGTGGTAATATTTACATTAGCAATAGCACACCATCAAGCCTTTGCTTATCCACATAGTTAAAATTGTTATCTGTATATGAACCCCAGAGATGATATATCTAGTTGTCAGCAGTGACCTGATGATAATAGCAGTACAATTTAGTTACAATATACAATATCATTAATCATCCAAATGTAGCATAAACAGAATGGACCATTTGCTAAGGTCTTGCTGGGGGTGGGAGGAAGGTCCCTCACTTATAACAGCTGTATATGCCAGAGGCTTCCCTAAGGAAAGGGGCTGGCAAGATGGGGAGGGGGGAAAGATTTTCCATCTAAATCAGAATCACCTTCAAGGGTGGTACATGCCTCTATTTATTAGCATTATGCTACATATGCTAATGGCAGACTGTACACTATTTCTGAGCATTAACATCTGCTCAAAGCAACAGACTTTCACTTACAGAAACTGATTTAAACTCAGTGAAGCAGATAAACACAGAAATCTAAGCAGGTGGCTGCGACTGAAGGAAGAATTCTCAATTCCTGCACTCAACCGATGAACTTCACTAAAACCATAATTAATATTCAGATAACTATATTCCGACACATAGAATAAACAAGATCATTTAAAGGATGCAAATGTCTACCTGGGACAAGGGGAGGTAGGGGCTTGGGTTTGGAATACAGAGTGGTTTGAATAGAAATCCAAAGCACTCCTTAATTTCGTACCGCTGCCTTTGATGTTGGCCTGGAAAACACAAATAGCAAGAGGACGTTATTGCATCGTTCACAGACACAAAGTGGGAATTAAACTTTTAAACAAGCAATTTGTGGAAAGTAATGATAGAAATGAATCTTTCCTTGTGGGATGCTGGATGGTGTAAAGTTCTTGTTACAAAAGTGCTGGTAAATTTGGTTGCTACTTTTAATACCCCAACCTTTCAGTTGGAAATGTTGTAGCATTATGTAGGCATGATAAAAAATATGAAAAAAAGAAATCTTTTCCCTTTCTCTCCAGTTGCAATCACGTTTTGTTTTGAGCACTGATAGCTATTTCCAAGTGAAAGACTCACCAGTGTTTCCGCCATAGGATAATGTTGCAAAAGCAAAAGTCTTCCCTGTTTCTCTCAAACTCCAGACTCATCTGAAAGGTTGGATGGGCTTTAAATCTAATCTAGCTGAGCCTGAAGCTTAGAGTGAAATGTTAAACGGGGGTGAATTTTACATGGATTCAGCTTTTATAGCAGGCATTTGATCTGGTTCCAGATGTACCTTTTCTCCAAAGAATTATGCGATAGTTCTTTTTCTTATACTAGGGATATATATCCTTACAGCCAGTCCTAAAAGTCATATTCAAACCTTGCATGCTCCAGCTAGGCCTTGGAACTGGTATTTCCTTTTGGGTGCTTCCAAAAGACTCGTCTCAAGGCTCTATTGTGCCCTTTGAATTACTTTTCTCCTCTCTGCTGACGAGATGTAAGGACTTAGAAGGAAGATGCAGCGTGCTGAGTTTTCAAGAATTGTGGATCAGATCACCGCAATGATTAAATTGCTCATTTCTTCAGGTAATAAAATATAATGAAACACATTAGGCTTTGGAAATCCCTGGGGCTGAAAATGGTGAGGTGCTGGAGGAATGGTTGAGGGAGATATTGTATGTATTTGCCCATTTCTTACCATTCTCTGGACAGAGGTGTCTCATGGCCACTGCTGGGTGCAGAGTGGCCTTTGGTACTCCAGGCCTCTGAATCAGTATGGCTATACTTACATTCTTAAGAATTACTTTTCTTTCCTTTTTCTTTCTTTCTTCTCTTGCCATCTTTAATGTTTAAAAGCTTTTCTAAGCAAAGATCTAAGCTTTGTTTTTAAAGCCAGCACTTATGTTCACTCTACTCCACAAGAAGCTGAATGGGAATGAACAGCAAGTAAAGCAAAATTTAAAATACAATTTTGAGACCCAAACCTCAAAATAATTAAATGTACTGTGTATTTAAGAACCAATGTGCATCAAAGAACCAATTTGCCATTCTTTTTTTGGTAATGCTATCTCTTCCAGTTTCTACAAGCCTGATGTGCTTTGCTGTGCTTCCTCACAACCAGCTCCAGAATGTGTGAGAATGTATAAGAAATTCAACTTTTCTTTTTTCTTTTTTTTTTTTTTTAGGTACACTTTTCAGCCTGTGTGCTAACTGAGAAAATATGGATCTTAAAGATTGAAATATTGCAAGACAACAATTAGAAATCTCATAATATACTCTTCTGAGATAAAATGACCAAATTAATTTTGTCTCAAGGCTTATAATCCAACGTTATAATTTGGATGGTCCCTTCCCTTTTTATGAATGCATCGAAGCTGGGAATAAAGCTCTCTATTAACCTTTAAGCTCCATTTTCTCGTTTACCTTGAAATCAAAAGTATCAACTTCCTGGCCTTCCAGCTTCAAACAGCAACTCTCTCTTCTGTGTACACTGGGAATCGTAGGGTATAACTATGCTATCCTCATCTTTTGGGAGGCATCCTAGGATATTGGATACCTAAGATACTGGTATTACTTAAAGATTTGAAGTGTACTCCTGCTGATCCATCCTCTTGCATTCACTCCCCAAGTACAGGTGCCTCTATTGTCCCTCTATGAATTCTGCATATCGGAGTCCACTAAATACTTCTTGTGCTACAGAATGTCAGAAATGTGGGGGCAAATTCTGGTACGCCCATACAATCCATTTGACTTGAGCGAGGCTGCAGCCCATTAAGTACTTCATCATATGCTCCACAAAGTCAATAATAAAGCTCCTACCAGCTTCAGCTGTGCAGGATCAGGGCTGAACTGGGGGTAGAATGTATGCTGTTATTATCACTTTGAAATTATTAGCTTCCGTATGTTCCCAAATTTGTGGGTATTTAAAAAGACTGTTAAAGGCATACATGATTTTTTAAAAATTCTTTTCAAAAGGCTTTGTTACTTCAGAATATTAACAATCTGGAGGATTTTTCAGATGAAATTATTAGGCTGTTGTGGCTTTTTCTTTTTTTTTCCTCCTTTGTGCTTAATTGTATGCACGCGAATGGTTTCATTGACTGCTTTGGAGGGGTGCGAAAAGATCTGCCTGAAAAAGTGTTCTGTATAAAATCACAAGGGGGAAATGAAAAGAATGCCTACCAATCTGTTAAAAAAAATAAAATCGCCCAAGTGTGTGGTATCAATTTCCAGGGAAGAAAAAAAGGGTGTTTTCAAGAGCCCCTAATGCAGTCCTAAGTAAGTCTTCACTGCCAGTTTAAAAGAATAATTTGTCTGAGAAAAAACAAAGCAAAAGCAACCACCAAGGAAGGAGCATGCCTGCAAAACCAAACTTTCTTTAAAAAACGTACTTGCAGCCGTTGCCAGACCACACTGCAAAATGTGACGCAGTTACAGCCATCTCTTCCCCCTTGAATTCCCCTGCCTTTTTCCTGTGCGTGTATTAAATGCCTGGCTGTTACCCACTCAGCGCAGTAGGGTCACTAAAGATTGGATGATATTCTTTTAGCCAGCCATGACTGAGTGAAATACAGCATCTGTGTTTGGAGATGGGGCCCCAGTTCCGCACCGTGTTATTTATCCAACCATCAGGAGACATGGACTCCTGTTGCCTCCAAACAAGAACAACCATAGGGTTAAAGTGGAAGGTGTGGAGATGGTTTCAGGACGGCTGCAGTGGCTGTCATAGAGGGCAGGAAAATGTGTGTAATGGGTGGACTGACTCTGCAGCTAAGCCATCCTACTGCCCAAAATACCTGGGTCGCTCTGTGCCCCAGGGTACCCCTTTGGGTACTGGGAATGCCACCACTTTCCTCCTCCCTGAAAGCAAAGGAAAGGTATGAGGTTTGCAAAGCAGTTGGAAATCTCTGTTTGAACGGTAAGACAGCTGTACGAAGATGTATAGTTATTATAGACATATATATAGCAAATAAACCCGACTGGAATCAGGACATCAAAAGACTGATGCTCTCTCCCAAGTATTCATCCTTTAAGTACTGTGTCTTTCTTTCTTTCTTGTTTTGTTGACTGCCTATTAGTGTGCTAATCTCTTGGGGGAGATTACTGAACAAATAGCTGTTGGACAAAAATAATGACAGGGAAGGAAAGCACGAAAAAAATGTAAGAGATGGTAGAAGCAGAGGCATGTGAAATCTCTCACCAGTCTAAGGATGCCGGAGGGCAAAGAGCCTAATTTTCCTATAGGTCAATGGTAAAGGGAGACCAGCTCTGCACAGAGGGGACTTAGCACCTTTGCAGGATCCATCCTTGCCTTCCCCAAAGGTATAAGATCACATCCTAATTGGGAGCGATAGCTAGCCGTGCCCATTTTCCTACTCGCGGTTCTTGCAAGGGCAACGGTTGCCATCCCTGTGAACACTTCAGATTAAAACAATGACTTCCTGAGCTAAACAGCCTGAGCCACAGCTGGGAGCTGTGATGGACTCACATCCTCCTTGGATCTGGTGTGGATGGCATACCTGCAGCATACCCCAAGCCAGGTGTGACACTTTCTACCCACAGGTACCTTCACCAGCTCTGACCTCAGCATCCATAGCCCCTGCTACTGCCTTGCACTGGCCCCACTGGACACACAGCTCAATGCAAGGCAGGGCCCTAACTGATTTTCCAGCTAACTCATTCAGAAAACAAATCTATAGTCCGCATTATGTGTTGCACAAATATTGTCGCTTCCCGGGAGGAGCTATTTATCTATATTTGCCTAGGATTGCTTTTGAACTGGACATTGAACCCATTTCCATGCAATGATTAACACTGGTGGTGGAGCAAACAAAAGGAAATAGCTTGGAGTGAGCTGGTCTAAAAAAAAAAAAAAGAAAGAAAAGAAAAAAAAATCCCTGTTGTCTGATAATGCTACAGTCAAGGGAAGGCATTCTGTAATCTGGGAACAGTCCTATATATAGCAATATGCCTGAGTGCCTCTGGGGAGCTGAAGCACTTATAAATCTCACGTATTAGATGGAGGCAGAGTACAGCACTCTCTCTGTTCATATGGAGGTGGCTGTTTCTAGTGGTTCTTGTGCATTTTGGAGTAATATTCCCATACTCAAGACTGCCGCTTTAAGAGAAGAAGAAATCCTTTTTGCTTTTGTTCTGGCCTCTTTGGCTCTTTCCTAATTTCTTTTCTATTTTGTCTACTCTTTTTCTTAGTTTGGAGAGACTGAGAGCAGACCATTAGCTTGATGACTAGACTTGCACAATTTTTTTGTCAGCTGATATTTGTAGAGGAAAAATAGCTTAGCAGGAAGGAAAGCTGTTAGCAGATTTGGAGGAAATGTGGCAAGTTGTTTCAAGCAGGACATAAAAAGGATAAAGTCAAAATATTTTCTTTGATTATCCTAAAAAAAAAAAAGTTCCTATCTGGAAATAATTTATTTTCTTAAATAGACAAGTCTTGATTCTGTTAATTATTTCTTAAGAAAAGCATAAATGCAAAATGCACCAACATACAGTCCTTAAAAGCAAAATACCTTGAGATTTATTTTTTACTGAGAAAATGAAATAAATTAATTTTTTACCTTAACCAAACTTTTTTTAAAAAAACTTTTTTTTTTTTTTTTTGTTCCTCCTCTGGTAAACATTATCCCAAACCTCCCAAGCCAGACTTCATTTACTTTTTGCAGTTCTGATTTCTCCCTGGAGATGCAGACTCTGGCTTTCACTGCCACCTCCATCACTGATGTGCTCTGTGTCCTTGGTCAAGTCATCAAATCTCTTTCTAAAGACTTTTTCCCCACACATGTACAGCACCTTACACAGAGGGGACCGGTTTTGGTAGCGACCTGAAGGTGTCACTACTACACAATGAATACTGATACCCTCCACGTCCTATTCTCTAGAAGCAGGATGGCTGCACTGCAGTTGCAATGAACATGCAAAAAATTGCAGTAAGTATCAAAAAGTACAGTTTTAGCACTTAAAAGACACCAATATATTGACCCATTTGTGTCGATATTTATTCCTTAGCAGATGTATTACATTGGCATATAAGCCCCTATCTGGCTTCCATTAAAATCAGTGACAAACTCCCATTGACTTAAATGGTGCAGGATAGAGACCTAAATCTTTAATGTAGTCATGTACGTGTCTGGTTTTTCTGGATAATGTAACCACTGCAATGTAAAAATACATCTATTATGTGCACTTTGCTCAAATATCTGTAAATGTGATAGCAATCACCCTTTCATAGTATATGCTGTGTATCAACAAGTTATTTCTACTTAGTGAGAAAGAAGAAAAAAAAACTACAAAAAACAAAGTTCTTAAAAAGTTCTTTTCCAAAAATGCAAATGTACCTCTGTATAGAAAATTCCCAGCTAAGACTGTCTATAAATATTAATTCTTCATAACATATACCAAGGCTGTCTCACACTTGGAATTTCACTCTGAAAGATTCAATCCTTACACAGTCACTGCATGCAAATATTCCTCTGTGCCTATACATTCCCTCATTAACAGTACCAGTTAGGTTAAAATAAGGCTGGCACTTATACCAAATGCTGTCACCAGGGATGCCAGGTCCTTTTCAACCTCACTGCAGCCTGATTCTGCAGTTAGGATCAGGTTATGGGCAGTTTTACTTGCCGTAATCAGCAGCTGCTCCTGAAGTGCCTTCCCCGCTGTCGCCCTGCAGCATTATTTCCACCCGGCAGCAGCGTGGAGGTCTTCTGAGCTGCCACAGCTTCCAGGCTTGGTGAAGAAAGGATGTCACACTCATGCCCAAATGCCCCTTCTGGCTATTCTCACAGGGCCAAATCCTCAGTAGGTGAAAAATGGAGAGCTTCACCCTTCTACCTACTGAGATTTTGGTCTTCTCAAGACAAAGAAATGGACAAAAATGATTTCTCCAGCTGTATTTGTAGCCTTTCTCACACACTGCCAGCTCCCCCTTCTTCCCTGTCCCATGATCTTGATCAGCATCTGCAACTCCTGATTCTTTAAAAGCAAGGGCCACAGAGGTGTCTACTGTGTGAAGATATGCAGGTAAAGAAGACCCTCCTGGCCCAGGTATCTCCCCAGTGCTTCTGTCAAAGTGGCCAGGAACACTCTGACCCTGGAGGGCAGCCCTCCTCCTGCCCTTTCTCAGGTTGCAGTGAAGAAGAGCTGGAAGGGAAGAAAGGAACTGCTGGGAGACGTCCTCAGGTGGCTGTTACCTTTACTGGGTTAATTAGCCAAGACCAAAAGCCATCCTCTGGCTGCCATGGACCCCCTCCTCACCCCTGGCTCTTGCTTGGGCACCTAGAACATTTGGGCCACTGAGATGGCTTCCAGCCACTTTGCCGAATAATGTCTCAGCATCTTCTCACACTTCCCCCGTCTGCTGGTATCCATCTGCTGTCTCTTGTCCCCTTGTCAGCATCCCAGAGCCTTGAGGCAGGAGGCGTCTTTTTGTCCCCCATCTGTCCAGCATCTAGCACAGGGGGCTCCCAGCCCCATCCAAGGTGATGTGGTGGGACAGCTATAGCCTAGAGCTGAGGCAGTCACAGGATGGGACCATGCCATGTGAAGCAGGAGGGTGTATTTAATGCAGAGAGGAGGGTGAACTGCCCTGCCTCTATTTGCTTTCCTTAAAGCATTGTGTGGATTTTCTTTTACCACAAGAGGACCCATGAGTACATCCTGGGTACTGGGGTGCATGCCAAAAGCTGTCTCACTGAACCCTATGGGAAAGAAATGTCCTTGCAGAAATGGAGCCAGTTCCCCCGGCTGTGGTGTCTTTACACCTGGTCCGCAGGAGGATTTTGAAGAAAGGAATTAACATGTATTAATCCTGCAGCCTTGTTGAAGCAACATCTGAATAGCTTATATGTGTTAACACCCACAGCCTTTGCTGCCCGAGCCTCTTACTGCCTTTCAGCTAATGCCTCTAGAGAGGGTCCTAACTAGACACCAGGAGAGAAAACAAAATAAAACTTTAGACAGCCTTATCTTAAGCAGAGGTGTTTGGAAAGCAAGAGTTAAGGGCACAGATTACAATTCAGGTGTCCCTGATAGTCTTTTAACTGCAATGTTTCCTTTAGACCTGGCAGGTGAATGCTCAGGAAACCATAGCTACGATATAGTGACTCATGCTCCTCTAGAAAACTCTCCCTGCATGCTCCAAATCCTCACTTCAACCCTGCAGTATCAGAAAGGATCCAGCATGTTTGTAAGAGACGACTGAACTTAAACCAACATCTTCGGCACAATTTTTTTGGGTAGGCTTTTTAGTCTGCTACATGAATCAAAGAAGTTGTATCAGTATAAGGGCTTCCTCATCATGTTCCCCTATACAACTGCATCAAAATCCATGAGGGCTGTGGGATTTTTTGGGGTGTATGATAAACATGTTCAGTTTCTGAAATGTCTTCTGGCCCTGGTGACTTTGCAGTGGCTTTCACAAGGTTTGGCTCTGGCCCCTCCTGTTGTTCTGTAGCTGCGTCTCCGACTATGTGAATGTTCGTGTCTGGGTAAGGGAGATCAAAAAGCTCCCCATCTGTCCTGATGCTGAGAGGCTCGGGCCTGATCCTTCCCTGCCCTGCCAGTCTCTGCAAGTAACTCTGCTCTGCCAGCCTGTCCCAGGCAATAAGGGATTGCTTGCAAGGAGTAAAGGTGGAAGAGGATGTCAGACAGCCCCTCCTGGAAAGATTTATAAATGCACCATAACCGACTTCACAGGCTTAGTACCTTGGAGAGTAATTGAAAGAGATGTTCCATATTGATCTTTTCAGAAAGTTCAGTTTGTCTAATCCATCCCCTCCCTAGAGCCAGGTGAAAAATGTTTGAACTTGTAGTGATGGGGTTGGATTCTGCTCTCTGTCACCTGGGTGTAAACCTAGGGAAGGAACTCTGAAGGCCACAGCAGTTTCCATGGTGTAAGGGAGAGCAGAAGCCAACCGTAAGTGCAGACAAAGTGTACCGGTGTGTCTGTAGCTGGACTTGGTTTGAGGAAAACCATTTTTGTCACTGCAGGTTTCCAGTGATTTTATGGGATGGGCATTATGTATCCATGTTGTGATGTGAATGCCAGGGATTTATTGCACAAAATATGGAGGGAAAAGATGATTTTGTGATAAAGATATCAGACTGGGACTTGTATAATCTGTGTTTAGTTCCCAACCCAACTGTAGATTGCTGCTCTGCCCTTGGATAAGTCACTTATGCTCAGATCCATAAAGCTATTTAGGTATCTAACACCCATTGATTTCAATGAGAGTTGGGCTCTAAGTGCCTTTAAAGATGTGAGTCTTAATCTCAGTGCAGCTCAGGGTTAGGGACTAAACCTATCATATCACGATCTGGTACTTCTTTTCTTCTACTGGGTGTGTGGTTTGCATCCATGTGGATTATGCTAGGTCTGTACCTGCCCATGCAGCACCTAGAACAGTGGGGTCCTGATCTCAGCTGTTTCTGGGAAAATATAATACCAATGTGATCGCAGTTACCAGGGCGGGGGCAGGAGGGAAGGTACTGCAAGCTAAACTGCCAGAAAATCATCTGAGGGCCTTAATATTACTGTCTCTTTTTTAATGTTCTCTTGTGCTTTAAAAATTATTAGCAAACCTTGTGTCTTTTGCTGCACATTGATGTCCTGTGGCCTTTTAAATTAATCAGCCCTTCTAGTGACCCTTCCTCAAAACATCACAAGCATTTTACAAATGTGAATTCGGTTTTGCATCCTGCTACCCCAGACATGGGGTTATTAATCTGTTTACTTTACGGTTCAGGAAACTGAGTGGCAGGACTTTGCCCCCAAACAAAAGGTATACAGATAAGCACTTAGATCTTGACACAGCAAAAAATCCCAGTAAATGCTACCCTGCAAAACACCTACAGTCCCTTTGTTTCAGTCAGAGCTAGAAGTACCCAGACTTTAACCACGTCTCTAGGGACAGGCGTCCCATTTCCACTTCTCTGGGTACTAAACTACTCTTTTCTGCCACCTCCTCCTGCTCCTCACTAGGTTTGCACTTCTGTTAACAGCATTCTTCACTCTCAGATTGTCCCTCTCCATCAGTGACACGTGGTCCCTCATGTGATTTTATGCCAATAGGAACATAAAAGCTTTTCAGGGGTGTGGAGTCTTTCTGAAAAAGAAACTGTTTAAACCCTGTACCAGGCACACCATCATGTGTCTGGCAGTGTTTGCACAGCACAAGGACTGCAGGTGTGTCCTTTGCTAATAGACACAGGGAGAGAAGGAGAAATGACAGTGTTTTCTCCATTCCTACTCCCTCGTGCTACACCACACTGCACATGAGATATGGGGAAACTCCCTGCCTGCATTTGACAGTTGGGGTTTACAAGGGCTTGGACATAGATGTGTGTTATGGCACACAAACATATGAAAAGCCAACCTCAAAATCTAAGCCTGTTTCCAGGAAGGGTAAGATGTTTCCACAGATGAGCACTGAATTTTGCTGGTCTGGGTAGCATTTTCCCCAGAAGTAATGACTAGCATTTTTTTAAAGTGTATATTCCTAAACTTGTGGCACTGCCCTTCTGCTCCTTGGGTTTCAGTATCCACAAGGGTCATATCTTCTCTGAAGATTGACTGTACAAAAGCAAACCATGCTCTTCGGGGAGAACAGAGGATGAACAGGGAACCAGAGACATCCAGTGCTTCCTGACTGTAATGGTTCATGTCATCCTAAAAGAGCAAGAGAGTTCTGAATGGATGTTTTGGTCCTACTTCGAAACAACCTTTCAGTATAAAGCAATTAATGAATTTGCTGAATTAAAAAGAGCCTTTGAATGCCTGGTATTGCAGTACACCTAAGACTTGTCTAACCAGAATAAAACAGGTAGAATCATGCCAGGAGGAAGCCATTATCCTTGTCGTATCCAGGAAAATGGGAGCAGTTCCACCTGGCGTTAAATTCATGTGAGTGTTGCTGATGGGTTTAAAGCTGTTCTGGTTTTCTCATGTGTGTGTGGAAAAAAAAAACCCAAGCAGTGACAAAGATCTTCAAATAAATTAAAGGACTTTCTTTCCTCTACTCAGATGCCCTCTCTTTCACATTCCATGTTCTCACTTCTTCCTTTACCCCTGTAGAAAATAATCAGTGCAAAATAAACGAGTGAAAAGCCGGCATCTTACCAAAGCATCTCTGTGAAAAGGTTTAATTTCCTGCCCCACTGTGTTTGTATGTGTATGTGTGGGTTTTGTTTTTTTTTTCTTTTCCCAAAGGATGGAAGGAAATAAAGAAAAGAAAAAAGAAAAAAAAAAGAGGGAAAAAAAAAAAGAGATGATAATCAAGAGCTTGACATCCAATAAAGAGAAGGGATGTTTAGGAAAAGAGTGGCCTGATCCTGCCCTTATATTCCTTGTACAAGAAGGATCAGACGCCACTGTATGGATCTGTAGAAGGGAGCAAAACACAAAGCAGGTGGTGCGTGTCAGAGAAATGAAGTTCCATATTCCTACATCCTCCCTTCCAACTCCTATAAGAAGCACCAGCAGCCACGAGAGACAAACTATGGGAGGGTGCAAGGGACTTAAGTTATGACCACTGGCAGGAGGGGGTGTCTTTTTCGGTGTCCTCCTCTTGTGGAGGCAAGAGAGGCTGGGTGGCACCCCCGGCGGCACAGGCTGTGCGCTAGCCTGCCGCAAGCCCTGCCTGGAGAGAAAGCCGGGATGCTCTCCTGCAAGATCCGAGAGCTGGGCGAGTGTGTGTGGGCGAACAGGTAGGAACGAGCCACAACGTGGCAGCATTGTATCTGGTGTGTTGAGGAGACAGTGAGAGTCAAGCTAGGCTGACCTTGGTCCTGCCTGTATCAAACCCGAGTTGATTTATTAGGGGAAGGTCAGTACTGAAGGAGACATATGAGAAGAAAAGTTTGTTCTCAGGCACCCTTGCCTCGGTAGCTGTACCTCTCTGAACAAGAAGAAACAAGGAGAAAAAAAAATGGGTGGCTTGATTATTATTCACCAAAACAGGCTGGATTCCCTTGAGCAAGAATCTGGCAAAGCTCCTCCTGTTAGGAAGTATCTGTTATCACAGTATGTTCGAGTCCAACAAGGTCTGATCCTTGATACTTCAAGTGAATGCCAATTTGTTAACTTTCTGGAAGATCTCAAAGTTCTTCATGGGGAAGTTTTATGTATCCAGTTTTGTAAAGCATGGATTAGAAACATAATGTCGATGAGTTAAAAATCCTGAAGTTTTTTTTAATTAATCCCTATTTACAGAGTACAGTTTGAAATGCCTATCACAGTAGGGACCCCCTCCCCAAAGCATGTACACAACGAGCATACAAAACAAGTAGGCACTAAAAAAAGTGACAGCCAGTTTTAATTTTTCTCTAGAAATTACTTGCTCAGCGTCTACAGAGTAAACCAACAGCTGAGCTAGGAAAAAAAAAAAAACATCTCTCCTAACTCCCAGCTCTCAACAACACTGTAATGGTGCATTAAAAGTCTAGATAAGGCTGCAAAACAAAGACTGTCGTTGCAGCAGGACCTGGGCAAGGTGGGTGGCTTTTCTGGGCAAGTCCCAGCAGCTCACATGAAAACTGAGAGGGGATGAGCCACCAAGAAAGGCTGCTTGCTCATGAGGTTCATGTGGTCTGCAGCTCTTCAGAAGGATTTCTGCGATTCTCTTTCTCCACCCCTTAGAGAGAGAACAGCTCCCATCAGGAGAGGAAGAAAAAAATAAAAAAGAAAAAAGGGGAAATGCATTTGGGTTGTATAATTTGACATAAAAATAAGGGCTTCAGCGTCTGGGCTTGCTGAGGGAGGGGAAGAGGGAAGAATTGGAGGGGGAGGTAAGAGAATAACAATTTGATGTCACCTGAAGTGTGGTTTAACAGCTTCTGCACAGCTGTATCCATGACAGAAGCAGCCTGCTGGCACACTGATAAAGTATTAAGATGAGTGCAGATCTGGGCACGATACAAAGAGATGAGAGCTCTTTGCAACTGAATTAAGGCAACGTGCACAAAGTAACCGTTACCTGGCAAAGGATCATTTTGATGCCGACGTCTTTTTGTTTTGATTTCAGATCAAAGGGAGGCTAGGTGGTTTAGGGCTGGTGCTCCGAGCTGCATGGCTAACTTATCTGTGCCATTCAAGCAGGCATCACATTGCTCGTAAGGAGAGAAAGATCTGAAACACATGAGGGAGGGATGGGGAGACAAGAGGGAAAAGCAACAACAACTCCATACTGGGGAGAGTCCTGCAGAAGTGCATTTGAATACCTGGCTTTCTTCTCTACAAAAGTCTGGGTGCAAAGTCCGTCCCCTATTCTTTCTAGAAAGTCTCTCTCCAGATCCAGATCTGAGGTTGCTTCTGCTCTTAGGAAGCTCTGGCTCCTGATGCTGGGATACCCTCTGGGTCTGCAGCCCTGAGCCAGCGTAACACCCCCACCTTGTTACGGAAAATATCATCTGAGTAGAGAGTGTAGGGCAGGCGCAGCTGTACTGGTGTAAAAATGCCTGGTGCCAGCATGCTTTTACTTTCTTTCTGCTATTAGCGTGTGATGTGTATTTATCTGTCAGGGTGACCATTTCTGTACTGATAATGTAATGCCTCTAATAGAGAAGTTTGGTCATCCTAATCATGCTACTGCAGCTAAACCAGTGCCGTTTTTCTCTTTCAACAGACCTAAACACAGTCCTGCTGTGTTAAGCCCTGTCAGTTCCTGCTGGCTTCGAGGGAACCTCAAAGCCTCTTTTGAGAAGGTCTCAGCAACTCTCTTTGCACCCCGAAGGGGAACGGGGCCCCAGGTTTATGAAAAGTAGGGCAGCCTTGTACTATCAGCTGTCTGAGAGGGTGCCTGGCATTTTGAGGAAGAGTGACAGAGAAAATTTAAATTAGCAAGGCAATCAGCAACCTCGTTGTAGTCTGGCAGAAGCCAGGCATGGCTACTCTGAGACAGGCTCACTGCATGCCCTGCCTCAGTTTCCCTTTGATTGCAAGGCAGAAGATGATGCTGCCTCACTGTAAGTCAGCATGACAAAGGTGTTACAGTAAATACATCTGCTAGATATGCTGCAAAAGGACCCACTATCCCTAAAGAGCTAATATCTTGTTTGCTTTGCAGTGGAATCAAATGGATTGGCTTTTCTGCTCCCCCCACTGGATCCCACATGGAAATGAGTTGTGTGGCGTACGATCCCATCCCAGCCCGTGCACACTGCAAAGGAAAAAAGAGAACTCCGATTCTTGCTCTCTTTTCTTCCTTCCAACAGGGTGGGCCAAATCCTGGTCTCATTTATATTGCAGTAATCCTGAAAGAAATTCAGGGGAGTCAGTTCCTCTAGATTTACATGGGTATAACTGAGAGCAGAATTCATCACCACGTCTTCATAGATGGCTCCTAAGCAGGGAAAAATACTAAGGCCTCCTTTATCTTGACGGCACAAGATGGCTCAATAAATGTAAAGCACGTGTTATATAACAGTAGAATAATCTATGGTATTGAGGGCTCTCAGATCCTGAAAGTCTTTTCCGCTTGCAAGGGGGGGGGAATTAAATAAGGAGAAAAATATATATTGAATAAAGCGCTTGTTGCAGAATATTTTTTTAAATACTGAACTGTGAAACCTAAAGTAGGGCAATACCCTCCCTTTCAACAATACTTTGACTTCCTACAGTCAGCAGATGCAATATGCATAGGATTCAGAAAGATCCCATTAAAATTCATTAAACCGTGTTTCCAGCTATTTAGTAAATTTTGAAGAAAAGAAACCTATTGCCTCTTCTGCTCCATACGATGGCCTCTTTGAATGTAATTAACCCTTCATTCATGGGTCTTTCTATCCAACTAATCTCCCACCCCGTGCCTTCCGATGCATTTTTAATGCCGCAGCTAATACTGCCACCTAAAATCCTCCAGCAGTCACCATGCAATAGAGCTCTTTGCACAGGCAAGGTACTGTAAATCTCCATAAACAGTGCTTGGATGAACAGCAAATTCAGATAAGTGATGTGTTCTTTCTCATGCCTTCCAGTTACAAACGGGGGATGCTTTTCATCCTTCAAGGTAGATTTTTATCCGGGAATGATGTGGGTTTCGTACATGCCCGAGGGATTCAGCTGCTGGATTTGGGCAAGCCAGGCAAGAAGGGGTATAAGGATGGGCAAGAGTGCATGAGTAAATAGTGAAATGATAAAGAGAGTTCTAGCGATACACATATGAATAAACCTCTAAAATTAAATTGCTGAACAATAATGGATCCAGGAAAATCAAGAGATGTTAGAGAAAGCTTCAACTTTGTCCATGTAAAGTGTAAAACTCTGGTCTCTTTATTACGTCGTTGACAGAGACTCAGGACACAATCTGGTCTAGTCCTGAGTGTGATAAACTGTGACCAATTTCAGATCGGAGCTCCTATTTACGGAGGTGATAAGCAGAGAGGGGGATTATATCATGCAAAACAGAAGAAACCAAAAATACTCTCATTCCCCCTTCCTCTTTTCCCATCTGATAAAATGATCTAGTTTGTCAAAACAGGGAGTGGAGCTGGAGGGGCCAGGGAAAAAGGTTTGGTATAAAAAAAGAAAATTGAAGATGAGAACAGAAAATATTCTGTGTTTCTCTTTGCTCAGAGCAAATCCCATTCCCAGGCCAAATCTAATCAGAATCTGTCCATAAAAAAGATCCAGAAGGAAATATTTCAAAATATAGGAAGGGTCTCAGCCTGATCGACGCTGCAAGGTGTTCAAGGTACACGGTGTTTCTTTCACGATTTCAGTGTTCTGCCACAGCTATGAAGGAGTGTTATTTCTGAGTCACAGAATTATGCTTTTCACTTGGCTTCTGTAACACCCCTACGCTTAATTATTTCATCTGAACTGCAGATTTCCACGGATCCAGCAAAGCATTTAAGCACCTGCTCAACTTTAAGAACCTATTGCTTTCTGGGAGGCTTTCCACAATATGAATTAAGCACACACTTTGCTGGATGGACGGCTCTATACCATAACTACATTTCATCTGGAAGAGATATGGGCCTTTCCCCAAGGGGTTTGCTGCTGTTTAATACATCGGTCTAAAATTTGTCCGTGAGCATATGTGCCTTTTTTCTTTAAGACTTTGTCCCATCTAATTGAACTCTGGCACAGTGTTTAGTATTGGTCTTGGGGCAACTTGGAAGGGACCAGTCCTGGCACTGCAGGACAGGACACGGGTGTTGGAGTGTGTGTATCGGATGCGAGTCTCACCCTTAGCCACTTGAGTAGACAATCCGAAATCTGCCTCCTTAACAGAGAGGCACGGCCATTGTCTTGCTTTGGCAAATCAGGGTATTTCAAAGAGAAGGCAGACCGATTCTGTTTAAAATGCACAAGACATCAGTACAGAGGGTGAGAATTCCAAAGTACAGCACAAGTCTTGCTTTACAGGGAAGTATTATTGTCATTGTTCTTCCAGAGCTGGAAAAGGAGGAGGAAAAAATTTATAGGAGCTCAACTCTGTAAAGCTGTGGACCTGAGTGGCAGGCTAAGTGTTACACAGCAAGCTGTGGAAAAATATCGGCAATCAAAAGCCAAAAATCTGTTCTCTCATCTTCCCATTCAAAGGGATACAATGCACTATCCTAGTACCCAAGAAAAAGTAGCAAGCATGTGGTAAAAATTTAAACACCTGTATAGGGGTATACGTTGTCTACTCCACACTCCGCTAGCACTGGGCATGTTGCCTGTAACCCTGCGGAAATGTGTGTACAAGTTAACAGCAAAGTTCAGTCGCTGTGAGAAGATGTGTATGGATTCGTCCGCTTTAATTGTTTCCATCATTTAAGCGTTAGGCTCCAAGAAATTAATCTGGGCAATAGTCAAGACAATCTGCAGAAAACTGGGTCCAATGTTACTAAAACAAGCTGGCTGAAATGAAAAAGTGCAGCTGTGACTCTCAGTCTGATACCAACACACACACACACACACACACAAACACCCGTACGCACACAAAAACGGCCCTGATTATTATTCTTATTATTTATGGACACAGATGAAAAGCCAAAGGGGGCATGGTAATGTACACAGATGCTGATTAGCTGGAGATTATATTGATGATGTAATAAAAATTCACTTTGTCTCTTAAGCTGCACCAGGACAATCAAAGAGAGATTAGATAAAAATCAGAGAGAATGAATAATAGAAGGGAGAAGTAACATCGTAAACCATAACTCTCTGCAAAATGTTCTACCTCGGAGTGCCCCCAGTCAGAATAAATAAGGGCTGGAGGGTACAAATACAGCCCGAATGTACGCAGGTAGGAGGCAGATGTGGCTTCGCACATGTATTATTTATCAATAAGTAGTCAGATACATGTACCTACCTGCATGGGTTTGCAAATACACAGCTACACACATCTACATGCACGCGCCTTTCTAAGTGTTGAACTGAGTGTGAGAGATAAAGCATTGCATTTGGAGAAGGACAGATGGACACAGAAAAGTGGACGGGGTGAACGGTTAGAAGTGTATGGGAAATGATCTGAACAAGAAAGATGTGAAAAAAACAACTTGATCTCTACATGACAGGGTAAGAGACAGACATGCAAACCCCCATGTGCACATGTGTTTACCTAGACACACACCAGCATAGGTACCTGTGTGCAAAAGACAAAAAAGAATCCTTCCAGCCAAAATCAGAGAGAGATGGGAGAAAACTTTCTCCTCTCAGAGTACTTGCTTGAAAAGGAGCAGAACTCCTGCACATCCAACGTTGGTTTAAGTTTACTGACCATGTTTAATATTTGATTAGACCTTTGGCATAGCTGACTATCCTGATCTGAATAGATGATCCGATGCCTTCCCTGGTAGTAAAGCCAAGCATAAGTAATAGCTGTCCTCTGACTACAGCTGCCTTATGCATACGAGTAGGATTTTGCCATGTCTGAAAACCTGCTACCTGCTTCTGGTTTCTTTTCAGCTGCTCAGTATTTTCAGACGTATTTTTGTGAAATCAAACAAAAAACAAATAAAAACCAAAACCCAAATCCCAACAAACCCAAGCCAAACAACAAAATCCCTCTCCCAGACATGGTGGGAGCTGCAGGGAAAATATCCCTCCCTGCCAAAGTCTTCCCTGACTTAAGGATTTTATTTCACCTGTTTTCCTCACTGCATTTTTTGCCTGTGGTTTGCATTATTACTTGCTAAATACATTAGAAAATGCTCATCAGCCTGCTCGGCAGCTTGGGGATGTTTGTGTGGTTGCCCACACACACGCACACACACACACACACAGAGACACGCAGCAATTTTATAAATAAATCACAGTCACAGGGGTGAGGAGAGGGCATGTGGGAGCAGAACATCGTACAGGAGCAGAACAGAAAAAAAAACAAAAAGCCAAAAGAAAAAAAAAAGGACATCTCCAGGATCAGAAAACAGGGGCTGTCAGAGTTTTTTCTGCACCTCTTAATGCCTGTGAGATGGCCACTGCCGCTGATCACAGAAGGTGAGAGAAGGGGACACCAACCCAGGCTGCTTCTCCTCTGCCCGCCTAGGTGGGGAAATGTCTGGTCCCTCAACACGGACAAAAAAATGGCCTAAATAATCAGCCTACATGCTTTACACCTCAAATGAGACAATGCTTGCCGGGAGAGGTAATATCTTTTATTAGAACCAACTGATATACTTGGAAAAAAATAGACAAGCTTTCAGGCACACAAGGAAGTCTATCGGGTTGTGGTTTTTTTTTTTCCCAGCTATATCAGCTGGACTAATAAAAGATATTACCTCTCCTTACAAATGTTGTCTCATTTATAACCTTAGACCATCATCGCTAAAGCTACAGCACGACTTATACCTTAAATACACATGAAGCTCTTCGCAAAGCTGGATATCATAAATTCCTCTTTACACATAGCAAACTGAGGAAGAGCAAGGTCTAGGAATGGGATCTGTCAGGACACAGAAGGTTAGTAAGAGGGCTGGGCTAGAAATAGGCTCCTAATCCTTTCCTACCTGCCTCTGAATGAAGAAGACTCTGATGCAGCACTACATCAGAGACTTATTTTTGCCTTTTCACTTTAATTTGGAGTTGCTAGAGAAGGGTCCTGGAGTTGAGGGGTAGCTATGTTCCAAAACAGCAGGGAAAAATATTTTTGCAAGAAGCCAAACCACAGTCCCAGAAGGGGCTGCCAGGAATAGTTAAGAATAAGATCACGATTTTAAGAATTCAGAGGAAAATGTATGCAGGATTTTTGTTCAGGTGTGAGAAATCTGCTGCCGATTTAATGAAACAAGAAAAGTTTTTAAAAAAAGGTGTGATTGCCTGGGTGAAATTATAGGCTTACTGCACTGTTGGTTTCTCTTTTTTTAACTTTTGAAAGAGGACATCAAACTTTGAATCTCAAAAAGCCAAAAAAACCCCCACAAACCCACCAAAAACCAAACCAAGCACACCTTTTCTGTCTGCTCTCAGAATAGTTTATGTACCAGAATACATAAGTTTGTGTATCACTGTGTGTACGCTTTGTGGGTGTGGGTCTTCCTGCTGCTACCCATGGCTTTTTTCTGTTCGAAAATACTTTGTCAGTACAGCTTACTTCTCCCAAACCCTGCTCACAGAAAGATGAGAAAGGAGAGGAGAGATAGTTAAAGTGGTCTGAGAGAATCAGACTGGTGACTCGCAACATGAACCGTTGAAGTGCTCTCTACAGGGGTGACAGCCAGCGACAGCACAAGGGCAAAATGTCGGTGCAGAACTGAACCAGGGGAAGAAGAGTGTGAACGGCGATGGCGAGAGACAGGGAAACAGGTCTGTAGCACCAGGGGTTGGCTCTGGAAAATAAACAGCTTTTGAGCACAGGTAGGCTGAAAAGCACATTGTGGGGAACGGGCTGTGAGCCTCCAGCAGCTCCTGCGAATGGGACCTGACACTGGAGACAAAGCTGAGGTTGTTGTCCATGCACACGCTCACACACTCCTGCAACCAGACGAAGACACTTAGGAAGGGAGGATGAGGAGCTGGTCGTGGATGCGAGCCCAGCCAGCAAGAACCTAGGCGCAGCGCTTGGAAAGGAGACATATGGGCCAGTGATGGAGAACCGAAACCCAGGGAATGAGCTGCTTGCCTGACCATCGGACTGATGTCTTTTAGTCGGGAGCACGAAGCAAGGTCGCTGGGTTTGCCAGTGGCTCGGCTATTTCTTTTTGGATTAAGAAACTGCTGCCAGAAGTCCTGTCTCTGGATCAGAGCGGAGGAGCAGGCAGAGGAATGACACACCTATTGTGCAACTCTTTAATGAATAAACTAGTAAAATCTAATTCTACCAGCACCTCTCTGGCCTTTTTTTAGTGAGCCGGTCAGTAACAAATGATCATTTAACAGCACAAAGCAGACGTTATGTGGGAGAACAGATTGAGGCTAATACAACACACGTTCCCCTCCAAACAAGAACCCAATATTCCTTCTTCAATTTTTTTTCCCCATCTGCAAACACTGTCAGTAAAGCTGAGTAAATATATAAATAATTAAACAAACAAATACTTTCTCTGCTGCCCCCGGGCTTTTGAAACTGAGACTTAGTTGGATTTCAGGCAATCAAACAGCATCACGTTTGCACACTCACACTGCACACACACTTCCTCTCCACCTTTGACAGAATATCATTGACTTGAGTGTACTGTGATGATTTCAAATTGACTAGGGGTTAGATAATCGACTCCACACACACGTACATGCGTGCACACTCTCAGCTTCTCCATTTATTTCATGAAAGACATAAGCACTGATGGGATGGTAAATGGAAAAAAAAATCCCACGTATATTGCTATCAATGAACTAACTAAAATTGCAGTTGAAATGCTGAAATAAATAAAACAGGGAGCCTCATTCATTTGCTTGTCAGATCTTCACTGCAGGAGATCACCTGAAGACCTCTTTTTAAGTGAAAAAGTTTCTAGATTAATTTTGTTGTGGCTGAATACTTGAGGTCACGGGAATCTTGTTTGCTCCCCACAATCAGCTACTTCTTGTGTAGCAGCTGTGAAAACTCCCTTCTCAACTACCTTATTCTACCAAAGTCAGGAACATTCACATCCCTGCTTAAGGATTCACACGGTGTCTGTCTGTTGTTTGTGAGGCTGGGTCAGAGTCTAACTATTGACTTCAGAGAGTGTTGGGTCAGTCCTCAGCAAATGGACGACCACTGCCAATTCCACCTGTCCATACTGAGGGCAGGAGTACACTTGTCTTGAGGGAACTTGCTCTTTTTACTGACCAGGTGAAGGCAGATACCTTCGGTTTGGTCCAAATCGTATTGCAAACAATAGGTTTGGATCCAGCCCTTAGAGAAGAAAGGTGGGATGCAGCCCTTCCTCAAATCCTTGAGCTCTGCAGCTCCCTCAGTTGCCATAACAATGAAGAGCATATATGTGATTCACTAAAAGGAGGAAAAAACGAAAAAAAAATCAAGATCCTGAATCAGTGAATGATATCCCTGTAGATAGAGAAATTACAAAAGCTGAATCCTACTTACACAAAGAACACTGGCAAAATTGCCATTGACCCTTTCTCGGCAAAGCGGTACAAATAGGTATTTACAAGTGAAATGAACAAAGCTGATTTCCCATCGTGTGGTTTTTTGAAAGCATTTTTTTCCCCCGATCTTCAGTGGAAGGGGCTCTGATGTTACACATTTGTCATCAGAGATGCACCAAAAGCTTTACCAAGACAAAAAAAACCAAAAAAAAACCAAAAAAAAAAAAAGGAAAGCCACATTTATACCATTAACATCTTAATTCTATAAAAAGTAAGTAAACAAAAAAAAAAAAAAGAAAGAAAAAAAAAAAAGAAAAAAAGTCCTACCGGCCTAATATTGCAGATGGGGAAATGAAAGATCGATACCTCAGTGGAGCCAATGGGAATCTTCCCATTGATTCAACAGGTTTCAGATCAGGCCCGAAGGCACCGAGCTTAAGTGACTCATCAGAGAGTGTTGGTGAGTAATTATCCACGCTGTGATTAGAACACCGGCGTCCTCACCACCCGCCCTCTTTCACCAGATAATGCCCTTCCTTTGAATGAAGCTGTAGGCACAGACAGCAATTGAGCGGGGGCAGCTCTGGGATGTGATAGCCACTGGCAAATAATCCAGAAGGAATGGCAATGCTTGCTTTTCTTGTTTATTTGTTTGTTTAATTTGTTATTAACTTTTACTAACCCCATAGTAGAATGCAAAACCTATTAGCACTCTTATCACCCTTATCACCTGCAAGATCTTTATGTGCTTTTCAGTGTTTCTGCGGGTTTGCTTGATTTTTATTATTATTGTTATTATTATTTTTACTTCACTATCAGTGACTAAGTTTGTAGTTGAATAATTTGGAAGTTCCTCTTTTCTTTGGTATGGAAATTGGCCGTATCCAGACTCTTGCAAGTAATCACGCAGCAATGGTATGCTTTTAAAGACTTTGCCAAAGGATTTTTGTTGGTTGTCTTGCCCATTCCTCACTTCCACTCCTACTTTTCTCATTTATTGCCAGTATCTTCAATGAGATTTCTTTTTCTTAAAAGAAAGGGGGGAAAAAAACCCACCATAATCCAAAAAAAAAAAAAGTAAAGAAGATAGAAGAAAGGAAAACAAAGGAAAAAAAAATGACCAGACTCTCCCCAAATGCACAAAACAGAACGAAATGCACAGAATAGCATAACTGAATAACAATATATCTTTATAAAAGAGGGTGAAAAATTGCATCCTCATCCATGTACTATTGAAGATGGAATATGATCAAATAAATCGCTTTTAAAAGCAATTAAATGCTTGCAAAAGAAAAACACTTGCCCTGTAAACTAGAAAAAAAACACATAATGAAATTCAAACCATCCTGAAACTACCGTACGGAGACTGGAACGAGACACTTCAAGCTGCACGATGTAGCAAAAGAAGTGAACTAGCATATCTAGATAAGGCAACCTTTCGCTGAAGAGGGAATAGTTAGGAAATTCAGAACCAAACAGGTCTGTGTATCTGGCTTTAGATGAGTAACAACCTTAGGGCAGCCACAGTGCGTGTTGTTGGCCGGTCCTGCCTCAAAAAGCGGTATTTTGCAGAACTGCCCGTACGTAACTTAGGACCCAAACCAAATACTGCTGCAGGCAAGGTAGAGTTTTCCTGAAGACTTCAGCAGGCTCTGGGGCAGGTGTGTAGCTGCTCTGCAAAGTCCTTTCCTGTCAATGATATATGCATATCATAGCACATACGTTTCTTCCATCGTCTTTTCCCCCTACTTCTTAAATGTTGATAAAGGTGTGAAAAAACAAAATAAATCAAGCACTTTCATTGTATTGCTGTGTTGAAAAGGAACTCTCTGGGATTAATCTTGTTCTGGTGGGGGCTAAACTCATTGACCGAAATGGTCATGACTGCTCTGAGGTTCTCAGGACCCTGGCTTGTCTGCCGCTGCCCGGCAAAGACACGATGCTAGAGAAAGAAGTATCCTATTTCTGTCCGGGTCAGGTGAAATAATGGGCAAGAAACAAAGCCCTGCTTGTAAGAGACAAGAAAATGGAGTTTCTCTGTGTTAGCATTGAAAGAGGTGCAAGCCAGTTCAATCTACACCGCAAAGGTAGCTCCATCTCCCCGGCACCCTCCTATGCACCATTTCAAAGAAGTGCATCTTTACCTTATTATATTATTAGAAGCAATCAATATTATTAATATTACATGTGGGCAGTTCTGTAAATTCTTCATAGTTCTCCTCCCTGCCTGTTAACAGCAGGTACATTATACAGTCTCTGGTTAGATTGGTCAACCAGGCTATCGATAGTCTTAATAAGCAATATCTATATTGTGACCTTTGCTCACAGAACAGAATCTCTCCTATAGGCCTGTCAGATTCCTTAAAGAAGTATTGATAAGCTCATTACTGTATTGCTACAGATAATTTTAGGTGTGATTTTCACTCACCCTAAAGCTTCTAGTAACCTAATACTTTTTTTCCCCCCTCCTAAAGCATTGGCCCTTTTACAATTGATCAAATAGTGAATTAGAGCATTATAGAGAGGAAACATAATCAGGGGATTTCTACAAGCACACTGTGATATATCTTTTGATCTTCTGACAACCTTCATCCCTCTGGATCCCAGGAAGGAAGCACTGTTTTATAAGGATATTATTAGGCTGATGCTGCTTTATACATCTACCTGCAAAAAGCTACCGAGTCTGACAAAGATATTTGTGTGCGTTTGCAGTGAGTGATGCATATTATGTGATGCGAATCTATCCTTGGGGACTGAAAAGGAGAGGAACTATGTGCGAATGCAAGTCTGCCCTTTCGATACATGCGTGCATGCATAGTCTCTGTGTGTTATATATACAGGCATTTGAGTTAGAAACAGGCCAAATATGCAGTCAGACCTCATCAGACCAACTCTGCATGCAAAGCTCCATTTTTATTCTGTTTGAAGAAGCCTTGTGTCCAGAGTTATCTGCCCCAGCAAACTGGGAAGTCAGATGGGTCGCCTCTAGAATATTTTGGAGACTCAGGCATGATGATCAAATAAACCAGAGATGGATTAATTAAGTGTGACTGTATCATTAAATTACTATAATGAACAAACAGCTATGTATCATACTAAACTCCGCATATAATTCCAGGAATAACCACTTTCGTGACACAATATGATCTGTGTATTGTCTTTTAGAAAGAAATTATTTAGAGACCTATATCAGCTTGGCTGTACTGAAAGCATGTTTTCATTAATATGCACATATTATAAATGGTTGCATGATTGTGTGATATACAAATATGGCAGGCACACTTCTATCTCTCTGTTTATGCAACTTTTGTATAAAAGTTTGTTGTCGGCTGCACCTTTGGTGCAAACTATGTCTTTTTCTGTTTTCCGGATTTAAATAAGGAAATTACAGACCTCAGTCATGTAAAGGGGAAAGAATAGCCTGCATTACAAACTGTGTCTACTCCACACCCTGGTCTCTCAAGCCGTAAGCAACTTTCTGGAGGCAAAATACTTTGAGAGATGTAACAGCGAAAGCCGCTCTCACCGGCAGCTATATATCCCTGGGGGCATCAACATTGCCAACAAAGCCATCTATGAAATAGTTAATGTTAAACAATGATTGTCCATGTTCAACAAAGGAGGGAGAAATAAACAGATAAGGGTGAGGTAGATCGAAATCTGCATGCCTCATTGGCTGAGCTGTCGGATATTTCTAATGCATCTGAAGGGTTTGTTACTAAGAACCTGTTAAGTATCTTTAAACCTTTGATCTGTAGCCAGTCTTAACAAAGGTGACAATTAATTAAAGGAGAGTGCATTGCAATAAAGTTACATCGTGGTCAGTTTATATATACTGTCCAAAGCTGGTTCACAGAAGTCACTGTCAATTAAAGTCTTCTTGGAGTCCAGTTCATTATCAATTTTTCCCCCTTGCCTTGATCAATATTTTTGGCTGCTTCTGCTTGACAAACTTAACACAATGTCTATATCTATATGTCTTGCCATTCATTTGCATGAAATAGATGGCCGTATATGATTTATTTTTAGTTACTACGTATGGTCAGGCACTTTATTTGAGAGGTTTAGAGCTCTCATCCATCTTTATTTTAAGGAGCGACAATAATAAGCCTTCTCTTCCTTCAAGGGGATGTCAGTTGGATATACTGAATGCACATTAAAAGCTGCATTCACCTGTGTGTGCATTCAGGCTGTGGCTCATGGTGACAAAAGCAAACAAATGCAATATCTGTGGTGACATCCTGACTCTAGCCCACACCAAGCAATGCAGCGCAAAGTGATACAAGAGATCCTGCTATCCCCAAAATGTGATGATGCATCTCAAGGAGTTACAGAGGGAGAGAGAGAGAAAGAGAGGCTCCTCTAAAATATATACACCAGCTCAGTCAATGGAGCAAGGGTGGAAAAAAAGCCATAACTTTAACTCACCATGGTTATAATTTTCCCCTTTTTCCACTGCAGATTTTAATACATAAGGGTCAGTCCGCCATGACAAACCCTGGCAATACTCATACGGGCATCGGTGGAGCAGTTAAGTGAATGAGAAATGCGTCGGGTGTCTGACTTTTGTCCATTTGTCAGCTTTCTTTTAGTTTTAGTTTCACTTACAGAAGGAAAGCTAAGTTAAGGGACAAGTCAGCAAGCCTAGAAGCCAGTAGCATTATCTGTAAGTGTTGAATTTTAAAGGGAATGTGAAACACCAAGTAAGTGCAAGCCTGCCACAGGATTTCCTACTGTGAACCCACCAAAGTGATGGAAAAAATCTTAGTGGCTTCTGCCTAGCAAGCAGGCAACACGCCTACCGTCCCAAAGTGAAGATGGTGCTGAGATTAATGAAACACAGCTTATTTTTTAAGGCAGGGATTCAACTTAGCTCACACAACACCTTGCCTGCTCAGTGCTAACTTACAGGGCAGGAACCAGACAGCGCTTGGTGGACGGTTCATTCTGAGCTGTGCAGACTCCTGCTGTTACGGGGTATTATCGTAAGGCTATAGCCAACACCTATGCAAGTTTTTTTGGGCATTTGATTATTTTATCTCTATTTTAAATGCAGGTAACCAGCCCAACAGCCTAGATCATCTCCCCCACTTTTTCTCCTTTGGAACCATTACTGCCTGTCGCATAAACCCGCCTCAGTTCACACTTGATTGACGGGAGGGATGGTAACAGCTCCTTTAGTGTCGTTATGGTCTGTCGGGTCAGTGCGGCTGGTATGCATGCACACAGGGTATGCATGATAAAAAACACCCTGACGTCTTGCTGAAAAATGTGGCTGCGTATTTCCAGCTCTTAAGGCTAGGGGAAGCCCTCCTCGGTCATCCAGCCCCTTCTGCCCCTTGCTCTTGACTATGGTGCATAGAGAGTCCTCTGCCCGCCTTCCTTGACAGGTACAATCTACTTTTCGGTTGAGCAGAAGACAGTTTCTGCAATCTCCCTCACTCTTTACCCAGGCAAAATTTCCAGATACTCTCTGACAACTTCTTTCAAAAGACTATTCCATCAGCTACCTGGCTTTTATTATACTATGCAATTTGAATCCTCTGCTAAAGAAAGTCCTGTCTGTGGCCGTGGCTACTGGCCGAGGCAGGATACAGGACCAGATGAACCACGGTTTTCATCCAAGGTGACAAGGATCCTCAATTTTTCCCCCTACTTTCAGTGCTGACATTCCCGATCTCTTCTGGCTGAATACAGGAAAAAAAAAAAAAAACCACAAAACCAGAATAAACCAAAATCAAACTGTCCCTTTACAGTTTGGAAATTAGTGAAGTTCCTGATTCACCTTTTGATTAAAACCTTGTTTTGGCCAAGTATATACCATGAAATTTGGTTGTTGTTGTGATTTTTTAATGTTTTTCATAAGAAAAAAAGAAGTACCTTTTTTTCTTCCCTAAAATACTCGAAGGCACCAGCATATGTAGATATCGAGGGACAAACCCAATTCTAATCTGTAAATGTGTAGGAAATACACTTCTAACCTGGAGAAAGGTAAGAGAAGAAACAAAAGCTCTGGAAAAATGAACTTTAATTTCTCTCTTTCCTCCACATTATGTAACTTTAAAACAAATCCATTCCTTTAAGGATGATTAGTTGATATGGTAGTGGGGCTAGCTGAAGAACAGCTTTCAGTGCAAAACTTAACAGCCAAGCGAGAGATCCCAGAAAATTGGAGTTTGTATTGGAAATGCTGACACAACCGTAACAACAGCATCATAACTGGCTGCAGCTGCTTTTAGAAACCAGAATCCATGTCCAGACCCCTGAAAAAAAAAAGAGTTAACATATAGTCCTCTAATTTATGATGGAATCTAGGCTATCTGTTTGACATTATGAAATACACATGCATGCTCATATGTATGGGAGATTATAACATACAGTAGGTTGCATTTTTCCTCTCTCTACCATCAAGCTATCCAATTGCATTTTGATTGTTTTAGGGGCTTGTTCTTTAGACCTAAGGCATAAAGCCTCCTCTGTTTTATTCGAGTTTATTTGTGCATTTACCTCCCTAAAACTTGTTTGGTTTACTACCATACTAAATGCTGTATGTGTTGCTTTCAGCCAGGCAAGCCTTATGTTTCAATTATGGAGGAGTTTATTCAGCACCTGTATTGCGTTGTGCTTCTTTTCAACTAAATTTCCATTTCCCAAAGGCTATATGCATGAATGTGTATACATCTCTTTTTTTCCTGTATGCATACACGCACACAAATACATACATTTATACATATATACAAATATATCATCTTAATTGAATGCTCATTTTCATTGCACCTTTGAATTCCTGAGGTATCCAATACCTTTATAAACATGCTTAGACTTAACAAGGTTTTAATTTTTCTATCATCTACCAATGTAATCAAACAGAACAGAATACAATGAATGGAAGCTGTGCTTACCTACCCCCGAGGTGTCTTAAATTTCAAAATTATTTATACTTTTGAGAAGATAAAGCAGCAAAAGAACTAAACTGTGGTTTTCATACTGCATTTTTCTAGCTACACTGAATGCTTATCGAGTGAGGTTCGGGTCAGGTAGGTACACTATCCAAAGCACAGGACTGCAATGGTGAATTTCAAGGATGTTTGGGGGGCTTTGTGCTTTTTTCTCCACCCCTAAATAAGGGTTGAAAGCATGTTGTAGCTCTCAGGTCTATGGAAGACTCTTGCTTTCCCACTGAACACTATCTCCACTCTTTAAGCGCACTCACCCGCGCATGTTTCCGTAAATCTCAGTTAAGTGTGCAATGCTGATTTCTTCTGACTTCCTAAATAGAATATTATGGAGACCTGTGTGTTTTAAATTAAAACACATTCCAGGCCTTGGGTACAAGCAAGCTTTGATAGAAAAGGCTGTTTAAACCTATGGGGACAGTCCTATATTTAGATTACATTAATTCATAAATATTATACTAAATACCACTTAAATTGGCCTTAAATGACTTCAAAGATAATGCATTATAATATGGCTGTCCTGAGAGCACTAACCTTTATGTCTCCCAGTAACTCAGCCTTTAAGCATACTCCACTGCTAGATAAGAAGGGGGGAAGTTATGAATGAATGGCTTGCTAAATTGTTCAAGTGTGATTAGTTAACTCTGTGTGCGTGCATGTGTGCGTGTGAGAGTGAGTGTGTGTATGCGTGTGAGCGCATGGGTGGGTCAGCTCAGCCCCGGTAGATTTCTACCCGCAGATCTCAGCACACAGCCTCTTCCCAACCCTAGAGCAAAGTACCACAGCAGGAGTCTGTTCCTGCCCCGTGTGGAGAGAAGCAAGGATGGGGGAAAGATGCAGCAGCTATGTTTGTGCCACGAAAGCTTGTCTTTTCGGAGATCTGGCAAGCCTTTCCCACCTTCCCTCACATGCTGCTTCCCCCGTACCCTTTTCTCTCTTTGCGTGTCTGCAAGAGAATCGTGGTCCCCTGCCTTTTCCCTGGTGTCTGACCTGGTATCAGCCAGGGCTGCTAGTGGGAGAACCTGGGACTTCACTCTCCTTTTGTGATAGTTTTCTGGGAAGGGGGCATAGCCATATGCCTTATCTTCAGGTTCTTAATTTTCAATTTCCTCCTGCTATACAGGAGCACCACAATAGGATCTCTCCATAATATTTTCAAGAATGCACAACCTGCGCTCTCATTTAAATGGATTTACACCTGAAATTACTCTGCATGTTACATTTTACTTTAAGTTAATTCCTCTCTCTTTCCTCCTCCCAACACAAACCCATCTTCTCCCCCTCCACACCCAAGGTTTGCTCTCCATACACTTAAATAAACTACAACCCACTATTAACCCTTCAGGGTATACCACTGCCACAGACTCATCCGCTGGATTAGGAATGAAATCAACTGAGAGTGATGGATCAATTAATGTATAAGCATTATGCATCACTTATGGAAAGCATCTTGGGGTTTCATATTGCCATCCTAGCCGTGAGAGCCAACTTGGACTATCTTAATTCAATTCGTCACCTATGCCTGCAAAGCAAAGCAGGAGGAGATCTGAGTGAATACTATGTTTCACATGACTGCATTTAGAGAAGAGAACAGCAAAAAAAAAAAGATTAAAAAAATAAGTAAAATGAAATAAAATAATAAAAATAAGCCAAACACAATCCTCATCCTTCAAAGCCCCATCATGCTTTTTGACTTAATAGTAATTAATCACTACTGGCAAGAAAGTAATTTTTTTCCAGGTAGCCAGAGGCACATTTTTATCAGGATTAGCTAATAAATCAGCGGCATCGCTAGAAAGGAGTTCAAACTCTTCTCGGATGTACTAAATAAAAGCGATCTCTGAAATGCTGGCAACTCGATGTCTATTGAAGCTTCACTCAAACCCTACCCTGTGAAATAACAATCATCATCATCATCATTATTCCTTCCAAAGTCCAAAACTTCTAGGAGGTTAAAAATGATTGTTTCTTTCAAGATCAACTCATGCAATTTGGTTTGATGAGGTGACAAGATTTCCCACCTGGCTTTTTTCCTAGGTTGCAGCTTTAGGACAGAAATGAAATGAAGGGAAATGAAGTTAGTATCTTGCTTAATTCAGGAATATGTGTTAAACACATCCAAGCAAGATAAATGATCCCTCTCTCTCTCCATCCCTCCCCCCTTTCTGAGTTTGTCTCTGTGAATACAAGCATGCAGTAAAAGCAGAACTGAACTGGAAGAGGAATAATTCACATCTATGAAACAGAAATTAAAGTTAACATATAGATTGATTAATAGCAGGTTTAAGATAGAATATAACAAAGAAAAAGATCTCATCAACAAATCAAAATAACCTCCCTCCACCATAAAAAAAAACATTTATTGAGGTGTTAGCTCAAAGATTTCCTCTGTACTGTGTTGAGAGATTCTCTTCAGTGTAGCTTTTACTGTTGTTATTTGTATTTTACGGAAACCTTAGATAATTTTTGCGAACACATGCGCGCACACACGAGCTCAGTGGCTACTCTCACTATGCCTCATCTATTAGATGAAACCTCCCAGGACCTTTCTTTCCCTGTGCTCCTTACTATTATTTTTATTATTAATAATTATTACAGTACGGATGTCATGCTTAAATGATCTCTGTCACATCTTTATGTAGCTTCTAAGAAGCTAGTTTGAAAAGAAAGCAAGGTTTGAAAGGGCTACACTGGTCTCTGTAAATATGAGAAGGGTGTTCGGAGCAACCGGCAAGAAAGGAAACAAGAAATACCCTATAACTTGAACTCAGTCCCTGGTCCCTGAGCCCTGAATATCTTCTCTAGCCCATGCGAAACTGGTACTTTGCACTGTCGGGGTATATTTTCATTTGTGTTTCCTGAGGGTGGAAGAGAGGAGGGGAGTGAGTGGGAAGGGGGAAGCGATGCCTGCTGAACATGCTGTTAAGTTTAAGATTTACAACTCGCTAAGGCATCTGGAAAGCTGGGAAGCCAGTAATGCCATTACCGGTGACTGTCCCTGCCAGGAGTCCACCAGGCTGAAGTAGACACTGCTACCGAACCTCTCCTGTAACAGATGCAACTTCCACTCCTCCCGCAAACCCCTGCAAAACCCTCGTCTTCTGCACTAAATGTAGAGTCACACCCCAATCACTTCTGATTTTTTTTATAACTACATATCTACTGAAATAAACACACACACACACACACACACACATATATATAAACAGAATCCGAGTTAATAAAGTGGCTTGCTTTGCTCCCGGGTCTCTCCTGCTCCTAAGCAGAGCTACCATGTAAATTACCCTCAACTTCCTCCCTGTGAGTCCTACTTTCTTACCCGAGGATCTGAGCATCTCTCCCCCACTACACACACCCTCCCCCACTACCAAAACGTAGCATCATCTAATCTGAAATGCACCTCCGGAGAGCCTAAGCTGAGGAGGGAAAGGAGCGGGCAGAGATAGAGTGAGTGAGGCATCGCTTGAGGAGTACATCTCCACTGCCTTTAAAGAAAATCTGAAAAGTTCCCGGGATGGACTTTGGGCACATTAAAGTAGTACTTGGAATATACCCACTCGTAGACATCTCCCCTCTGGAACTAAACTGCAACCCATCTCTCCTGGCTCACCCTATCCAACACACACACATATATCATGATTTTGTACACCCCCACCCACCCCGCTTGAGATAGGTAGATTTTTAAATTGTTTTTTATATCCCTCTGCCCTTGCTGAATGAAAACAAAATTAAATAACCCCCCTGAGAAACTCTGGCATATGAACAGACAACAAATAAGAACTGTAACAGCAGAAAAAGTAAAATGGAAAAAAAAAAGAGAGAGAAAGAGAGAGAGAGAAAGAGAGAAAGAGAGAAATAAAAAAAGAGAGAGAAGAAAGAACGAAAGAAAGAAAGAAAGAAAGAAAGAAAGAAAGAAAGAAAGAAAGAAAGAAAAAGAAAGAAAGAAAGAAAAAGAAAAAGAAAAGGTGCCGTTGCCAGAGACAGAGCAGTTGTAAAATAGGGGCTTCCCAGCTCCGCGCAAGCACACGGACAGACACACGGACAGGCACACATCCCTGGGTGGAAGATGTGCGGCTCTCAAAGATAAATAAAGAGCCGCTCTCCCTCTGTTCAGCACCACAGCGTGCGGACAGCTGCCTGCCAGCCCCGCCGCCCGCTCCGGCGCTCGCCTGCACGCCCCGGCTTTCCCAAGTGGCTGCAGCTCACCCCCCCAAAAAAGCGGGGAAAGAAATAAAAATACTTATAAATAAACCAAAAGGAGCTGACTCTCTTCCCTGCCTCTACTCTCTTCTCTTTCCAGGAGGGTCTATTATTTCTTTCCCTGCCCCCCAGCCTGCCTCCTCCGCCCCCGGGCCAACCAAAAATGAAATAAAATGAAATGAAATCGAAAGGAAAGAGAGAAAGAGAGACCCAGAGAGGGAGCGGGAGCCTGCCTTCCTCTTCCGATCTCTCCCGGGAAAGTTCAGGAGGTAACTCACCTTTGTGCATGCCAGTGAACCTGTCCTTCAGCACCGTCAGTTCATAGATCTTCCCGAACTCCTCGAAGAGCGGTTTGAGGTCTTTCTCGTCCAGGTTACGGGGGATCTGCCCAATAAAGAGCTTAATGGCATCGTGGTCCTTCATTGGGATGGTGGATGGGTTTCCGGGACTATGGTTTAATCCGTTCATATGCCCGTTGGTGCTGGGGTTGCTGTGATTGCTACTCAGGCTGGTATTGTCTGGTTGTCCGTTTGCTAACGTGGCCATCTTTATATACATAGAGAAAATCTTCTTTCCTTTTTTTCCCCCTCTTCTTTCCTCTCCCTCCCTCTCTCCCTCTCTCTCTCTCTCTCTCTCTCTCCCTCTCTCTCCCTCTCTCGCTCCCTCTCCCTCTTTCACACACACTCACACACACTCACACACACACACTCCTCCCTCTCCGTCTCTCTCTCTCTCTCTGGGTCTGATCTGATTTTTTTTTTACATTGAAGATCTGTGTCCTTTCCGTTTAAACAGGCTGGATCGGTTCAAATTCCCAGCCAGACTAGGGGGTGGGGTGTGAGTGTGTGGATGTGTGTGTGTGCGGGGAAGGGAGGCTGGGGGTGGGGGATTGCTTTTGCCTCTACTCTGGCTAAACCCCCTCCTCCCAGCCAGCCACCCCCCGTCTGTCTGCCCGGGAGAAGCTTAATGGTATCTTCCAACACAGCCCCTGGCTATAAATAGCACTAGGCGCATGGCTCTTTGAGAGACAGTCAATTTCTATTGTGCCAAGTGAGCAAAGGGGAACGGTTGCGTTTTTAGGACCAATGATGATGATTTTTTTTTTTTTCCTTTTCGTTTGCAAGCCCTCCGATCAATCGTTGTCGTTATAATTTCAGTGATCATCGGGAAATCTGCCTTTTTATTTGAGAGGGGAAAAAAAAACCCAAACCCAAGGTGTTCTGACTTCTTCCTATTATGATGTCTCTTATTTATTATTTACTCTTATTACGATTTCGCAATTGATAATAAAAGCAGTTCAGATACGGACGAATCCTCGGGCTGAGAGGTTGCTTTTGCTGTTGTTGTTGTGGTTGTGATGTTACAAGCTCTCTACTATATCTGTTCTTGTTGCATCTAAAAAAAAATGCATGCTATTTAAGCTCTTAAAAAAAATACGCTGGTGATGATGACATCAAGCTAGAAAAGGCGCAAACTGTATTATTGTAGCTCTTTAGATGGAGACAAAAATATCGGGATGACTACTGTTAATTTTCCTGCTGCCGATATTTATTTTACGTACGATTAGTGCGGGCGTTATCTCCTATGCTAGCTGCGTGTGGTGTGTGCGTGTTTGTGTGTGTATCGGAAAGGGATTGATTAGATAAGATTTTCTTGCCCGACTTTCAAGCCATCAGGATATTCTGTCTCTCTCTGATGGAAACATAAATCGTATTTTGTAGTCATCAGGGATCGGGAGTTGCTTGTCCGAACAATGCTCTGTAGACAAAGTGTACTGTATGGTGGAAATGAAATCAGCTCTCCTTTCACAGCATCTGAGGGTGGGGAGGGCAGGGAGGCTCGGATTAAGGACACAACTCCCCCTTGTCCCCCAAATAATAAAAACAGTAATCCGGACAGTAACAAAACAAGGCTCTGCGTGTGCTCAGAGCTATTTTTCTTTCTCTTTTCTCCCCCCCATTCCGCCCCCCCCCCCACTCCCCTCCTTCCCCCGCTTCCCGTGCAAGCTAAGCTGTGCGGGGATGAAGCTCGGCGAAACACCAGCGGGCGAGCTTGGAGCAGCCGGCGAGTTACCTGGCCTGAACCCCCCCAACACCCTCCGCCCAGGCTGCAGACACACGGCTCCCGGCTATCTCCCCTACCCGGAGGGTGCTCTCAGCCCTCCCGCCGGCCCCCACGCTCGGTCCGGTGTCCCCAGTCACCGCGGGGGCTCCCAGCCATTGTTCCCGACGCCGCCGGCTGCTCCCCGCGGCGGAGGCGGTGGCCCCGGAGGGGGGGCGGGGGGTGGCGAGCTGGGAGCGGGACCCCCCACCCTCCCCAACCAACACCCCCGGTCTCCCGTCCCCCCTCCCTCCCCCTCCCCCCGGGAGTGCCGGGCAGGGCGCCGGTCACACGTGTGACTGTAAACGGAAGGGTCAGCCGTGGAGAAGGGGAGGTTATTAGTTTAAATTTGCAACCATCCATGCCTGTTTTTATTGACCGGGATTTATTTATATTTCTGTGTTATAAAACAACAACAACAACAACAACAACAACAACAAAAAACCCCAACCAAACAAAAAAGCAACAAACACGGAACACCTTTGCAGCAGTTTTCACTTTATTTGGGCTTCGCTTTAATAACTGAGCACCACGGCAGCGTCCTGCTCTCCTCCCCCCGCCCCTTAAAAAACCAAAAATTAATAAGAGAACACAACATCAGCCGGGCGCAGGTGGCTCCGCTGCTACAACTCCTCCTGCGACTGCGAGTCCTCCCCGCGCCTCAAGCGAGCGCCCCTGCCAGGAGACTAGCGCGGAGGGGCCCGATCCTGTGAGGCGAGGGCGGGGGGAGTAGGGGAGGAGGGGGCTGTGTGTGCGAGTGTGGGTGTCCGGTACTGGAGGTGAGTGAGGCAGCATGCGCCCCTCCCCTGGGCGACCGACGGTTCCCGCGGTGGGGAGAGCAGCGGGCGGTGGGGCGCTCAGCGGAGCCTCCCCGCCACCAGATCCACCCGGGACCCGCACCTGGGGAGGGGGAGGGTGGGGAGGCGACACCCGAGCAGAGCCTCCGGCAGCCCTCGCTGCCTTTTACGGCTCTTTAAAATATCTTTCGCCGCTAATGGGGAGGCAGCTGCTGTCAGACGCCTAATGCCGGGCTGGTGGCAGGCACCGCGCATTGTCTGCTGCCTGACCAGGCATGCTATTTGTGGGGGTCTAAGGGGGAAATCTGTCTGTCTCCCCTTCCCGGGCACGCAGTTGCAACGTTCAAAGGCTATAGAAACGGAGACGTGACAGCCGAGGAGCTGTGGGAAGGGTGAAACACTCAGGCAGCCCCCTCGTCCAGATCCCCAGCCCCGCGACTCACCTGCTTTCAAATCCTGCCTTGTGCCTCGGACCGTGATAAAAGAATGACAACAACAACAAAACCCGCAGGAAACAAAATCTGCTGGCACCCCCCCACACACACCCTGAACCAGGACGTTAAAAAGCTTACTGCCTGCTCTTCCTGAACCTTAAAACCGCACCCAGGAAGACTTCACTGAAAGATGACTTGTTAAACCCTTTCTTTTATTTTGTTTAGTTTTGTTTTGTGGGTTTTGGGTTTTTTTTGGTGAAGAAGGAATATCCACTGTAGTGAAAAGTGAAACAGCGTCCGGCACTGATCCATCCCAGGGATATAGCTCTGTTAAAACCTTATCCACGAGCAGGCCACTCTGCCTGTGATCACGGCTTATCCCAAATGAAAGACAATTAAAAGAACAGGGCAGTGAAAAGAGTCGTTTTGCTGTTTGGCAAAGGTGTCCCTTTTATAACTGTGTATATATATATATATATATATTTTAAAAAGTGTCTTTGGGCTGGTCCACGCCCCGTTTTCACAGAGCCGTTAAGTATAGTCATTTAGAAATGGACGCTGTTCAAGTACAGCCCCCTGGTGCACAGGCACAGCTGTGAGGGGTGGCAGGATGAAATAATACGGACACAAATATTGCTACCAGGGCTCGGAGATGAACACAGCTGCTGCTGCGGATGGAAATAAGCTATATACCCCACAAGCACCTTTACACATGTACAAGGGGCCGTACTGGATTTTAAACAGATACAGGCAAAGGAGGAGTGAAATTGTTATCTATAAACCAGCCTTTGCCGAACAGTTCCCAAGTGAGAAATGTTCCCAGTGTAATCACAGTGAGTCCAGTTCAGCAATCCATAAGCAGGGGAGTCCACGGGAATTTTATAAGAATAAGGTCTTTTGTAAAAGGCTCCAGCTTCTCCCAGAGAGTAACAGTTAGTTATCTCCTTGGAATCAAAATAAAACACTCTACATTTTTCCACTTTTTTTTTTTTTTTTCTTTTTTTTTTTTTCTGTGTGTCTACTTGCAGGAGAAAAAAAAATCACACACACACACATCCCCCTTCCAAGCCCATTTACAGCCCCATTTGCTCCTTGCTCCTCACTGGTTAGTGTCTTTCTGGGGATGACAAACACTGCTTATTTCGGGGTGGATCACCAGCAATTCTTACCTCCTCCAAAGAAAAACTACCTCAAATCAGCATATCTGGAAAAAACCTCTCTGGCCCTGCCAAGGCAGGAGCAGAGGGATGCAGTGGGACTAGCCACAGGTGTACACAGACCTCATGTGAGAAAGGGCTTGCAGCACCAAGCTTTGGCTTTTAATGTGCCTTTCAAAGGCCTTGATTGATTGCTGTTAATCCTGTGAACAACTTCGGTGTTGTTAACAGGACTGCCCGCATTAGTAAAGGTAGTTGCATGCATTAGTATGCTCCTCGTCCCCATGACGTCAATAGACAGCTTTCCAATGACTTCCAGGAGGGCTGGATCAGGCCCTTGCTAGCAGCAAGTTTTTAATGAACACCGTTTGGTGCAGGGAAGGGGTGTATCGTATAGCGGTGCAGCAGTCCTGAGTATCTTCATTCTCCAGGAAACGAACAAGTAAAGAAGAAAGGCAGGAGTGGGCCGAAAGGTTGCTGGAGGGAGATTCTTCTGCTGAACTTGAAAAACCTGGACCCACAGCACACAGAGCCATCATTCACTGAATCATATAAAACAAATTGCAGGCAAGTTTTGTTCCAAGTAAATAAACAATATGTGTGAATTTTCTTTTTAAATAGATAAAATAAATTGCAAGCAAGTTTTATTCCCAATAAATAAACCATATGTGTGAATTCTGTTTTTAAATAGCAATTTATCCTTCTTTAGACCTAGGTAGCTAAATCAGCCCATAAACTCCCAGATTCTCTGCTACTTTATTTTATTGAGATTTCCCAAATAAAGCATGAGGCTCTTAATAGCAAAAAGAGATGTTCTGATCACAGCTCGAGGATGCCTCTCTCTGCTGCTGCTGAAGGGCCAAATCTTCTAACTCAGCTGGGATTGTTTACTTCAGCTTGTTAGGCTTTCTCGGGAGCGCTGACAGGATCAGGGCCTATTAGCTAGGTAATCAAATAAAATAATTGAGAGCTGCATGTGAGCCTCTAATACATCTAACAAAAGGAGACGGACGATCATCCGCTAAACTTCGGGTGAGAACCCAGGCATCAGGGGACGGACCCGATCCCGAAAACCTTAATCTGCATTATTGTTAATCAGTCTGCTGTGGTCAGAGGGATTATTCATCTGAGTAAGGATTACTCATGTGAACATTTGCAAGATTGGTCCCTGAATTAATGCATGAATCTGTGTGGGGTTTTTTTGGGGGTTTTATTTTTCTTTATTTTTTTGTCCCTCTGCTCCTCCATCCCCCCTCCTCCGTCCCCGTCCACACCCCCTCCCCATTAGAATCGAGAAGGTTGATTGAGGAGAGAAATGAAAAACTATTTGCATCCAAAGGAGCTTAGTGCTGGATTGTAGTAAATGTAGGCAACAAAAGGTATCACAGTAATAAAAGGGAGCTTTGTTTATGGAGGCCTTTTGTTATTAAAGTAGCACTGGTGAGTTTCAGGTGGCGAAGTGAAGGCAGCATAGAAACTGGGGGTTAATAGAGGACAAAAAAAATAGAGGCGAGAGTGCGTGCGTCTGTTCGCATGTATGTTTAGACACAGGATTTGTGCAGACACATACATACACATCATTACACTCCACCCAATGGATTCTGCTATTTAAACAGAGCTCTCCAGAATATTCCTATTACCCATGCTGTGAACTCTGTAAACATGTTGTATTAGTCCTTTGAAAAGAATATCAAGTTTATTATCTCACCATCCCTTTTCCATAATATGTATGTCCCTGTACATAATGAGTAATGAAAGCAGGCAAGCTTGCATTGTAGGGACAATAATGCTTCATGTTAATATGGTCCTTTTCATCATCAAATCATTGTGCAATCATTAACAAATTAATGCTCACAGCGCCCCTGTGAGGAAGGGAGATTTCAGTTTAATAGGATCTGGTAGCACCGCCAATTACAAATCCTCTTCAGCTTTGATAAACTGTGCATATTCTGGCTGAATTTCTCTAAGTTTGGTGCCTGCATTCAGTTCAAATTCTTTAACTATATCTGGAAAATTTCAGCCTGAGCTATTTGTCTGTCCCTGAGAAAGACCCAGAGGAGAACTGGGCTGAGTCAAATGAGATGCTTTGTAAAGCTGTTCTGTCCCCATGCTTTACAGCGTGATACTAAGAGCTGACAGGAGGTGAAGCTCTTTCTCAAGTCTTTTTGCTATCTCGGGAAAAATCTGCCCCAAAGTGGCCAATTAGAAGCCTTGGGAAAATGGCAGTTCTCACACACTCACTAGAGATGCAGATTTCCAAAACTGGATTCCCCAGTGACCTGTTTCTCACCAGGCCTGCTTGGGCAGAGAGGGGAGTTATTCCTGCCATTGCAGTGCTGGACTGGGATGGACCAAGAAACACTGGAGTCCAGACACCTGTGGCAAAAGCAGGGAGTCTGTTTTCTTGGAGCTTTTTGGGACTGACATGGGGGTCCAACAGTAAGGCTAGAGCAGAATCTAACAAAGATCAGTGGGGAGGTGGAATTCAGAAGAACTGGAGAGACAGAGGAGGTTGGAGTATGCTGGGATGGGTTGAGAAGAGACATAAACGGGGATCATACTGTGGTTCGGACTTAAAGGTAGTGTCTGTACTACCAAATTAAACAGGTCCAGAATATAGGTTTAAGAAGTTTTTAAATTGCCTTAATTTTAGTGCAGTCTTTAGCATGGGTTTGGCCCATATCACCTTCCCAGGCACCTTCTTGGTACAGCTGGGAGTCATCATAGGCCATCAGGGTGTTTCCAATAGGCCCTGCAGACAAGGACAGTGGGGTTTTTTTTTGGGAAAAGAGATTTTAGCTATATAGGTATGGGGTGCCTTGCCATTTGGACCCAGGGTTAAAGAAATTATGCTGTTACTTACTTGTATTGACCCAGTTATCCATGGACAGCTTGGGAGGAGAGGTTGTGCTGAGAAACAACAGTCTACTTCTTAGAAGAAAGAAGCTGGGAAAATGCTGAGAAATGGGAAGGCAGATAAATCTAGTAGAGAACAGCTTGTGGCAGAATAAAGGGAAAAAGGGAGGGATTAATATAAGGAATGTAAGAAAATATTGGAAAATAAACCATGGAGAGAGTAGTGGATCAGAGAACCCGTGGGGTTGGCAAACTCAGGGACAGAGAACTGGAAAGCTAAGGTGGGAAAAAGAGACAGATTGAGAGAGAGCTAAAAGTGAAACTGGATATGGGACTGGAACTGGGAGGGGAATACAGAGTGACAAATGATGTATTTGAGATAGGACTGAGTTAAAAGAACAAGAGATCATGCCTGGGTGACAATATTTGCAAGGCAAGGCCCCTTCTCCTGTGTGTTTGAAATGAGAGGCAGAATCCTCCAGTCCTCTGCAGTCAGCAAACGGCACTGCACATGCCATCTACTCTGTGAGTGATCATGTAATTAAAGGCTGAATTAGAATGCATCTGTACAACAAAGGAAAATCCAGGTTGTGCACGTAACCTCAATTCTGGGGGCTCTTAATATTTAAGTGCTTGCCTTTGCAACCAGAATAATTTTCACTTTAATTAGGGCCTGTGTGCATGTTTTTGTGTGTATGTGTGCATATGTACACATATGTGTGTACATATGTGCATTCACAGTTATGTTTATTTATTATTATGATGTACAAGAGGCAAAGAAATATAGGGAAAAGATATATTTTTTTTTCTATTTCTCAGTTTTAGGATTAAGGGAATTTAGCTTAATTTAGGTTAAAGATGGAATTTAAGCCTTTTTTGGGGGGTTGGGACTTGTCTTCGCACAACTGTAGTCACAGTCAGTGCTTGAAATACTTGAAAATCAGGCCGAGCTCTGAAAAGGACTTTAAGCAACTAATTAATATGTGGGCACCCAGCTGCTTGCTGAACTTTAGAGAGAAGCAATCTTGGAGATTAGGCCTGTGACGTTAGCATCCCAAGTCAGTGGTCACTTTTCAAGTGGAGGTTTACAGCCTCAGAGGAAGCAATGACAGAGTCAGTGCTCAGATTCGGAGCACCTTGATACCCCGTGACGTGTCTTACTTCTGAAGCTATGCCCAGTCTCACTTTGAACGATGCATGTTGTAGGCACAGTCTCAGTATTGGATTTGTTTGCATGAATGAATACTTGTTTTACAAAACCCATTCTTGCTCCTATTTATTCTCCAAGTAGCCGGAGGGAATGTTAGTCAGGGTCCAGCATCAATGCTGCTGATTTCACATACCTCATTCTAATGCAGATGCATGGCAGATGACCAAGTGTTGACAGCATGTGTGCACACGTGTATATGTGCATCCAGACACACATATATATGGGAATACTCTAGACAGAGGAGGGTACTCAAATGTGCAAAAATGAGTCTCATCAGCTTTCTGTTAGAATTTCATAGTATCCTAAACCCATTTTTTTTTTCTTATTTTGTATTACCTCTCTCTATCTGTCTGTCTCTGCTTATTTCTCTATCTTTCTCTCTGTGTATCTATATATCTACAAATCTATCAGTTCTTTGCTGTCTAATAGATGATATCTCTACCTGCATTATTTATTACTGGTGTTGCAAATATGCTCAGCTTCCTTAGTGGTCAATTTTCCAAATCCATCCTAGAATTTATGAATAAACTTTAGATCCAGTTTTATATATTTTAAACTTCTATTTGGTGTTATTTTTCTGTTTCTCCACAGGATAGTAAATCACCCGTATTTTTGGTCTGTTAGTTTCCTTCTAGAGGGCAGACTTGCAGATGGAGGCTGTATAGGAAATAAGCCAGGACACACAACTGTTCAGGTCTTCAACACCAAACGGAGAGACTACTGGTTACTGGTGGTTCTATCTAACTGTTTAGCCAACCCATCATTCATAAGCTTATGGAAACAACACAGGAGATCTTGTGACCGCAGTGTGTGCACACAAGTGTGTATGTTCTAGGAAAGTGTAGGACCTTGGTCACTTCAAAATGACATTTCCACTTGGGAGCTGTTTTCGTTTCAGACACCCTTCCAGCACCTCAGGAAAATTGCACATTGCATGTACCTCCCGGTGATCTTAAAGTAATAGTTATAGTACAAGTGACAGTGTAATACAAAGATTCAGATTCCATTTGTTCTGTTGACTGCAATAGGGGGGTGAAGAGGTCTTTTCCTGTATTTTCAGCTGGTGGGTTGTGCTGGGTCTGAAATTAGAACAGACAATTTTTCAGCCTTTGTGATTTCTGCATGTATCCATTTAATTTAGGAGCCCCAGTTACCTCTGTAGTTGATGCTGAAAGATAGGTGTTATTGAGGGCTGTTCGTCCCTCCAGACCTTTAGCTAAGGAGGAAATGGTAGATTTGAATTCAGAAAGCAGAATTTCCAGATCTCTAGGAGGCAGCAGAATGGCTAAATTCTTAGAAAAGTTCCAAAGAGAGACTGGAAATGGGACAGAAAGAAATTGAGAGGGAATGCAGAAAAAAACCTGTAACTTACAGGGAAGGCAAGAGAAGGCAAAAAACCTACAGATTCCTGGAAGAACAAGGAGTCTTGGTGAGGAAGTGGGTTGGGATAAGAAATCTGTAGTTAATCAGACAGGAGTTGGGTAGGTAAGGAAACCAAGGCCTTCCTGGGGAAATTCTGGACAGGCACAGCTTAGTAGGGTGAAGTGTGGGAGAAACAGCAAAAAAGGTGTAGACTCTTCCAGAGTCTGTAATGGCATAAAAGTTCTCTTAATCGTCTGTACTTGCACAGTATTCAAATTCATCCAGGAGTCTGACAAATGATCCAGCTTCATCCACAGTGGCTCCTCATGGAAACTTTTAATCACTACTAGCTGTCATGGTTTCTAGGAAAAATAGTGCAGTGAGTGTAAACATGTCATGACCTTTGTCAATTTATCTACACCAAAAATAAAAGTATCTGAGGTGATCAGAGACATTTTTACATTAATTTACATACATATCTAAACATTGAAACTTAGGACATGCCAGCATTAGTTGGAAGGTAGCTTGTTCGTGTGAAATCATGGGGCAAGTTTAAATATGGGTTTAAACTTCCTCCCACTTGTACTGACTGGAAGATATCCCATCAGTATTACCAAAGTCATTTCAAGTACATGGAAGAAGCAAAGTGAAATACTAGTATCCAAGGTAGGATCAGTTGAAGACACAAAAGAAGAGTCAAAACGGGAGAGTTCTTGTCCTGTAGTTCTGCTTCAGTGTGTTGGCTCATACCATGCTTCTGCTGGTGCACAGCCAGAGAGGCACTAAGAAGAGACTTAGGAAAGATGGGCTACACCTCAGAGTGACAGAAACAGACCTTGCTTTCCAGGGGCGATTGATTTTGCAAAGAAAAGACCTGGGCTTCTTCCCAGTCTGTGCAGAGGAAAGGAAATATTATCTTTCTTCTTGGTTTTAACTGCAGGAAATGTCTAAGTGACTAATCAAAGGGGTGCGTGGTGTCTGTTTGCCTGCAACACAACTTGAACAGAACCAAGACCCCACAGAGTCTTGAAGGTGAGGCTACGTCATTCTTTCATCAGAGAAAGAACTGCACAGCAAATGGCAGCCCTGTGTGTTATTATTGTTGCCTTTGAAATCAGTGAGGAGAGAGGTTTCCTTAGCAGTGCACTTGAGAGACAATCCTGCTCCCTGGAAGAAGCAGGATCAGGCCATGGGGAAATCAGATAGCTTAAAGATTATAGATGGTTGAAAACCATTCTGCAATGAGATTACACCCTGCACACATTGACTTATTTGGTAACTTTGGGGTTCATTTGTTATGAAATTGAACATTTTTTGCAAAGACATGTCTACCTCCAGGTGATCTTTATTTCCAGCCACACAGCTGAATCAGTTGAACTTGTGTAACTCCAAATGGCCTGTGAGCCTTATACTTCAGGAAGTTGTCCTTACTGACATGTGTTCCAAACTGAAAGAGCCTGAAAGCTTTGTTGTCTTACACAGTCATCTTATGAAGTCAAATTAAGGCAAGAGACTTGCTGATAGCTTGTAAATTTTATTTATAGAAAGAGGAATGGTCTGCATTTCAGAATACATAGGAGTTTGTGCTTAAACTGAAGATGTAGTTATAATTGTTGGTGACTATTCTGCAGGGAATTTGCTAAGGGAGCAAGTGCTGCTATCCAAATGCCATCAGTTCCCTCTCTCTTTGCTTCTCCTGGTCTTTATAAAACCTAGATCAGGCTTCACAGCCTAACCCAGAAAACTTATTTCTTTTTTTTTTTTTAATCTGAAATCAAGAGCTCTTTCAAGTAAATGTGGGGTTTTTTGCAATGATTGATATAAAATATCTTTGTCTATACTGGATAAGGTTCTTTCATGCCAAAAATTTAATAAGAAATCTTTCTGTTGTTCAATCCCTCTATTCTATTTTTTATTAAAATAAGAACTGTGCAAGCTGGAAACCCCAGCCTAAGTATATAAGACAAAAAGCCACCAAACCCTCCCCAGGAATGCAGATCAGTTTTAACACTAATATTAATCTCAAATGTTTCTCAGCACTGAAAGTTGCAAAAAATTATATGTCATTACCTCTCAAATAAACACTTCAAATACACATGTATGTATTTTTAAAGAACTCTGTCATCTGTCATGTCCTCTTTCCCTTCTTTCAAAGCACTCAACTTGTAAAGCAGCAGATTATATACCAAATCATCCGCAGTTATCATATCTCATTGATTTTACCATACTTGCTACAGAGAGTATTGAAAGTTTGAAAATCCAAACGCGATAATGTCAGGTGGCTTGGGAGGGCAGTGTGAATTCATCAGCTGAACAATCTCAACATGTGCCCTATCATGGACCTTAATGTTCTGGGACATTTCTGCCATGTACAACTTTCATTTGGTTTAATTTCTATTCTAACATTTGTAGGATCATATTCTTCTTGTACTTATTCTTGTGTACACTGGAAGACACTCTGTTATTAATGAATTTACACGTGAATTGGGACCAGGCTGAACAATACTGGTTCCTAAACTTGTCTGAGTACAGAACGGCTTGTATACCCAACAGTTTTTCTGTGTCCCTGAGCTCATATCAGGATGAGATTCAGTATCATATCACAGCTCCTGTGCCATGGTTTCCATGGAAGGAAAAGTGAGACATGCAGCCTGGATAGGAGCTATTTTGTGCTTTGTTTCAGATCCCTCTGGTATGGGCAATCAGGGGATTAGAACAATGCTGATTTAACAAAACCAAACAAATGGACAAACAAAAAAGTATTTCTGGTCAGTTTGGACACAACCTTTATATATGTTGGCATAATCCAAACTCTAAAGCAGGCAGTAGACTTTCCAAGGTTCCACATTTGCATTGTGCTGGAAGTGATGGGTGTGAATGGTACAAACTGAATTTCATTCCCATGCCTGATCTTACTCTCAGTAAGGACATCTACAGTGACCTTCAATTTCCCATTTGTACTAAGTAGTGGACTCAGCAATGTAGAGTCATTCTGTGTTTTTGCTGTTGATGAATGTAGATTTTATTTCATACAAACCCCAGAAAACAGGAGGTGAACCTCCAGCACATTTTCATTCCTCAGTAGTCAAAGTTAGCTGATGGAGATGATTTTGTCTGTTTAACAAAGAGCGTAACATGGTGAGACTTACAGCTAGTCACTAACTCAAGTGAACTCCTTGAAAACTAGGTGGGAAGGCTTCAGTCCTAAGTTCATAAGTGATCTGTAAATGCACAGAGGAGAAAGGTCACTGTGGTGTGTTGTGGTGTTTTGTGTCCAGTTTCTCTGGACACAACAATATCCTGGGAGATAATTTGCATGATGGTGCACAGAGGTGCCTCAGAATCTTAGCAACAATGAAACATACTTCTGCAGTAGGACTCAATTCTTGTAGATACAATGAATACAAGGGGCTGAAGGTAATGTTGTTGTTAGCCCTTATCCATTCTTCTGATTGAAGAACAGTCAGGAATCCAGTACACAATAAATCAGCCAAGGTCCAAGATGGAGGAAAAGAAAGAAAAGACCAATACAGGCAGAAATGTGGTGTGCAATATGAGGTCTTGGGCGTAATAGCAGAGGGTTTTTTTTAAAGAGGATGGAAGGTATGATGCTCTTGAAACCACCCTCTCAGAGACTGTCCAGGGGGAAAATTCAGCATCCCTTGGCAACAAGGGAACAGATGAATATAGAGTTAATAATGTTCCCAAGGCCAGCATTCTTCTGCTGAAACAGATTCTAATATAGAAGGCTACATGTGAGCTATTTTTGTGCCTACAATGACTGCTGTGTTTGCCTCCACTCCCGACATCACTCTCATTGTACTGTATGTAAAGCACTTTGGGACACATTGGCTATGAAAGGAAGTTCAATTTGTGAAACCAAATTCTATTCTACCCTCAGTCACTGCACACTGAGCTGGGTCAGTTCTGCATTAATTTCACTTTTTTTTTCTTTTTTTTTTTTTTCTTCTCCAGAATTTACAGCCCCTGCTTGCCTTCAGAGTTACTGAGGAAACACACACATGATTTTATATGTCATGCAGATATTATGTTTTTATGTGTAAAAATATATACACACTTACATGTACTCACACAGAGACACTCTGTAGAAATGACTCATAATGAAAAGCAAGAGACAGGGGGAAAAATATCAGTTCGTGCCTTTCTTTGCTTGAAATTTTCTATTGCTTTTCTGCTGAATGATGTTCCTGTACTATCTACATAATGAGTACCCTCTTTCGTCAGATAATTAAAGAGATGCTGCCCATATCCAGCTAAAATTATATATTTATACATAGCAACCTTCTATTAATAAACATGTGAGATTGTTACAACTGAACAAAACCTCACAACTCTTCATTATTTTTCTGCACTTAGGCTCTTTATTATACTTCTCCTTATACATTTAGAATTGGTGAGAGATGCCAGAGAAACAGTCTCAGTAAAAGGACAATGCAATGCAGCTTGTTGTTTCACACCTAGAGTCCAATGATTTGGACTGACTCCTTGGTTCTGATTGCTGGCGTGGCTGTGGGCCACTTGCTTTGTGTTTCATGAGCTCTAAAATGGGAATAGAATTATTGCCCCCTTACATTGCTTCCACACACAGTCTTTCAAGGAAACTTAATAGAAAACCATTGTCTCTTGTCTTTCTCAAGGCCAAACACTTGCCCATGGACTTACACTGATTGTCTCCACACTGTGATCCCATGCCTCCCTCACCCCTATCCCCTATCCTGAACATAAAAATAATCCTTCTGAATGTGGCGTCTCATTTTGGGTTCCAGTTTTGTGGTCTTCCCTGTAAAATCAGAACCAGAAGAAGATATATTAGACCATCAGATGCAGCTGGTACAAAAAAAAAAAAAAAAAAAAACAAACCAAACCCACAAATCAACTACCAAAACCCAACCCTAGATTTTTTACAAAGCATCTGACACAGTCCTGAGTTACATCCCTGTCTCTAAATTGTAGAGACATGGACCTGGTGGATGGATCACACCATTCACACCATCACATCAAAATTGCACTCAAAGAGTTCTGGACAACATCTCAATGTCCAAGTGGACATCAATGATGAGAGGCATTCATCAGCGGTTGGTATTGTGACCAGTGCTGTTTAATACCTACTGGGGACATGGAGAGCATGATGGAGTGCACCCTCAGTTTCGCCAATGATGCCAAGCTGGGTGGTGTGGTTGACACCAGTGCTGGAAGGAAGGAATGCCACTTGAGCCTAGAGAGGTGGGCCCATGTGAACTTCATGAAGTGCCAAGTGTGCCTGCACTTGGGTTGGGCAATCCCAAGCACATGGGCAGCCTGGGCAGAGAATGGATTGAGAGTGGCCCTGAGGAGAAAGACTTCTGGGTGTCAGTGCACAAGAAGCTCAATATGAGCTTCAAGTACACATTGCTGTGTACTTGAAGCCCAGAAAGCCAACTGCATACTGGGCAGCATCAAAAACAGCAGGACCATGAGGTTGAGAGAGGTGATTCTCTCTTTGTACTCTGCTCTTCTGAGATCCCATCTACAATACTGTACCCAGCTCTGGGGTTCCAGTACAAGAAAGACATAGAGCTGTTGGAGCAATTCCAAGGACAGCTATGAAGATGATCAGAGAGCTCCAGATTCTGCAAGGACAAATCACTTATACAGAGCCAAAGAAGAAAGCTAGATTTTATTCTTTGGGTTTCCCAATAAATGAATACATGAATAGTGTTCTCATACATGTCCTTTCCTTTCAGCATAGCTGTGATCAAGAAAAAATGCAGATAATGAAGCATGGCCAGTTCAAGTTTAAGCAGTATGTAGTTTACCTGTTTCTCACAGTCAGGCCTTGAACTCAAGCAAAAGGATTTGCTCCACTTCTTCCCTTCCTCCTCAGCATTAATAATTTTATCTCATTTTCCTGGTCCCTTGCTAGGTTGTGGGTTGTTATTTATTTCATTTTTTTCTTTCTTTTTTCTTTTTTTTGAGCTAAGTCTGTTTACAATCATCCCTTATTCTCTTTCTCCTCCCTTCTATAAACTTGGGCCCAGGAGTTTGGTTGTCCGAAGGCCTAGTTTCTTGTCCCTTGGTTTTTTTTTTAGTTCATTTGGTAGCCAAAAATTATTGCAACTCATATTTGACTTCTGCAATAAATCCTGTTATCCCTGCCCAGTTGCCAGCCTTCTCACTCACTGTCATTATCGACTATATCCTATTTGTCCTAATCTAGTTATCTAGTCTTTTTATCAGCTTATTTTACCAGCCCCCACACAAGAGAAACTCCTTTGAATCCAGTAGCAGGCAAAGGCGCTCCTGACCTCTTGGAGCTGATAATTCAAAAACCGAAATCATGTGACAGTGAAGTTCTAAAAGAAGACTTTGAAAACTTCTGTGCAAAATAGCTCAGGAAAGTGATTGTCTTCAGAGGCCAGGTAGGCTAAGTGATTCCACCCAAGCCATACAACAAGCAATCATCTAGGAGTAAGATCTCCGAGACTTTGCTCTGTAACATCACACAACAAAATCCTCCACTTCTCCCACAAGTGGCAGCAGTGTATTTTTATACTTCCCTACATCCTTGCCTCTCCCAGACTCTTCCAGATACTCACCAGTGAAAAACACTCCCTTGACAGAGAGCATTTTGGCAAATTATGCAGTACCCCTATTTACCGTGAATAGTATAACATTTTTCAGCCACCCTCATCCACTGTTATGTGCATCTGGGCCTGGACTAAATTTTTACATTAAGCCACTTCTTCCAATTATCTAAAAGGAACATCTTGAAATGTTTGAGGTTTTTATGCAAAACACCACCTTTCACATGCCAGCCTTTTTGGAAAATTTCCTCATCAGTTCTCTGTGTTGAGTCAATAGCCCAGCAGCATGTTAGATGGCAGTACAATGTTAGACATGCCTTTCTCAGATGAGATGTAAAATTGCAGTCCAAAGAGGCCAGAGATTGTTGAGAACAGTGCCTGTTTAACAACAACTAGCAGCCAGGCAAGGTTTTAGATCCAGAAATGAAGGAAAAAATTATCCTTCACTGATAATTCAGCATCAATACAGGGTCTACCAGTGTGATTATTCTGTTTGGACTTCTGTTAGGACAGACTGTGGGATCTTCAGTAACCATCAGTACACAGGGCTGGATTTGGTATTTGTTTGAAGGAAGGCATCTGCAAGATCACAGTATCCTTCATGACCTCAGCAGGGCCTTGCTTGGTAACTGGCGTTAAGTGGAAAAGGGTCTTTTACTGACTCATTCCCATTTCCTGAGTCACTTGGGTTTCCCTTGCAGGTCTTCAACTAAGCACTGTTCTAAGGTTACATTACTGGCAATGCCATAATTAAAACTGAGTTGTGATACTTTATAATCTAAATTTATCTTGCATTACATTTTAGTGATTGAATTCTTTCTCCAATTTTTGGCTCAAATTCATCAAAAGAAAAATAAATTTTCAAACATATTTTTCTTTTCCACAGTGAAGTATACTAATGCTTTTACTGAGAAAACATTTAAAGAAAGGTTATCTAAAAATGTGAATGTATTTTTTTCAGGTATTTTTCAGTGTCTCCATTAATTTAAGACAATCTCTCCACACTTCCTGTTTCACCCTCTGACTCATCTGTACAATTTCTCAGTCATCTGCTGTGTAGTGAAAGTTGAAATAATCAGCAGAAAAGTTGGGCTCTGTGTCTCTCTTTTTATTTTTTTCTCCTAATGTCATAACTTATTCGAGATATGCCAAAGAAAACCAAGGGACTTGACAAAGACACATTAAAAAAAAGTTACAAATAATTTACAATGTTAGAATAAATGAATGCAGAAGAATCAAATTGAGAGTAATATTGGTTTTAAACCTTTCACTGCTATGGAGGAAACCAATTCTAACAACATAAGAAGGGACATAAGATGGAAAGTATATTTCCTTCTCAAGCACAAACTTTCTGCGTGACTGTTTCTGTTGCCCATATGTCAGGAAAGAATTATAGCATCTCTTTCCTTCACAGGAACGTTGGTAGGATAAATACATACTGAGAGGCACTTATGTCCAGACTCATCCTACTTAGCTCTGACACCTGTCTGAGAAAACCAAGAAGAAATTTAGTTATTCAAGGATATATAAAGTTGATGCAGAAGGATGGACATCTGCAGAAGGTAATTCAGCTTGCTGGAAATGTGAAAGTTCACCTTCAGGAACTGTTTATCATTTTCCATTGAACCCATAACAACTATGTGTCTGGTCATGGGATGCAGTTTTCTGAACACGGAAATCCATTGAGCTTTTAAATGCTCTACAGTAGCTAAGTCATGTTCTTGGAGCAGATAGATGTGATGCCAGACTGCCAGGACAGAGTGGGATGTGCCACAGATCTTTTCATGACAAGGGGTGTCTCTGTTCAAACAACAGATTTTTGCTCAAAGTAGTCAAATAAATTTGGCCTCTGGGATACCACCAGGGTAAGTCATTTAGGAGTTAAAAAGGGAAAGTCCATTAGATGTAAAAACCCAGTTGAAGGCTTCTGTTGAGAGAATATTGTGGCTATCTTGGGAAGAGTGTAGAGCCTTGAAGAGACCTTTACTGTTCGTTTTCCTGTCTTCTTTCAATTTGCAGTTTCAGCTTAACTGTTTTTTAGCTTGGAGTTTAGTTAGGAATGAGGACAGGTTAGAGATGAAATGGGTAACAATATGTTACACTGCATGTGATTTTTTAATGGAGTGAAAGCAGTGACAACTAACCTCGAAGGAAGTGTTTTTTAAACCTCTGTTCTCAGACTGATGATTGCTCTGTGTGTATACAGCCGCAGTTTTTTCCCTGAGCATGTTTTACTGTGCTGGTGAAAGTATGGATGATCTTGCAGATCTGTTAAGAGTTAGCCAAGATACCAGGTAAAAAAGTGTAGATCATCTCTGGAAATGTCATAGAGGTGGTCCTTACTGATGTTTCCTGAACATGTCATTCATCATATTTTTGTCCCTGTGAGTGTATCTGTGGCCCTCATTTCTTTAGTCCCCCTCATATTAGATTAGTTAAAGATCTTAAGAAATTTAAATTAATAGTCAGTGGAGAATGACAGAAAGCCCTGGTCAGTGATCCAGATCTAAGGTGGACTGAATTCCTTTCCCGAGGTTCTGTCTTCATCAGCTTAAAACACCTCTGCACCCAACCTAGGTACAGGTTGGTTACAGCTCTGTTACAGCTGTGCACACCACAGTGGCTTGAAAAAGGTATATTTAGTAACTCCAGCAAAGCCCTTACTCACCAGTGAAATTAAACTCTGGTGTATAATGTCATTCCATCTCCATATCACTGGCTTTTTTCTCAATCTACTGGCTCCAGAGCCTTGCTTCTGCCTTGCTATATCTGAAAGATTATAAACTTTCTTCTCTGTCCTCTTGATTATTCCTTCCAACCTTGCTAATAGCTGACCAGCTTTCCACTGTACTGTAGCACAGTATATAATAACCTGCAATTATTGTCCATTTAGGTTTTCCCCTGGGTCTGCTTTATTCCTACCATCAGTGGACCTGTACACTGCTTTTCTGCTGATTTTACTACCAGATTCATTACTGCTGAGAAGAAAAAAAAAAAAAAAGAAAAAGTTCGCTGATGATCTACAACCTGTTATATAATTTTCCCGTCTGTCGTTCTTATCTTTTTTTTCCAGTTCCTCGGCCTACTGTAGAGACTTTAAGAAAATTGCTTTATAATAGGCCTTCCTCAGCTGTTGCATCCTGTTCTGTACTGGATCACTCCTTAAGTATTTTGCTGCTGCCTTCTGTACTTCCGTACAGCAGTTACAGTTTACATTTTACCTGAAGGCCAGTGTGCACAATAGCTCTGCTGCATTTTTCCCCTCTTTGACTTGGCTTTTCTACTCTCTTTTCTGTTCTGGACAGCCTAGGTAGCTAGAATCCTAGCTTGGATATTATGGTATATTGCCTTTCATTTTCATTAGCAGGTAGGAAATTATTATATCAGGTCTGACCTATTCTTAGCATCCGCACGTGAAATTTACTCTATCTGCAGAGCATTTTCCTCCTGTCTTTCTTCTTGGTCTTGGGTTATGCTTCAGGGAGGTCTGGTTTAGGTAAGCTAGTAAACCTTTCATCCAGTGAAACTCCTTGTCTGTAATGTAATGAATTTCTCACTGCAAGGTCAAGTGGCAATTACATGATTTATAAGCCAAGGGGTTATCTGTCAAAATAAGATTTCTATACAATTTGGGGGATCCAGGCTATTATACATGTGATTTTACAGAGGCACACCAGTGTTACACGTGCTTCTTTTAATGGTTTGGGTTTTGTTTTTTTTTTTTTTTTATTTTAATATCACTGATTAATTCCACCATCTTTGAATTTATCCAGTGTCTATTCCTATAAATGTTACAATCAGTGGCCTGTGCATGTTCACATGGGTAGCCATGTATGTTGCTCAAAGGCTTGAACATACAGAGTTTATCATTTAAACAAACTCAAACTCTACTGTGAATCATTAGTATGAATGTTTATGTAACCTTTAGCCTCCCCAAACCACACTTAGACTTGATTAATGGGCATGATCATCCATGAGTAGATCCAATCGGTTCAGAGGTGGCTTCACTGCTGGGCTGAACAGAGGCAAGGAGTGAACTTGTGTCTTTTGTTCACAGCCCTACACTGCTGCTTCACCACCTTGCTGTGCCTTACCTGTTCCCCACAGGCTTCCTGGGGGTACTTGGACCTTCTCTCCAGGAGGCTGTTTGTGCTACCCTCTAGTGGCCAAAGCACAAAGAATGCAGCCAATTTAAGAGTACATAGCAATTTTAATGTGAAGGTGATCATGGATTTTTTATTTTTTTTTAAACAACATGAAATCAAAGCAGAACATTTTGGAAAGTGGAAAAAGAACACCCAAAAAATAAATCTGTTTAAAGTTAAAGGTTTGGAATGAAAGGGAACTTCTAAAATATGAATGGCTTCAAAATATATGTAATTTGCATAATACAAAACCTTGATGAAATGGAAGGTGATTTTACAGTCTAGGCAGGGACTCAAAGTATTTTAAATACATCAAAGATTTCTTGTGTGAACAGAAGGCAATAGTTTGATGTTCCCACTCAACCTCAGTAAGATATGACAAAATTATTGAGTTCCCCCACTATTGGTCTCTTGTCAACTGTGAACTTTTTCAGCAACAGAAACTCTCCTACACTGTTCATACATCCCGGTGGAGTTCTTCTCTTGGTTGAAGTCTACCACAACAGTGAAAGGAATAAATAATATTTGATGAATTACAAGGCTGTAGATGAGAAGAGATGGAAATCTATGGTGGAGAGCTGCTGATCAAAAACAGATGTCTGAGAGTTGTGGGGTATCATGAGACAGGGTTTCGAAAGATATTGACCCATTTGGGATGCTGGATACTACTGTAAGGCTCATGTAGGGCCAGTGACAAAAATCAGCGAAAGATAAGGAAGGGTAGACGGACAACACAGCTAATTGACCACTGAATTAAAATGGGAAAAGACATGAGACTTTGAGTCCTGCAGGGCCTCAACTGGCATTGAGATTTAACTTTTGTATGAAAGCAATCAAACATGTCGAAGGGCTCCTCTCCCTTCTAGTCACCACCAAGAATTCTTCCAAACATCCACTTAGAAACAAGACTGTTGGAATGAGTCTTAGAATGTCATAGATTTTTGTAAAGAAAATAGGCTCAAAAAGAAACATGCATAATGTTATGGGGCAGAAACATCAGACACCTTCCAGTCTTATTTCTTCCAGTCTTGCTTTGCAAACCAATGGAAACAACATTTGGCAAAAGACCTGTTTCAACCCCAAACTTGTTACACTGCTTATTTTGCTTCTTTTAATGTTATTGGGAGCTATGGAAGAAATGTACCCACACAATTACAGCCAGCCTAAAGTTCTTCCAAAAAGCTGAAGGCCCTTTAGCAAAGAGTTTCAGAAATCCCAGAGGTCTCCTGTATGCATCTACAATGAGGAAATTTAATTACTGGTTGTTCGAATATTCAGATGGTTCCAATACCTTTTGAAACACAACACTATTGACTTCCAGTAACGCTTGTGTTCTCACTTGGGTAAATACCAAACTGTTGTTCAAATGACAAAGGAGCATCTTAGGTGAAAGTTAACACTGTTGAAAATAAAAATCTTAAAACTTTTAAAACTACTTTAGGTAGCTTGAAGCTTCATCTGATTTTATTGCCTAGAAGTTCATAATCATCTTACAGTAATTTAAACAGGTAACTCTATTTCTTCTACTGAGCTTGAAGAGGAAGGTTGCCATTTTGATTGTGCTGTGCTACTGGAGACCTATTTTGTATGGGACTATTTTAATCTCATGAAATAGTAGCCCTTAATTTGAGGGGCTTGATGCGGTAGGCAAAAATCAAAGTAAGACTTACATTCATAAAAACCTCATGAGTTTGGCAAATAGAGGGCAAGACAGCAGCTGAGAGTTTTGAATTGAAAGCTTAGTGGTTAGATCACGGTTGCTTAGTGTTTGTCTTCAAAGCTGTTCTCCCAGGAAGGAGGGCAGGCAACCTAGATATTAAGTGGAAGATCAGATTAACCCTGACATTTCTAGGTCAAGGGAAGAACTGAGGTCATGCCTTTCCCATGACCACCAAAGTCACATCTGTGCTGATCAGAAGTGCTCATGAAAGTACTGATACAAAATTCAGGAGGGCAAATGGTGCTGCTACTCTTTAAAATGCAACATGTCAACAATTACTTACGTTTTCACTCACTACATCACTGTGTATGTTCTACCCTGTCTCTCTAAAGCAATCTTATACATCATTGAAGAGAATGGTTCTATTTTTGTATCAAATATCCTCGCCTTGAAGTCTTATGAATATTTTCCAAATTAGGTCTTCAGTTTACTAGATCATTTTATTCCTAGTAACTGGCTGTTTTATTGGTTTTTTTCTGTCCTTACTTTGGAGAACAATAGTTTAGAGCCAGAACAATCAAGCCGCTAGCTACTGTTTGATAAAGAGCAGTCACCTTTTCTGGTTTCCAGAATACACTTATCTCCTACTTTCATATGTTATGGAGAGTTTCTGTTAAAGAAGAATCAAAAATCAAATAGTTGACTTTAGTTAGTAATACATGGGAGAAAACTCAGGGTTAGACTGTGATGAATGTGGAATCAGGAAATAATCTATTCCTTTGTCCTTCTAAGGCAGATTTTCTGCCTGTACAGGTCTGATAGTTGTTCACTGTGTTTTAAAGAACCTTCAGCAATGAAGATGTTGCATACTTCCCAAACAATTTACTCAGCTGCTTAGCTATTCTCCATCAGGAGAATATATTCCCAGTGTCCAATTTAAATCTTCTTCACTGTAATTTAAGCCCATGCCTTTTTTTCCTATTCATGGTGACTCTGAAGAATAATTCATCACACTTTTCTTCTCAGCTCTTGAATTGAAGAACCATTACTTTGCCTCCCACTAGTCTTCTCTTTTCTAGACAAACTGCATCAGTTCCTTCAATCTTTCTTTTGGAGACATACAGAACAGGTATAGCTTAAGCATGTAACAAAGTATTTATGCCCATTGCCCTGTTTTTGATCTTTCATTCAAGGTCGTCACTCAGCATCATTATTTCTCTCATTAGGATCATATTTTTGTTAATTCCTGTTTCATATATCAATGTAAATAAGGATGATTTTATCTTTGGCCTTGATTGCCTATTACTCTGTATGCCACCCTCTGCCATCTGACCGTAGTTTAGAGAAGACATGACAACTTATGACATCTGCAGTGGAAGCTCTTTCTGTAACTCCAATGCTAGCAGATGTAAAGACTTTAGGACCTGTGCTTTAGTCTCTGTGTGGTAACTGTAGGTTTCAGAACAATGACTGTAGCTTTTCCACAAAGGAAATGCAGCTCAAGACCCCAGGCTATGGCACCCAGTAAGTGTTGAGCCCTGCCAGTGGGGAAACGTTTTATCTCAAGAACTTACGAAGCACAGAATGATTATTGTCCACACTGCCTTAGTCAGATTACATGGAAAGCACTGTTCATTTTGTTTTGTGCAACCTGTATGACTTCGGGTAAATCATTACATTTTCTCTTGTCTAAATTTCTTCTCTCTGGAACATGGGGAAAAAGGTTTTTTCAGCTCATAAGGAGAAAATTTAAAACTGCATAATAGTACTAAAAAATTATAAGATGCATAAGTATCATTAAGGCAAGAACAACCATTCTGTAACAAACTGTGAAGCAGTGACACCTTTCAGCTTATATGCAAAGATACAGATAGAAAAAAAAGCAAAGAAATGCATTGCAACAACTATCACTTTTACTGTTTAACTCATAAACAAATGCATTTGCTCCAGGAACAAATCAGAATATCTATAAAAAATATGCGCCATTATACCTTAAAGGAGATTTCACATACATATTAATTTTACGATAAGTTTATACTGTGCACAATTCTTATTTTGTAAAGAGTATATTTAGGTATCAAAATCAAGATAAGAAATCGATTTTTAAAAACCCCAGGCTTCTTATTATAACACCACTTTAAGTGTCCATTTCTTGATAACTACTCACACATTTGTCTACTTTTTGATCAAGGATGAAGTCTCTGCATTTTCAATTGGTAGAATTTTTAAACTGTGTGACTTGTAAACTATGCAAATGATGGTAGTTTGTGTTGTTAAATGTTCCTTAAGTGGAGAGTTTGATATTTTGTAAAGCAGATAATAGTCCCAGATAACAGATTCATCAGATGTTTTGGGATCTTGACACCTCTAAAAAATAGATAATTTCCATCCAGATAAGCAGCTGGGGTTGCTGTCTTTCTTCCTAAGGTTCATGACCCTTCCCATTATAAGGAATTGAATCTAGTTTCTTACTTTTGGTACTTGCTTATCTTTGGTACTTGCTTGTCTTTGTAGGAAAATACCCCAAGAAACTGACAGCGCCCCCTCCCCCCCCCCCAAACTTACACCACTAACTTTTCTGGAGAGTAAGACTAAAGAAAAATGCATTGCTTGCCTATCTACAATTTCATGTTAGTATTTTGTTAATTAAGTTCTAAAACTCCTCTAAACTGCAGTAAAAAATCAAGATCTCCAGCAATGGCCTTTATTTTGGACATGTGTCCCTTGCAGTGACCAGTGCTTGATTGATGTGCAGCCCACTCAAATTCATATGCTCCCTGGTCTTACAGATACCTTCAATTTCTACATGCTAAATTCAGTATCAACTCCAAATGCAACATTTAGAACATTTCAAAACGTGAACGGAATGGAATGTCTCTCCTGTGCTTTACCTGGTATTCCTCCTTTCTTCTCTCCTCAGGTGCATCTTGCTGGAGAAGATGAGGATAATACATGATGCGAATGTGGGTAAGTGAAGATTTGGCTTGAGAAAGGTGTAAGCAGATCACAAGAAGAATTTTTTAAGGAAAGATGAATAAAGGAGGAGAAGGAAAAAAAAAAGAAGTGGCAATTAGGTACTGATGGGAGAGAAAAGGCGGAAACTAAAGATGGACTGAATATTTAAAGGAAATAGGAAGATGAATCTAACGAAATGAAAAAAGGAGTGTGGGACAGGAAGGGTCTGAGGATGGATGTTATGCTGGGGGCAAAAAGCATTGCTGGCAGAGAATGTATGCAAAGAAGGCAATATTTTAATTAAAAAAAACTTTTGTGTTTTCAATGACAGATTAATTTTGAACACACAAAATGCAGTATACAGTGATGCCCAGTGAAAGGTCAGGTACAAAGCATCTGCATACAGTACCTGCAATTTTAAACTTTAATATCTCACTGCCTCAGTTTCTCACTGCGTAAAACATGCAATCAAAACACTGAAGCTGTGAAGTATTCTATTCTACCCATTCACTAAAAAGGAAGGGAAATTAAAAACAACAACAACAAACTTTTTAAAGGAAATAAAAGGGTGGGTTTTTTTGATTTTTTTCCAATTAAGATGTTTTATGAAAATAATGACCTTTTAACTTTGCTATGAAAGTTGGTTTTAGTATGTTTTTTTTAAATCCCTGCGAAAAAAAAAAATCTAAGTTAAAAATACATCTCTGTCCTTCATACAAGTATTCAATTATGTAAAAGACTCCAGTTTTCAGTTCTACTCGTATAAGCTGCCTGTTTTCCTTAGAGTCATGTGAGAGGAGCTAGAAATAAAACTTGTCTGTGAAGCTTTTCTGTTACAAGCCAGAAAACTGCCAGCACGGTGCTTCTTGATGCAACGGGAGTGGTGGTTTTTTCTGAGATGAACATTTGCAGCATCTAAACTCACTTCCCCAAGCAACCATCAGATGGTAGCAATGCTTGTTTGCTATCTACCATGGACTAGTTTCGAACTGGGATGCAGAAATCAAGGCCGTAATCGCCAGTCCCTGCAGCCACCCAGTCGCCTTTCGAAAGTGCCCTGATGCCAGCATTTCGGAGGACACGAAAGCTGCAGATCAGAGTGTTAATGCTGAGGTAGACACTATGTAAAGCAAGCTGATCTTATATGCACAGAGTTGTAGCCAATAGCCACATGCATGAGGGAACAGATGAAACCCAAGGGAAATGCAGATGTCCTGTCCCTGGTTTTGTTCTCTAGGTTTTGGTTTGCTGCAAAGCAGGATTCTAAGGGGTGCGGAAATAAAAGCTGCGAGAAAATTAACTTGGGACCTTGAAACTAACTGTAGTAGAGACTCTCGGGGAAATCGATCCAATGTCACAGAAGGGTGATAGAGCGGACTCCTGTAGCATGTAGGAGTCCTTGGTAAAGTGATAAAAAGCTTTCTTATTGAAGGCCTGGCCTAAGGTCACTGAAAACAGCCCTCTACTATGGATACTGTTAGTCGAGCATCACCCTTGATGCTGGATTCAATGCCCCTGATTTTAAATGTCAAACAGTTCGGCACCTAAGCCTGACTTCCCACCTATGTTCCTTGCATAGCCCATTTATGTTCCCTGCATAGCTCCCGGGGAAACAGAGACCTCAAAAACTTTGCCCAGGCTTAGGTTCCTGGCTCTAGGTGGGACAAAGAAGCCTGTGAAGGTGGCTGTTTCTCTCTACCAACCAGAATAGGATCTTGTTTGACTTACTGAAAGTTTGGCCCTAATTTTAAGTGACTAAGGTGGTATAAATCAATCCCCGTGAATGTCACAGAAAGGCAGAGTTCCCAACAGTCTTTCTGCTTTCCTGTCTGAGCCAAAAAATAAGCATAACTTTATAAAATGTACGCACATGAGATGCAGACATAAATATCTTCAACCATTATATTCAGTTTATTAACAGTTTAAAATTAATTGATTCCTCTCTAATTACTTAAATTAACCAGTTTCTCCTGAGATATCAGTGCTAGTGGGACTTTCACCAGGAGTTAGAAAGTGTGTTTGTTCACTAGTGCTATTTTTGCCAGTCTTCTGTCATGTCCACAACTAACTTCCTTAATGTCCATTGCTGCTGTGAGATACCTGATCCAGCCCTGGGAAAGCTAGCTGCCTTTTTAGGCTCACCTTGCTTTGCTACTTGGTGCTCGTGTGATGCCTTCTTTGGCGAAATGATCCTTTTGTTTCCCCTCCAGCCCCTGTCCCCTTCATCTGCAAATATCTCCTGCTCAATCTTCCCAAGGTGGCAGCTTCATTAAACCACAGGATGGACGCTTGGGGCATCTTTACTGTTTGAGACAACTAATTCCCCTCAGTAAATTACTAAACTGTAGCCCACTGTCAGACTTTATGATGGCAGGTGTACTATATTTAGCAAAAATAGATTTGGCATGCTTGATTACCTGTTTAGCCATAGTGTCTCCTAGTAAGCTCTCAGGGAAGTGAGAATAATATTGTAGAACAAGTACTTTTTTTTTTTCTGTCAGCATAATCAGAATTATGTAGGCTTTGCTCCAGAGAGCTTTTTCATTTTTTTCCTTTTCTTTTTCTCTTTTTATTTTTTCTCTTTTTCTTTTTCTTTTTCTTTTCCTTTTTCTTTTCCTTTTCCTTTTCCTTTTTCTTTTCTTTTTTTCTTTTTTTTTTTTTTCCCTTGAGTCAGTGACATTGCCTTTTTTTTTACTTGAACTGGGCTTATATTTTTGTCATGTAAAGCAAGCCTTGAAAATGTCTTAAATGTCAATTTATATTTGTTTAGCTTTGGTGTTTTTATATACCTCTTCAGGTTTTTTCTTAGATTTTTCAATTCTTAACTAGCCCTAGTAAATCCTCACAATTAGTTGCAGAGTCTGGGTGCAGCCATAAAGTGGGACAAATAGAAAGAAGAGGTCTGGATTGGTTTCTCTTATCCTACATGCTTGTCACTAGCCAGCTCAGCTACTTTGGTCACCCTGGTGGTGTCTCCTCAGGACTGGGATTTTATGTTGTTCCTCTCTGTGTGAGCAAGTTCTCTGTGTTATTTAGCAAGGAGAGTATGCATTTTGTCAGGCATTTGTTTGTGCTAATTCAAAGAATAAGCTCAGAGGAAACCTCTGCACTGTGCTCCTTTGCACTTTCAACAGATGTTCCAGAGAGACTGAAGGGTTAGCTGTCTGCAAAGTTTGGTTTCAGCTTGCAACCCATATGAAAACAAAAAAACACATGTATTTTCAGGAGGGCATGAGGTGGTTACATGTAGTTCATGGTCAAGATTGAGAGTAACTGCCTCTTATAAATAAGTACATGTTACTTATTACACCTATATGTGAAGCCTAAAGCCTTATTCTCCATTTAAGTGCATCAGTGCAAAGAACCCTGTGTCGCTCACCTCTAGTTTTCACCATGCTGCTGTAAAAGATCATTAGTGGTGCCCTCCCTGAGCAACTGCATTTTACGCTTACGATAATAGCACCTTATGGCTGGGGCCTTTTAAATGAATGCTTTGTGTCTGCATTTTGTTACTGAAATTTGCATTACATTTGCATCCAGGGAGCATCTCTGCCTGTCACTGGTTTGGAAACTTAGGATGGTGCCTACTTTTCTACACTGCTCACCTGTGCTTTTTTCCTTTCTTTTGTAGGATGACAGGTAGTGATTTATCTGATTGGCTTAAGCATCATACAGGATCAAATTACCTATGCAGTTTTGTGTTCACAATCTTTTGAGGCTGCCCAAAGCCTTAAGTAATGCTGTTCCAGTGTACCATCCCAGAGCCACTGTCAGCTATGCAGAGCTCTGTGTTGTCCACAGTGTGGCATGTTTGTAGAGAGCTGGGTCAGGTGTTGGATCCAACCTAAATGTCAGCGTGGCCATGATGCCTCCAAAAATAGATTCTGAATGAGCAGAGATGTTTGTAATTTCTTATAGAGGCACACGCCAAAGTTCTGACTTCTCAAGCTGTTATTTTTCTCTTTTAAGGATAGCAGGAGATATTTTCTTTTTGCATCTCAGTTTGGAAATACCTACAGGAAATATTCCATTCTCTCCAGTATCGCCATTTGGCCCTTTACTCGCTCAACCAATCTTGTGACAATAAGACCGCCTCTGATTTCTTTTTTTTTTTCCTCTTCTTCAACAAAAACCTGTTTCCTGTGTGCTGTAGTGGTCAGGAAGTTCAGCTGTGTCCTGAGAACTTCTCTGTTTGCATTTCCTGAGTTGTTTTAGTCCAATACTTCTCTGCTGCATATACTTCCTTGACAACTTTAAATCTTTAATTTTAAGCCGAGTAATGAGTGGTCTTTCTTTTCTTTTTTTTTCTCCCCTTGGAGATATGACAATTGCCATATATCAGGGATTTCTGCTAAATGATAAATCTTCTTCTCATTTGTCTTCATGAGAAGCAGAAAACTATGAAGAGAAGTTTTTCTTTTTCCCTGCTTGATTGTTATAAATGCTTACATGGTGAAAAACAAAAAGTACAATCTATAAAGGTAGCTGTCAATGAAAGGAAACAGGAACCTCACAAATTCTGTTGTTTAAGCACACATATAAGCTCCTGCTAATTCTTCTTTCTTAGCAGTGTAGAAATTCAGAATACACACTCACATACATTCAGGCTGCAAACTTAGCTGCAGCTACATGGCCTTATTTGCCTTATTTTATAGCCTGAAGCTGGAGAATTTCTCCTCTTGATCACTCTACCTGGCTCAAGCACCTGTGGCTGAAACACAGCATTTCCTTCTGAAAGCTAAGCCAGTTTTGATCTCATTAGTGCTGTCAAAGGGAGGGAAGTGAGTATATATGATGCAGGTGGTGATGATTCGTGCTATGTTCCTCCTCTCATGGCAGTGACAGGGCTTATGCCATGATGGGGCTTTGAAAACCCCAGCTGTGTCTCTGAGCATGAGATGCTATGAGTCTGAGCCAGCTGATATGTATCAAGGCCTCTATTTATTTTAGCCAGTTTATTCTGTTGTTGATAGAGTGATGACTAACATTTCTTTCTTGATGGAGAACAAAATAGGGCGGATAAAACATAGTGAAAAATTAAATCAAAGGCATCTGTGGTTACTAAAAGACAGCATTCATCAGTAGGAAAACACATTGGGAATCTTGGAGCTCTTGCATTTTAGTGCCTTCAGTTTAAATGTCAAGCATCAATATGATATTTTCTTGAATCTATGGAATTTAGGTTCAGAATCTTCTTTAAAAAAAAGAAAAAAATTTTCTACAGCTTTCTGGTCTTTGTGTTAAGGATCTCATTCAACCTTCACTCAGTTATCCACTGTAAATAGAACAATGCTAAATGATGTAAGTGGAGGAGTCAGTGCATGTGTGAAGAGCAAGGCTTCTTCTCCTTGAGACATGGTACTTGACCAAAGAAAGCTGCGGAGACATCGAAAGAGGTGATTCATGGCTTGAAGAGTTGAGAGCTATTCAGAATATTTTTTCAACTAATAATGAAAAGACTTTAATGTAGAAACTGAAAAGCTTATGAAAATGACAGGCATCTGTTTCTCTTACAATTTAGAAACACCCAGAACATTCTGCCTTGAGTAAAATAACTCAGCTGTGTGCCAAGAAAGACAGACAGAGATTGCTTCCACTTCACTGTCAGCAAGACTTATTCCGAGTCTCACAAGATAAACAGGAAGTTCTAGGGAAAGAGGGAAAATAAGATGGGCAAAGAATATCCACTGGCATCTGTCATCCCAGGGTATCTTATTGTCAGTCTGGTAAGATGGTGGGTTATTTCAAGTCAGATTTCTCCATTGTATTGGACATAATTGATTTTAACCAAGGAAGATTCTTAGATGCCTTGAACTGATTCTGTGGTAAACTTAAGCAAACCTAAGTAGCTTCTATATTGTAGTTTATTGTGTAAGCGTTGGTTCATAATAAATCATTGTAGTCTGTAGAAACAATCTTGAAACAAATGCATAAATATTAGATGGCCTCAGGAATAAAGACATTTTTAGCAGAATTATTGAGCGCAGTTTTCCAAATCCATTGGGTAATCCAAAATCCCCATAGTCATTTAAGGACCAACATGTACTACCATTCATAGTAATGTAAATCCAGTGTAGCTGTGTTGAAGTCAATAGAGTTACTCAAAATTAACATAAAAAAATAAATAGAGTTTGACCTATGAAGTATAAATAATATAATTGCCTAAAATTCTATTCATTAGGATGTAGGAATAAGAATTCTATACCTCTGCAGAAATAGGAAGTGATCTGTATTATGTGAGCAAATTTAGGTAATATCATTATCCTGATTTCATTCATGTAATAAAGTTCTTGTGCCCTAATCAGAAACCTTGAAGTTATAAGTTTAGAAAAAGATTGCTGTTCTACTTTTATCAATTGCATCAGGTAAAAAAAATAAATAGGATGGACCAGCTCTGTAGCTTTTGCCAAGTAGAAGTATTCAGACCACTTTTGTTTGTTTGGAGGCTTTCTTTTTTAGGAGGAAGTAGCAGAAAATGTGAAATTTTCTGTAAGGATACAGTCAACTACTGTATCCTTAGTAGCTGACGGTCTCTAGATGTCTCCTATCACTAGCAATAGTCTTTTGGGGGTGGCCATGATGTACCTGGGTTACCTGAAGACTAAATTACACTTACACAGGTTGTCCTTGTCCCCACTCATATACACTTACAAGATGCAGTTTGCCTGTGTATGCAGTGAGCAGGTGGAGATGGGAGTCCAGGAGAGAGGTAACTTCAAGGCATCCATCTGCAGTAAAACCACTCAGGTCACAGTCCTGATTGTGTAAGAGAAGGACAAAAGTCCTAGGGCTCCTTAGTCTACCCCATGAGAGTGCCTCTGGGGACTCCCTAAAATGCAAAATCTTGTTTTCTTCCCTCAAAGCAGAGCTGACCACCAAGGCTGAGCAGAGAGCGGGCAGTGGGAGCTGTATGCAGCTGATGGCAATGGAGACGCATCCTGAGACGCATCCTGGGAAACGAATGGAACACCATTAACCCTCTTCTGTCAAACTGTGGGGATGTTGCAAGGGGCAGTACATTGGGTGAAGGAAAGTGCTTACCCAAAGGTGATATTGCAGTTCTTGCTGGAAGGTGGAGTGAAAGGAAAGGGATGTCCGTGGCACAATAACACCTTCTCCCTAGTGTGTGTACTTGCATGTTCATAAGTAGTTAAGGCTCAGTACAACCTAGCAGGTCTATACCACACAATGTGGGGTGCTTTTGCCCAGGGTCATTTTTTGAGGTCCTAAGAGGGAGACGAGGTCCTAACAGGGACCCCAGTTCCCATGGGTGGCCTCACAGAGCACAGCAGACACCATTTCAACCTTTCCTGTTAGGACATGACCGCTGACTTACTCTCTGCCCTGCTATCCATCAGCAACAGACTCATTCACAACTACAGGGGACAGGGGACAACTTCAGGACATTGTGTCGTATATTTGAGTGCTTGATTTATGAAACGTAGCAAAGGCAAACCAAAGCTGGAACAACTTGTCCACAGGAAAACTCCCTGTGCTTCAGCTA